>CP136061.1:261656241-262302669 GCA_032622095.1 Siphonodentalium dalli | reverse complement strand
TAAATGTTGACTGACATGTGAAACATCTTAGTGTTTTAAAACCACGGGGGGGGGGGGGGGGGGGGGGGGGGCGGGAGGGGAGGGGGGAATGGTATCCTTAGTCCCATTGGGACAGTCACACCTCTAGTTTTTCATAGGTCTGGACTAGGTGCAGGCAGGTCACCAGAAACATAACTATTTTTATCGGCCATTTTACTGATAGACGAGTATTTTATTTCAGGCCTTATTTCCTATGTATTGGCTCTTAGCTGCAGGGACGCTCTCAACAGAGTAATTTCTTTTAGAGTGAGTCTGATTTCCGAGTGAAGTGCTCTCTTGTGGCCGCTATCTTTGTCGTCCATCGTTTAGAGTGAGCCTGATTTCCGAGTGAATCGTCCTCTTGTGGCTCTATCTTTCTCTTCCATCGCGCAATATTTTTCTTGAGGCTGAGTTACCCTATCAGTGAGATTACACGGATGACGAACATTATGCATTTGCTAATATAATAGTGTCATCATTCTGTCCGTTATAGATCTGATTTTACTTCTATCTCAGTCTTTCATCTCCTATTCTCTGTAAGAGTTCCCCAGATACTCTGCTATCCATGAATTCCATCTACCTCTAAATATAAGGATTTATCTTACAATTAGCTTTTTTTTTTATATGCCAGATTTAAAATGGGATGTATTACAGTAATGCCCTAAATAATCGACTCCTTAACCACAGCAGAATTATGGGTAACTTTTCATGATTTAGTCGGAAATATGGCTTGTTGCTATTCATCAGAAAACTCTCAGTGAGAGCTTTCCAATGAATGGCAACAATACATATTTCCGAATAAATCCTGAAAAGTTACCCATAATTCTGCTGTGGTTAAGGAGTCGATTATTTAGGGCATTACTGAGCTTTCCGATGAATGGCAACAAGCCATATTTCTGACTAAATCCTGAAAAATTACCCATAATTCTGCTGTGGTTATGGAGTCGATTATTTAGGGCATTACTGTATTATGTTATTGGTCTTGCTGTCTGTCTGTCCGGCCATTCACTTTTTGTTTCCGGATGATAAATTAGAATAGAACTGAATAGAATAAAATTTGATTTGTGGGTTTACTGGCACAAAATACAGGTCAAGTCCGAATTCGGGTTTCGCTCGCTATTTTTCACCAGCGTTATGACCCTTTTTGTTGGAATTTGCACTCAATTTTCATTTCCCGATCAGTCCCGATGATAAATTAACTTCAGTAAGTCTGAACTGAATGGAATGAAATTGGTATGTAGATATACTAGCACATAATATAGGTCAAGCTCAAATTCGGGTTCAGCCTGCCAAATTTTTGCCAGAGTTATGGCCCTTTGTTGAAAATACCACAGTCATATTTTGCCATGCCCTAGCAATGCTCTTGTTCATCAAATATATGCATAAATGACTAGGAAGTTTCCGATCCAAGATCCATATCCTGGATGGCAACAGTGGATGCACTTGGGCTATGTGGAAACTTGCATCATTTCTAATTCTAAATACATTGATTTCCAACAGTGTTCGTAAATTTCTATGTACCAGGGAATATGAAGGGTGAACACTTTATAGACTAAATTGGAAATGTTCAGGTAATAAGTTCATCAAATGTTGTTTGTTGAACTCATTATCTGAACATTTCCCTCCAATAAATAGGACTCCGTCTGTACTTATTATCTGTCGTCTGATTATTTTTCTTGACCCTCCCCCCCCCCCCCAATGAATAATAGACCATTGCAATGTACATTTATAACTAAGTAGAAAAATCCATTTAGTATAAAAAGGGTTAACCCTTTCAAGCTGGGAGCTGCGCTGGTGCAGCATTTAAAGATCCTGTGCCAATGCATTCTCTTATATATGCAGGTCTCCCATAGGGAGCCTCACATATATAAGAGAATATACTTGCTTGCAAGGTCAAAGTAATTATTGTTAGGCCAATGTATTCTTTTATATATGCGATGGGAGCCTGACATATATAAAAAGAATGGATTAATTGGCACATGGTTTTCAAAAAATTTCAGGAAGCTCCAGTCATGGAAGGGTTAAGGTCATACTGCTGGTTGTCGAGGAATGCCTTGTTGCCATGTAATATAACACAGTAAATTTGTGAGACAGCCAACTGTATTATTGGGGGATTTAAAGGGGATCTATGGTTCTGAGCACTTGTGGTCACTGACCCGATGATAATAATGTCTCAAATGCTCTTGTTTTTCTCTCATTAAGCTTCCTGACTGCTGAAGTTAATTGAGCATTGCTAGTAAATCTTCTGAAATATCTGTTCAACACAAAAACTAGTCATCCATTATCAGATGGAGACAGGTTATGAGAAACACTTGGTGCAATTTTAGTGAAATTTAGGTCATTTATTTTATTTTGTTGGTTTAAACCCTTTACCCAACAAACCGGCCAAAACCGGCCAAATAAAGCTTCAACAGCCTAAAATATCTTCGGTCTGTCTCAATAGAACCATACAAATATGGATATCATTGGAACTGGCTCCTTGACCACATTGTGATAGTTACAGTTATGCCCTGTGCCAATGCATTCTCTTATATATGCGAGTCGACCATAGGTCACCTCGCATATATAAGAGAATGCATTGGCATAAAAAAAAATCTTTTTTTACCATTTTTTCTTACATTCTTTAGCAATTTTATAATTTTTAATGTGTTAAGCCAATGCATTCTCTTATATATGCGAGGCGACCTATGGTCGACTCGCATATATAAGAGAATGCATTGGCACAGGGCCGTTCTGTTGGATAAAGGGTTAAGGTAGATCATGCCATGAATCTCTACTCTGGCAAATCTCAGTAGAGATCATATTCCACCTGAGTACAAAACCTTGGAACTTTTTGAAGTTTTGACAGGGAATTAACCTTATAAAGTCGAAAAAATAACACGGGGAATATATTAGTTATTATCTGTTCCTTGATTATGTGCTTCACTGAAGGTGAAGGTTGTAACTCAAAATTTCATGCTTATCTTTGATACCTAGGAGAAATTGCATAATTGTAAGCGCTGCATACCAAAATGGCTTCCATACAGACAAGCCTTGAAATAGTGTGTCTGTCATTTGCAGAATGAGGTCCCCGGAGGGTGAATTTAGTGATGCAACCCCGTATAGCGGGCTAGCATCACCAAATTCACCCTCTGGGGACCTCATTCTGCTTACACCTCGGCAGAATGAGGTTCCCAGAGGGTGAATTTGGTGCCGCTAGCCCACTATGCGGGGTAGCATCACTAAATTCACCCTCTGGGGACCTCATTCTGCAAATGACAGACACCCTATTTCAAGGCTTTCATACAGACACGACTACAAGGATGCAAGAGCCAGAAGGCCGCCATTGTTTCAAGGCCACTTATTGTTCAAGCCTCAAGATAAACTATTTGTATTTTTACATACCATCTATGTACCAGTATAGATCGCTCCAACCGACTGCTATAATTGTAAAGAAGTTTTAATGAATGAACACGTATACCTTGTGGTCTTTGTTTGGGATGACTATAAAAATCTCATGCTTATTGTTCCTGAACCAAAATCGCTCACAAAGTCACTAAAATCGTGAAATTTTGAGTTTGAACCTTCACCTACAGTGAAGTACATTATTAACCCTTTGAGTGCCAGGTCCGATTTTTGTATCAACCCATATACCCTGTGCCAATGCATTCTCTTATATATGCGAGTCGACCATAGGTCGCCTCGCATTTATATAAGAGAATGCATTGGCCTAACAATTTTTATTTTTTAATTTTTATTTTTACAATTTTTTACAATTTTAATAATTTATTCTTATATTCTTTAACAGACTTATTTTGTAGGTTTAGGGCCGATGAGATCGGCCCCTGGCACTCAAAGGGTTAAGGAACAGATAATAACCAAGAAATATATTCCCTGAAATTATTTTTCGAAACATTTCAAAAAGTTCCAATGTTTTGTACTGGTTGAATATGATCTCTATGGGAGTAGAGTAGAGATTCATAGCATGATCTAGGTTTACGGATCCTCCTGCCATAAAATATCACCAGATTATAAAAAAAATAAAAATGTTCAATTAGCCTGAATCGGCTCTAATTTTATTTCCTCAAGTCTAATGAGGCGTATAGAAAAAATAAATATTAATTAATAATTATTGAGCATCAAGAAGGACAGAATATCATATAAAACTATTTCTGATTGTAGTTGGATTTAACATACCAGATATTCCATTTTTCACCAATAAGGAGCTTTTCTGAATAATAGCAGCACCTAAAAGCATACTTCGCTAATATTTTAACGTATTCTCCGAAAACCTTCTTTCGCATAGATTACAGAGTGGATGATTTCACCATTACGTCTAAAATTTATATGTGTTACATTCAATTTTAGTTTTTGTTATCTTCTCTTGTGTTGCATAATACTTATCGGATCATAGAATTGTAACCACAGCAGAATTATGGGTAACTTTTCAGGATTTAGTCGGAAATATGGCAACAAGCCATATTTCCGACTAAATCCTGAAAAGTTACCCATAATTCTGCTGTGGTTAAAGGAGTCGATTAATTAGGGCATTACTGTACATGTCAATGTCAACCTCCATGGCAAATTTTATAGAGATCTGACGAACAGTACAAACTGTAGCCCATACTAATGGATTCGTAAATTGGATTTACATTATTTAATACTGAAAATCAAGATGGCCATGTTTTTGGCCCATTCACCAAAAAACATATTGTTCCCATCTACATGTCAATGTCAATGTACATGGCAAATGATAATCAAACGAATGGTACAGCCTGTAGCCTGTGCTAATGGATTGAATTTTTAAATCAAAGTGGCCGCAGACGGCCTTGTAATTTTGCCAAATGACTCCAAAATGACTTGTTGAAGTCTTGTTCCCATCTCGGGGAGAGCTTTCCGATGAATGGCAACAAGCCATATTTCCGACTAAATCCTGAAAAGTTACCCATAATTCTGCTGTGGTTAAGGGGTCGATTACTTACGGCATTACTGTATATCCATGTAATGTTGATAAACATCTATGTATGAATAAGATATTGGCGACCCCCCCCCCCCCCCATCAACCTTTTTGCAAGCCCCCACCGCCCCTGTCATAGATTGTACTGCCAGGATAATTTACTGATGTCTGTAGGGTACGTGAGGTTATGGATAATTTACTGATGTCTGTAGGGTACGTGAGGTTATGGATAATTTACTGATGTCTGTAGGGTACGTGAGGTTATGATAATTTGCTGATGTCTGTAGGGTACGTGAGGTTATGATAATTTACTGATGTCTGTAGGGTACGTGAGGTTATGATAATTTACTGATGTCTGTAGGGTACGTGAGGATAATTTACTGATGTCTGTAGGGTACGTGAGGATAATTTACTGATGTCTGTAGGGTACGTGAGGATAATTTACTGATGTCTGTAGGGTATGATAATTTACTGATGTCTGTAGGGTACGTGAGGTTATAAGCATTAGTCTGAGATATTTATTGGTTCACCATGATTATGAGATGAGAATGGAGAAGCAATAATGTTGTTGATATGGACAGCTTGTCCTCTCCTCAGACTCAATGCCAGAGGGAGGTGGCTTAATAGAGGCTCATGTCCTTCATGTATCAACCCATATACCCTTTGCCAATGCATTCTCTTATATATGCGAGGCGACGATAGGTCGCCTCGCATATATAAGAGAATGCATTGGCCTAACAATTTTTTATTACAATTTTAATAATTTATTCCTATATTCTTTAACAGACTTATTTTGTTGGTTTAGGGCCAATGAGATCGGCCCCTGACACTCAAAGGGTTAAAATGGTTTGTCTGAATAACTTGCATTTTCCCTGACATTCCCTGATTGTGTTTATTCTGACCGAACAAGCATGGCACTTGGAACGGGATATTGTGAAGATTCTGATGGTGTGTGTAAATAATGTTTAAATCAAAGTGGCCGCAGACGGCATTGTAATTTTGCCAAATGACTCCAAAATGACTTGTTGAAGTCTTGTTCCCATCTCGGGGAGAGCTTTCCGATGAATGGCAACAAGCCATATTTCCGACTGAATGCCAGAGGGCAGGTGGCTTAATAGAGGCTTGATCATGTCCTTCATGTTTTGTTCAGACTGTTCTACATAATTTTGATACCAGCAAAGATTCTGCAATATTTCTTTATATCAAAATGAAATTAGTGAACTAATTAAACTATAAAAATAGTGGCAAGATGTATAAAGGTCTTTTATATTGTGTATCCAGGAACTATATAGCAGGAACTATTTCCTCAGTCCGAGTGTTCGATAGTCCGAGTGCTCGATAGTCTGAGTGTTCGATAGTCCGAGTGCTCGATAGTCTGAGGGTTCTATAGTCCAAGTATTCTACAGTCCGATTGTTCGATAGTCAAGAGTGCTCGATAGTCCAAGTGTTCGATAGTCTGAGGGTGCTATAGTCTGAGGGTTTCTATAGTCTGAGGTTATATAGTCTGACGGGCATATTTTGCCACGCCCAAATGATGCTCTTGTTACATTTATGCTGATATTGCTGATCGAAAAAATGTCCTTATTTGGAAGTTGTGCCCTCATTGCCCTTAGTTGTCCTTGTCTGTTTCTGATTGGCTAATGACTGCCTGTACCCCAGGGTAACCATGCCGGTGATTAGTGTCTGATGTTTATTAGTTCATTAGGATCACAGGATGACAGTACAGTGGATGTTTATATGGACACTTCCATCTCCTCTCGAGACGAGACCCGAGGCTAACAATTTCCTAATCTTTGATGCCACAAACTTCCTACTAGAATGTCACTGGGGAGTTGACTGAATCAGTTTATATCAAAATGGTTACTGGAGGGTCTCTGTATGTTGCCCACTTTACCATTTCCGAATAGTGTTTCTGACATTTGCAGAATGAGGTCCACAGAGGGTAAATTTAGTGATGCTACCCCACACAGTGGGCATCAACATATTCACCCTCTGGAGACCATATACTGCTTAGGCCTCATCTTCTGGGAAGTATCTGTAGTCTCAAATTAAAATTGTTTTCCCTTCTGTTCAGTTTCTATATCCCCTAACTTGCAATAGATAAAATGCATAATCGAGGTGACTAAGGGGTGAATATCTCCCAACTTCAACTGGGGAACTTCAATCTGATCCTATGTACTGCATGGCACCTAAATTTTTAGGTGATGGGGGGGGGGGGGGGTGATACCTTTTGCCTGAATTATTTTTACAATGACATATATATTCATGGTTGTAACACAGTTTTTGTAGAATATACTTTGTACATAGATAGATATAAAATAAAATGTGAAAAATACTTTAATTTGCCACAATTTCTTACTGAAATACCATTCAATTTGCCCGCATTTGACCAAAAAAATATCATCAGTTTACCCAAATGGAAGCTATATTGTGCATTGTAGAATAATATTGGAGGGAACGGAAGAATACTGTTGGAGGGGAATGGTAGAAAGAGGGTGTAGGGGAATATTGGGGTGGTCCACCCATCTGGATACTGTATGTGATTATACAACCATCCTGATTCGTCATATTCATATTAATGAATAGTTGATCCTAGATTACAGACTTTATGTAAACAAGTGCATGAGGCCAATTAGTTTGGATCTAACTTCTAAAATAACACTGGTTAAAAGGGCAGTCATGCATGAGCTATAAACACAAATATATTAAGTTTGTGAAAATGTACAACATATGTGTGTGATGACCAAGTAAAAATGCGGGTAATTCTTAGAATAATAATAGGAGTTATTTACCCTTCATTATCCTTGTGAAAGCCACAGAATATGATCAAACTAAAAAAAATCCCTTTGAACTTGGTTTGTTGGGCAGAAAGGGTCAGGCTACTACAATTTGGACTACTGGTTTTGATATGCATGGGTGCGAAATTCAATACCCTGCTTTGTTGTTATTCCAGTCACCTCGAATAAAGTGGAATAGTCTTGAATATTCCAGAATATTCTTGCTTTATTCAAGTTTGTTATTCCATTCTAAAATTAATTCCTGGTACTAAACATGAATAAACTGGAATAAACAGGAATAGTGAGAAAACAATGTAAAATCAGTGAACTTTACTAATTCTTTATCTAGATTAACCCTTTGAGTGCCAGGGGCCGATCTCATCGGCCCTAAACCTACAAAATAAGTCTGTTAAAGAATAAATTATTAAAATTGTAAAAAATTGTAAAAAAAAATAAAAATTGTTAGGCCAATGCATTCTCTTATATATGCGAGGCGACCTATGGTCGACTCGCATATATAAGAGAATGCATTGGCACAGGGTATATGGGTTGAGACATAAATCGGACTTGGCACTCAAAGGGTTAAACATGAATAAACAAGAATGTTGTGACTTTGCAATAAACTAGAGAAGTCTATTTACAAGAAAACCACTTGAATAATCTGGAATATTTTATGTTTCAGCCAAGTATAAGACTAAAATAAGCATGAATTTTTGACTTTTGACTATATTGTGCAACAAAGTTAAAATATTCTACAATGTTCATGTTTATTCTATTTAACTTTTATTCCAGTTTATTCATGGTGCCATATACCATTCTAGAATATTCTTGGAATATTATTTCATAATAATCTGGAAATATTCATGAATTATATTCTCTAATATTTCCTGGTCATAATAGCAGCGTATCTATCTATGTTTCTACTTCATGAACGTAAAAGTACATTTTGATAACAGATTTGCAAACGATGCATGTTATTAAGGCACTAAAATGAAAAGTAGTTTGTTACAAGTAACTAATTTATTATCTTATACATGTTGAATTAACAAAATATTGCAAAATTTCACCAATTTCTCTTAAATGATTTTACCAGCAAACCACCAGATTAAAATATTTGAATCATATTAAAGTGCCCTCATGTTAATTATGATGCTATCTCAAGAAGTAGTGAAGCCGAAATCCGTGACAACCTGTACTTATCTTTTTACCCTCTCTCTCAGTGATAACAATGCATAACGATCGTCACATTGTTCGCAAATAAAACCACAGATTCATGTTTATCGGTGTAGTGTACTCGAAAATAGCATGCGTTACAAACTGTCCTATAGATTACTAATAATCTCCGTATCCCTCCATTCTATCGCTGCCGGCAATTAACTATAATTATCATATTTTTATAGGAGACAATTTATTTTTGATTTCACGCGCAGCAGGATTGTGGACCACCGATATGTGGTCGACTGTCCGATCTAATGCGTCTAATTCGCCAATAAAACTGTTTTGTTCACGCTTCAGTCGGCCCATGTCTCAGCAGAAATCGAACTTCATTGATCAACGCCAGTGACGAACTGATATCAGATAATGCTTGTCATCTGTTAACATCTCGAGTTTTGAGTGTTTTATATGTTTTTTGTGGATATTTTTTATCAGGTCATGATTTGTCACATTCGTCAGAAATAGTTATATGATTCGATGATATTTATTTTAGATTTGTCTCCCTTTCTGACTTGACGATGTCCAATCGAGCTTAAGAAGCTGCTGGCTTGTATATGTTGTATGGGATTTGCTCGACCTATGTGTACTCCTCCCCATCATGAAAAGTGAGTTTGGCTAAATGTATTATATGGGAATTGTACGACCTCTTTGTACTCTTCAGGCAACAGCAATTTAATAATAGCCTGGTTACCTCAACTTTACTTTCAAAGCTTGAGCTGTTGCCATGGCTTGGTATCCGTTGTCCATGAGAGGGTGTGTGTGTGTGTGTGTGTGTGCGTGCGTGCGTGCGTGCGTGCGTGCGTGTGAGACATCCGTCAACATTTTCCTTTAGCATGGGCTACAGATCGTACCTTTGGTCAGATCATTATGAAATTTGTCATGGCTGTTGACATTGACACGTAGATTGGAACGAGTCATTTTTGGGTCATTTGGCCAAAAAACAAGGCCACCAACGGCCATTTTGGATTCAAAATGCAATCCCATTATCACGGGCTACAGGCCGTACTGTTTGTCTGTTCTTCATAAAATTGATCATGGATGTTAACATGGATGTTAACATGGATGTTAACATGGATGATAACATTGATTCTGCATGACTAAATACTTTGGCACGGGTTACAAGTCCTACCTTTGGTTGGATCATTATGAAATTTGTCATGGCTGTTGATATTGACATGTAGATGGGAATGAGTCATTTTGGGGTCAGGCCGTCAGCGGCCATCTTGGATTTATAAAATCCATTCATCATTCTATTTATTGCTTGTCACAAAAATTTTACTTCTTGGCAAAGATGAGCTCAGTGTGTCATGGACACTTTCATTTACGATCCCCTCCTACAACTTTTTCCTCCATATTGTATAAAAAAATATAACTTTCTATATGATTGGTTTATGTTCATGCTGATTAAAATTTGAAGCATACGTGGGCACAGTGGTCAAGAAAATATTTGATGGCAGAGTCTCTTTGCTTTCAAACTTTGTTTTTTATTAATTATACTGTTTTTTTATTGGACTTTTTTATAATTTGAGTAAAAGCCTTTGGAAACCTCATTCTGCTTAGGCCTCATCTTCTGGGAAGTATCTATAGTTAACATTGTTTTTAGTTTCTTTTTCCCTTCTATTCAATTTGATTTTGACAGGTGCGTTATACCAACTACATGTCACCAAATCCCATTGTGATTCATGTAATAGTTATGAAGTTATGATCCATTCATGATAACAGTCCTATAGCTCCCAAATATTTCAGGGGACAATAACTACTTTGAGGAAGTACTCTCCATTCCCATTTGATCACCCGACAGTGTGTTCCACGTCAATTTAACCCTTCCATGACTGGAGTGTCTTGAAATTTTGTGAAAACTCTGTGCCAATGTATTCTCTTATATATGCGAGTCTCCCAAAGGGAGCCTCGCAAAAATAAGAGATTACATTGGCCTAACAATATTTACCTTCACCTTGTGAGCTAGTACATTCTCTTTATATATGAGGCTCCCTATGGGAGACTCGCATATATAAGAGAATACGTTGGCCTAACAATATTTACCTTCACCTTGTGAGCTAGTACATTCTCTTTATAAATGAGGCTCCCTATGGGAGACTCACATATATAAGAGAATACAATTGGCTTAACAATATTTACCTTCACCTTGTGAGCTAGTACATTCTCTTTATATATGAGGCTTCCTATGGGAGACTCACATATATAAAAGAATACAATTGGCTTAACAATATTTACCTTCACCTTGTGAGCTAGTACATTCTCTTTATAGACTGATATATAAGAGAATACATTGGCCTAACAATATTTAGCTTGACCTTGTAAGCCAGTGCATTCTCTTATATATGTGAAGAGCCCTATGGGAGACATGCATATATAACAGAGTGCACTGGCACAGGTTCTTTAATGCTGCACCATGCCGGTTCACCCTTCTAGTGCTTCTATAATTGGACGGT
Organism: Siphonodentalium dalli; assembly: GCA_032622095.1. NCBI lineage: Eukaryota > Metazoa > Mollusca > Scaphopoda > Gadilida > Siphonodentaliidae > Siphonodentalium > Siphonodentalium dalli. Next base: position 262,291,270 of record CP136061.1, on the reverse strand, counting down.
GGGGGAATCCACATACAGTAATGCCCTAAATAATCGACTCCTTAACCACAGCAGAATTATTATGTAATTTTTCAGTATTTAGTCGGAAATATGGCTTGTTGCCATTCATCGTAAGGCTCTCGGGGAGAGCTTTCCGATGAATGACAACAAGCCATATTTCCTACTAAATCCTGAATAATTACTCATAATTCTGCTGTGGTTAAGGAGTCGATTATTTAGGGCATTACTGTACCGGTAGTATAGAAAGGGTTATTAACCGCGGTCACATTATCCACAAGAAAGCAAACTGGTGGGGGATGTAGAAGGATTTCATAGTCACGTCTGAAATAGCGTGTCTGACATTTGCTGAAAGAGGTCCCCAGAGGGTGAATTTAGTTATCTACCCCACATGACGGGCTAGCATCACCAAACTCACCCTCTGGGGACATCATTCTACTTAAGGTCTCATCCATTGGCAAGTATCTATAGTGTCAAGTTAGCATTGTTTTTAGTTACTTGTTCATTTCTCTTCAATTCTATATCCCCTAATTTGCAAAAGATAAAATGCATAATCGAGGTGATTAACCCTTTCAGTGTCAAGTCCGATTTTTGTATCAACCCATATTTCCTTGATCATTTTTCAAATTTATTGATTATAATAATGTGATACATTGATGGAAAGAGCTCTTAGAGCTCTTTCCATCAATGTGTCCGAATATTTATCGGACTTGGCACTGAAAGGGTTAATGGGTGAACTTCACCAACTTCACCTGCATGGGTAACTTCAATCTGATCCTAGATCTCCCATAGGAGGTTAGGCCTAATAACAATGAGGTCTCCAGAGGGTGAATTTAGTGACACCTGCCCACTATTCATGATAGCATCACCAAATTCACCCTGTTGTGACCTCATTCTGCAAATTTCAGACACACTATTTCCAGGCTAGTTCATAGTCATATCGCATGATGCTTAAAAATCACACATGTGTGAGTGTAAAATTTATCTTTCTGTATATCTGTCTGCTAATTTTCTCTACCCCCCCCCCCCCCCCAAATAAATAATAGACCATTCTAATATATACTTTTATAATTGGGTGGCGGAATTCACATAGTATAGAAAGGGATATGAACCACGGTCACATTGTCCACAAAAAAGCAAACTACCGGTACAGTAAGGCCCTAAATAAATGACTCCTTAACCTCAGCAGAATTATGGGTAATTTTTCAGGAGTTAGTCGGAAATATGGCTTGTTGCCATTCATCGGAAAGCTCCATATTTCCGACTAAATCGAGTCGATTATTTATGGCATTAGTGTAGTGGGGATGAAGAAGGACTTTCATAGTCACATCGCTTGTTGCTTTGAAATCACACAGAACAAGGAATGCAGAATAAAACAGCAACACTATCCTTGGATATGATACAGCCGTGTCCAATTTACAGCAACACTATCCTTGGATATGATACAGCCGTGTCCAATTTTCATTATTTCCAATTTTCTTCTGTCATTATGTTGTGTAATTTGGTGTATTATCCCTCGGCATAACGAAGGAAAGCCACATAAAATCCACATTACACGTCTGTGAAATTATAAAACCATCTCGTCATAGCCCGGGGTTAGCCAATTTTCTGGCGAAATAACGCGGTTCCGGCAGTTTTATCCAGCTCATTATTCCCTCTTTTCCTCTAATCCTTGATCTTTTTTGGTGTAATTTGTCTGTATAATGAGAGAGGGTCGTAAAAAGTGACGTCCTGCAAGATATGATGTGCACACTCAAAGCAGACAATCCTCTCAAGACTGCACTCATTGTCAGTTATCAATATTTTTTAGCTCAACCTGACGAAGTCAAGTTTGAGCTATTGCCATGGGTTGGCTTCCATCCGTGCATCTGTGCATGCATGAGTCCATCAACAATTTCCAGCAGCCCACCCTACAGGTCACATCTCTCATCCATTCGGAACCTAACTTCATATGGATCTTTGGTTTCCTGAAAATCATTAAAAACATGGCCACCAGCAGCCATCTTGAATTTCAAATTTGAATCCATCAGCACACCCTGCAGCCTAGCTGCATTTATTGGAGAATTATTTTGAAAATTTAGTCATGTTTACGATTACCTTTAGATGGGAGCTATCGAATTTGAAAAATTTTCAATGAAAAACATGGTCACTGGCAGCCATCTTGTTTGGTTATATAATGCCTTTTTGACTATAATATTATGGTGTGAGGAGAAGACACATGGATCTCTAATGAGGGATGAGCCTATAGAAGTTACAAATTCAGGGCCAGGAACTTACGTCATTACCTTAATTACTCGTGTTTAAATTCGCGCAGTAATATTTTTCGCACATTAGGCTGTTTTGCGATGTCCGATGTCAGGTGGTTAAAGACATATTATGTAGTTCGGTACATGAAACAGATAAGTTATAGTGTTCAGGCGCTATGCCAACTGGAGGAATGTAGCATTCTACTAACATCGTCAAAAATCTCAAGCAAATGAACTGGGTCACTCCATAGAAAACATTGTCCAAACTACACTAAATTGTAAATATTTACTTCTCAATTCGGGACACAACTATCAGTGATAAACTAACGAAAATGATTTCGCCATCGGGAGTCATTGCATTTAATTAATACATGTATATGTTAGAATGACGGTGTGTATCGTCCATTTCGATTAATATTTGTAAAAAATAACTACTTTGAGAAAGATTATTCTCTATTTCTATTTGATCACTGGAGTGTTTCACATCACTTTAAATCAAGGTATGGTCCTAATCTCTTCAGATTGCTTGTGCTTCATAAATGGATGAGAAATGGCTGTGTGTTACCTATTCTTATGCATGAGTGTTTCATTCAGATATATATCAATAAATTATATCTGTAAATCTTAGTGGGTGGCCTATTGATAACGACATTATCTCAAACCATTTACTAATCACATTGTTATCATATCTTTATATACCTTTATACCAATTTTAAGATGAAATCACTGTGCTGAAAATTTGCAGCTTATTCGATAAATTCTGAATCAATACATTATATTGAGAATTTTTTGCAGTTTTGAATATCTAATAACTCTGAGCTTTGATAGGTGGGTTCCACGACTTGAATCAAATATTTTTACTCCCGAATCCAAATAATAGTAATTGAGGGGCACTTAATCTTTAGCTGAATTTTAAATTTTAAATTTTAAAATAGCGACCCAAGATTTCAAGCTGTAAATTCAAGTTCTAACTTAAATATGAAATATCTATTATGAGATTAATTAGTAGAAACTACATTTGTGTCATATCTATATTAACCCTTCTATGATTGAGCTTCCAATGCATTCTATTATTTATATGCGTGGACTTTTTAAGCCAGTACATATAAGAGAATTAATGCACTGGCACAGAATCTTTAATGCTGCACCAGCACAGCTCCTGTCATGAAAATGTTAAACAATTGTCAGTCCGATAGGTCAATAAATGTATGAACTGATATTATGTTTGCAGTTAGCAAATCCAAAAGTGGACAATTTGATTCTCTTTGATGGATGGAACTGGTCAGAATCTGTTATTTCTAACAACATGATGAATAACAGGATAAAAAGAAGAGAATTGTGGGATAGGCGGCAGAAGTTTAATTCACAGAGACAATTAACATCGAGAGTGTTTCTATATCAAATATGTGACATTTCTCGACAAAACTAAAGTCTTGCGACCTTGTCAACAAAGACAACAGGCGAACAAACACTTGGTTTGATTAATAAGTTTACTGGTATCCGCCCTATGTGGACAGTCAACATACGGCGACCAGTCGATTCTACTGAAATATTCCGACACATGCTTGGTAAATAGATGTGTCTCTGGTTCCATTGGGAAGCGACGGTTGCTCGGATGGATAGAGTTGCACATGTCGCCCGGGTCGTATTTGTTGATCATTATAGTTATAAATAGAACAATGGACTTGACACCGGTCAGTTGGTTGTAACTTTATCTATTTGCTCCTAAATTGTTTCGCATACAATATCAGCTGTCCGTTTGATAACAGAGGTAATATTATATGTTTACCCCAGGAGGTCCATTTGAGAATTCACAACAATGGGCTCTCTTATATCATGAGTCTCCAGTCTTACTTTAACCCTTTACCCAACAGAACGGCCCTGTGCCAATGCATTCTCTTATATATGCGAGTCGACCATAGGTCGCCTCGCATATATAAGAGAATGCATTGGCTTAACACATTAAAAATTATAAAATTGTTAAAGAATGTAAGACAAAATAGTAAAAAGTGTTAAAAAAAGATTATTTTTAGGCCAATGCATTCTCTTATATATGCGAGGCGACCTATGGTTGACTCGCATATATAAGAGAATGCATTGGCACAGGGCATAACTGTAACCATCACAATGTGGTTAATGAGCCGGTTCCAATGATATCCATATTTGTATGGTTTTATTGAGACAGACCCAAGATAATTTAGGCTGTTGCAGCTTTATTTGGCCGTTTTTGGCCGGTTTGTTGGGTAAAGGGTTAATGAGTCCGTATTCGGGAAACACATAACGTAAAGGGTTAACCTATTAGCTGCTAGTTGTCGGTACTCAGTACGGACTTATAATGTCATGCTCTGTGCTATATGTCCATACTCAAAATATACTGCGTTATATACAGGCTTACTTCAGCTAATTCGTGATATCACAGAGTCCTGATAAAATAATGTCATATTGCACACTAATGGTAGTCCAATATGATATTCGGGAGTCCAATATGACTTTTTCTCGGATTATCACGTGGCGGCTTTTGCCCAATCAGAAAAAGTGTTCGTTATTATACTATATGATGCAGTTGTGTCAGATATTTGACAAACCGGGAAAAATTCGTTATACTATAATTGACTGTAATTCAACAACTTCCATGTCTGTACTCAAAACGGACCTACTTCAGTACACAGCAGTTGGTGATTTCTCATAACTGGAACTAATGCATCAGAATGGTTGTGTATCTGGATTGTGAATGATAAAAACCTGTCAATGGAGTCAGTTACAGTAATGTCCTCAATAATCGACCCCTAAACCACAGCAGAATTATGGGAAATTTTTCAGGATTTAGTCGGAAATATGGGTTGTTGCCATTCATCTGAAAGCTCTTTCCAACTAAATACTGATTTTTTTTCCATAATTCTGCTGTGGTTAAAGGGTCATATACTTAGGGCATTACTGTAGAATGGTTTTCGGCATATTCCCGTTATATTTTGTTGGAAAGGCGGAGGGTTGTTAGATTGAAATTTCCCAACAGTTAGGTTTCCAGATTTAGAATTTTCTGGTTCCAGTTGGGGAGGGGTGATGGGGATATTTTGAAGTTTGGCACCTCCTGCCATTGAAGACCTCTCCCTGGATACAATAGAAGCATTGTGTAGCCGTTCAGAAATGTACAAAAATCAAAGGACTTTAATAGCTTTATCGGTCTCCAGGACTTGTTCAGCTCTTGGTGAAAATTAGGTTTCACTATTTATATAAGAGAATACATTGGCCTAACAATATGTATCTTGACCTTGTAAGCCAGTGCATTCTGTTATATATGCAAGGTTCCCTATGGGAGACTCACATATATAAGAGAATACATTGGCATAACAATATGTATCTTGACTTTGTAAGCCAGTGCATTCTGTTATATATGCAAGGCTCCCTATGGGAGACTCACATATATAAGAGAATACATTGGCCTGACAATATTTATCTTGACCTTGAAAGCCAGTGCATTCTGTTATATATGCAAGGCTCCCTATGGGAGACTCACATATATAAGAGAATACATTGGCCTAACAATATGTATCTTGACTTTGTAAGCCAGTGCATTCTGTTATATATGCAAGGCTCCCTATGGGAGACTCACATATATAAGAGAATACATTGGCCTAACAATATGTATCTTGACTTTGTAAGCCAGTGCATTCTGTTATAATGCAAGGTTCCCTATGGGAGACTCACATATATAAGAGAATACATTGGCCTGACAATATGTTTCTTGACTTTATAAGCCAGTGCATTCTGTTATATATATGCAAGGCTCCCTATGGGAGACTCACATATATAAGAGAATACATTGGCCTGACAATATTTATCTTGACCTTGTAAGCCAGTGCATTCTGTTATATATGCAAGGCTCGCTATGGGAGATTCACATATATAAGAGAATGCACTGGCACAGGATCTTTAATGCTGCACCATCACAGCTCCCGTCATGATAGGGTTAACCAATGACATATGCTCTTTTTCCATGTAAAAACAGTTTTTCTTTTCATCAGGTGTTTTTTTGAGTCACACAAAGACGGGAAAGACATCAATAAAAAAATAAATAAATACCCTGATGTCAATGATCTTCATCTATTCTACTATTCAGCAGAAAAACATGGGAAAACTAAGCTACATCTATAATTCATTGAACTTTTATTAGTTTATTTATACAAAAATTCCAGACCCTTTCATCAAATGAATTTTAGCGAGATCAAAATGAATTCAGTAGGATAAAAGACATCAATATCCCGTCGTTAATGTACGATCTTTTGTCTCATCACGGACGATTTCTGCCGATCTTACTCGCAATATTGGCCGTCTTATTATCTACATCCTAAATGGACCTATTCAGGGAGATTTCTCATTTGTTTTCACCTACTCGTTCACATGAAAGAGATTTTTTCAAAAGTTTCCCCAGACGCTGATAATAGAAATTAGAGATGATTTTTCGCTGTTTCCTATGAATATATAATACCCTCGTTAGTTTTTGTGTGGCTGGAGGCGGTGAATTTTTTGTGTGACTATCTGGCTGATTAGCTTGTATGATTAGCAAATAAACTCAAGCATGTTCATATAATAATTCAATTCGTGGAGTTGTGATTCACATCCTATCAGGCCTATTGTCGTAAGGAGTGCATTACACTCTAAAAACACTCCAAGTTAATCATGTGTTTTTGTGCCAAATTCTTGCTTTTTACCCGCTCCTCAGCATGTCGTGTTGAATAAATCTTGTGAAGTAGCATGTTTCCGCAATTTACGCTGTTATCACCATCATCGATTTTACATTGTCACAATGCAGTTGAATAATAGACATTTGTTCCGTTTTTCCTTGTGTTAATTGTCTTAAGTTTATGTTTTCGCAGATAGTCTGGTGGGAAACGTTTTTTGTGATTCTCCTAACCTTTAACATGAATGGCGTTTTTCCATGTTATTTATTCTCCACCTGGCTATGCTAGTCTGCCAGATGTATGACTTGATATAGGTTTTATGACATTATCTGGAGGTGTAAAAACAATACATTTTAAAGGGGTACTGTACAATAAATCCGACCATTTATGGGACCATCTCTTTTATACTCAACATAATATAGGCAACAAATGAATTATTTTGAACCATGGCTTAGTACAAAATAAAGCCTTGAAATAGGGTGTCTGTCATTTGCAGAATGAGGTCCCCAGAGGGTGAATTTAGTGATGCTACCCCGCATAGCGGGCTAGCATCACCAAATTCACCCTCTGGGGACCTCATTCTGCTTACACCTCTTGCCTGACTATGCCACCACCTCGAATATACAATACAATATTTGTCAAATGTATTATGTATTAATATGTGTATATTGAAATAAAATATCCTATCCCATCCTATCCTATGCGGGGTAGCATCACTAAATTCACCCTCTGGGGATCTCATTCTGCAAATGACAGACACCTTATTTCAAGGCTTGTACAAAATACACTCAAGTAGTCTATGAGCGATGCAAACAACATGGTAATTATAATGAAAATGAATTTATGACTCCAGCAATTTATTTATTTTCATTATAATTACCATGTTGTTTAATATGAGTGTATTTTGCACTAATCCGTGGCTCAAATTAATTCATTTGTTGTATATATTCTGTTGAGTATAAAAGGAGATGGTCCCATAGTTGGCCGAATTTAGTGTACAGTACCCCTTTAAATGAATGCATTCTCCTACTCGTGTATAAAAGTATATATTGGAATGGTCTTTATTCAGCTGCAGTGATATTCAAGAGATACAGTAATGCCCTAAGTAATCGACCTCTTAACCAAAGCAGAATTATGGGTAACTTTTCAGGATTTAGTCGGAAATATGGCTTGTTGCCATTCATCGGAAAGCTCTCGGCGAGAGCTTTCCGATGAATGGCAACAAGCCATATTTCCGACTAAATCCTGAAAAGTTACCCATAATTCTGCTTTGGTTAAGAGGTCGATTACTTAGGGCATTACTGTATAAGCAGACAGCACAAGGACCAAGCTGCAAAACAGAGTTGTGTCCCCTCGCTATACACCATGTCTGTATGCTGCTGGCAGTGTAGAGTTCTGTCCCCTCGCTATACACCATGTCTGTATGCTGCTGGCAGTGTATTTTCTTGATTAAAGGTACTCAATCCGATAAAACTCCTCTCAATTACTATTTCAATGGCTTCGGGGGTCAAAAATATTTGATTCGAGTCGAGGAAGTCACCCATCAAAGCTCAGATTTGTTAGATATCGATTTTAGAAATCTATTATTTTTCATTATCGGGAATATTATCTGGCCCAGAACTCAGCCAAAATTGCGTTAAAATTACCACTTGATTTTAGAGTTATCAATCCTTGTCTGTTTGAATAGATTTGGAGTACACATCCAGAGCAGATTACGGCAGTTATTAGTACTCATCTCGAGTTAATAACAAATTTCAAAAATCAATATCTAATAACTCTGAGCTTTGTTTGATGGGTTCCTCGACTCGAATCAAATATTTTTTACCCCCAAAGCCAAAGAAATAGTAATATAGGACCCTCTGATCGGATTGTTGTTGTTGGAATCTGTTGAGATGGGGACCCTCTTTACGGATTGAGTACCTTTAAATCTTACATTTTTTTATTGAGACAATTTTCAAATGAATATGTACAGTTCAGTTTCTCAGAATAATGCAGAATGAATTGTAACCTACACAAGTCTCAAATAAATAAATGTGATATTTCTTCACATTACTTGTAGGTGCGGCCATTGGTGAATTTATGAAATTAATTTGTGAAAATATTGTAAAATACTCAATTTGTCTATTTTTTTTAATGAACATTTGATAAATCTTACATTATGTTTATAATTATATAACTTCTGTGTGTATGTATGTATGTATGTATGTATGTGTTATAGACTCGAAAACTGCTTGACCGATCCGACTCAAATTTGGAATGTAGGCCTACTTTGATCCCGGGAACAATATGGGTGGGTCCAATTTCATGTGCGACTGTGTACTGGACCGATCGAAAATAGTTTTTTTTTCTCTTAATACTTTTCCAGATGCTGTATATACTGCCCAGAGGCAATCACAAAGAAATCCCTAAATAGCCTAGACGAAGTCGGGCACATCAGCTAATTCAGTGCCAGGTCCGATTTTTGTATCAACCCATATACCCTGTGCCAATGCATTCTCTTATATATGCGAGTCGACCATAGGTCGCCTCACATATATAAGAGAATGCATTGGCCTAACAATTTTTCATCATTTGTTATTATTTTTTACAATTTTTTACAATTTTAAATAATGTTTTCTTAAATTCTTTAACAGACTTATTTTGTAGATTTAGTGCCAGGGAATCTTACATTATTCATGGGCATCAAAATTATTACTATGAATACTTGGTGATAGTTTTGAGTTATAACATACCCCAAAGGTTTTATCCAGTTTGTTTTTAAATTCGCTATAGCATGCTTAAGCATACCCAAAAAAATCGAATTTTTTTTTATTTAAAAAAAAAAAAAATTTAGGGCCGATTTTACAGACCGTAAATTAGGGCCGATGAGATCGGCCCCTGGCACTGAAAGGGTTAATATTTCAGGTGGAAAAGAGGAAGTAATACATACAATAATACACCAAAAGTTTTAGAAGAGATAGGGTTATGTTTTAATTTGGATATTATAGGTTTATAATGAGAAGGGTTGAAGAGAGAATCGGATTGTGACAAAAACAAATCTTTAACCCTTTACCCAACAGAAGGGCCCTGTGCCAATGCATTCTCTTATATATGCGAGTCGACCATAAAGGGTTAAAGAATTAATAAGATGCTTTGACAATATTCAAACATGGTATAGACTTTAATATCCACATTGTGTACCCATACATTTGCTGCATGTTTCACCAACAGTTTGTTGAATGTTTCTACACGTTTTTTACACAATTAGCCTAAAAGGGTTGTCACGGCCCTGAATATTGGCACGTGCCTCTTACAATGGTGTCAATACCTACCATGTGTGGTGGCAAGCCGGCTGTGAGCGCATCATGAATGGGCAGTTTGTAGTGGGATTTATGCCCAGTGAAGTGATACGCAGACCATTGTAATGAGGACAATGCACCCTGGGTATCTGACAATGTAATCAGGTGGTGGGATGATGTTTTCGAAGGTAGCTTAATGGGTGATAAAAACTAACGCGCATTATGTTCTAATTGGTCAATATTATAGTTCATTATAGCGGAAAAAAAATTCAAGTGCATTTGCTGCAAATGGCTGTCATTTCTTTAAAACTTCCTGAATGTAATGATATATTTCTTACAATTCATCTTGTTTTTGCAGAGAGTTTTCAAATGAGCCACAAAGATAGTGAGGAGAAGGGGAGCTGTCCCTTTCAACAAATTTGGTGATGCTAGCCCGCTAAGCCACAAGGATGGTGAGGGGAAGGGGAGCTGTCCCTTTCAACCAATTTGGTGATGCTAGCCCACTAAGCCACAAGGATGGTGAGGGGAAGGGGAGCTGTCCCTTTCAACCAATTTGGTGATGCTAGCCCACTAAGCCACAAGGATGGTGAGGGGAAGGGGAGCTGTCCCTTTCAACCAATTTGGTGATGCTAGCCCACTAAGCCACAAGGATGGTGAGGGGAAGGGGAGCTGTCCCTTTCAACCAATTTGGTGATGCTAGCCCACTAAGCCACAAGGATGGTGAGGGGAAGGGGAGCTGTCCCTTTCAACCAATTTGGTGATGCTAGCCCACTAAGCCACAAGGATGGTGAGGGGAAGGGGAGCTGTCCCTTTCAACAAATTTGGTGATGCTAGCCCACTAAGCCACAAGGATGGTGAGGGGAAGGGGAGCTGTCCCTTTCAACAAATTTGGTGATGCTAGCCCACTAAGCCACAAGGATGGTGAGGGGAAGGGGAGCTGTCCCTTTCAACCAATTTGGTGATGCTAGCCCACTAAGCCACAAGGATGGTGAGGGGAAGGGGAGCTGTCCCTTTCAACCAATTTGGTGATGCTAGCCCACTAAGCCACAAGGATGGTGAGGGGAAGGGGAGCTGTCCCTTTCAACCAATTTGGTGATGCTAGCCCACTAAGCCACAAGGATGGTGAGGGGAAGGGGAGCTGTCCCTTTCAACAAATTTGGTGATGCTAGCCCACTAAGCCACAAGGATGGTGAGGGGAAGGGGAGCTGTCCCTTTCAACCAATTTGGTGATGCTAGCCCACTAAGCCACAAGGATGGTGAGGGGAAGGGGAGCTGTCCCTTTCAACCAATTTGGTGATGCTAGCCCACTAAGCCACAAGGATGGTGAGGGGAAGGGGAGCTGTCCCTTTCAACCAATTTGGTGATGCTAGCCCGCTAAGCCACAAGGATGGTGAGGGGAAGGGGAGCTGTCCCTTTCAACCAATTTGGTGATGCTAGCCCGCTAAGACACAAGGATGGTGAGGGGAAGGGGAGCTGTCCCTTTCAACCAATTTGGTGATGCTAGCCCACTAAGCCACAAGGATGGTGAGGGGAATGGGAGCTGTCCCTTTCAACAAATTTGGTGATGCTAGCCCACTAAGCCACAAGGATGGTGAGGGGAAGGGGAGCTGTCCCTTTCAACAAATTTGGTGATGCTAGCCCACTAAGCCACAAGGATGGTGAGGGGAAGGGGAGCTGTCCCTTTCAACAAATTTGGTGATGCTAGCCCACTAAGCCACAAGGATGGTGAGGGGAATGGGAGCTGTCCCTTTCAACAAATTTGGTGATGCTAGCCCACTAAGCCACAAGGATGGTGAGGGGAAGGGGAGCTGTCCCTTTCAACAAATTTGGTGATGCTAGCCCACTAAGCCACAAGGATGGTGAGGGGAAGGGGAGCTGTCCCTTTCAACAAATTTGGTGATGCTAGCCCACTAAGCCACAAGGATGGTGAGGGGAAGGGGAGCTGTCCCTTTCAACAAATTTGGTGATGCTAGCCCACTAAGCCACAAGGATGGTGAGGGGAAGGGGAGCTGTCCCTTTCAACAAATTTGGTGATGCTAGCCCACTAAGCCACAAGGATGGTGAGGGGAAGGGGAGCTGTCCCTTTCAACAAATTTGGTGATGCTAGCCCACTAAGCCACAAGGATGGTGAGGGGAAGGGGAGCTGTCCCTTTCAACAAATTTGGTGATGCTAGCCCACTAAGCCACAAGGATGGTGAGGGGAAGGGGAGCTGTCCCTTTCAACAAATTTGGTGATGCTAGCCCACTAAGCCACAAGGATGGTGAGGGGAAGGGGAGCTGTCCCTTTCAACAAATTTGGTGATGCTAGCCCACTAAGCCACAAGGATGGTGAGGGGAAGGGGAGCTGTCCCTTTCAACAAATTTGGTGATGCTAGCCCACTAAGCCACAAGGATGGTGAGGGGAAGGGGAGCTGTCCCTTTCAACAAATTTGGTGATGCTAGCCCACTAAGCCACAAGGATGGTGAGGGGAAGGGGAGCTGTCCCTTTCAACAAATTTGGTGATGCTAGCCCACTAAGCCACAAGGATGGTGAGGGGAAGGGGAGCTGTCCCTTTCAACAAATTTGGTGATGCTAGCCCACTAAGCCACAAGGATGGTGAGGGGAAGGGGAGCTGTCCCTTTCAACAAATTTGGTGATGCTAGCCCACTAAGCCACAAGGATGGTGAGGGGAAGGGGAGCTGTCCCTTTCAACAAATTTGGTGATGCTAGCCCACTAAGCCACAAGGATGGTGAGGGGAAGGGGAGCTGTCCCTTTCAACAAATTTGGTGATGCTAGCCCACTAAGCCACAAGGATGGTGAGGGGAAGGGGAGCTGTCCCTTTCAACAAATTTGGTGATGCTAGCCCACTAAGCCACAAGGATGGTGAGGGGAATGGGAGCTGTCCCTTTCAACAAATTTGGTGATGCTAGCCCACTAAGCCACAAGGATGGTGAGGGGAAGGGGAGCTGTCCCTTTCAACAAATTTGGTGATGCTAGCCCACTAAGCCACAAGGATGGTGAGGGGAAGGGGAGCTGTCCCTTTCAACAAATTTGGTGATGCTAGCCCACTAAGCCACAAGGATGGTGAGGGGAAGGGGAGCTGTCCCTTTCAACAAATTTGGTGATGCTAGCCCATTAAGCCACAAGGATGGTGAGGGGAATGGGAGCTGTCCCTTTCAACAAATTTGGTGATGCTAGCCCACTAAGCCACAAGGATGGTGAGGGGAAGGGGAGCTGTCCCTTTCAACCAATTTGGTGATGCTAGCCCACTAAGCCACAAGGATGGTGAGGGGAAGGGGAGCTGTCCCTTTCAACAAATTTGGTGATGCTAGCCCACTAAGCCACAAGGATGGTGAGGGGAAGGGGAGCTGTCCCTTTCAACCAATTTGGTGATGCTAGCCCACTAAGCCACAAGGATGGTGAGGGGAAGGGGAGCTGTCCCTTTCAACAAATTTGGTGATGCTAGCCCACTAAGCCACAAGGATGGTGAGGGGAAGGGGAGCTGTCCCTTTCAACCAATTTGGTGATGCTAGCCCACTAAGCCACAAGGATGGTGAGGGGAAGGGGAGCTGTCCCTTTCAACCAATTTGGTGATGCTAGCCCACTAAGCCACAAGGATGGTGAGGGGAAGGGGAGCTGTCCCTTTCAACCAATTTGGTGATGCTAGCCCACTAAGCCACAAGGATGGTGAGGGGAAGGGGAGCTGTCCCTTTCAACAAATTTGGTGATGCTAGCCCACTAAGCCACAAGGATGGTGAGGGGAAGGGGAGCTGTCCCTTTCAACAAATTTGGTGATGCTAGCCCACTAAGCCACAAGGATGGTGAGGGGAAGGGGAGCTGTCCCTTTCAACCAATTTGGTGATGCTAGCCCACTAAGCCACAATGATGGTGAGGGGAAGGGGAGCTGTCCCTTTCAACAAATTTGGTGATGCTAGCCCACTAAGCCACAAGGATGGTGAGGGGAAGGGGAGCTGTCCCTTTCAACCAATTTGGTGATGCTAGCCCACTAAGCCACAAGGATGGTGAGGGGAAGGGGAGCTGTCCCTTTCAACCAATTTGGTGATGCTAGCCCACTAAGCCACAAGGATGGTGAGGGGAAGGGGAGCTGTCCCTTTCAACAAATTTGGTGATGCTAGCCCACTAAGCCACAAGGATGGTGAGGGGAATGGGAGCTGTCCCTTTCAACAAATTTGGTGATGCTAGCCCACTAAGCCACAAGGATGGTGAGGGGAAGGGGAGCTGTCCCTTTCAACAAATTTGGTGATGCTAGCCCACTAAGCCACAAGGATGGTGAGGGGAAGGGGAGCTGTCCCTTTCAACAAATTTGGTGATGCTAGCCCACTAAGCCACAAGGATGGTGAGGGGAAGGGGAGCTGTCCCTTTCAACAAATTTGGTGATGCTAGCCCACTAAGCCACAAGGATGGTGAGGGGAAGGGGAGCTGTCCCTTTCAACAAATTTGGTGATGCTAGCCCACTAAGCCACAAGGATGGTGAGGGGAAGGGGAGCTGTCCCTTTCAACAAATTTGGTGATGCTAGCCCACTAAGCCACAAGGATGGTGAGGGGAAGGGGAGCTGTCCCTTTCAACAAATTTGGTGATGCTAGCCCACTAAGCCACAAGGATGGTGAGGGGAAGGGGAGCTGTCCCTTTCAACAAATTTGGTGATGCTAGCCCACTAAGCCACAAGGATGGTGAGGGGAAGGGGAGCTGTCCCTTTCAACAAATTTGGTGATGCTAGCCCACTAAGCCACAAGGATGGTGAGGGGAATGGGAGCTGTCCCTTTCAACAAATTTGGTGATGCTAGCCCACTAAGCCACAAGGATGGTGAGGGGAAGGGGAGCTGTCCCTTTCAACAAATTTGGTGATGCTAGCCCACTAAGCCACAAGGATGGTGAGGGGAAGGGGAGCTGTCCCTTTCAACAAATTTGGTGATGCTAGCCCACTAAGCCACAAGGATGGTGAGGGGAAGGGGAGCTGTCCCTTTCAACAAATTTGGTGATGCTAGCCCACTAAGCCACAAGGATGGTGAGGGGAATGGGAGCTGTCCCTTTCAACAAATTTGGTGATGCTAGCCCACTAAGCCACAAGGATGGTGAGGGGAAGGGGAGCTGTCCCTTTCAACAAATTTGGTGATGCTAGCCCACTAAGCCACAAGGATGGTGAGGGGAAGGGGAGCTGTCCCTTTCAACAAATTTGGTGATGCTAGCCCACTAAGCCACAAGGATGGTGAGGGGAAGGGGAGCTGTCCCTTTCAACAAATTTGGTGATGCTAGCCCACTAAGCCACAAGGATGGTGAGGGGAATGGGAGCTGTCCCTTTCAACAAATTTGGTGATGCTAGCCCACTAAGCCACAAGGATGGTGAGGGGAAGGGGAGCTGTCCCTTTCAACAAATTTGGTGATGCTAGCCCACTAAGCCACAAGGATGGTGAGGGGAAGGGGAGCTGTCCCTTTCAACCAATTTGGTGATGCTAGCCCACTAAGCCACAAGGATGGTGAGGGGAAGGGGAGCTGTCCCTTTCAACAAATTTGGTGATGCTAGCCCACTAAGCCACAAGGATGGTGAGGGGAAGGGGAGCTGTCCCTTTCAACAAATTTGGTGATGCTAGCCCACTAAGCCACAAGGATGGTGAGGGGAATGGGAGCTGTCCCTTTCAACAAATTTGGTGATGCTAGCCCACTAAGCCACAAGGATGGTGAGGGGAAGGGGAGCTGTCCCTTTCAACAAATTTGGTGATGCTAGCCCACTAAGCCACAAGGATGGTGAGGGGAAGGGGAGCTGTCCCTTTCAACAAATTTGGTGATGCTAGCCCACTAAGCCACAAGGATGGTGAGGGGAAGGGGAGCTGTCCCTTTCAACAAATTTGGTGATGCTAGCCCACTAAGCCACAAGGATGGTGAGGGGAAGGGGAGCTGTCCCTTTCAACAAATTTGGTGATGCTAGCCCACTAAGCCACAAGGATGGTGAGGGGAAGGGGAGCTGTCCCTTTCAACAAATTTGGTGATGCTAGCCCACTAAGCCACAAGGATGGTGAGGGGAAGGGGAGCTGTCCCTTTCAACAAATTTGGTGATGCTAGCCCACTAAGCCACAAGGATGGTGAGGGGAAGGGGAGCTGTCCCTTTCAACCAATTTGGTGATGCTAGCCTGCTAAGCCACAAGGATGGTGAGGGGAAGGGGAGCTGTCCCTTTCAACCAATTTGGTGATGCTAGCCCGCTAAGACACAAGGATGGTGAGGGGAATGGGAGCTGTCCCTTTCAACCTCCACTGTTGGTAGCATGCAGAAAAAGGCTATTTTCAAGCTCTCAAGAATAGCAGAAAAAGCATCAAATACAGAAAAGGTACTTTCTATCAATTGGAAGTAAAATTCATATTGGTAGTTTTATCATGACAATTGTTGTTGCGATAATGTACAAAAATGCTATTTTAGACGAATAGAACATTCCCTCCTGACCCTATTTTTAGTCCCCTCAATTTTCTTTTTATTTTGATATCTTTAATGTAAACTTTTTTCTCATGCCTTAACTGTTAATCAGTTATTCCACTTTCACCTTTTCTGGCTGTGATGTTTCTGTCTTGCTAGTAATTAACACAGGCACCAGTGTTTTAATCCCCCTGTTAGCTTTTAATTCATCCAATTACAGCTCAAAAGTGGAGTATTGTATTTTATTTACACAAAATGATATAATAGTGCTGTGATTCTGGTAATTTCTAGCTTTTGTCTCCAACCATTGCTCCTGTCCCTTCTGTGATATTCCTCCCAACATGGACGTGGCTAGAAGGTCTCGATTGGGGAGGGGTGTTCACCCTAACAACTGCACCCCCCCCCCCTTGAACCAGATCCAGCGTCTACATACCGGTACATTCCATTCTCCCCCTTGTTATGGAATTTTCCAACTCCACACTGTCCAATCGGCTCGCGGAATATCAGTGTTTTTAAGCCATATTATGGTATCATAATTAGAACCGGACTTCTATATAACGACAGAAAATACAATGGAAAGGTATATGCGATCAATTTTGCATTTACCCAGTGGAGAGGTCACCTGGTGATGTTCAGTTCGACTCTGGGCGATCTGTTTAAAGCAGAAAAATAAGGTGTACAAACTCGTAGGGGGGGGTAAAATTTTGCCCTAATCGGTATTCTAGTGCGTTTTGTTTAATTCCTGAGCATAACTTGCGGAATCTTTTATAAAATTCCGACAGCGGAACTATCGGCAATACGTGCACATCGAAATCACTGGCGTGTATCAGTTGGAAATACACGAAAAAAAATTGAAACGAGGGGCGGTGATCACAGAAAATGGCACGGCAGTGCATGCCAACGAGGGCTACCAGTGCCAAATATTTATCTTGACCTTGTAAGCCAGTGCATTCTCTTATATATGTGAGGCTCCCAATGGGAGACTTATATATATAAGAAAATGCACTGTACATGATCTTTAATGCTGCACCAGTGCAGCTCCCACCATGAAAGGATTAGTAGTTCGATAGATGAGCATAGTGGGAATGAAGCTAGGGTTAGGGTTAGTAGTTCGATAGATGAGCATGGTGGGAATGAAGCTAATTTTGTGGACATCTGTGATATTTCTCAGTGTCTATCTCATACCTCATGTAATACTATGACTTCCCATATTTTCTGATATCCTTATTTCAAGGGTATTTCTTCATTATGGCTTCCTGGACACAACTATTATTAGCCTGCTGTGGGCTGTGGACCTGTCAATCATCTAAGGTTAGATCAGGTCAAAGTTCAAGATGAAACACCTTAATAGGAATATGACACTTTGGAAAATAAGTAATTAACACACAGCCCTGTAAATTAGCAGTAATTTGCCCAGGCTAAGAAATTTTATAGGCCAGAAATTATTTGGCTAAAAAGCCTAGGATCCACATAGTTGCATTCTTTACACATGTAACTTCAGTTTACAATCAGAACTTGGTCCATTATCATACCATTCATGGCATGCTTTAGTTGAGTCTGGTTTAAAATTGCTAACTATCAAGATAATCCTTGTTATCTCAGTAGTCCTTGTTGTCTCATATTCCTTGTTATATCAGTAGTCCTTGTTATATCAGTAGTCCTTGTTATCAGTAGTAGAATGTTTGTTGTCTGCAGATTTCCACAGTGCAATATTAAGACAATCTCCAGCAATTTGTTTCAATTTTGCACAAAACATCTTGCAGGTGCTGAAATTTGCCTTGGTTAAAGGGACTGGCGGCCTTCATTGTAGATTATAATTTAGAAATAACATTTATCAAATTATGATAATTTCCTCAAGACATTCACAAAACACGCTTTGTGTCCGAGATATTATATGTCAAATGCTGTTTAGTTTCTCGCAAAGATTGCAGTGGATTGTTTATAAGCAGAATCACGAATTTGCGTCATTTCCTTATTTAGATTCGCGCACATTATATGTCGCTTGTAAAACCCCTAATTTGGTACGTCTACAAATTACAGCTCACAATACTACCCATAGTAAATCCCTTATTTGGTATGTCTTACCATATATAGGTCAGGAGAAAATACTACAGTGCAACGGAACATTTTCATTGGACGATCCGGTATTTCCAAGGGTTTGTCTATAAACAAACGGTTCTGTAACATTTTTGGTGTTTGTTTACAAAACAAAGCGTACAAACGTGACAATAACATGCAATTTACGCGATATTTATGATTGATATAAGAACAATATATGTCTATTATAAAATATTCTTTCTGTTTATGGCGGTTTTAACAGCTATACCCACCGCCAAGGCCACCCATATCTTTAAATAATATCTGATGAATTTTTTTTACCCAGGCAATTGACTCGGTTCAGCCAATAGCTGACATTAACACTTTGAGTGCCAGGTCCGATTTTTGTATCAACCCATATACCCTGTGCCAATGCATTCTCTTGTATATGCGAGTCGACCATAGGTCACCTCGCATATATAAGAGAATACATTGGCCTAACATTTTAATTTAAATTTTTTTTTAATTTGTTATTCTTATATTCTTTAACAGACTTATTTTGTAGGTTTAGGTTTCAAAGTTCCTTTTCTCCTGATAAAAATATTAGAATTTTCCTGCCAATCTAGAAATCAAGTAAAGGCATTTTTACCCCCAAGAGGTAAATTTAGTGATGCTATCCCGCACAGTGGGCTAGCATCACTAAATTCATCCTCTGGGGACCTCATTCTGCTTAGGCCTCATCTCCTCTGGAAAGTATCTTTGTTATCAAATTAACAAGTTTTTTTTAATTTCATAATTTCTTTATATCCCCAAATTGGCAGACGACACTTTGCATAATTGAGGCTCCCAATGGGTGCACATCATCACAATATTCATCATTGGGGAACTTAAATCTGAGTCTAGGTCTTCCATAGCAGATGAGGCCCTGCAGAACGAGGTCCCTAGAAGATGAAATTGGTAATGCTAGCCCGCTGTGCAAGGTAGAGTCACAAAATTCACCCTCTGGGGACCTTATGTCCAGCACCATAGTCTCAGGTCTGAGGTGTAAGCAGAATGAGGTCCCCAGAGGGTGAATTTGGTGATGCTAGCCCGCTATGCGGGGTAGCATCACTAAATTCACCCTCTGGGGACCTCATTCTGCAAATGACAGGCACGGTATTACAAGGCTTGGGCCTTTGTTGAAGCTTATGAATAGATCTCTTTATCTGCTACTCGTGAACATCGCCTAAAGATTTATTCATTGCCTGTGATATATGTGATTCTGATTCGACTTCTATCCAATGTTAATCGAAGTTATCAGAACATGACATCGAATCGCGGGCAACATCTGGTGACAGTGAAATACTCTCCAATCGCTAGCTCCGTGTAATGAAGAGATTCTAAACACATTTATCTCCCTTTAAATGTTCAGACAGAATTTCTAATCAATGCACTCGGACCACGATTCAAAATCATTGGTTAATTATTTTGGTCGTAAAACACTCATCATCGCAGACATTAAGGGTTTTAATGTCATTTACATTTTGATGAGTTGGTATTTGTGAGGTCGGCAAGCCCTCGCTAATGATATCTATTAATTCCGATCTCGTCCCGGTACTGATTCCAGATATTCTGTATTTTCAAGCATTCCACTTCAAAGCGATCGTCCACTTTAACCCTTTATTTACTAAATGGATTCTCCCACTCAGTCATAAAAGTATACATTGGAATGGTCTATTATTCATCTGGAGGGGTTTTCAAGTAAAATGAGCAGACGACAGATAATACAAGTGCAGAAGATTTCTAATCATTGAAATATCTCAGATACAGTAACGCTCCAAATAATCGACCCCTTAACCACCTTAATCTCGAGGAGAGCTTTCCGATGAATGGCAACAAGCCATATTTCCGACTAAATCCTAAAAAGTTACCCATAATTCTGCTATGGTTAAGGGGTCGATTACTTAGGGCATTACTGTAATAAATTCGTTTGTTGAAATTATTATCTGAACATTTCCTAAGAGATAACGACTCATCGATGAGTATTTGGTACAAAACTGGATATAATGTATTTGCCTAACATTTGTAGAATGACGTCCCCAGAATTGCACCCTCTGTGGACCTCATTCTGCTTAGGCCTCATCTTCTGGGAAGTATCTTTATTATCAAAGTGGCAATGTTTTAGTTAATTTTTCCCTTCTGTTCAGTTTGTATATCCCCTAATTTGCAGAAGATAAAATCCATAATTGAGGTGACTAAACTTCAACTTGGGAACTTCAATCTGATCCAGGTCTCCCATTGCAGTTGAGGCCTGAGCAGAATGCCGGAGGGTGAACTTGGTGAAGCTAGCATGCTGTGTGGGATAGAGTCACTAAATTCACCCTCTGGGGACCTCATTCTTGGAGGTGAAGGTGGAGGAAACAATTAAGGGTGCACAACCATCAAAAGACCTACCTTACTCGTATTTAAATTCGCGCAGTACTATTTTTTGCGCACCCATCGGTGCGCGAATTTAAACTTGAGCGAAAAATAGTACAACTCCCAAGTTTAATCTAAACCACCGTCCATAGGAAATACAAGAGTGCTATGCTGCTGAGTTTACATATATTATGAACCGTGAATAAACATTTACGCATATACAATCATGTATGCATATATTTACATTCGGCTAACCGCTATCAAGACCATTGCTCACAACTCAAGCCACAAATCGTGGTGCCATAGACATTGATGAAATGCTTGTATAAGAAATACTAATAGTCCAGGGTGCCACAAAATTATAATGTATATAGTTACTAGTTTATTGTCTATACACAATGTAAATCCACTGTGATGTAGAAATGATTGGGAACCTAAACTGTCATCAGCTCCCAGATATATGAAAATATCACAGAAATATTACGAAAATAATTTTGTCAGTTTTGAATTGGCGCAGTTAGGTGCGCAAATTTAAAGTGTGCGATTTCAAAACTGAGCGAAAAATCGTACTGCGCGAATTTAGATACGAGTAAGGTATGTAAACTATGATTTTGTATTTTCATGCTCTACCCCTTCCTAAACACACTTTATATAGTTTCCTGGGTATAAATTAATAGATATGAGTCGAAGACACCAGTCCATAATTGCTTCTATTTAATAATATTGATTTTACATCGATAATTTCTTATACAATGTGATAATTAAGCCTGTGACCCCTTTGTTCGTTTAAACATTTTTATATTGCTCAATTTAACAAAACAGATTATTATTATTTATTTTTTAATTAAATTAATTTGTATTTAGATCAAAATTTTAGAATCTAACGCCGTTATAACATCTGCCAGAGAACCCGGAGTCACCACACCAAGTTTGGTTGATATCAGTCCAGGGGTCTGGCCAGACAGACATATAGACATATATGTCAATTATAATGAGTAAAGACCCCATTATAATTAGTGAATACACTTCAATTAGGTTCTTGTGAAATATTCATTCTCTCTTATATACCACTTCACCCAAGGACAAAAATAGGGAGATATGTGGCACATTTTAGGGAGAAGATGTCTTCCAAAGTCATAGGGACTAGTCTAGGCTGGTTCCTGCCTTCCAAGTCACCCTCTATGCTGGTTCTTCACCAACATTTCGTCATCTGCAACTGGTGTCCCGCCCGTTAGGAAATACCTCATCTCCAATAACAAGCGATATCACGATTGATTCCAAATTCTTAATTCCATGACTCATTTTCGTTAATAAACTGCACGCTTTTCTCAGAAACACAATAAAGAACAAGTCCTTATATAATTGGGTAAAAAATATCCGTAATCAATCTCGAAGCTTGCCGTCTGTCATGAGGCTATCTCATAATCAAATTCGAAAGATAGATGTCTTATTTACTCACAGGCGTGTGAAACAATTTTAGCTGACTTTTTTCGTTGAAAACAGGACATTGTAAACTCTGATCTCCTAATCTACAAGATTGCTCCAGCAATTTGACGTTTGGCTAAAATTTACGACCTACGATTCCATCTAAGGACCGTGTAAAAATGCGGAATTGATGTTAGCAAACAGACGGAATTGAATTAAGTTTGATTTGTGAGTCCCTGGATGGTTCCTTGTTAAATTAACTGTCCTGGACAGTATCATTGGGAGTTCATGTGGTATTGTTACAATGTCACTTACTATGGCTGTGTGGACAATGCAGAGATTAACCCTTTCAGTGTCAGGGGCCGATCTCATCGGCCCTAATTTACGGTCTATAAAATCGGCCCTAAAAAATAAAAAAAAATTAGATTGTTTTTTTCTTTTTTTGGGTTGAATTTTTTGGGTATGCTTAAGCATGCTATAGCGAATTTAAAAACAAACTGGTTAAAACCTTAGGGGCATGTTATAACTCAAAACTATCACCAAATATTCATAGTAATAATATTGATGCCCATGAAAAACGTATGATTCCCTGGCACTAAACCTACAAAATAAGTCTGTTAAAGAATATAAGAAATAAATATTAAAATTGTAAAAAATTGTAAAAAATAATAACAAATGATGAAAAATTGTTAGGCCAATGCATTCTCTTATATATGCGAGGCGACCTATGGTCGACTCGCATATATAAGAGAATGCATTGGCACAGGGTATATGGGTTGATACAAAAATCGGACCTGGCACTCAAAGGGTTAACCCATTTACTCCAAATATAATGATTCTCCCATTCGTTCTAAAAGTCAGCCCTTGAAATTAGAGACATATTATGGTTCGGGTGCGAGAAAGTGATAAGTTAGTCCTCAGACGCTATGCCATCTTTGGGAATGTAGCATTCTACTAGTATCACTGATAATCTCAAAGAAATCGACCACACCACTCCATAGATATCATCGTCTGAACTACACTAAATTGTAGATATTTACTACTCGAATCGGGACGCTTCTATCGGCGGTAAACTTAACGAAATTGATTTCGCCATCGGATATCACTGCATTTAATTAATGTACAGTATAAGAATGACGGTGTGTGTTGTCAATTTATATATAATATTTGTAAAAATAACTACTTTGAACACGATTATTCTCCATTTCTATTTGTCACCCTACCGGAGTGTTTCACATCACTATAACATTTTTATTCTACGACATAATTTCATGAATTCTATATTGGCTTCTATGGCCTTTATTGTTGCTAATTTCGAGGGCTGTAAATATACGATATCAAAATTTGTTTTTCTACATGATAGTTGGACTTCATGGAGCTTTTTATGCCCAATTTGACCTCGAAGGGAAGGTAAGAAAAACACAGATATTTACTGCTTTTTATAACCTGTTTTAAAAAATTGTAAAAAAAAACAGGATGTATTATGTTGTTGGTCTGTCTCTCTCTGTCCGTCTGTCTCCTCGTCCGTCTGTCAGTCTGTTGAGCCATTAGTATACATCTGTTCGCTTTTGGTGTCCAGGTGTAACATTAGTTAGTCTCAACTGAATGGAATGAAATTTGTGATGTGACTTTACTAGCATACAATACAGGTCAAGTTCAAATTTGGGTTTTGCCCACCAATTTTCGTGAGAGTTATGGCCCTTGATACTTTATAATCCAGCATGTATAATTCCAAACAGTGTATTTGGAGTGCATTTTCTGATGATCATAGTGTAATTATGACAAAAGTGTGATAAATAGAGGATCAAAATAATATTTTATACAGGGGGGAGGGGGGTGGGTATACTGTTTTGCACCTGTCCATCCGTGCGTGTGTCTAGCCATCCGTCAGTGCATCAATGCATCCATGCATGCGTGTGTCAGTGCATCTGTGTGCTTGCGTCCATACGTCCATTCATCCAATATCTCTTCATGTCATAACTTAAACAGTAGTGCTCAGATCTCAATGTATATTTGTATGTATGTTCATTACTATGAGGACGTTCAACTGTTTTGTTCGGGTTTTCCATTCTAGAGATATTCATCTTTGTTTATCGGGAAATGTTGGCATTGTCCAATGTCTGTTCAGGCCATAACATGAACAGTAATGCTCGGATCTGAATGAACTTTGGTATGAATGTTCACCACTATGAGGACATTCAATTGTTTTGTTTTGGTTTTTCGTTCCATAGTTATTCATCTTTGTTTATATGAAAATGCTGATTTTTGGGTCCATCTGACTTCTTGGCACAGACCCATAGTGGGCTAGCATCACCAATTTCACCCTCTGGGGACCTAATTCTGGTTAGGCCTAATCTTCTGGGAAGTTTCTATAGTCTCAAATGAATAGTTTTTTAAATAGTTACTTTTTTCCTTCTGTTCAGTTTCTATATCCCATAATTTGCAGAAGATAAAATGCATATTAATCGAGGTGACTAATAGGGGAACTTCAATCTGATTCCAATAAATAGTTTTATAACTGAAGATTCCATTCAGCAGTGAAATGGTTAAGCCTTTTTTGTTTAACCCTTTACCCAACAGAAGGGCCCTGTGCCAATGCATTCTCTTATATATGCGAGTCGACCATAGGTCGCCTCGCATATATAAGAGAATGCATTGGCTTAACACATTAAAAATTATAAAATTGTTAAAGAATGTAAGAAAAAATGGTAAAAAGTGTTAAAAAAAGATGTTTTTTAGGCCAATGCATTCTCTTATATATGTGAGGCGACCTATGGTCGACTCGCATATATAAGAGAATGCATTGGCACAGGGCATAACTGTAACTATCACAATGTGGTCAAGGAGCCGGTTCCAATGATATCCATATTTGTATGGTTCTATTGAGACAGACCGAAGATATTTTAGGCTGTTGAAGCTTTATTTGGCCGGTTTTGGCCGTTTTGTTGGGTAAAGGGTTAACTGAATACTCAATGATGAGTAATTCTCTCAGGAAATGTTCAGATAATAGGATCAACAAATGTTTATTGAACTTATTATCTAAACATGTCCCACCAATGAATATGAATCATTCTGCACTTGTATTCTGTATTTCTGTCTATCGACTGCCTTTATTACCTGAACGCCCCTCTAAATGAATAATAGACCATTCCAATGCATACCTTTATAACAGAATGGTAGAACCCATTCAGCAGTGAAATGGTTAATATTCAAGCTTTTTAGAAGGAGCACTCAATTACACTTGACGTTTGTTTTTATGTGACGGAATCCAATTTCGTAAAATTCAAAGAAATCCGAAAATTTTAATCACTGACTCCTGAACAAAGACTAAAGAATAGAAACGTCACCGTCTTTTCAATTTGTAGAGTCCTCCATCATTAAATTAAACTGACGGATCCTTTGTTCATGTGCAACAACTGCTTCTTGTCAACTGATCGCAATCACCGCTAGAAATATTGTCATTGGATCAATTTTAAGGAATAACAGCTGGCAGTTTGCAAGCCTTGAAATAGTGTGTCTGTCATTTACAAAATGAGGTCCCCTGAGGGTGAATTTAGTGATGCTATCCCGCACAGCGGTCTAGCATTACTAAATTCACCCTCTGGGCACCTCATTCTGCTTTTGCCTTATCTTCTGGGAAGTATCTACAGTCTTAAACTAACATTGTTTTTAGTTACTTTTTCCCTTCTGTTCAGTTTCTAGATCCCATAATTTTCAGAAGATAAAATGCTTAATCTAGGTGACTAATGACAAACTTCAACTGGGGAACTTCAATCTGATCCTAGGTCCACCATTGCAGTTGAGGCTCAAGCAGAATGAAGTTCCCCAGAGGGTGAATTTCATGATACTAGCCCACCGTGCAGGATAGTGTCACTAAATTCACCCTTTGTGGACTTCATTCTGCAAATGACAGACACACTATTTCAAGGCTTGGCAGAATGGTGATGAATCGGATCTGGGGAGATTTAATATCCATTGGATGCCGTGTATGTGGATGTTTAATTGCGTGTACTGAATTTTTTAGCAGTGCAATGTGACTTAATTACGAGTGACAGTGACATTAATCATGGCTTAGAGTTCAGTAATTAGACAACTTGGTGAGTGTCAGTGTGGAGGCATGGCCACCTTGCATCACCTGAAAAATTGCACGTCAACCCCCACCCCCCAAATATATTCCGAACCTCCCATAGCAACCCCCCCCCCCCCCAAAAAACATTCCGAAATGCCCACTTAAAAAAACACCCATTTAAATGCTTAAAATCATTCATAATTGTTCAGTATAACATACAGTTTGAAAGTTTTGTGATGTCTTGACTTCCTTCAAAATTTCTTGAAAGTGCCTTTTGAATCAGTGGATTGCTGAATATTTTTTGTTTAGATTGAAACATAAATTCATGGGATTTATATATAGATAAATCGCCTTAATGTCCAGGTTAGATTATAGTATAAATAGACTTTTTCTCCATGTTATTGGCCCCTTATCATCTAGATCATGCTATGAATTTCTACTCTGGCTACACCCCTAGATATCATGTTCCACCCATTCAAAACCTGGGAAATATTGATGTTCTTATGTGGAACTTATATATAAACATTGAGAAAAATTATTTATATTTATATTTTTATAATTTATACTTATATACCACTTATATGCATCCTCTTATATATATGTTAGTCTCCCATATGGAGCCTCGCATATATAAGAGAATACATTGCCTAACAATATTTACCTTGACTTTGTAAGCCAGTGCATTCTCTTATATATGCGAGTCTCCCATATATAAGAGAAAGCACTGGCACTTGATCTCTAATGCTGCACCAGCACAGCTCCTGTCATGAAAAAGTACTAGGTGGAAACAATATTATTATCACAAATGATGTTGAGTCAAACAACCAACTTAATCATAGACACAGCCACTTTCCACTCAATCAGTTGCACTCTTAACCCTAATACCCAACAGAACGGCCCTGTGCCAATGCATTCTCTTATATATGCGAGTCGACCATAGGTCGCCTCGCATATATAAGAGAATGCATTGGCTTAACACATTAAAAATTATAAAATTGTTAAAGAATGTAAGAAAAAATTGTAAAAAGTGTTAAAAAAAGATATTTTTTTAGGCCAATGCATTCTCTTATATATGCGAGGCTACCTATGGTCGACTCGCATATATAAAAGAATGCATTGGTACAGGGCATAACTGTAACTATCACAATGTGGTCAAGGAGCCGGTTCCAATGATATCCATATTTGTATGGTTCTATTGAGACAGACCGAAGATATTTTAGGCTGTTGAAGCTTTATTTGGCCGGTTTTGGCCGGTTTGTTGGGTAAAGGGTTAAGAGGCGAGAGTGCTATACATGTGATGTGTGATTGAGGAATGCCGGCCCTAGACGTCTATCAAAATGGACATACTACCCTGTGAATATTTGTGTATATAAAACTTGACTCATGTATATTACTATACATATGCTCTCCGAATATGGAGGCAATAAATAAATAAAATGTGAGAAAATTTCGTGATAATCATGGGGGGGGGGGGGGGGGGGTAGATTTTGACTAAGAAACTTTACCTGCGTTATCTTTTCAATGATGTATAGTTCCCAGTCAGAACATAAAAAGTTCCCAGGTTTTGAACCGGTGGAATATGTCTCTCTTCACTGCAGATGAAAAGTCAACTTCAAGACACAAGAAGCAATTATTTCATTTACCAAAGAAATATAGAGTTTGATGTAACCCTTTACCCAACAGAAGGGCCCTGTGCCAATGCATTCTCTTATATATGCGAGTCGACCATAGGTCGCCTCGCATATATAAGAGAATGCATTGGCTTAACTCATTAAAAATGATAAAATTGTTAAAGAATGTAAGAAAAAATGGTAAAAAGTGTTAAAAAAAGATTTTTTTTAGGCCAATGCATTCTCTTATATATGCGAGGCGACCTATGGTCGACTCGCATATATAAGAGAATGCATTGGCACAGGGCATAACTGTAACTATCACAATGTGGTCAAGGAGCCGGTTCCAATGATATCCATATTTGTATGGTTCTATTGAGACAGACCGAAGATATTTTAGGCTGTTGAAGCTTTATTTGGCCGGTTTTGGCCGGTTTGTTGGGTAAAGGGTTAAGCAACTTTTGTGAGACAATTTCTTGATAAACATGGGATTTTGACTATGAAACGGCACCTGTATTATATTTGTAATGACATAAAGTTCCCGGACAGAACATAAAACATTTCCCTGGTTATGAACTGGTGGGATATGATATCTTCGGGTGTAGTTGGAATACAGATTCATGGCATGATCTACTAATCACCATGCTGAGAACCATTTGTGAGTCTTCATTGCAGATGAAATTTCAAATTCAAGACACAAGAGGCAATTATTTCATCAATTACAAAACAAATAGCGTTAACACCTTCGAGCGGGACGACCTCGTAATGTGCTTATTTGGTATTCTGTTAAATTTTCCCAATTAAATTCTTTGAATCTGATTAAATTTTGTGAAGAAATAATTAAAACCACCAACAATTTGCTCCGGTATGACTTCCATAGCCAAATTGGTTCATTAAAATCAGGAAAAAAACTGTCGGATCAATGTGAAATTTGCGACATTACATCGGAATCAGTGTGACGTTGATAATGAAAAATGCATCTTAAGGCTGCGGGGAAAACTTACAAATCAGATTGCGTGATTTCCGGTGGAGAGCAGACTGTGGGCAGGTTACGAATGTAATGTCAGGAAGACATTTTCGAATTAATGCTCATTTTACAGACTTTATGTCAGAATTAATTGTCATCATATGCCTCCCTGAAGACTGAATCTTTTAGCTACAGGGAAGTTTTAAAAGGCATATTCAATGGAAGAATATTCTGGAAAAGAGATGTTTATGTCACGATATGGCTGGAGACATATTGACTGTTTAGCTCATGTATTGAGAAATTGATATTGTCCATTATAAGTTAGTTATCCCTTTTATTTCATTTTACCTAAAATATATATTTTCTGTCCATTTACACTACTGTCTACACTGTCTTCACAGGTATTTTTCCCAACAGCTAGGATTGACAAAAATGATAACTTTGACACAAAATTTCCTCCTTACTTCACTGTATTTGTCATTTTTAGCTCAACTGACAAAGTCAAGTTTGAGCTGTTGCCATGGGTTGGTATCCGTCATCTGTGTGTGTGTGTGTGTATGTCCATCAACAATTTCCATTAGCACAGGCGACAGGTCATACCTTTGATCAGATAATTATGAAATTTGTCACGGTTGTTGACATTGACATGTAGATGGGAACAAGACTTCAACAAGTCATTTTGGAGTCATTTGGCAAAATTACATGGTCACCTGCGTCCACTTTGATTTAAAAATTCAATCCATTAGCACAGGCTACAGGCTGTACCATTCGTTTGATTATCATTTGCCATGTACGTTGACATTGACATGTAGATGGGAACAATATGTTTTTGGGTGAATCGGCCAAAAACATGGCCATCTTCATTTTCAGTATTAAAGACATGTTATGTACTTGTTCGGGTGCGTGAAACTGACAAGTTAGTATTCAGGTGCTCTGCCAAATGGAGGAAAACATCGTCTGTACTTTGCTCAAATGTAAATATTTACCACTTGATTCGGGACAAACCTATCCGCGATAATCTAAGGAAAACGATTTCGCCATTGACATTCACAGCATTTAATTAATATATAAGAATGACGGTGTGTTGTCAATTTAGATATAATATTTGTAAAAAAAAACTACTTTGAACTGCTTTGAACAAGATTATTCTCCAATTCTAGCTTCGACTGTTTTGAATTCGTGGTATTCACCAACCTCAAAATCAATTGATTCCCCACCATGACTGTGATATTTCTATTTGTTGAAATGGGAACGAGACATTTTTTCTCTTAACAACGTTAATATGAGAACTCACATATATTCTCGCTCCCTCAGGAAGAACACCATAGCAATTTGATATGGCAGTGGCGTAGGAGCGGGTACGGCCGGACGGTTTTGGCCGTACCAATATTCGCAGCTGTGAAGTTTTTTGTTGTTACACGCGTGGGAAAGGTGCGATTGGCGATAGTCATAAAACACAGAATGTGAATCCTCTACGATGCCATGCTGCTTAATTTATAGTTCTTATCGAAGAAACGTCGTTGACTATATCATGTTATACCTATCCGTCTTGGATAGTTAAGGCCCCGGGCCATAAATTCCCAGCATGACATATAATATGTATCTCAAATTCCCTTTCCCCGCTTCTCCCATAATTTAATTTAACTTAATTTATTTATAGTGTACTGCTCTTTTACTGTCTCAAGTTAGCAGATATGTGACTGTGTCAAGTTAGTAAAAATGTCAAGATTAAGATAGAAGACATGTGTACCACATTGAGGCCATGATTCCTGGAACCACCATACATGTATGTCTCATCTATTATTCAAGCTCTATATATTCATTGGTATGATATATATCTCTTCCATTCAGCAAAATTAATTATCCATCGTCGTTCCTGTATTCGTGGAATTTTCTTTTGGAGGAGTAATTTTATCGTGGAAAACCGCTTTAAGTTTTGCAGAACATTGGTGATTAATTTGTACTGCAACATTGTTTGTCTTATTTGTGTGACACGTGCGTCGGGACATGATTCATTCAGATGCTATACATGCATGGTTGTTATACCGGTGAGTATTGATGCATGTTTCATTCTTTTCTCCCAGCATGTGTAATGTAACATTGGTTACGCCAAAATGCACCAGAAAGCGCCATTTCAATATTGAATATTTAAAAAAATCCCAATTTGGGAAGGGGGGATACCCCCCTTCCATACCATCCCCCTTCTCAGCGCTCCACACGCCTCGGAGCCACACAAGCGCGGCTATGGAATTATGCCTATGGGCCGTAGGAATACTTATAACCTTCCTACGCCTCTGTATGGGGAGAAATTGCTTCAAATTGAACTTCCATGAAAATTGATGTTGTGGAAGAAAGTAAAACCAAGCCTTTATAATCAAACCAATCTTTTAAAATATAGAAAGGATAGAACCTGACTAACGCTAGGGCTTAGCATTCTGAATAATTTTACGCCTAAGGCACAAATGTTTTAGCGTTGAGTTCCAGCTTTTAGAGTAATTGGTAAACTTTAATAGGATGAAATTGCCTGTATGGGTGGTGTATTGATCAGAGAGAATTTATGCTGGTGCTGCTTTAGGCATGTGCACTTAATGATTACTGGATCAGGGTTCTTAAATATTGTGTGTCTTTTCCCCGAATTTAATGTATTGATTGAGGGGTATGAATTTATAATTTAGAGAGACCAGTTCTGTCACTGCAAAATAATTTGAAATGTTTTTCCATGATTTTGTAACCATTATTTTGCAATGAAGGGATACCCTTTTTAGAATCATAATTGCATTGTTCAGCTGAGCTTTGCATCTGTTGTTTCATACAAACTATATCTTATAAATCACTTATAAAGTGAAATATGTCTAAAAACAGGAATGGTGTTATAGGTGGTGTGTTGATCAGAGAGAATTATTCGCGGGTGTTGCTTTAGGCACGTGCACTCAATGATTACCGGATCACGGTTCTTAAAGATGGCGTGTCTTTTCCGTGAACTTAATGTATTGATTGAGCGGAATGAAATTATAATTTAGAGTCAGAGATCTATTAACAAGCAAAATGATTTTTTTCTTTCCTAATTTTTTTCCCATGATTTCGTTAAGATACGATACCATTTTTAGAATATTGCATTGCTCAGCTGAGATATATAGTAAGAATAATGCTTTTTATTGAAAATTTATCTTTTAAAATACATGTACATTTCAGTGAAATATATGTATAACAACAGGTATAATTTTATTGGATGAAGTTGCTTGTATAGGTGGTCAGAACGAATTATATATCCCTACAGATTTCACTAGCTGGTTCACATCGAAGGAAACTTAAACTATGAATCATCGTGATCTGCAGAACTTGGGGTCCAACATCTTCATATAAATGTGAGTTAATCAGGTGTGTAAAGGAAGATAGAAATGAATTCATCTTGAGCTAGAAACTTAATATTGGTTCTGCCAAGCACACTTGTCTTAATAGAACCATTAAATATAAAAAATTAATGAGAGAGTCCTCAATGTCAGTCTACTATTGTCATGGTTCTTGACATAATAGCCACTCACCTCACGACCATATGGGCTCGGACTTAGGCCACAATAATTCCGCGTAAGCTAATTACCCAGAAGCCCCTCGTCTTCTGTTTGCGCAGGTCTTCCCATAATCCCTTGTACGTTAACTTGACTTAGGTTGACATCAAGAGGTGTGCGAAGTAATGAATTGGAGCGAAATTAATAGGAGAGTTTGACAGTTCATATTACTTTCTTAATTCTGCTTGATTGAGTTGTTTGCATGTGTGGATGATGTCAATGATTGATGGATGAATGAATCTTAATCAGCGTGTTAACCCTTTACCCAACAGAACGGCCCTGTGCCAATGCATTCTCTTATATATGCGAGTCGACCATAGGTCGCCTCGCATATATAAGAGAATGCATCGGCTTAACACATTAAAAATTATAAAATTGTTAAAGAATGTAAGAAAAAATGGTAAAAAGTGTTAAAAAAAGATTTATTTTAGGCCAATGCATTTTCTTATATATGCGAGGCGACCTATGGTCGACTCGCATATATAAGAGAATGCATTGGCACAGGGCATAACTGTAACTATCACAATGTGGTCAAGGAGCCGGTTCCAATGATATCCATATTTGTATGGTTCTATTGAGACAGACCGAAGATATTTTAGGCTGTTGAAGCTTTATTTGGCCGGTTTTGGTCGGTTTGTTGGGTAAAGGGTTAATCATAGAAATTAATCAATAGTTTATCAACATTCTCAATCATTTAATATCTTTACCATATTGTATTCAGAATGTTTTCTGTTGAAACACTCATTTCATACCCTCTATATATCAACATAACTGGTTTATGGCTATATATCAACATAACTGGTTTATGGCTATATATCAACATAACTGGTTTATGGCTTTCTTAATTCTATGTGATTGAGTTGTTTGCATGTGGGAATGAATCTTAATCAACGTGTTAATCATAGAAACAGTCTTATCAACATTATGAATCGTTCAACATATTTTTACAGGTTATTCATTACAGGCCTTTCATACGCCAAACTTGGTCCTGAAGAAGTTAAACCATAAGGAAAGGGCTCGACCATATTGTAGCAGGTTATCTAGAAGTTAAACCATAACGAAAGGGCTCGACCATATTGTAGCAGGTTATCTAGAAGTTAAACCATAACGAAAGGGCTGGACCATATTGTAGCAGGTTATCTAGAAGTTAAACCATAACGAAAGGGCTCGACCATATTGTAGCAGGTTATCTAGAAGTTAAACCATAAGGAAAGGGCTCAACCATATTGTAGCAGGTTATCTAGAAGTTAAACCATAACGAAAGGCCTCGACCATATTGTAGCAGGTTATCTAGAAGTTAAACCATAAGGAAAGGCCTCGACCATATTGTAGCAGGTTATCTAGAAGTTAAACCATAACGAAAGGGCTCGACCATATTGTAGCAGGTTATCTAGAAGTTAAACCATAACGAAAGGGCTGGACCATATTGTAGCAGGTTATCTAGAAGTTAAACCATAACGAAAGGGCTGGACCATATTGTAGCAGGTTATCTAGAAGTTAAACCATAACGAAAGGCCTCGACCATATTGTAGCAGGTTATCTAGAAGTTAAACCATAAGGAAAGGCCTCGACCATATTGTAGCAGGTTATCTAGAAGTTAAACCATAACGAAAGGCCTCGACCATATTGTAGCAGGTTATCTAGAAGTTAAACCATAAGGAAAGGCCTCGACCATATTGTAGCAGGTTATCTAGAAGTTAAACCATAACAAAAGGGCTCGACCATATTGTAGCAGGTTATCTAGAAGTTAAACCATAACAAAAGGGCTCGACCATATTGTAGCAGGTTATCTAGAAGTTAAACCATAACAAAAGGGCTCGACCATATTGTAGCAGGTTATCTAGAAGTTAAACCATAACGAAAGGGCTCAACCATATTGTAGCAGGTTATCTAGAAGTTAAACCATAACGAAAGGGCTCGACCATATTGTAGCAGGTTATCTAGAAGTTAAACCATAACAAAAGGGCTCGACCATATTGTAGCAGGTTATCTAGAAGTTAAACCATAACGAAAGGGCTCGACCATATTGTAGCAGGTTATCTAGAAGTTAAACCATAACGAAAGGGTTCGACCATATTGTAGCAGGTTATCTAGAAGTTAAACTATAACGAAAGGGCTCGACCATATTGTAGCAGGTTATCTAGAAGTTAAACCATAACGAAAGGGCTCAACCATATTGTAGCAGGTTATCTAGAAGTTAAACCATAAGGAAAGGGCTGGACCATATTGTAGCAGGTTATCTAGAAGTTAAACCATAACGAAAGGGCTCAACCATATTGTAGCAGGTTATCTAGAAGTTAAACCATAACGAAAGGGCT
Organism: Siphonodentalium dalli; assembly: GCA_032622095.1. Lineage (NCBI taxonomy): Eukaryota > Metazoa > Mollusca > Scaphopoda > Gadilida > Siphonodentaliidae > Siphonodentalium > Siphonodentalium dalli. Next base: position 262,256,275 of record CP136061.1, on the reverse strand, counting down.
CAACCATATTGTAGCAGGTTATCTAGAAGTTAAACCATAACGAAAGGGCTCGACCATATTGTAGCAGGTTATCTAGAAGTTAAACCATAACGAAAGGTCTCGACCATATTGTAGCAGGTTATCTAGAAGTTATACCATAACGAAAGGGCTCGACCATATTGTAGCAGGTTATCTAGAAGTTAAACCATAACGAAAGGGCTCGACCATATTGTAGCAGGTTATCTAGAAGTTAAACCATAAGGAAAGGGCTCGACCATATTGTAGCAGGTTATCTAGAAGTTAAACCATAACGAAAGGGCTCAACCATATTGTAGCAGGTTATCTAGAAGTTAAACCATAACGAAAGGGCTCAACCATATTGTAGCAGGTTATCTAGAAGTTAAACCATAACGAAAGGGCTCGACCATATTGTAGCAGGTTATCTAGAAGTTAAACCATAACGAAAGGGCTCAACCATATTGTAGCAGGTTATCTAGAAGTTAAACCATAAGGAAAGAGCTCGACCATATTGTAGCAGGTTATCTAGAAGTTAAACCATAACGAAAGGCCTCGACCATATTGTAGCAGGTTATCTAGAAGTTAAACCATAACGAAAGGGCTCGACCATATTGTAGCAGGTTATCTAGAAGTTAAACCATAACAAAAGGGCTCGACCATATTGTAGCAGGTTATCTAGAAGTTAAACCATAACGAAAGGGCTCGACCATATTGTAGCAGGTTATCTAGAAGTTAAACCATAACAAAAGGGCTCGACCATATTGTAGCAGGTTATCTAGAAGTTAAACCATAACGAAAGGGCTGGACCATATTGTAGCAGGTTATCTAGAAGTTAAACCATAACGAAAGGGCTGGACCATATTGTAGCAGGTTATCTAGAAGTTAAACCATAACGAAAGGGCTGGACCATATTGTAGCAGGTTATCTAGAAGTTAAACCATAACGAAAGGGCTCGACCATATTGTAGCAGGTTATCTAGAAGTTAAACCATAAGGAAAGGGCTCGACCATATTGTAGCAGGTTATCTAGAAGTTAAACCATAACGAAAGGGTTGGACCATATTGTAGCAGGTTATCTAGAAGTTAAACCATAACGAAAGGGCTCGACCATATTGTAGCAGGTTATCTAGAAGTTAAACCATAACGAAAGGGCTCGACCATATTGTAGCAGGTTATCTAGAAGTTAAACCATAACGAAAGGGCTCGACCATATTGTAGCAGGTTATCTAGAAGTTAAACCATAACAAAAGGGCTCGACCATATTGTAGCAGGTTATCTAGAAGTTAAACCATAACGAAAGGGCTCGACCATATTGTAGCAGGTTATCTAGAAGTTAAACCATAACGAAAGGGCTCGACCATATTGTAGCAGGTTATCTAGAAGTTAAACCATAACGAAAGGGCTCGACCATATTGTAGCAGGTTATCTAGAAGTTAAACCATAACGAAAGGGCTCGACCATATTGTAGCAGGTTATCTAGAAGTTAAACCATAACGAAAGGGCTCGACCATATTGTAGCAGGTTATCTAGAAGTTAAACCATAAGGAAAGAGCTCGACCATATTGTAGCAGGTTATCTAGAAGTTAAACCATAACAAAAGGGCTGGACCATATTGTAGCAGGTTATCTAGAAGTTAAACCATAACGAAAGGAGTCGACCATATTGTAGCAGGTTATCTAGAAGTTAAACCATAACGAAAAGGCTCGACCATATTGTAGCAGGTTATCTAGAAGTTAAACCATAACGAAAGGGCTCGACCATATTGTAGCAGGTTATCTAGAAGTTAAACCATAACGAAAGGGTTGGACCATATTGTAGCAGGTTATCTAGAAGTTAAACCATAACGAAAGGGCTGGACCATATTGTAGCAGGTTATCTAGAAGTTAAACCATAACGAAAGGGCTCGACCATATTGTAGCAGGTTATCTAGAAGTTAAACCATAACGAAAGGCCTCGACCATATTGTAGCAGGTTATCTAGAAGTTAAACCATAAGGAAAGGGCTCGACCATATTGTAGCAGGTTATCTAGAAGTTAAACCATAACGAAAGGGTTCGACCATATTGTAGCAGGTTATCTAGAAGTTAAACCATAAGGAAAGGGCTCGACCATATTGTAGCAGGTTATCTAGAAGTTAAACCATAACGAAAGGGCTCGACCATATTGTAGCAGGTTATCTAGAAGTTAAACCATAACGAAAGGGCTGGACCATATTGTAGCAGGTTATCTAGAAGTTAAACCATAACGAAAGGGCTGGACCATATTGTAGCAGGTTATCTAGAAGTTAAACCATAAGGAAAGGGCTGGACCATATTGTAGCAGGTTATCTAGAAGTTAAACCATAACGAAAGGCCTCGACCATATTGTAGCAGGTTATCTAGAAGTTAAACCATAAGGAAAGGGCTCGACCATATTGTAGCAGGTTATCTAGAAGTTAAACCATAACGAAAGGGCTGGACCATATTGTAGCAGGTTATCTAGAAGTTAAACCATAAGGAAAGGGCTCGACCATATTGTAGCAGGTTATCTAGAAGTTAAACCATAACGAAAGGGCTCGACCATATTGTAGCAGGTTATCTAGAAGTTAAACCATAACGAAAGGCCTCGACCATATTGTAGCAGGTTATCTAGAAGTTAAACCATAAGGAAAGGGCTCGACCATATTGTAGCAGGTTATCTAGAAGTTAAACCATAAGGAAAGGGCTCGACCATATTGTAGCAGGTTATCTAGAAGTTAAACCATAAGGAAAGGGCTCGACCATATTGTAGCAGGTTATCTAGAAGTTAAACCATAACGAAAGGGCTCGACCATATTGTAGCAGGTTATCTAGAAGTTAAACCATAAGGAAAGGGCTCGACCATATTGTAGCAGGTTATCTAGAAGTTAAACCATAAGGAAAGGGCTGGACCATATTGTAGCAGGTTATCTAGAAGTTAAACCATAACGAAAGGGCTCGACCATATTGTAGCAGGTTATCTGAGTGCTCTGGAGTTTGTTTTACTTGCATCATTTCCCTATTCTAAGGACACAAGACTGAGAAGTAAAACAATGATCGTTTAAAACATATCCAGGTAAATCTCTTAGCAATAAGATTGATTCTATCATATGATATCTCAAACCTACTCTTAATACAATGATAGTCCAAAACTTATCAAGGTAAATCTCGTAGTCGAAAAGTTATCCAGGTAAATCTCGTAGTAAGATTGATTCTATCATATGAAATCTAAAATTGTCTTTGTGTTGAAATGTTTCAGACAATCAAACACTTATGAACTTGTTCAATAGTTTGTTAATTTCTATGGTTAAATGCCTTCTAAACCAGTGGTTCTCTGCTATCCTGACCAAGAATTATTCAAGAATATTATATATATTATGGAATATTCCATGAAGATATTCAAGAATATTCTAGAATGGTATATGGCATAACAAATAAACTGGAAATAAAATTTGAATTCAATAAACATGAACATTGTAGAATATTTGAATACTGGAATAAACAAAAATATTGCAATTGTGGATCGAGATTTATTCAAGGTTAATAGTTTTAATTTGATGAAAAATCTGCAAAGTAATTAAATTCCTGTTTATATCATGCTTATTCCAGTCTCATACTTTGCTTTCCAGATTATATTCAAAGTTATTCTTTTCTCATTTATTGCAAAGTCACAACATTCTTGTGACTTTCATGTTTATTCTAGAGAAAGATTTCTTAAATTTCTCTGATTTTACATTGTTTTCTCAAAATTCATGTTTTTCCAGTTTATTTATGCTTTCTGGATCTGGTTAACTAGATGGTTAATTGCAGGATTAAGTGTATTTTATTGATCATAGAGACTTATCAAAACGCTAATCCTTCATAACTCTCAAAAATCACTTAATATTCCACTAACATCACAACATTTCTACTCGCTCATATATTTTCATATCCGCTCTCATGAATTAACGAAGATGCAGATTTGTAGATGACAGTTGTGATGGATGTTTTATGTATAATGGCGATTCAATCACGCAAATAATCGAGGAAAATCCTCAGAAATTACTCCATATTCTATGGAATTTTTCATTCATCAATCATAATATTCTGGTGATTTCATGAATATTGTAATCATTGATTGGTATTTGAGCCTTTATGGCAATTTAATATTTTAGGGACCGTCTGATACACGTCAGGTACTACATGTAACAGGAGGCTGTCTGACATATTCAAAAGTGCGCCCGACTTTGGTAACTTTGCGAAGAAAATGTCCATTAGTATGGACGGTATATCAAGTTATCTATTAATTCATGTTTTTTGTTGTTGCTATACAGAAATTATACATTTTTTTTGGGACAATATCTGTACATCAGCATTTTTTATGTATAATTTGGTCATTTTCCAACCCGCGTAATGAGTTTACTTAAATTAATAATAAAAATATATATGTTCTAAAAACTGTATTTGCATGGCTTTTATAGGATAAACGATTATGCAAGATTGTCCAAGAACTATTGAGCGCTCCAATGAATAATGGCGAAACATATTTACACTTGAAATATAGGTGATTAGTCGTTACTCCGAGAAGATTAATTCTTTTAATATAGTTTACAAACATAAAAAAAGTGAAAAATTATCCAGCATATCTACTAAATGTGTTGTATTTATAACAAGAGAAAATCAAATTATTTGAACACATCCTGTATCTTGTAAATTGCGTTTGTTCTATGTATAATAGGGAATCAATCACGCAAATAATCAAGGAAAATCCTCCGAAATTACTCCGTATTCTATGGAATTTTTAGTTGAGTTTTTAGCCGGGCAACAAACCTATATAACATAGCTGTTTATAGATGGATTCTAAAAAAAATTGGTATATGAGTTAATTGTCACATGCGATAGTTTGTCTATTTTTATGACCGTTATTTCGAAAACTTGAACAATTGTCAACCAATTCCATTCATATTGAGTATGCATCTTCAAAAACCACATTGGAAGTATCTATGATCTTAAATTAACATTGTTTTTAGTTACATTTTCCCTTCTGTTCAGTTTCAATATTCCCTAATTTGCAGAAAATAGGATATAATCACTAAATTCACCCTCTTGGGACCTCATTCTGCATAGCCTCATCTGCTATGGGAGACATAGACTCAGATTAAAGTTTTCAAATGGTGAATATTGTGATGTACACCCATTGGAAACCTCGATTATGCAATCTCATGTGCCAATTTTGGATACAGAGAAACTAAATTAAAAAGAAAATAGAATCTGTGTGAAGAAGTTTCTATAGAAATTTGATAATAAAAAAACTTTCCAGAGAAGATGAGGCCTAAGCAGAATGAGGTTCCCAGAGGATGATTTTGTGATGCTAGCCCGCTGTGCTGGATAGCATCACTAAATTCACCCTCTGGGGACCTCATTCTGCAAATGACAGACACACTATTTCAAGGCTTGCATGCTTAATTCAGCCACTGTACCAGCTTAAACCCTTCCATGACTGGAGCTTCCTGAACTTTTGCGAAAAACCCTGTGCCAATGCATTCTGTTATATTATGTGAGTCTCCTAAGGGAGCCTTGCATATATAAGAGAATACATTGGCCTAACAATATTTACCTTAACCCTGTAAAACAGTGCATTCTATTATATATGCGAGGCTCCCTATGGGAGATCTTTAATGCTGCACCAGCTCAGCTCCCATCATGAAAGGGAGCTGAAACAATGTAATATAAAACATTGGTCATATCCTTATGAAAAACATCACATCTGTACTATGCAAAACTTTAAATATTTAGTCCCAAATCAATACTCAGGCTTTGATAGGACCCGACTGTCACTCTGTTCAGACGACAGGAGACACGAATTGTGAGTGAAGTTTGTTAATGATTGTGAGACAATTAATGTCGTAATGTCTTCCAATATTAGTAATATCACACTGTCCGGGGCGACAGGCAGGTGTCAGATGGGCACGCAATTATGACAAAATTACCACCTAGCTGATGACAGAAAATTAATAACGTGCTAGCTTTACGAGAGTTCATATCGGTGTGATGGGTGACAAGGGGACGTCACTGTGTCTCAATGTCTCATTTTGTACTCTTATTGGTACACAGATTAATTTTAAATATAGTCTCCAGGGGTGCTCAGCCCTAGGACTTCCCTGATGCAGGGGTTGCGATCCGGACATGGGGGTGGGGCTATAGAATCCTGGAAGCTACCAGGCTGACCATTGCAGATTTCCCTGATTGCTTGCAGTTTTTAATATAAACCTGAGTTTAGTGTGTCTGTCATTTGCAGAATGAGGTCCCCAGAGGGTGAATTTAGTGACGCTATCCTGCATAGCTAGCTAGCATCACCAAATTCACCCTCTGTGGACCTCATTCTGCTTAGGCCTCATCTTCTGGGAAGTATCTCTAGTCTCAAATTAAAATTGTTTTGGTTACTTTTTCCCTTCTGTTCAGTTTCTATATCACCTAATTTGCAGAAGATAAAATGCATAATCGAGGTGACCAATGGGTGAACATCACCAACTTCAACTAGAGAGAATAATATGCAGTACTTACATATCCATTCATTGTTACAGTAATGCTCTAAGTAATCGACTTCTTAACCACAGCAGAAATATGGGTAACTTTTCAGGATTTAGTCGGAAATATGGATTGTTGCCATTCATCGGAAAGCTCTCCCCCGAGAGCTTTCCGATGAATGGCAACTAGCCATATTTCCGACTAAATCCTGAAAAGTTACCCATAATTCTGCTGTGGTTAAGAAGTCGATTACTTAGAGCATACATCAATTTCTTTCGAGTAATGTAGCTATTCCTGAGTTTATTTATTTCTCAGCATCATAAAATGTAATGATGTACTAATACTACAGATATGTTGTTGTGTTGGGTTAGTATTGCTAAACTTAGATTACCAGTGGGCAGATTATACCATCCAAAGGGGGAGGGAGTGTAGAAATGAGACGCCCCAGAGTTGGAAATATGGTGTGGTCAATGGTTGATGGACAAAGTTAGAAATGTGATTCCGCACTTCCCATATTGCAGAAATGATGATGTATTTCCGGTCCTATCTTAAATTGATTTGAAACACTCGGGTAGGTTGATCAAATAGAAATGGAGACCAGGCTCTCTCAAAGTAGTTATTGGAAATGGAGACCAGGCTCTCTCAAAGTAGTTATTAGAAATGGAGACCAGGCTCTCTCAAAGTAGTTATTATAAATGGAGACCAGGCTCTCTCAAAGTAGTTATTTTTACAAATATTATTTCTAAATTGATCACACACACCGTCATTCTTATATATTAATTAAAAGCAGTCACTCTTGGTGGCAAAATCATTGTGTTAGTTTATCACCAGGAGTTGCGTCCCGAATCGAGAGGTAAATATTTACAAATAAGCATATATAGTTCAGACAATGTTTTCTATGGAGGTAGGGTCGATATTTTGGCGATGTTAGTAGAATGCTACATCCCTCCATTTGGCATAGTGGCTGAATACTAACTTATCAGTTTTACGCACCCGAACAAGTGCATATATGTCTTTAATCCACAAAAATAATTTGAATGCTATGTTAAAGATACATAATCCGAATTAAAGGTTCCTAAATTACTATTTCTTTGGCTTTGGGGTAAAAAATATTTGATACGAGTCGAGGAACCCACCCATCAAAGCTCAAGAGTTATCAGATATTTATTTTTGAAATCTTTTATTTTTTTAACCACCTAGAATATTTGGAGGCCCAGCAAATATTTGACAAGCCGACCGACATACTCTCGATACCTAATTGTGTTGAACAAAATTTGATATATAACACGTTTGGGAAAATTTTATACTGGAATTTACAGTGGTTAGCATAATTTTTTTGGTAATTAATCAATTCTGAAAACTAAAGCGTCAAGCTTTTGAAGAAATGTTGTTGGAATCTGATGATACGTGGACCATCAAATCAGATTGTGTGCCTTTAACCCTTTACCCAACAGAAGGGCCCTGTGCCAATGCATTCTCTTATATATGCGAGTCGACCATAGGTCGCCTCGCATATATAAGAGAATGCATTGGCTTAACACATTACAAATTATAAAATTGTTAAAGAATGTAAGAAAAAATGGTAAAAAGTGTTAAAAACAGATTTTTTTTAGGCCAATGCATTCTCTTATATATGCGAGGCGACCTATGGTCGACTCGCATATATAAGAGAATGCATTGGCACAGGGCATAACTGTAACTATCACAATGTGGTCAAGGAGCTGGTTCCAATGATATCCATATTTGTATGGTTCTATTGAGACAGACCGAAGATATTTTAGGCTGTTGAAGCTTTATTTGGCCGGTTTTGGCCGCTTTGTTGGGTAAAGGGTTAATCACGGAACAACTTGGGTCACCCTGCCACTAATCTGGCCGTTTGAGGGTTCAGTCCTACATTAGCTTACTTGATGTCTTTTCTTATACTTATAAATCTAATTATCGGAATACGGTCTCGAATAGAATGCCACAAAAAATTGGTTTACATGTATTCGTATTGGGCTTTGTCCCAAAAACCAATTCTCATTTCTGTGCACTGTCAATACAAAATCAATTTCATGATTTCAAATTTGTCGGCTAGTATATCTCGTGTTGCGCACCAACCTTGGGTGACCTTTCCGACTCGGCCATTGTGACCAGCGGTAGACATATTGATGTCTGCTAATAAAATCTCTATGACGTTTGATCAATTTTACGGAATCACGTTCCGCCACCGGAACGGACAGCTATCGGTGAATAGGGAGGCCTTTTTTAACCAACATATTTATGGATTGGTTTCATTGACATCCGCCTTGAAAAATCATTCATGCTGTAATTGAACGTTATTGATTATGTTTTCTGTTTGTTTATTACTGAAAACTCTTTCTGTCAGTGTGAGCCTTTTACTCAATATTCCAAAACACGACATATTAAGTTATTGGTTCAATCCGTCTTTTTATTCAAAATATATTATTTCACCAGTTCAGATCATTTCCAATAATTTTTTGAACTTGCTGAGAATGCTGTTCGTAAAAGTTACCTTCTAAAAATATTAAAGTCACCTTTTTGACATTTTTATTGTTGTATAATATGCCTGATGTGGTCATCAGATATCATAGATTCCTTCATGTGGTGTACTAGCTGAACAATTGACCCTTTACCCAACAAAACGGCCAAAACCGGCCAAATAAAGCTTCAACAGCCTAAAATATCTTCGGTCTGTCTCAATAGAACCATACAAATATGGATATCATTGGAACCGGCTCCTTGACCACATTGTGATAGTTACAGTTATGCCCTGTGCCAATGCATTCTCTTATATATGCGAGTCGACCATAGGTCGCCTCGCATATAAGAGAATGCATTGGCCTAAAAAAAACCTTTTTTTTAACACTTTTTACCATTTTTTCTTACATTCTTTAACAATTTTATAATTTTTAATGTGATAAGCCAATGCATTCTCTTATATGTGCGAGGTGACCTATGGTCGACTCGCATATATAAGAGAATGCATTGGCACAGGGCCCTTCTGTTGGGTAAAGGGTTAAGTAGTTTTCTGTGTAGATTCATCTAAACTTTCCACCTCCTGACATAGCTCAGTCATGGAAACCCCTTAACCCTTTACCCAACAGAACGGCCCTGTGCCAATGCATTCTCTTATATATGCGAGTCGACCATAGGTCGCCTCGCATATATAAGAGAATGCATTGGCTTAACACATTAAAAATTATAAAATTGTTAAAGAATGTAAGAAAAAATGGTAAAAAGTGTTAAAAAACGATTTTTTTTAGGCCAATACATTCTCTTATATATGCGAGGCGACCTATGGTCGACTCACATATATAAGAGAATGCATTGGCACAGGGCATAACTGTAACCATCACAATGTGGTCAATGAGCCGGTTCCAATGATATCCATATTTGTATGGTTTTATTGAGACAGACCCAAGATAATTTAGGCTGTTGCAGCTTTATTTGGCCGTTTTTGGCTGGTTTGTTGGGTAAAGGGTTAAAACAAATCTGAACATTCCTTCAATGAATACGAATCTTTCTGGGCTTACAGTATCGGTTCATCTGTCATCTTCTTATATTTCCTGAGCACCCCCCCCCCCCCCAACTGAATAACAGACCATTCCCATGTATACATTTATAACTGATATGTAATCCACTCATTAAAATAAGGGTTAACCCTTTCATAATGGTAGCTGTGCTGGAACAGCATTAACCCTTTGAGTGTCAGTGTCATAAGTCTGTTTAAAGAATATAAGTATAAATTATTAAAATTGTAAAAAAAAAAAAAAAAAAAAAAAAAAATGTTAGGCCAATGCATTCTCTTATATATGCGAGGCGATCTATGGTCGACTCGCATATATAAGAGAATGCATTGGCACAGGGTATATGGGTTGATACAAGAATCGACCTGGCACTCAAAGGGTTAAAGATCCTGTGCCAGTGCATCTCTTATATATGTGAGTCTCCCATAGGGATCCTGGCTTACAAGGTCAAGGTAAATAATGTTAGGCTAATGTATTGTCTTATATATGGAGGCTCCCTATGTAATCGAGACTTGCATATATAAGAGAATGCATTGGCACAGGGTTTTCAAAAAATTTCAGGAAGCTCCCGTCATGGATGGATTAAATCAAATAACAAATTCACAAATTTAAACCTCAAGCATGCGATAATTCTGTAGCCCACACTGTTTCATTAGTTACTCGACCGTATGAACATACAATACATGAACATACAGTGAATAAAGGAGATTTCAAAAGACCTTAACGGGGTACTGTACACAAAATCCGGCCATTTATGGGACCATCTCCTTTTTTATTACACGCTTGTTCCCAGATGTACAGTGTTATTGCTGTTCCATATTTACAAATACGCATGAAATGTACTTTCCATATGCATCTCGTTGACGTAAAATGACGTACATGACGTTCGCCTCAACCATGAAACCGGAACTATAAAATAAAAGCATCATCACACATGACAAAACACGCCCTCTATGTGCCTAAATAAACCTTCTAAGCCTGTATTTTTAATGCACGGATTCTAGGATGCGAATCGTGTAATAAACACAGAACGACACAATGTGTAAATGGGTTTGTTGATACTCGTGCTGTCGCGGAAGGATAGGACTCGAGGCGCAAGCGCCTCAAGTTCTATCCTTCCGCAACAGCACTCGTGCCGTATCGACAAACCCATTTACACATCGTGTCATTCTGTGTATATATTATCTGTTTATCTGTCATCTGCTTTTATTTCCTGAACATCCCTCAGATGAATAATAGACCATTCCAATGTGTACTACTATAACTGAATGGGAGAATTCACTCACTAAAATAAAGATTAACCCTTTCATGACTGGAGCTTCTGAATTTTTTTGAAAACTCTGTGCCAATGCATTATCTTACACAAGCCTTGAAATAGTGTATCTGTCATTTGCAGAATGAGGTCCCCAGAGGGTGAATTTAGTGATGCTATCCTATCCTATCCTATCCTATCCTATGCGGGGTAGCATCACTAAATTCACCCTCTGGGGACCTCATTCTGAAAATGATGGGCTCGCTATTTCAAGGCTTGATCTTACATTTGAGAGTTTCCCATACGGAGCCTCTCATATATAAAATAACATTGGACTAACAATATCTACCTTGATCTTGTAAGCCAGTGCATTCTCTTAAATGGAAGACTTGCATATATTAGAGAACTCACTGGCACAAGATCTTTAATGCTGCACCACCAGAGCTGCCGTCATGAAAGGGTTAACTATTTATTATCTATACAGAGTCTAAAAGTGAAATATTTCTATTCCAGTCGAGACCTATTTAAAAGTCTCTCAAGGCCGATTCTCCTACTGTCAAAAGAATCTTCAAATGTCAGAATGAAGGACGGGAATAGAATCCAGGGGATAAAATACAATCTCTAGTGCATAGGACTACCATGGCGATGACCAATCAGGTAAATCCGTTCTATAGATTGACCATCACATCCCGCGGAGCTCGAATCCAAGGGAGATTATTCAGATACGTGCCAAATTAGCGCCGTTAATTATTGTCGGGGATACGCAATCAGTTTATAATCACCTGACGAGGCTCTGTTCTGACTGGTAAGCAGTGGATAATGGCCGCTCTCATAGACACCGTCAGATTAATATATATCACTTAGAATCGGTCAGTATAATATCTGTCACCCAGAGATTTCTTGGAAAGAATGGGGGTACACTGAATTGTCTGGGTCTATATATTTCCATTCATTGGTCTGTCCGACTCTGTCAGGTCATCTGTCTCGATGCTTTGATACCCCCATCGAACAAAATGGGGGTATACTGAATTGTCTGGGTGTATATATTTCCATTCATTGGTCTGTCCGACTCTGTCAGGTCATCTGTCTCTATGCCTTGATACCCCCATCCAACAAAATGGGCGATATACTGGATTACGTGCGTCTGTGCATAGGTCCGTCTGTCTGCTCATATATCTCAAACTTGGGTTATCGGATCTCGATGAAATTTGGGCACCAGGAGGGCTTTCAAAAGAGGGTCCATTAACATTGTTCACCTTTTCCATTCAAGAGTTATCCCTCTTTGTTAATCTGAAAATGTTGGATTTCCGTCCGTCCTCTCATATATTCAGCCTGGGTTTTTGGATTCTGTTGAAATTTGGTATGTAGGTTTGGCATTAGGTGGGGTTTCAAAAGAGGGCTTTTTATACGCCCGTTTGAAAAAATGGTCATATTATGTAAATGGGTTGTCTGTCTGCTTTTGGTTTACGGATGATAACTTTAGATTGAATCGAGTGAACTGAACCAAAAATTTGGTTTGTTATTTTACACACCAAAATACAGATCAAGTTGAAATATGGATTTCGTCTGCATGATTTTGACTGAGTTATGCCCCTTATTCCACTTAGATTTTACCTGATTTGCTGTTTCTGGATGATAACTTTAGATTGAATCAAGTGAACTGAACCAAATTTGTTATATTAGTTTACCACCCCAAAATACAGATCAAGGTCGAATATGGGTTTCGTCCGCATGATTTTGACTGAGTTATGCCCCTTTTTCAACTTAGATTTTACCTGATATTCGGTTTCCAGATGATAACTTGAGATTGAATCGAGTGAACTGAACCAAATTTGGTATACAGATCAAGTTCAAATATGGGTTTCTGTCTACATGCCCCACTCTACTGCAGAAACGGGCGTATTATGCCACGCCCCGACGGCGTGCTCTTGTTAGCTTTGGTTTCCGTCCTGCCCATGTTTCATTTAGCACCATGGGTGTATCCAGCACCCGAGGTGCAACTTCATGTTTCATTTAGTCATTGACGACTGGCAAGAACGCACTATGGATCTCCATTCATTAAACTTTAGTCTCTTTGTTGAATTAATGAGAACATGCCCTCAAATGAATGAATGAGAATAAAGTAGTTACCCACCAGAGAGTATTCCAGGGTTCCCATGAGACCTTGAGTATCCTTGAGGCTGATAATGAGTAATCAAGTCCTGGAAAGGTGCTTAAAGCCTTCATGGTGTTTTGCACTTTGCAAGTTTTGCACAAAATGCACCTAATAATTCATTGTATTCATTGATGCACAACTGTCCGGAAAAAGTATATTAACCCTTTGAGTGCCAGGGGCCGATCTGATCGGCCCTAAACCTACACAATAAGTCTGTTAAAGAATATAAGAATAAATTATTAAAATTGTAAAAAAAAAAAAAAAAAAAAAAAAAAAAATTGTTAGGCCAATGCATTCTCTTATATATGCGAGGCGACCTATGGTCGACTCGCATATATAAGAGAATGCATTGGCACAGGGTATATGGGTTGATATAAAAATCGGACCTGGCACTCAAAGGGTTATGTTACCATTTTTTTTTAATGCTGCACCAGCACAGCTCCCATCATGAAAGGGTTAAATTAACATAGGGGAGCCTTGAACGTCATTGATTTTCAGAAGTACATGTACTTCTCACTGAACACATATTTGAGTATCTTAAAAAAACCCCAGAAAATATCCAAGAAATGGCCTTGAAGTTTAGAGTTATGTGCCTTGAAAACTGTTAATTGTCACAAAATTGTCTTAAACCTTAAATTACGATAGAGGAGCCTTAAATTACCACAGGGTGGAGCTTGAACATCATCGATTTTCCGGAGTACGTGCACTTGAAGTTTAGAATTATGTGCCTTGAAAACTGTTAATTGTCACAAAATTGTCTTAAGCCTTAAATTACTCTAGGGGAGCATTAAATTACCATAAGGGAGCCTTTAACATGTACTTCTCACTGAACAAATAATTAAGTACATTTGTATCTTAAAAAAGGAGAAAATATCCAAGAAATAGCCTTTAATTTCCTTGAAGTTTAAGAGTAATGGACCTTGAAAACTGTTAATTGTCACAAAATTGTCTTGATTGTCCTTGAATTTCATTAGTTCTTCCTGTGGGCCGGGACCCTGCTGGATATCAAGGATTAAAAAGCCTCGAGCTGGTTTCATGACGGGAGCTAGCTGTGCTGGTGCAGCATTAAAGATTCTGTGCCAGGCAGCATTCTCTTATATATGGGAGCCTTGGATATATAAGAGAATTCACTGGCTTACAAGATCAAGGTAAATATTGTTAGGCCAATGTATTCTCTTATATATGCGAGGCTCTCTATGACGATATAATTCTGCAAATGTTAGATGCTCTATTTCAAGTCTTGATTTTAAGCCATGGACATTGATAAATTTTGTCATAGCTACCGGTGGCTACCCTACAGTATATCATAAGATAAGATCAGATTTATTAAAACAAACCATAAAACAATGGTGTCTGTCATAACATATTATATATACAATATACATCTGAGAAAGTATATAATCATATATTTGGTGACTATAAATTGTCCTCATCAGCCTAGAGAACATGAAATAAATTCACATCTCAATTTTTTTTCGCGAGCTGTTTCCAGGCAAAGAAGACCTCGAAAATTATTGAAAGATTCTTTTGATCCTTGTTGTAAAGTTTTTGGTTCAACTTGTTGATTGAGTTTCCAAATGATAAAAAATCCTAGAGCTGGTTAACATTCGTATATCAAACAATAAAAAATCCTAGAGCTGGTTAACATTCGTATATCAAAGGATCAAAAAGCCAAGAGATGGTTAACATTCATATATCAAACGATAAAAAATCCAAGAGCTGGTTAACATTCGTATATCAAACGATAAAAAATCCTAGAGCTGGTTAAAATTCGTATATCACTGATCACCAGGTAGCAACATAGAGTAGCTTGAAATTTGTCAGAACTGTCTCCTCTCCACAGTCATTTCAAGCCTCGTTAGCTGATGTTGTGACTTGGTTTCTTGTATGCGTGACTGTCAACTCCATTAGTTACGCTCCCCGCCGTGATCCCTTTATGGTCAACGGTCACTCAAATTACATCAAAAATAAATTCATTACAATCGTTTGTTCCTTGCCGGACATCTCAAAAATTACATTTATGACAAAGAGCTAGATTAGTAATTCACTCATCCACTGTAAGTGAAAGTATGCGGAAAATCGAGTATTAGTGGCGTGATTATATGGAAATCTCGTGTGATCTACCATTAGCATGGCTGACGAAGCGGGTAATGCTGTAAGCTAGTTCCCTGTAGGGAATAGTGAGCCCTGCTACGTACTACACTTCATCATTAGTATTCTGACGGCATAAAAAAATCCAGCGTCATGGGGATCCGCTGATGTTCAGTATGGGTCTATATCTACCGCTCTTGACAGATTGATAGATTTGCCTGGGTTCTGAAATTCAATTTTTGGCCAGCAGGGGGAGTCGTTTTTGTCTCAGTGTCGTTAGCATTGTCAGTGATCTTCTCGGTCATCATTAATCATCGTATGTACTACATAGCTATGGCTTATGACTTTTTACTGTTTTACATATAAGGAGACATTTCTAGCTCATTGATCATCGGCACAGAATAGACCTAGACATTTAGGTAGACACCTTATTCCATTCCCCAGTTTCACATTTGTCTGTCTGAGTGATTAATTCAGACCTCTATTTTTGCATTTATTCTGCCAGAGTTTATTACAAATAGGTCCATGGTGTTATGGTATATATAGTTTGAATTTTAAATTGACTCAGACAAAATTTAGAGAGAATTCAAAGACATGATGAGATGCTGGAGAGGAGATAACCAAGCCTTGAAATAGTGTGTCTGTCATTTGCAGAATGAGGTTCCCAGAGGGTGAATTTAGTGATTCTAGCCCCACATAGCGGGCTAGCATCACCAAATTCACCCTCTGGGGACCTCATTCTGCTTACACCTCAGCAGAATGAGGTTCCCAGAGGGTGAATTTGGTGATGTTACCCCGCTATGCAGGGTAGCATCACTAAATTCACCCTCTGGGGACCTCATTCTGCAAATGACAGACACACTATTTCAAGGCTTGTTGGGGACCTCATTCTGCTTAGGCCTCATCTGCTATGGGAGATCTACCATCAGTTTGAAGATCCACAGAAGTTGTTGAAGTTGGTGATGTTCACCCATTAGTTACCTTGATTATGTATTTTATCTTCTGCAAATTAGGGGATATAGAAACTGAACAGAAGGTAAAAAGTAACTGAAAATAATGTAAATTTGAGGCTATAATACTTTCCAGAAGATGATGCCTAAGCAGAATGAGGTCCCCAGAGGGTGAATTTGGTGATCACTAAATTTACCCACTGGGGACCTCATTCTGCAAATGTCAGACACACTAAATTCAGACTTGTTATGTAACTACATAGCTGTGGCTTATGACTTTTCACTGTTTTACATATAAGGAGACATTTCTAGCTCATTGATCATCCGCACAGAATAGACCTAGACATATAATGAGACCAAGCCTGCAAATAGCGTGTCTGTCATTTGCCGAATGAGGTCCCAAGAGGGTGAATTTAGTGACGCTATCCCGCATAGTGGGCTAGCATCGACTAAATTCACCCTCTGGGGACATCATTCTGCTTAGGCCTCATCTTCTGGGAAGTATCTATGGTATCAAATTAACATTGTTTTAGTTACGTTTTCCCATCTGGGAAGTTTCTATATCCCCTAATTCTGCAGAAGATAAAATCCATAATTGAGGCGCCCAATGGGCGAACATCACCAACTTCAACTGGGAAACTTCAAATTGATCCTAGGTCTGCCATAGCAGTTGAGGGCCTAAGCAGAATGAGGTCCCCAGAGGGTGAATTTAGTGATGCTAGCCCACTATGCGGGGGTAGCGTCACTAAATTCACCCTCTGTGGACCTCATTCTGCAAATGACAGACACGCTATTTGCAGGTTTGAATGAGGCACTTTATTCCATTCCCCAGTTTCACATTTATCTGTCTGAGTCATTAATTCAGACCTCTATTTTAACATTTTTTCTGCCAGAGCTTATTATAAATAGGTCGGTGGTATATATCTTGAATTTTAAATTGATTGGACTAAAATGTATAGAGAGAGAAGACATGGATTGCCGGAGAGGTGATATTATCAGAGAATTCGGACAGGGCGAGGGAGGCTAGCAAAATGTGGTGGGGAGGGGGGATCGAGTCACCAATTTCTTCACTCTGACATAGATAATTGTCTTTGTAATTAATTAAGTCCTCTATTTATTCCATGAAAGAGATTCATGGTATATAGAGTAATGCCCTAAATTATTGTCTCCTTAACCACAGCAGAATTATGGGTAACTTCTCAGGATATAATTAGTCGGAAATATGACTTGAGAGCTTTCCGATGAATGGCAACAAGTCATATTTCCAACTAAATCCTGAAAGGTTACCCATAATTCTGCTGTGGTTAAGGAGTTGATTATTTAGGGCATTACTGTAGCTTGAATTTTAAATCGATCGGACAAAAGACATAAGATTCTGAAAATTTGGCAGCATTGGGAATAGCAAGGAGTCATAGGTGCTTGTCATTAAAATATCAAACTCCATGCAGGGTTTACCTCCCTTGATGACTCGTTAATACCGCTGCAACCGGCGACATTTCACCCACATTTGGTGGACTTCCGCGAAAATAAGATATATACTAAGCGAACAGAGCAAAATGCTGCCCTTGTTAAGCACACAAAATATCAAACAAAATTTGTATAAATTTTGAAACTTAAGTTTGAAAAGTCCCACTAAAGCCGAAGAACTATATTTCGAAACGGTGTGATTCGGTTCTCCGATTATTTTATCAACACAAAAGTCAAAATGCACATGGACAACAATGTCATGACAACACGCATGGCAAGTCAGACACAGGAGTTGCTTGCGAAAATCGTCAACAAAACTACCGTTCTGATCCTCCATTCTGTCATTAAGTTTTTAGTGCGGAAATCGTTCTCAAAGCACATAGGAAATTTGACTTTGGGGCGATCGGTTTTCGCCATTTTGTTCGGAAAACCCCGCGCTAAATATAGAAATGGAAACTAGTACCCAGCCGGTGACAGAGTCAGAAAGGAAGTATGACTGGTGCGCTCTGGTAGAGATTGTTAAAATATATGGAGAATGTGGAAGTTGGAGGCAGTGTGGGGGTGTGGGGGGTTGGTGCGATAAATTTTTCTTTTGACATAGACATTTGTCTGTTGTCTGTGGTATAGCTTGAATTTTTAATCAACTGGACTTGGGAAAAATTTAGAGAGAGAAGAGGTGTTGGAGCATTGGAGAATGGGGACAGGGGAAATGGAGGCTTGAAAAAAGTAGTTCTTAAAAGGGGGGGGGGGGGGGGTGTCACAAATTTTTGAAGTAGTTATTATTATGACAAAGGTACTTGTCTGAATCATTAATTCAACTCCTCTATGCATGGAATTCAGAACAGTCGACAGCAGTGGGAATGGGGGATCGAGTGCTGGTCATCAAAATATGTGTATTAACCCTTTGAGTGCCAGGGGCCGATCTCATCGGCCCTAAACCTACAAAATAAGTCTGTTAAAGAATATAAGAATAAATTATTAAAATTGTAAAAAAAAAAAAAAAATGTTAGGCCAATGCATTCTCTTATATATGCGAGGCGACCTATGGTCGACTCGCATATATAAGAGAATGCATTGGCACAGGGTATATGGGTTGATACAAAAATCGACCTGGCACTCAAAGGGTTAAATAAATAAATGAAAAGAGGGTGCCACTTTAATTAAATGATAGTTCGTGCTCACTGAGGCAATCACATTTGAAGCATTGAACACCTATACTGAGTTTGTGCCTCCATAAATCTGACATATATATCTAATCTATTATATATTTTTGAACTTCTGTCTGTGTTTATGTGCAAGTGTGTGTGTTATAGACTCGAAAACTGCTTGACCGATCCGACTCATATAGGCATGTTTCTGGACCTCGACCGATCCGACTCAAATTTGGTATGTAGGCCTACTTTGATCCCGGGAACAATATGGGTGGGTCCAATTTCATGTAAGACCTTGTCCTTGACCTCGCTCATATAGGCATATTTCTGGACAGATCAAACAATAGTTTTTTTCTTTCTCCTGACAGAGACGATTACAAAGAAATCCCTAAATAGCCCATACGAAGTTGGGCACTCGTGGGTATATAATATTTTACCCTTGGTCAGGCGATCATGGATGATGGTCTTTAAGAAGTAAGGAATATACCACTTTAAATGTGTTAAATGCTATTACAAAAGTCCAGTCATCTGACTCATCTTTATGAATTGATCAGGATTCGATCGCCCTGAAATTTGGAAAAGTGTACTTGAAAATCTTGAATATTTTCCCAAATGACCCTGATTCACATTAGTTCTGACCCATGTGTATGGTACAGTAATGCTCTAAGTAATCGACTTCTTAACCACAGCAGAATTATGGGTAACTTTTCAGGATTTAGTCGAAAATATGGCTTGTTGCCATTCATCGGAAAGCTCTCCCCGAGAGCTTTCCGATGAATGTCAACAAGCCATATTTTCGACTAAATCCTGAAAAGTTACCCATAATTCTGCTGTGGTTAAGAAGTCGATTACTTAGAGCATTACTGTACGTCCGTCTGAGCATCTCAGCTCATTGTATTCATAGTCTGCTGAACTTTCTCTTCTTATTCACGGAACTCTTTCTTCATTTTCGCTTTTGTTGTGAGTATCTGAAAGAGTACAATGGAGACGTACAATGAGATTTTATGTGTACAGAACATATACTTATTTGATCACGGACAGTTGGTTGAGCCGCTGATTACATTACCATCAATACAAACTCTCGGTTCACCTATGTTGGGGCTCGTAAACCTTCCCATAATACATCAGTGTATATGCCATAACTCAATTCATCCGTTGCTGTATACATTCCGTAACTTCTTTTGACCGTATTCATCATTGATGTTGTCGACATTTTTTTCATGTTAAAATAACAAAGAATCATGATCGGATTACTGGTACCCTCGATTTTCCTTGTTTTTTCTCGTGATAATATGATTTGAGCAGCTGTCATAGGAATTCTCCCAATAGATTTGTCTATAATGAGCAGATTGAACTGGATTGACCTACCTATGTGTATTAACTTTCGATTCATCTCATACTGAACTACTGTGTATTTCTTGTTCCTACAGTAATGCCCTAACTAATTGACTCCTTAACCACAGCAGAATTATTGGTAACTTTTCAGGATTTAGTCGGAATATGGGCTTATTGCCATTCATCGGAAAGCTCTCCCCGAGAGCTTTCCGATGAATGGCAACAAGCCATATTTCCGACTAAATCCTGAAAAGTTACCCATAATTCTGCTGTGGTTAAGGGGTCGATTACTTAGGGCATGACCTACCTATGTGTATTAACTTTCTATAGGTCTCATACTGAACTACTGTGTATTTCATGTTCCTATAGGGCTCCTGTGGGATCTTGGAAGCCTGCATTAGCCTCTGATCTGTAAAATAATGATTCAAGGCCTGGGTAGCACTAAAATTTAAATTAGAGTCGTTGAATAGTGTTTAATTTCAGTAGTATATGCACAGCTCATTGAAAAAGTAATTGAAGATCTTGCAAAAACCTGAAAATTGCATACAAATAATGGCCTTGGTTTCATTTTATTCCACACCCATTGGCTTGAGACACATGTATTCTATGGAATCCCAGCCAATGAATACATAGTGTTGTATACCTTTAGTGGAATAGTAGTCAGAACTGCTTCTTATTGACATTGTCGCCAAGAAAGATGATGTAAATTCCAGCACATCTTTTTGACAATCTTCATCATTCGCGTTGTCGACATTTTTTCATGTAGCAGATGTCGTAGGTTTTCTCCGAATATATTTGTCTATAATGAGCAGAACTGTCTTGACCTACCTATGTGTATTATCTGAGAACTAGCCTTGCATCAATAGCTTGGACTTTCTTGGGATATCCTAGGAATATTCTAGAACTTAAAGCTGGTATAACCTTGGACAAGTCTTAGCACGTCCTAGGATAATTCCAGGATTTTAGAACTGGGATTAACCTAACAGAACCTGGGACCGTATTCAGACCTAGATTATATTCTAGATCCCAGAAAATGACATCTCACTTTATCCTAATTTAACCAAACCTGAGACTTTACCTGTGTTAAAATACCTAATGTTACCTGAGACTGTACATGTGTTAAAATACCTAATGTTACCTGAGACTTTACCTGTGTTAAAATGCCTGATGTTACCTGAGACTTTACATGTGTTAAAACACCTAATGTTACCTGAGACTTTACATGTGTTAAAATGCCTGATGTTACCTGAGACTTTACATGTGTTAAAATGCCTAATGTTACCTGAGACTTTACATGTGTTAAAATGCCTAATGTTACCTGAGACTTTACATGTGTTAAAATGCCTAATGTTACCTGAGACTTTACATGTGTTAAAATGCCTAATGTTACCTGAGACTTGACATGTGTTAAAATGCCTAATGTTACCTGAGACTTTACATGTGTTAAAATACCTAATGTTACCTGAGACTTTACCTGTGTTAAACTGCCTAATGTTACCTGAGACTTTACATGTGTTAAAATATATAATGTTACCTGAGACTTTACATGTGTTAAAATATATAATGTTACCCGAGACTTTACATGTGTTAAAATATATAATGTTACATGAGACTTTACCTGTGTTAAAATACCTAATGTTACCTGAGACTTTACATGTGTTAAAATACCTAATGTTACCTGAGACTTTACCTGTGTAAAAATACCTAATGTTACCTGAGACTTTACCTGCGTTAAAATACCTAATGTTACCTGAGACTTTACATGTGTTAAAATGCCTAATGTTACCTGAGACTTTACCTGCATTAAAATACCTAATGTTACCTGAGACTTTACCTGTGTTAAAATGCCTAATGTTACCTGAGACTTTACTTGTGTTAAAATGCCTAATGTTACCTGAGACGTTACCTGTGTTAAAATACCTAATGTTACCTGAGACTTTACCTGTGTTAAAATACCTAATGTTACCTCAGACTTTACCTGTGTTAAAATGCCTAATGTTACCTGAGACTTTACCTGTTTTAAAATGCCTAATGTTACCTGAGACTTTACCTGTGTTAAAATACCTAATGTTACCTCATACTTTACATGTGTTAAAATACCTAATGTTACCTGAGACTTTACCTGTGTTAAAATACCTAATGTTACCTGAGACTTTACATGTGTTAAAATATATAATGTTACCTGAGACTTTACCTGTGTTAAAATACCTAATGTTACCTGAGATTTTACCTGTGTTAAAATGCCTAATGTTACCTGAGACTTTACATGTGTTAAAATGCCTAATGTTACCTGAGACTTTACCTGTGTTAAAATACTTAATGTTACCTGAGACTTCACATGTGTTAAAATACCTAATGTTACCTGAGACTTTACCTGTGTTAAAATACCTAATGTTACCTGAGACTTTACCTGAGTTAAACTGTTATTCTAATGAAGACCCAGCTTTCTCCTATCTATTAAATTAGTTGGAATCTGGGACATCAAACTTCTTCGTTCACAATCAAGTCTTAAGCTCCTATATAAGAAAATACACTGGCTCGCAAGGTAAATATTGTTTGGGCCCAATGTATTCTCTTATATAAGCAAATTTAATTTTTGAGACAGTGCAAATGTTTTGGGATTGGGTGGGATTTGAACCCTGGCCTGTGACGGCGAGCGCGCCTTGCTACTCAAAGTCCGACGTCAATACCACATATAGTGTTCTAAGTGCGACGTCGGAATACAGCGGCCAATTGAGCTTCCTTTTTTGGGTCGCTTCGGTGGCCGTGTGGTATTGACGTCAGACTTTGAGTCGCAAGGCGCGCTCGCCGTCACGGGCCGGGGTTCGAATCCCACCCAATCCCAAAAAAATTTGCACTGTCTCAAAAATTAAATTTGCTTCTAAAAATAGACGACTTGTGTGTTGTATAGTCCCAGACATGTTAAAGAGCAACGCTCGGCATGTTTTGGAGACGTAAATATAACATGCTACTGTGCCATATCTCTAATGGTTATATTCTCTTATATATGTGATGTTCCTTATGGGAGACTTGCATATATAAGAGAATACATTGGCCCTTGTTTTCGCAAAATTTCAGGAAGCTCCAGTCATAGAAAGGTTAAGTCATGAGTCGTACAAGAAACGTTAAGAAAATGTTACATCTGATGTTATTATAATTCCAATGTTTTTCTTTAAGAATATGTTATTTGACATAATGATGGTTTCTTAGGTACACTTTTTGTGATAATTACTATTCCATAAGATTACTGAATGATTCTCAAGACAGTATCAAATCGAAATTGGTTTTACATCTGATTCTCAAGACAGTATCAAATCGAAATTGGTTTTACATCTGGACATTGGCAGTTATGTGTGTGATCCTTGGCTCCATAGTGTGACCTCATGTTCTGACATTTAACTGGCACGTGCTCCCATTGATGAAAGGTATTTAAATTGATCCCAGAGGCAAAAACAGATGCATATTTGGTTGGAAGATGAGTTATGAGATCTAAAAATTATAACTTTCATGGTTTAGCCCTTTACCCAACAGAACGGCCCTGTGCCAATGCATTCTCTTATATATGCGAGTCGACCATAGGTCGCCTCGCATATATAAGAGAATGCATTGGCTTAACACATTAAAAATTATAAAATTGTTTAAAGAATGTAAGAAAAAATGGTAAAAAGTGTTAAAAAAAGATTTTTTTAGGCCAATGCATTCTCTTATATATGCGAGGCAACCTATGGCATATATAAGAGAATGCATTGGCACAGGGCATAACTGTAACTATCACAATGTGGTCAAGGAGCCGGTTCCAATGATATCCATATTTGTATGGTTCTATTGAGACAGACCGAAGATATTTTAGGCTGTTGAATCTTTATTTGGCCGGTTTGTTGGGTAAAGGGATATAGTAATTCTTCATGAAAATGGTGAATTTACTATTTCCTTTTTCCGCACAAAAACTGCATACTCTAATTAGATTAAGTAGGTCAATATTGATTAACCCTTTGAACCCTGATGGCCGGTATGCAAAAACGGCTACAGTAATGCCCTAAATTATCGACACCTTAACCACAGCAGAATTATGGGTAATTTTTCAGGATTTAGTCGGAAATATGGCTTGTGCCATTCATCGGAATAGCCAGAAAACTGGCCAGCTGATGACTTCGGATACCTATGATGTAATTACTGCAAACAGATGCAAATGGTGATAACTGTTGACAGACATGGCATTGCAAGATTAACTACTGGATATAGACTGGTTTATAAGATAAATGTTCATCTTTTCTAATTGACTAACCCCCCCCCCCCCCCCCCCCCCCCCCCCCCACCCATGAAGAATCAGTTGGGTCATCTTTGGCAAAATAAGGAAGCAATAAAAAAGATTTAATGCATCAATGGCAGGTCGATTCTATGATTCTGAGGTGAAAATAGGCATGCCATTCCAACTTAATCTGATTATCTCCATTCCACATGTGTACCTGTTGGAACATCATTGAGACATTTGACAAAATTAGGGAGTGCATCAAATGTTCATTTGAAAATGGATTACCTAAAAGCCTGAAAAATTGGCTGGTGGATGACGATGGAAACTTGTGACATAATTTCTGGAAACAAGTGCCACTGGTCATAACTTTTTGGTGGCATGCGTGACATAGCCGGGTCAGCTACTGGATATAGACTCGTTTACATGATAAATGTGTTTTCTTATTGGCTGAATCCTATACTTTACATTTCAAAATGAATTACATTTACTTGACTCGATTGTTTTATGTTTTATACATTATTTGAAATATCCAATATTGTCCTATAACCCTGGGAATGTGGTGTTATATATATATATACACACTAGGGGGTTGCCTGTTAATAATGACGAGTGACAACATAACATGCAGGAAAATCATGTGAAGAATTAGTATAAATTATTAGTTCCCCTTCAAGTAATTTTAAATAATTATTCATAACACGGTTGCACACACACCTTTATTGGACATTTAGGGACCGACCATTAATTGGTAATTTGGTAGGGGACATGTAATGGTAATACATTAATATGAAATGATGAAGTGGAAGTTGAAGTGGAAGTGCAGTTCCACCTGAGAAGGACTTGATAATATATATTAAAATTTATTATTTTAAAATTATTATAATTCACAGAAACAATGACATAACATAACACCAATCAACTGAGTGAATCAACAAGTTGAAATATTTGCGATGACATATCTCATGAGATTTGACTTTTGCTTACACAACCATAATCTTATTTCCCGGTTGGCGAGTAATTCTGTTTGCGTTAAGAGAATCACACGAATCACTATATTTCGTGTCTTGAATATTTGTTAAAGCTCTGCCAACAGATCGGGATGAAAACAGCATCACACGCCAACAGAATCAAGACAAAAACGGCAACAAATTTTGCCTCGTCTCCCCGGATGGTCCTGTCGTAATTATAATCAAACATTCGGTGAAATGCTCATGATCCTGTGTTTATTTTTGTAGGGATCTTCCCTCACCAGATGTTATATCCCACACATCGTGTGATTTGTCCCGTCTAACTGCCGGAGGTTATTCTTGTCAAGGACGTCTTTGTGTTTCGTAATCACTCTCTCAGATATGTTTGTTCTAGGATTTCTATCTTCCTCATCTTTTGGCAAACATTTCATCACTGTTTTATGAAACTTTTGTGCTTTCTCTGCACTGATTTGATGGGTGATTTTTGTGGCATTTCACATGTGACATTTTAAAGCGGTTGTCTACAGGTAGTCTCTTCTTCGCCCATTGGAATTACGATACCGATTGCTAATATATATAGTCACATGGTTCAGATTGTAGGTAGACCTACAAGGTGGATTTGTTGGTATCGTCTCCCTTCTTAATCAAAATACATGTAGCCTGTTCACTGCTCCTTCTTTTTAGTGCATTGGCACATGGTTTTCGCAAAATTTCAGGAAGCTCTAGTCATTGAAGGATTAAAATTTTAAAGGCCAGTGGAGTTTTGGAACTCAGACTCGGTAATTTTCACCTTTGTTGTATTTCTATCCACATTCCTCCATATATGTGCTATCCAGTCTTCCAATATTAGAGGGTGTCACCCCCTACCCCCATGAATCATGAATACCTACAGTTAACAGTGAGTAGTGAGGTGAATCCTGTTGACCTCGTTAAGAAAATATAGAATACAAGTCATGGTTGAGAAAGATGTCCATTTTATATGATGAAGCTATCTACATCATTGTAAAACATGTTTACCCATCTACAAACGGAGTCGCCAAATCAAATTTCAGTCTAGAAGCAGCATCAAACCCACAATTTGTTTATTCTTCCCATTCTAATAGTAAGTCATAAGTAATACGTGTAAATTCACCTATATAACATCCTCTGATAGGGAGCCTCGCATATATAAGAGAATTCATGGGCTTACAAGGTCAAGGTAATGTTGTTAAGCAAATGCATTCTCTTATATTTGTCAGGCTCTCTATGGGCGACTTGCATATATAAGAGAATGCAATGGCGCAGGGTTTACGCAAAATTTAAGGAAGCTCCGGTCATGGAACGGTTAAGAAAATATAAATCTTGGATATTTCACACTAATTTGATCATTTTCACACATTTGCTGAAATAATGTCAATAATTTCAACACATTAAGATGTACATGTATGAGACTGAATTACATCACAATGTTTCATTTTGGCTAATAAATAATAAAAATTTGGACAAAATTGATGTTATAAAAGCAGTATACCAGCCATGTTGTTGAATCCTTAATATTGGCATATGAATCCCGAGTACCAGTTATTAGAGTGATATGAAACCTGTGTACCACTAAAAAATCACCCAAAGCCAACGTACCAGAAATGGGGGGGGGGGGGGGAAGAGGGGATGAGATCCTTATATGAAAGAAACCAGAACATATGAGAAATGATCTACTTTAAAACTATTCATTTCCGTAGACCATCTGAGTAAATGGTGTGATTAGGAGGGGTGGCAATGTTCACTCTGTCAGCACCGCTGTGGCTAAATTGCCTAATTTCGTTTTGAAAATGAACAACGAAAACTTCAGTGACAGTATTTTACTGCTTTCTGGTTTCAAATAAGACAATCAGTGCTCATTTATGTTCATATACAGCTTTCCGATGAATGGCAACAAGCCATATTTCCGACTACATCCTGAAAAGTTACCCATAATTCTGCTGTGGTTAAGGAGTCGATTATTTAGGGCATTACTGTTGGTAACATCAGAAGTTTCTTTACATTTCTGTGCTAGTTTGGGTTTTATCGGTGTGCAATATTTTTGGTTTTTCACTTTACCCAAATTTCTGAAAAATGGGCAAAAAAAACCTCTGGAATGGCCAGTGTGACTGGGGTTGGGATGGGTTGAAGGTGGGAGATTGAGGGCATTGGTGGCAAGTGGTGAATTTTCTTAATCAAATTATTAAATTATCAAATTATTAAACAAATTATTCCAAATTTATTTAAATTTCTGTGAAAATAAAACATTTTCCATTCAAATGTCTATGTATTCTCTGGCTTTTCTCCTGTCCATGATAATGATACAAACCAGAATTAAGATCAGAAATTCTTAAGCAATCTTGACGAAATGAAGGTGATCTTCCCACCATGGTGTCAGGCCTATTACCACTAAATCATCTATCATGAGGATTCACACTATGGCTTCACCAGGTACCACTGGCGTTAATGCTACTAGCACCTCCATGTTGGGCCGAAGTCAAATATTTAATGAAAACACACTGAAAAACAAGGAAATAAATTGTTTGTATGTCAAATCCTTCACACGGGAATACTAAACACTCCCAAAGAATAGTCGTCTAATATTGGAACAGATATATTATTTGGATTATTTTCAAAGTTATTTTGGAACTTTTACACCACATTTAGCTTTAAGCTCATTGTATGATTTTCCAACAAGTAATTAGTGGGTATAGTGTGTTGTTTTTAGACCAACAGTAGAATATTTTTATACTTTTGTTCAAAATTTTGGTCTGACATGGCCCCAAACATAGGGGGTATCAGGTTGGAAACAGTTGGAAAGCTTGAGTTACCAGTTAGCAAGTTCCATCCAAGGGCGTAAATGGACCTTCTCAAGTCTGGTCTACAGTAATGCCCTAAATAATCGATCTCCTCAGTGAGAGCTTTCCGTTGAATGGCAACAAAGTTACCCATAATTCTGCTGTGGTTAAGGAGTCGATTATTTAGGGCATTACTGTAGTTGGAAATTTCAAGGTGGACACACCCCACCACACCCCAACAGAGGCTTTCCAGTTACATCCCTGCCTGAGATCTATCTAAAGTTTAAAATATTTACACTTTTCTTCATTGATTTTCACCAATAATCTATTGCTGGGGTATTAATCACTTTCAATCAAACTTTAAGTTTAATTTTAACATATTTATATGTCTCAACAGATGTGTATTATAGGTATATGGTACAATGGGATTAGAGGATAATTGTCAGAAGGACTTTTAAGTACCTAGCTAAATCTTCTTCCATTTTCATCACACGCACTGACAAAATACAATAAAGGGTTATTGTTTTGGTTTCCGACTGATAACTCAAGTTTAGATTATTTTATCAGAACCAAAGTTGGTATGTGTGTCATTCAGCCAAAAATAATGGACAGTTTGAATAAAGTATTTTTCTGACTAAAATTCACCTGATTTAATAACAATTTTACAAGTAAACTAACAGGCATATTTAGCCACACCCCAGCGATGCTCTTACTTACAGTAATACCCTAAATAATTGACTCCTTAACCACAGCAGAATTATGGGTAATTTTTCAGGATTTAGTCGGGAAATATGGCTTGTTGCCATTCATTGGAAAGCTCTCAGTGAGAGCTTTCCGATGAATGGCAACAATCCATATTACTGACTAAATCCTGAAAAATTACCCATAATTCTGGTGTGGTTAAGGAGTCGATTACTTAGGGCATTATTGTATGTGTGTCATTCAGCCAAAAATACAGGACATGTTTGAATATCAGTATTTTTCCGACTAAAATTCACCTGATTTACTGACAATTTTACAAGTAAACTAACAGGCATATTTAGCCACACCCCAGCGATGCTCTTACTTACAGTAATACCCTAAATAATTGACTCCTTAACCACAGCAGAATTATGGGTAATTTTTCAGGATTTAGTCGGGAAATATGGCTTGTTGCCATTCATTGGAAAGCTCTCAGTGAGAGCTTTCCGATGAATGGCAACAATCCATATTACTGACTAAATCCTGAAAAATTACCCATAATTCTGGTGTGGTTAAGGAGTCGATTACTTAGGGCATTATTGTATGTGTGTCATTCAGCCAAAAATACAGGACATGTTTGAATATCAGTATTTTTCCGACTAAAATTCACCTGATTTACTGACAATTTTACCAGTAAACTAACGGGCATATTTAGCCACACCCCAGCGATGCTCTTACAGTAATGCCCTAAATAATTGACTCCTTAACCACAGCAGAATTATGGGTAATTTTTCAGGATTTAGTCGGGAAATATGGCTTTTTGCCATTCATCGGAAAACTCTCAGTGAGAAAGCTCTCTACAATATTTATGATTGGTATGACATCTGTCTGTATGTTAATATTCTTTCTGTTTCTGGTGGTTAAAAGACATATTATGGACATGTTCGGGTGCGTGAAACTTATCACTTAGTATCCAGGAGCTATGCCAACTGGAAGAATGTAGCATTCTACTAACATCGGCGAAAAATTTAAGCAAATCAACCGTACCACTCCATAGAAACTTTTGTTTGAACAACGCTCAATTGTAAATACATGTATTTACAACTTGATTCGGGATGCAACTATCACTGATAAACTAACGCAAATGATTTCTCCATCATGGCTCATTGCATTTAATTCATATATAAGAATGACGGTGTGTGTTGTAAATTTGGACTAATATTCGTAAAAATAACTACTTTGAGCAAGATTATTCTCCATTTCTATTTGATCACCCTACCGGAGTGTTTCATATCACTTTAAGGATGTGACTATTTTAAATGCATACCTACTGTGAAGGCCATCGGTGCCTTTCATAAACTCAATTTTTTATTTGCATGCACTAGATAAAATGCTCTAGAATACTGGAAATGATCGTAGAATATATCTCTAAATAGTAATCAATCAGAGTTAAGGGACCCCTCAGCTTTACACAGCAGAACCTCATCTCGTTCTAATCTCATCCAACAACTTCTTGTATTCTCCGACCAAACTCTTGATGACAATCGCGGAATGCCAATCAGTCCGTCTCCAAACCCAATCAGCCGCGCAGAGTGTTGAGGAGTTTGGTAGCAGTTCCCCAAATGGAATCGTGTTTACTGCAAGCCAGTTTCCGTCAATAGTTATTTCAGTATAGGAGACTCTCTCTAGCTGAGGTAGCTCCACAGCTTTGAGGATTTAATACAGACCTACTGCGTGTAGAATGCTATTCATCTTTGTTGTTGGTAAGTTTTTTATTGATTGGTCGGTTTTATTGATTATTGATTGGTTGGTTATTGCTGATCATGGTCATCGATAGCAACTTAACTGTGGTTAACCCTTTCAGTGCCATGCAAGTCCGATTTTTGTATCAACCAATATTTCCTTGATCATTTTTCAAATTTATTGATACAAAAATCGGACTTGGCACTGAAAGGGTTAAGGTGACACAACTTAAAAAAAAGAACACTTCAGAGGTAATTGTATAAGAAAAGTAAAATTTTGGTATAAATCATTTAGCATTTTAAAGTTCTTTCCAGATCAGAGCTCATATTAAACTACTAGAATGGATATATTTTCCCCGAGGACTATAAAACAATGCCATTTTGGCTGATATATGATACTAGAAGGTGACCCGACTTCGTCCGGGCTTTGACCTTGAATTGACCATTTTGAAGGTCAAGGTCAGGTGCGGTCAAACACCAACACCCCAAAAATGGTGGAAATCGGCCCAGCGGATACCGAGATACCCTATGCATCAAATTTCGTCCGTAAAAATCCGCCAGTTTAACCCGATTTGATTTCCACTCAAGTATATAAACGCGCCTCATATACACACGCTCATTAATTATCAAGCCAAGACGTCTGAAACAGTCAAATGCATCGGCCGGTTAAGCGTTAACGTGATCTAACGTTATGACCTCTAACGACGTCATAGAAGTTACGCATTGTTTTTATCCTGATGGAAGATAGTACCACTTCTTCTTGATAATTGAGGCAGATAACTAACACGGATACATACGCTTTATATATCGTTGGAAAGAGAAAACACGAAAGATTCTCACAGTGTCATTATTATGACTGGCATTTTATTATTCGCGCTGTTTCGAATCGATTTGTAAGCACCGAACTCAAATGAAAGTCCTGTAACACAGCGTAAAAACAGATTTGACCTCGGCACGTGAAAAGTTGACCTCGGATCTGAAAATTAATAGGCCCATGCCACCCCCGGCCGAAAATACACCCACATACAAAGTTTCATCGAAATCGGCTGGGCCATTTTCGAGTCCATCGCGATCACACACACACAGACACACACACAGATCTTCCAAAATATATAATAGATATTGCCATTTATAATATTCATGAAGAATGAAATAGCACAGACATCAAACCCCCCCCCCCCCCCCCCCCCCCCCCCCCCCTTGCCCACCTGCCTGGTGTCAGACGTTCTGCGTGTAGAATGCTATTCATCTTTGTTGTTGGTAAGTTTTTTTATTGATTGGTTGATTATTAATATGAGATTGGGTGCCATTTTAGAAGCAATTATTACCGTTAAGGTGACAACTTCCAGAAAAGGGCACTTTTTTAGACAGAGGTATTCATTCGTATGAGAAAAAGTAAATTTTTGGCATAAATCATCTAGCATTTTAAAGTTATTCCCAGATCAGAGCTCATATTAAACTACTAGAATGGATTTATTTTTCCCTGAGGACTATTAAACAATGCTGTTTTGGCTGGGCTGATATATGATGTATTGCCATTTATAATATATGAAGAATGAAATAGCACCAGCCTAGAGGTTTCTAATTTGGAGAAGTTACTGGAGAAGTGGACTGTTA
This sequence comes from Siphonodentalium dalli, assembly GCA_032622095.1. Classification (NCBI taxonomy): domain Eukaryota; kingdom Metazoa; phylum Mollusca; class Scaphopoda; order Gadilida; family Siphonodentaliidae; genus Siphonodentalium; species Siphonodentalium dalli. Next base: position 262,223,791 of record CP136061.1, on the reverse strand, counting down.
TCAAGGAGTAACAATTTTTGAATTTCAATTTACACCCCCAATATCACCATTCCATGTTCCTAAGTATTCTACAACACAAGAACCTATTTCATAAACCATTATAGCGAGTTAAAAACACCATTATAATTCAGTATAAACCATTATAGTGAGTAAAAACACCATTATAATTAGTAAAAACACCATTATAATTAGTAAATATACTTTATAATATGCTGTTTAGACATATGAATATTGGTATATGAGAGTCAATTTCTCCCTGGTATAAAAATAGGGAAAAGACGTTTAGGCTGGTCCCTGCTCTCCATGAAGAATGAATGAGCAAAATGACAAGTCGATTGGTAGCTAGCTTACAAAGGCACTGATCACATGCATATGCTGTCATTCACTTAGCTGTCAAAAAACGCTCATTACCCGAAATAAGTTATAGTATTGATTGTTCACTAGGTGCACCAATACGATACTTGTAAGCCTGAGTTAGTTTAGTGTGGCCTGTCATTTGCAGAATGAGGTCCCCAGAGGCTGAATTTAGTGATGCTATCCTGCATAGCGGGCTAGCATCGCCAAATGTTAGCCCCAAATGTTAGCCTGCTATGCAGGATAGCTTCACTAAATTCACCCTCTAGGGACCTCATTCGAGACTCCTATTTTGACCGAAATGTATTTAGAAACATGGCCGACAGCAGCCATCTTGGAGTTCACATTTTAATCCATTGGCATATGCACCCTGGAGCCCGCATTTATTGGAGAATTGATTTAGAGTCACCTCTAGATGGGAGCTATAAAATTTAAACAATTTTTGATGAAAAACATGGTGCTGGCATGCAGCCATCTTGGATTTTACTCTTTGCATGACTAAATCTTTTGGCACACCCTACAGACCACATTTCTCATCTGATGATCACCAAACTTCATATGGATCTTCAGGGTGACCTCTAGAACGGAGCCTCCTATTTTGACCGAAATTCATTGAAAAACATGGCCGCCAGCAGCCATCTTGACATGGCCACCAGCATCCATCTTGGAATTTACTCTGTGTATGACTAAATCCTTTGGCGTATCCAACAGACCACATCCCTGATCTGATCATCACCAAACTTCATGTGGATTTTCAGGGTACCAATGCATTCTCTTATATATGCGAGTCGACCATAGGTCGCCTCGCATATATAAGAGAATGCATTGGCCTAAAAAAAATCTTTTTTTAACACTTTTTACCATTTTTTCTTACATTCTTTAACAATTTTATAATTTTTAATGTGTTAAGCCAATGCATTCTCTTATATATGCGAGGCGACCTATGGTCGACTCGCATATATAAGAGAATGCATTGGCACAGGGCCCTTCTGTTGGATAAAGGGTTAACCTTTTGTTATGTCAGCGACTTTCATTGAATCATCTTTGTTGAAACCGAATCGGGAATATAAATATCATATTGCTGTGATGCCAGGTTCGTAAGTTTTAACCAGGGTCAATGTGAACACATACTATATACTGTCAAGTTTGGATATAGTGTATCTGACATTTGCAGAATGAGGTCCCCAACAGAGGTCCCACACATCGGGCTAGCATCACCAAATTCACCCTCTGGGGACCACATTCTGCTTAGGCCTCATCTTCAGGGAAGTATCTATTGTCTCAAATGTTTTTAATTAACATGTTTTTAGTTAATTTTTTCTTTCTGTTCAGTTTCTATATCCCCTAATTTGCATAAGATAAATTGCATAATCGAGGTGACTAATGGGTGAACATCACCAACTTAAACTGGGGAACTTCAATCTTATTCTAGGTCTTAGCAGAATGAGGTTCTTGGACAATTGCATTCACATTCGTTTTCCTATTTCTACAATATGTTTAGGTATATAGGTCTATCTGTTATTGCTTCAAGAATCCACATGTAAGTACAGGGATTTCCTTATTTAGAGAATTTACGCGTCATATTTGATTTACAGCCTGTCTGACGAGCAAAAAATGGGGCGTCTTTATATACAAATCACATCAAAGGCTAATCAATCAATCGGCAAACTCAATGACGATTCTATATTTAATGGTATTGGAGATTTCCAATATTCTGCCACCGTCTCCGTTGGAATCTCAATATATGAATATTGACCATTTCTTTATTGTGTTTACGGCTCGACCAGATTAGCGGACCGTCGAAGCTCGATGTGTTTTTGTAATGATTATTCCGGTTTGTTCCGCGGAGACTGATATGAAAGAAAACTCAATCAATCCATACGATTGTCTTCTGTGTTTACATTCGCGGATATTAAGTTTGATGAAGTACGCATCATGTTTAACCATTAACAATATAACTCCACGGGGCGTCGTCTGTTTTTCTGTCGGTTGTGGGTGGAACCCTGCGGCTGTTGTCGGTTTCTATGATTGCAGGTTTCCTCTCTGATTTATTAAACAATTAACGTCTGACCACAGCTTTGATAAGAGTCTAGGAGTTTGTGGTTTATATAATCATTGAAATATGGGGAATAATTCGTGATTATCATCACATAAAGAAACCTGTGTGAATATCCAGTATGGTGTATTGCCTGTATCCAGAATATAATTTTAGTAACCCGGGTGTATTGCCTGTATCCAGAATATGATTTTAGTTTCCCGGGTGTATTGCCTGTATCCAGAATATGATTTTAGTAACCCGGGTGTATTGCCTGTATCCAGAATATGATTTTAGTAACCCGGGTGTATTGCCTGTATCCAGGATATATTTTCAGTAACCCGGGTGTATTACCTGTATCCAGAATATGATTTTAGTATCCTGGGTGTATTGCCTGTATCCAGAATATGATTTCAGTAACCCGGGTGTATTGTATTGCCTGTATCTAGAATATGATTTTAGTATCCTGGGTGTATTGCCTGTATCCAGAATATGATTTCAGTAACCCGGATGTATTGCCTGTATCCATAATATGATTTTAGTATCCTGGGTGTATTACCTGTATCCAGAATATGATTTTAGTAACCCGGGTGTATTGCCTGTATCCATAATATGATTTTAGTATCCCGGGTGTATTGCCTGCATCCAGAATATGTTTTTAGTATCCCGGGTGTATTGCCTGTATCCAGAATATGATTTTAGTATCCCGGGTGTATTGCCTGTATCCAGAATATTATTTTAGTATCCCGGGTGTATTGCCTGTATCCAGAATATGATTTTAGTATCCCGGGTGTATAGTCTGGCATTGAAATGAATTGTCATTGAATATATTATCTATTATATATTTTGGAAGATCTCACAGTGTGTGTGTGTCTGTGTGTGTGTCTGTCTGTTCCCGATGGACTCGAAAACGACCGAACCGATTTCGATGAAACTTGGGGGTACGTGGGGGTATTTTCGGCCGGGGAGTGACATGGGCCTATTAATTTGCCTGTGCGACGTGACGTTGACCTTGAAATCGGGTCATTTCAAGGTCAAACGCACGAATATCACGGGATTTTGATGAAACTTGGTATGTGGGGGTACTTTCTTATGGGGAGTCTCATAAGCATATTCATTTGCCCGTGCGATGTGACCTTGACATCGGGTCAATTCAAGGTCAAATCGCGAATTTTGATGGGATTTCCAAGAAATTTGATACATAGGGTTACTTTTGTCCACTGAGTGTTTTGGACGGGTCAAATCGTGACCCCGACATGACCTTGACCTTCAAAATGATCAATTCGAGGTCAAATCGGGTAAAACCGGATGGATTTCGACAGGTACTTTTGTCGGGTACTTTTGTCCGGGCAGTGTTTTGGACGGGTCAAATCGTGACCCCACCTGACCTTGACCTTCAAAATGGTCAATTCAAGGTCAAGGCCCGGACGAAGTCGGGTCACCTTCTAGTTCTATATATTTATGTAGCATGTTGTTTCAAAATGGAAAAAAATTATCATTAGAGAGAGTTCGCGAGAGTCTGATTTATTGACAAACAGCAACTCCAACAAAATATGTACAAAAAATAGTGAAGATAATAAGGTTCATGCAGATTAAAAGAGAAAAAAACAACAAAATCTATGCTAACCCATCTGGGATAAATATATCCACCAGATTGGCTGAGTGTTCCTTGCTTTGGAGAGGGCATATCCATGAATTGGCTGTCTTACTGCCCACCCCAATTAGCAGGGATGCCATAAGTACCAAAGGGAAAGGGGGGGCAAACCAATCAGGTGTGCACTTTTCGGTGCCCAGTGGTCTCCCCTGGACAGGGCGGGGGGGGGGGGGGGGGGGCAAGTGCCCCTGCATGCCCCCTTCTCCGGCATCTCTGCCAATTAGTCATTAAAATAACACTCTGCTCTGTCTGTAAGCTGCATGGACGTTGGTATATTATATAGAATAACTGTGATCAATTATAAGATATATAATATTATGTATACGATCATTTGGAGATGGATTCGGAATCAAGGGAGTGTACGGATGAGTGACCACGCAAGTTTAACCTATATATCTATATGTAATGATCGATTTGTCACATCACGCAATACTCTTTATGTATTAGTTTTATTTACAATCATTAATTAGAAGTAATTAGAAGTAGAAATTATAGTACGCATGGTGTCCACAGGTGAATGGTGTCCACATTAATTTGCAATATCGAACAATTGCATTCAGATTCTATTCTATGTTCAGCGCAGGCATACATGTATGTCTCTTTCGTCTAAGCTACTGATTTACATGTATAGAAAGTAGAATACAATGGTATGTGATATTACAGCATAATAGATGTGTATATGATGATATAATTGGGTCACTGTTCCTTTATTTTTTGTCTCCTATTTTCATATGCTTTGCAGATTCCCTCTTCTTTCTCTTGTCATCCATACATTTGGTACTGACTTCACTTTTTGATTAAATGTTATATGACTAATTGGTTTCAGGCCATATTTCTTTCAGCTTATCCTAATTTGACATATCAAAAAGCTTTCGAGGCCGTCAGCCAGCATTTCATTATGACTTTTTACTGTCATCCCAGGATGCTAGGTGTGATTTTACTGTCATCCCAGGATGCTAGGTGTGATTTTCGCTAACCCTACATGATGTGTTACCTGGTCAGACACCCACTTACCCATAAAACATGTATAGAAAGTAGTATACAATGGTATGTGGTATTATGGAATAATAGATGTGTACAGGATGATATTTTGGGTCCATCACTGTGTGTCTAGGGTGCCTTAACTGCTGTAGTTTGTGTTACTTTAAGATTGTCAATGATATAGCAGCCAAGTCACTGATGTCAAAGCAATTAGTTGAAGTTTGTATTATTGAACAAAATGGAATAACTTTCTATTTAAATTGTCATTTAGCGAGATGTCACCAAACAGTTAGTTTTTTGACAGTGCTAGTTGATGCACATAGACCTGTTAAATGATTCGCTAGGGTAATTACAGTAATGCCCTAAATAATCGACTCCTTATCCACAGCAGAATTATGGGTAACTTTTCAGGATTTAGCTCAGTGAGAGCTTTCCGATGAATGGAAACAAGCCATATTTCCTACTAAATCCTGAAAAATGACCTATAATTCTGCTGTAGTTAAAGGTACTCAACCCGATAAAACTCCTCTCAATTACTATTTCAATGGCTTCGGGGGTCAAAAATATTTGATTCGAGTCGAGGAAGTCACCCATCAAAGCTCAGATTTGTTAGATATCGATTTTAGAAATCTATTATTTTTCATTATCGGGAATACTATCTGGCCCAGAACTCAGTCAAAATTGCGTTAAAATTACCACTTGATTTTAGAGTTATTCATCCTTGTCTGTTTGAATAGATTTGGAGTACACATCCAGAGCAGATTACGGCAGTTATTGGTACTCATCTCGAGAACATAACAAATTTGAAAAATCAATATCTAATAACTCTGAGCTTTGTTTGATGGGTTCCTCGACTCGAATCAAATATTTTTTACCCCCAAAGCCAAAGAAATAGTAATATAGGACCCTCTGATCGGATTGTTGTTGTTGGAATCTGTTGAGATGGGGACCCTCTTTACGGGTTGAGTACCTTTAAGGAGTCGATTATTTAGGGCATTACTGTATCTGAAGTGTGAACAGCATGGAAGTAAACATGGATGACCACATCGACAACTGGGATTATCAGTAAAAAAGTTGCAAAATGGATTGTGTTCAATCAATGTTTTCTAGTATTTAAATATGATCAGGGGGTTTCAGGACTATGTATATATTTATTTGACTTTTTTTAGTGGAGTTACCCCCCTTTTTTGACATTATATATAATTTAATCCAAGCTTGTATTTCCTTTTTAGCCCAAATTTACTTTGTAAAGTTTGAGCTATTGCCATGGATTGGTATCCGTCGTCCGTGCGTGTGTGCGTGATTCGTCAACAATTTCCTTTAGCACAGGCTACATGTCGTACCTTTGGTCGGATCGTTATGAAATTTGTCATGGGCATTGACATGTAGATGGGAACGAGTCATTTTGGGGTCATTCGGAAAAAAAACATGGCCACCAGTGGCCATCTTGGATTTCATAATTCAATCCATTAGCACGGGCTACAGGTCATACTGTTCGTCTGATCATCATGAAATTTGTCATGGATGTTAATATTAACATGTAGATGGGAACGAGTAATTTTGGGGTCGTTCTGCCAAAAAACATGGCCGCCAGCAGCCATCTTGGATTTTACTCTTTGCATGACTAAATCCTTTGGCACGGGCTACAGGTCGTACCTTTGGTTGGATCATCATAAAAATTTTCATGGATGTTACAATGACATGTAGATGGGAACGAGACATTCTGAGGTCATTCGGCCAAAAAACATGGCCGCCAGCAGCCATCTTGGATTTTACTCTTTGCATGACTAAATTCTTTAGCACGGGCTACAGGTTGTACCTTTGGTCGGATCATCATGAAATTTAGGGGTTATTCGGCCAAAAAACATGGCCACCAGCAGCCTTCTTGGATTTTAAAGACCTTTCAACTTTCCACATTCCTAATCACTCCATTGACTGTAACACATGAAATTATTCCCTTTCCAAGTTGAGCTACAGTGTCATTGACACTTTCATTTTCTATCGAAATCAGATATGTTAATATAGCTACTCTAAATGTAACCCAAATGTGCTACGTGGGGTGTTCTTAGTCCCACTGGGACAGTGTCACCTCTAGTTCGATTTTGACCAAATTTATTTTGTGACTTTTACTGGAGCACATATATCCTCACACGACAACTTGGCAGCAGGATCCTCCGATGCGCGACAACTCGACAGCAGAATCTCCAATGAGTACCTATAATATTAGTTGCATGACATATTGCACTAAAAAGCGTTTATAGCCTGAACATGATCTTGTGGTACATGCAACATGCTACAAAACACTATAGTCTAATTCACGACACTATTAGCCGAGATAGTAAACATCTATATCATGTACATATAAACCCGTATCAATATGGTTCTAGCATGTTAGGATCCCATAAATTGCTCGATGCAGTATGGGAAGTACATATTATGCTCTATATAGTGGCCGAGTAGATATAGATTTTACCATAAATGATGCTCACAAGGGAAGCAGAGTATAAGTAATCAACTGAAAAACACCATAAATGTCCCGTTATTCTGTTCCTTTGTATGACAATTAGGGCGACTCATGCATTAACCCTTTACCCAACAGAAGGGGCCTGTGCCAATGCATTCTCTTATATATGCGAGTCGACCATAGGTCGCCTCGCATATATAAGAGAATGCATTGGCTTAACACATTAAAAATTATAAAATTGTTAAAGAATGTAAGAAAAAATGGTAAATAGTGTTAAAAAAAGATTTTGTTTAGGCCAATGCATTCTCTTATATATGCGAGGCGACCTATGGTCGACTCACATATATAAGAGAATGCATTGGCACAGGGCATAACTGTAACTATCACAATGTGGTCAAGGAGCCGGTTCCAATGATATCCATATTTGTATGGTTCTATTGAGACAGATCGAAGATATTTTAGGCTCTTGAAGCTTTATTTGGCCGGTTTTGGCAGTTTTGTTGGGCAAAGGGTTAACCTATTCACTCATGAGTGGATTCCTCCATTCAGATATCAACATTTGCAATGGAATGGTCTATTCCTTGTTTGTAGGGATGTTCAGAAACAAAAGGTTGAGATGCCATTTTTGAGTGGATTCTTCCATTCAGTTCCTGATGTATGAACACTTCCATGACTGGAGCTTCGTGAATTTTGCGAAAACCCTGTGCCAATGCATTCTCTTATATATGCGAGTCTCCCATAGCGAGCCTCACATATATAAGATAATACATCGTCCTATCAATATTTATCTTGACCTTGTAGGCCAATGCATTCTCATATATATATGAGGCTCCCTATGGGAGAATGTACTGGCACAGGATCTTTAATGCTGCACCAACGCTCCCATCAAGAAAGGGTTTTAACCTATTCACTCTTGAGTGGATTCCTCCATTCAGTTCCTTATGCATTAACCCTTCCATGACTGGATGAAATTTTGCGAAAATCCTGTGCCAACGCATTCTCTTACATATGTGAGTCAGGGGGCCTTGGTGGCTCAGTCGGTTAGGGGTACAACTCCGAGCTGTCTCGCCCTCCAGCGCTGGCGATGAGTATTCAAATCCATCCATGTTTCCATCATGGAATTTGTAATTAAAATCATTATCTGTTGGAGTTGCCAGTTACTTGCTGATAGCTGATGGTCTGCCATACATGGTCTGGAGCTTATCAGCCATTGAAATCACTGTTAGATTAGCCATAAGTGTGCAGATTTCCTCCACCAATAAAACTGGCAATGTCATCTTATATGGCCTTAGTTGCTGAAAGCGACATTAAACCCTGATCAATCAATCAATATATATGTGAGTCTCCCATAGGGAGTCTCGCATTTATAACATAATGCATTGACCTAACAATATTTACCTTGACTTTGTAAGCCAGTGCATTCTCATATATATATATATATGTGAGGCGCCCATAGGGAGACTTGCCTATATAAGAGAATGCATTGACACAGGATCTGTAATGCTGCACCAGCGCACCTCCCATCTTGAAAAGGTTAAGGTGATAAAAGTAGACAACAGATAAATAAAAGTGGGGCCCTACAGGTATTTATTGAGGGAAATGTTTAGATAATAAGTTCAACAAACGACCAACCTGAACATTTATGGTAGACTCATATATAAGAGAATGCACTGGCACAGGATCTTTAATGCTGCACCAGCGCAGCCCCCGTCATGAAATGGTTTTAACCTATTCACACTTGAGTGGATTATTCCATTCAGTTGTGAACCTATACAATGGAATGGTCTATTCGTCGTTTGTAGGGATGTTCAGATTATAACAGCAGCCAACAGATTGGATGCCATTTTTGGCTGAGTTTTAAATTCGTGCACATATACTAATGCTCTAAATGATCAACTCCTTAACCACAGCAGAATTATGAGTAACTTTTCAGGATTTAGTCGGAAATATAGCTTGTTGCCATTTATCGGAAAGCGCTCGAGCTCTTTCCATCAATGTATCACATTATTATAATCAATAAATTTGAAAAATGATCAAGGAAATATGGGTTGATACAAAAATCGGACTTGGCACTGAAAGGGTTAATAATGTAGTTTGTATGATTTATTTGTTATATACGCAATTGTTACAATATTACTCAGATTATTTGCAGAAATATATTCACTGATGGATCTGATGTAATATATGACGTACTCGCCAAAGGGTTAAGGATCTGAAAAATATATATCGTATGTGACGTAGTGGAGCAACTTTACATGTTGTGCCTCAAATTTGGCTTTTATCGGCGACATAGCGCTTAAGAATGATTTATGTAATATCATGCAGTGACCCTGATGGAGATGGCATTACAAGACTTGTCGTGGATTGTGCAACCTTGTCTGGATTCTGATTCGCAAAGCCAAAATGATGTCAAAAACGTGTCATGACATCTTCTCTGGTTTTCATTAAGCTATCCAACAAAATTGGTCTAAACATTGGTCTAAATGAAACTAATATTAATTTTTAGTAAGTTGAGAAGAAGCTAATTTCATTTTCATCACGATGGTCCGTTCCGTTCCACGCTTTGGCAATCTCCACACAGGTAACCGGAAGTCACTTGACAATTTCTCCAAAATCCATACCTGCGATCTTTGAAAAATCACCGATGGGTATAGAAACAAAATATATGACGTCATTCACCTGCACTTAAGGTGAAAACAACCATGTGCGCCTGCGGTGCGCTGGTGGTTGCTATAAATTTCTGCTATATTATTTTTGCTATGTCATGTGTACTCGCGATACCATTATATTAGTTGTGTCATGAGTAATCGTGATACCTTTGTGTCGGGAATCTGTTCTTCACTTTGAGCATAAAAACAATTAATTTTCTGACTAATTACTGAGAGTTTATGCATAGTTAATTAAAACGAATACGGACCAGTGCAAGATCAAAAGTAAGCCGCCATTATGCAATATGCCATGGCACAATCAGATGGCAATTATAAAAGACTGCTTCACATGTGTTGCATAATATCTGTTCACTTTCATTTTCCCTGCATATTGCACTCTGTCACAGTCCAGCGATCAGGCGTCAGGCACGATCCACATGATGCCTTGGTTTAACACAAAGCCACCTTCACAGGTGTTTTATTTACCATTTAATGAATCAACTTTATGTCAGCTCTTTATCTGCTGGAATATCATGAATTTCCCATTCAAATCTCTTTTCAATTGCTCTGTCATTAAGCCTGAGTTTGTCACAGTCTGAATGATCACCTGCCAATATTTCATGATGCAATGTGTTTCAGTTGATCAGTTGCGACACGCTATGATCTATAACCAATCTGTTATGAAGCTCTATTTTTTCTTCGACAGGTGTTCCATATTGGTGTTCTATTTACTATTCTTTTAAATGTTTTCATGTAGTTTTAACCCTTTCATGACGGGAGCTGTGCTGGTGCAGCATTAAAGATTCAATGCCATTATATTCTCTTATATATGCGAGTCTCCCATAGGGAATGCACTGTCTTACAAGGTCAAGGAAAATATTGGTAGGCCAATGTATTCTCTTATATACGCGAGGCTCCCGATGTAGCAAAATTTCAGGAAGCTCCAGTCATGGAAGGGTTAATACTTGATACATGCTAATGAGTAGTTGCATGATTCATATCATGATAACTTAAAGTGATCTGGAACATTCCTCTTGGGTGATCGAATATGAACATAGAAGAATCTTCCTCAAAGTAGTTATTTTCAAAAGGCATTCTTATACATGAATTATATGCAACGACTCTCGTTCTCAATTCAAAGTTATATAGTTTCCCCCTCAGAACACGTCAGAACATAAAACAGTTCTCAGGTGTTGTACTGGTTGAATATGAGCTCTATGTGCATAGCCAGAGTAGAGATTCATGGCATACGATCTACCCTGTACCCCCTTCACCCCTGTACACAGTACCCCATTCACCCCTGTACCCCATTCACCTCTGTACCCCTTCACCTCTGTACCCCCTTCACCCCTGTATCCCCTTCACCCCTGTACCCCCTTCACCCCTGTACACGGTACACCATTCACCCCTGTACACAGTACCCCCTTCACCTCTGTACCCCCTTCACCCCTGTATCCCCTTCACCCCTGTACCCCCTTCACCCCTGTATCCCCTTCACCCCTGTATCCCCTTCACCCCTGTACCCCCTTCATCCCTGTACCCCCTTCACCCATATACCCCCTTCACCCCTGTACCCCCTTCACCGCTGTACCCCCTTCACCCCTGTATCCCCTTCACCCCTGTATCCCCTTCACCCCTGTACCCCCTTCACCCCTGTACCCCCTTCACATCTGTACCCCCTTCACCCATGTACCCCCTTCACCCATGTACCCCCTTCACCCCTGTACCCCCTTCACCCCTGTATCCCCTTCACCCCTGTACCCCCTTCATTGAGGGCAGTAGGAGCTGCTGCCACTTACTCAGACAAAATCCCGGAGTCCATTTTCATCTTGCATCAATCTACCAAGGGAACACTTTGAAAAGCAGACTCTTTGTTAAATGAATGTGTTTATCAATTTCACCTTGCAATTCTGCCAAGTGGTCATGAATAATATAACAAAGTCATATAACAAAATCACAGCTGTTACACCGCCTGCTTCCACAAAAACACCATCTTAATACAGGTGTTACGTATTAATGGATGCTACTCTTTTGACGTAATTATATATATCGATTTTAATGATATGATTATATCTGTGTCATTAAAAATCTGTTGCGTTCTTTTATCCCATGAATCAGTGTTGCTGGGTGAAATAATGTCATATTGTAATAAACTGTGGAAAGACTCTCAAATTATTTATTCCACTTTTTATAATTTTTGTGATGGGAGCTGCGCTGTTGCAGCATTAAAGATCCTGTGCCAGTGCATTCTCTTATATATGTGAGTCTCCCGTTGGGAGCTTTGCATATATAAGATAATGCACTAGCATACAAGGTCAATGTAAATATTGTTAGTCAAATGTATTCTCTTATATATTTGAGGCTCCCTATGGGAGCTCGCATATGTAACAGAATGCATTTGCACATGTTTTTCGCAAAAAATTAGGAAGCTCCACAGAAGGGTTAACTTTGAACTAGGGTCTCTTACCTCGATTTCTTGTTATTTCCTACCTGGTGTGGCATAATAATAGCCAGGTTCAGCCACACACACATGTAACTTGTAATATGGATATAGACTTGGCAAGAAAAGTCATGTGATTTTACGGCTATCAGATTGAATTATTCTTCTTTGTTACACGCTTGACACAAAACTTCTGAACAGTTTGACCATGTACGTGTAGGTGGGTCACATGAGTGATGTGACACACTGTCATTGGCAACGACAACACACACGCTGAACCTGACTATTATCAAGAACCCAGATTTACATTTCACTTTTTCATTGACTTTCTCTATATCTGGTGTATTGAACCATTAATGGAGCTCAAGCCCATCTGCTATCTCTAGTGCCCCTCGCATTCCTGCCCCAATTTCTATTCCTACATCGACCCTCCCCCCCCCCCCCCCAACTGCAGCACCCCTGGGTATCACTATATTTTTTGAAATTTTTCAATTATTTAACTTTCTGATGACAATATTGCATTGATTTTTACAGCTTACAAGTAGCAATTACTCAAATTTTTGTACTTTGAAGCCAGTTATTATCAGAATTTAGGAATGTAATATGAAGGTGATATGGACATAAAGTGACGGCTGCTATCTGTATACCTGTTAATCTTATATGTGCATCCCAGCACATAATCAGAAGCTCGTTTTCTAATCTATCACTGAATGAATCCTGTCTAACCAATGAAGTTTCCGAGAGATAAGCTGGGAATGCAGGTCTTGCAGGGAGCACCTGTGTGCAGCAGATAATGAAAGAAGTCATGGAATCAGATGAACAAGGACCTGGGGGTCTCAGTCTGAATAAATGTTAACATACACAGTGATCTTTAGTAGTGATAAGAACATTAGGCCGTTTTTTTGTGTTGTTTGGGTCACATATACTTTTTTTGTATAATTTATGGTGGAAGGACGACTCAAAATAAAAAAAATGGTCTGGAATTTTTATTTTGTGAATTTTGGGGTAGAAACACTGGTAGAAACAGGTCGAAAGATAAAAAAAAATTCAAAATTGAATCAAGTGTGTTTATATTTTAGTCATAACAGGTGAAGGTATAATAGATTCAAAAAATATTGCCAAACTATGCTAGCACATGCAGTGGTTGAGAAAAACTACTTTTTATTGGTGCTCAAGTGATTTTCAGAAAGTTTCGACCCTATTGCAACCATTGAAATAATTTATTTGTGAAATTCAGTTTTGGCCTTATTGATGTTTTATAATAGTTATTTATTTAGTTAATTTTTTTAACATTATGTGACACCCAATTAGACTTATGAGGAAATAAAATGTGTGTCAATTTTGAATTTTATTTGTTTCTGAATGGTTTTTAGGATAGGAGGATCCGTAAACTAACAAATATAAAACGTGGCCTTTGAAATAGAGATTGAGGTACATATCAACATTCTATGGGTGAAGTCACCATCTCTCTGTGTGGCAAATTCTCTAACGATCCTAACTTGTGAAATATGTTGAAGATGATGATGTGTGAATAAAACCAATTAACACCCTGCAGAAAAGTCTGTAGGTTTGTGATAAGGTGTTGGAAAGATGGGCCCACCTGTGTAGAAAGAGCAGTCATTAATAAGAACTGGACCATTCTGTGGGTGGTGGAAACATCTGAAAGCCATAGCCGTATATGCCAGGGGAGACTGCAGCCCTCCAAACATTTTGAAAGCTCAAACTTTGAGATATTTTTAGTAAAATTTGGGAAATTTTCGGGCAAATTGAATGGTATATGAGAGAGATATCATTTCTTCCTAGGACAAAATTATGGAGAAGTAACATAATTTAAGGAAAAGATGTCTCCCAAGTCGCCCTCCAGACTGGTCTCTGTCCCCCAAGTCGCCCTCCAGACTGGTCTCTGTCTCCCAAGTCGCCCTCCAGACTGATCTCTGTCTCCCAAGTCCACCCTCTAGACTGGTCTCTGTCTCCCAAGTCGCCCTCCAGACTGGTCTCTGTCTCCCAAGTCGCCCTCCAGACTGATCTCTGTCTCCCAAGTCCACCCTCTAGACTGGTCTCTGTCTCCCAAGTCGCCCTCCAGACTGGTCTCTGTCTCCCAAGTCGCCCTCCATACTGGTCTCTGTCTCCCAAGTCGCCCTCCATACTGGTCTCTGTCTCCCAAGTCGCCCTCCATACTGGTCTCTGTCTCCCAAGTCGCCCTCCATACTGGTCTCTGTCTCCCAAGTCGCCCTCCAGACTGGTCCCTGTCTCCCAAGTCGCCCTCCAGACTGATCTCTGTCTCCCAAGTCGCCCTCCAGACTGGTCTCTGTCTCCCAAGTCGCCCTCCAGACTGGTCTCTGTCTCCCAAGTTGCCCTCCAGACTGGTCTCTGTCTCCCAAGTCGCCGTCCAGACTGGTCTCTGTCTCCCAAGTCGCCCTCCATACTGGTCTCTGTCTCCCAAGTCGCCCTCCAGACTGGTCTCTGTCTCCCAAGTCGCCCTCCAGACTGGTCTCTGTCTCCCAAGTTGCCCTCCAGACTGGTCTCTGTCTCCCAAGTCGCCGTCCAGACTGGTCTCTGTCTCCCAAGTCGCCCTCCATACTGGTCTCTGTCTCCCAAGTCGCCCTCCATACTGGTCTCTGTCTCCCAAGTCGCCCTCCATACTGGTCTCTGTCTCCCAAGTCGCCCTCCATACTGGTCTCTGTCTCCCAAGTCGCCCTCCATACTGGTCTCTGTCTCCCAAGTCGCCCTCCAGACTGGTCCCTGTCTCCCAAGTCGCCCTCCAGACTGGTCTCTGTCTCCCAAGTCGCCCTCCAGACTGGTCTCTGTCTCCCAAGTCGCCCTCCAGACTGGTCTCTGTCTCCCAAGTTGCCCTCCAGACTGGTCTCTGTCTCCCAAGTCGCCGTCCAGACTGGTCTCTGTCTCCCAAGTCGCCCTCCATACTGGTCTCTGTCTCCCAAGTCGCCCTCCATACTGGTCTCTGTCTCCCAAGTCGCCCTCCATACTGGTCTCTGTCTCCCAAGTCGCCCTCCATACTGGTCTCTGTCTCCCAAGTCGCCCTCCATACTGGTCTCTGTCTCCCAAGTCGCCCTCCAGACTGGTCCCTGTCTCCCAAGTCGCCCTCCAGACTGGTCTCTGTCTCCCAAGTCGCCCTCCAGACTGGTCCCTGTCTCCCAAGTCGCCCTCCAGACTGGTCTCTGTCTCCCAAGTCGCCCTCCAGACTGGTCCCTGTCTCCCAAGTCGCCCTCCATACTGGTCTCTGTCTCCCAAGTCGCCCTCCATACTGGTCTCTGTCTCCCAAGTCGCCCTCCAGACTGGTCTATGTCTCCCAAGTCGCCCTCCATACTGGTCTCTGTCTCCCAAGTCGCCCTCCATACTGGTCTCTGTCTCCCAAGTCGCCCTCCATACTGGTCTCTGTCTCCCAAGTCGCCCTCCATACTGGTCTCTGTCTCCCAAGTCGCCCTCCATACTGGTCTCTGTCTCCCAAGTCGCCCTCCATACTGGTCTCTGTCTCCCAAGTCGCCCTCCATACTGGTCTCTGTCTCCCAAGTCGCCCTCCAGACTGGTCCCTGTCTCCCAAGTCGCCCTCCATACTGGTCTCTGTCTCCCAAGTCGCCCTCCATACTGGTCTCTGTCTCCCAAGTCGCCCTCCATACTGGTCTCTGTCTCCCAAGTCGCCCTCCATACTGGTCTCTGTCTCCCAAGTCGCCCTCCAGACTGGTCCCTGTCTCCCAAGTCGCCCTCCATACTGGTCTCTGTCTCCCAAGTCGCCCTCCATACTGGTCTCTGTCTCCCAAGTCGCCCTCCATACTGGTCTCTGTCTCCCAAGTCGCCCTCCAGACTGGTCCCTGTCTCCCAAGTCGCCCTCCAGACTGGTCTCTGTCTCCCAAGTCGCCCTCCAGACTGGTCTCTGTCTCCCAAGTCGCCCTCCATACTGGTCTCTGTCTCCCAAGTCGCCCTCCATACTGGTCTCTGTCTCCCAAGTCGCCCTCCAGACTGGTCTCTGTCTCCCAAGTCGCCCTCCATACTGGTCTCTGTCTCCCAAGTCGCTCTCCAGACTGGTCTCTGTCTCCCAAGTCGCCCTCCAGACTGGTCTCTGTCTCCTAAGTCCACCCTCTAGACTGGTCTCTATCTCCCAAGTCGCCCTCTAGACTGGTCTCTGTCTCCCAAGTCGCCCTCCAGACTGGTCTCTGTCTCCAAAGTCGCCCTCCAGACTGGTCTCTGTCTCCCAAGTCGCCCTCCAGACCACAGGTATTCGGCCAAAAAAAATTTGGCCAAAAATATAAATATATATATATTTTTCATCAAATTAAAAAAAAAAAATTGTGCCTAATACCTGTGCTCCAGACTGGTCTCTGGCCTTACTCTATGTGCTGTGCTGTCAATAGTGTTTTGGAAGTGTATCATCTATATTGTCCCATAATATAACAGAATTTGAGTTTTAAAACCACTTGGAAATCTGACCCCTTTAAAGACTGCATTTGGACGCATGAATAAACTAAAGAAAACAGTTTGCGACAAATTTGACCTCTTCATTCGGAGTTTATTTGTAATCCTTTTAAGAGGACAAATTCTTTTGTGGACTAAACCGGTCCAGACAAATAACTAGCAGTCTGAACATAATTAAAAGCCACGCTAATTAAATTCCTAACAGACAGAAGTCCAGCCCTTCTGACTGGAGGTCAGAACGCAAACACCCCACTATCAACAGTTAGAGACTCAATTTAACTAAAAGCTTCGGAATTTGCTGTTTGTCACACAGTCGAGATACTTGTCTTGGTTTTCGATTGATACACGTTTTCAGTGAGCTTTTAACGCTTCCATGGCTGGAACTTCAATGTGCAAATGCATTCTCTTATATATGCGAGTCGCCAATAGGAAGCCTCGCATATATAAGAGAATACATTGGCCTATCAATATTTACCATGACATTGTAAGCCATTCTCTTATATAATTGATTCTCTCAATGGGAGACTGTATATATAAGAGAATACACTGGCACAGAATCTTTAATGCTGCTCAAGCGCAGCTCCCATCATGAAAGGGTTAACCCTTCTATACTAAATACTCATTAACGAGTTCTTATCCCTTGTGAAATGTTTAGATAATAAGTTTCACAAACTACCATTGCTGAACTTATTATCTGACCATTTCCCTAAAATAAAATTAATTACGGCTCCTTCTGTAATTAATTACGGCTCCTTCTGTACATTAATTACGGCTCCTTCTGTACATTAATTACGGCTCCTTCTGTACATTAATTACGGCTCCTTCTGTAATTAATTACGTCTCCTTCTGTACATTAATTACGGCTCCTTCTGTACATTAATTACGGCTCCTTCTGTAATTAATTACGGCTCCTTCTGTACATTAATTACGGCTCCTTCTGTACATTAATTACGGCTCCTTCTGTAATTAATTACGGCTCCTTCTGTAATTAATTACGGCTCCTTCTGTACATTAATTACGGCTCCTTCTGTACATTAATTACGGCTCCTTCTGTACATTAATTACGGCTCCTTCTGTACATTAATTACGGCTCCTTCTGTAATTAATTACGGCTCCTTCTGTACATTAATTACGGCTCCTTCTGTACATTAATTACGGCTCCTTCTGTAATTAATTACGGCTCCTTCTGTAAATTAATTACGGCTCCTTATGTAATTAATTACGGCTCCTTCTGTACATTAATTACGGCTCCTTCTGTACATTAATTACGGCTCCTTCTGTACATTAATTACGGCTCCTTCTGTACATTAATTACGGCTCCTTCTGTAATTAATTACGGCTCCTTCTGTAATTAATTACGGCTCCTTCTGTACATTAATTACGGCTCCTTCTGTAATTAATTACGGCTCCTTCTGTAATTAATTACGGCTCCTTCTGTACATTAATTACGGCTCCTTCTGTACATTAATTACGGCTCCTTCTGTACATTAATTACGGCTCCTTCTGTACATTAATTACGGCTCCTTCTGTAATTAATTACGGCTCCTTCTGTACATTAATTACGGCTCCTTCTGTAATTAATTACGGCTCCTTCTGTACATTAATTACGGCTCCTTCTGTAATTAATTACGGCTCCTTCTGTAATTAATTACGGCTCCTTCTGTAAATTAATTACGGCTCCTTCTGTAATTAATTACGGCTCCTTCTGTACATTAATTACGGCTCCTTCTGTACATTAATTACGGCTCCTTCTGTACATTAATTACGGCTCCTTCTGTAATTAATTACGGCTCCTTCTGTAATTAATTACGGCTCCTTCTGTACATTAATTACGGCTCCTTCTGTATTAATTACGGCTCCTTCTGTAATTAATTACGGCTCCTTCTGTACATTAATTACGGCTCCTTCTGTACATTAATTACGGCTTCTGTAATTAATTACGGCTCCTTCTGTAATTAATTACGGCTCCTTCTGTATTTAATTACGGCTCCTTCTGTAATTAATTACGGCTCCTTCTGTACATTAATTACGGCTCCTTCTGTAATTAATTACGGCTCCTTCTGTAATTAATTACGGCTCCTTCTGTAATTAATTACGGCTCCTTCTGTAATTAATTACGGCTCCTTCTGTACCCCCTTCATCCATATACCCCATTACGGCTCAGTCTGTAATTAATTACGGCTCCTTCTGTACATTAATTAGGGCTCCTTCTGTAATTAATTACGGCTCCTTCTGTACATTAATTAGGGCTCCTTCTGTAATTAATTACGGCTCCTTCTGTACATTAATTACGGCTCCTTCTGTAATTAATTACGGCTCCTTCTGTAATTAATTACGTCTCCTTCTGTAATTAATTACGGCTCCTTCTGTAATTAATTACGGCTCCTTCTGTACCCCCTTCATCCATATACCCCATTACGGCTCCTTCTGTAATTAATTACGGCTCCTTCTGTAATTAATTACGGCTCCTTCTGTAATTAATTACGGCTCCTTCTGTACCCCCTTCATCCATATACCCCATTACGGCTCCTTCTGTAATTAATTACGGCTCCTTCTGTACATTAATTAGGGCTCCTTCTGTAATTAATTACGGCTCCTTCTGTACATTAATTAGGGCTCCTTCTGTAATTAATTACGGCTCCTTCTGTACATTAATTACGGCTCCTTCTGTAATTAATTACGGCTCCTTCTGTAATTAATTACGGCTCCTTCTGTAATTAATTACGGCTCCTTCTGTACCCCCTTCATCCATATACCCCATTACGGCTCCTTCTGTAATTAATTACGGCTCCTTCTGTACATTAATTAGGGCTCCTTCTGTACATTAATTACGGCTCCTTCTGTACATTAATTACGGCTCCTTCTGTACATTAATTACGGCTCCTTCTGTACATTAATTACGGCTCCTTCTGTAATTAATTACGGCTCCTTCTGTACATTAATTACGGCTCCTTCTGTACATTAATTACGGCTCCTTCTGTAATTAATTACGGCTCCTTCTGTACATTAATTACGGCTCCTTCTGTACATTAATTACGGCTCCTTCTGTACATTAATTACGGCTCCTTCTGTAATTAATTATGGCTCCTTCTGTACATTAATTACGGCTCCTTCTGTACATTAATTACGGCTCCTTCTGTACATTAATTACGGCTCCTTCTGTACATTAATTACGGCTCCTTCTGTACATTAATTACTGCTCCTTCTGTAATTAATTACGGCTCCTTCTGTACATTAATTACGGCTCCTTCTGTAATTAATTACGGCTCCTTCTGTAATTAATTACGGCTCCTTCTGTAAATTAATTATCTGCTTATATTTTTCATGAAAATCCCTCCAGATGAATATTAGACCATTCCTATGGATACTTTTATGACTGCGCACGAGAATCCATTCAGTATAGAATAGGTTAACCCTTTCATGACGGGAGCTGCGCTGGTGCAGCATTAAATATTCTGTACCAGTGCATTCTCTTATATATGTGAGTCTCCCACAGGGAGCCTCGCATATTTAAGAGCAGTGGCTTATACAGTCAAGGTAAATATTGTTTGGCCAATGTATTCTCTTATATATGCGAGGCTCCCTATTCTCTTATATATGCGAGGCTCCCTATTCTCTTATATATGCGAGGCTCCCTATTCTCTTATATATGCGAGGCTCCCTATTCGCAAAATTTCAGGGAGGACCTGTCATGGACGGGTTAACTAAAAGCTTTGGAATTTGCTGTTTGTCACACAGTCGAGATGCCTGGGTTGGCTTTTCGATTGATACACGTTTTCGGTGAGATTTTCCTGTCTGTTACATGTCTGTCATTGTGCTGCATTCCTCCCTTCTATTTGATTGCTTCTCTAAGCTTATTTGTTCGCTAACGATTGTCCATAGTAGATATTTGATGTACTAACAAGACGAGTGACACAGTCACTAATGGACAAAAAACAGCAAACGATTCTTTCTTTTTGAGTTCTGCCGACTGTATAGTCTTGTTTTGTTTTAACTTGATAGCATTCACATTCCAATGTTTGAGAACTTTTTTATACCACGGGCACCCACCCTCAATTGCACTCAATTTTTGTTTCCGGATGACAACTTCAGTAAGTCTGAACTGAATGGAATGAAATTTGGTATGTGAGTTTACCAGTCAAAAATACAGGTCAAAGTCGAATTTGGGTTCCTTCCGCCTGCCCGCCAATTTTCACCTGAGTTATGGCCCTTTGTTCGAATTACCACGGGCATATTTTGCTACACTCCAGCGATGTTCTTGTTAAAACTTGGCTTAGAATTCATTAAGGAATAAAATGGTTAAATGTCGGAACGTGTCAAGGTTGTTCACCTGACGTATCTCCAAGATGACCACCAGGGGTGTTGGTGTCTAAATCATATTTCTGAACAACAATGTTTAGACTTCAGGGAGAGATCGGGATGAAGGACCTACGAGTGTCTGGGGAGAGACCCGGTCTATCTGATCACCTTACAGTGATGGAGAGCCGTACTTAGCGGAGGCCGGCAACGATTGCTGCAACATATCAGAATCTACTGAGGTACATACCACTAACCCATTCAGTTGATTCAAATCTAATTTCCCGCTCGGATCTCCGCCCACGGGACAGCGTGATGGAGTTAGATTGCAGTATACTGTATATAGTGGCTATCATGGGAGCTGTTCCGGCAGAAATTACGTACAGAAAATAAATTGCTCTGTGTTTCCTGATAACAATATTTTTAACTTGAGGGCAATTTAAACGGACTCGCTGCGTATCGTATGTCACCCCAGTGGACAGCGGATGGCTTCAGATAACGGCAGTCTATTGAGTGTTCGTCATGGGATCTATCTGTTGGTACACTGATACGTTCCACTATATATTATACTCTACCATATGAGTATGTTGCTTTGATTATTCATCAGGGATGTCGCAACAGGTTGGAGGTGGGGGAGGTTATGCCACCCCAGTGGACAGCGGATGGCTTCAGATAACGGCAGTCTATTGAGTGTTCATCATGGGAGCTGTTTGGTGGCACACTGATCTGTTCCACTATATATTATACTCTACCATATGAGAATGTTGCCTCGATTATTCACCTGTTATATGGGTCAGTGATGTGGCGAGGGTGAGGGGGGTGGGTGTGGAGGATGAGGTATGAGGGCAGTCTATTGAGTGTTCGTCATGGGAGTTGTCTGGTGGACATATATATTGTTCCCTACCATACAAGAATGTTGATTTGATTATTCGCCAGTTATATGGGGTCAGGGATGTGGCAGCAGGGTGGGGGAGGGTATGACACCCCGGTGGACAGCGGATGGCTTCTGATAACGGTGCTCTATTGAGTGTTCATCATGGGAACTGTCTGGTTGTACACTGATAAGTTACACTCTATATTGTTCTCTACCATACGAGAATGTTGCTTCGATTATTCACCTATTATATCGGGGTCAGGGATGTGGCAGCAGGGGGTGGGTATGCCACTCGGTGAATAACGGTACTCTATTGGGTGTGTCATTATGGGATCTGTCTGGTGGTACACTGATAATTTCCACTATATATTGTTCACCTCCATGCTTCGATTATTCACCTGTTATATGGGGTGAGGGACGTGGCAGCAGGGGGTGGGTATGCCACCCCAATGGACAGCAGACAGCTTCAGATAACGGTGCACTATTGAGTTTTCCTTCTGAGAGCTGTCTGGTGGTAAAACATGATAATGATGATGAATATAATATTGTTGTCTATTGAAGAATGTTTAATGCAAAATAATTAATACCATTTCAACCCTATGGTCCTTAACCCTTTTCTTGCCAAGTCCGATTTTTGTATCAACCCATATTTCCTTGATCATTTTTCAAATTTATTGAATATAATAATGTATCACATTATTATAATCAATAAATTTGAAAAATGATCAAGGTTATATGGGCTGATACAAAAATCGGACTTGGCACTGAAAGGGTTAATATGGCCGAAGGGCTCACTCTCACCTTAAAAAGTGCTGAAGGGTTCACAGGTTTTGAAAATGTGCTGAAGGGTACACAGGGTGTGCTATCACACATGGTATGCTATCGGCACTGATGCAGTTACGTCAACTTTTTTGAAATATGGTGCCTATCAGCAATTTATTTCAATTTTAATTTTCCCTGAAACATAAACAATTGTACTATATATAGCAGCGGTAGCGGCAGACACAAAAAAAATTAAACGTCATTTAAAACTAGATTTCAAACTCTGTGAATCCTTCAGCACATTTTATTGAACCTTCAGCACTTTTTTTTTTAGGTGAGAGTGACACCTTCAGCCTTAATATGTACTTGAGTCAGACCTGCTGTTCCTATGGCAAACATTACTATCAAATAAAGCACCATCATGTCTGAATGTTGAAATGAATTGCCGTTAGCAAAGAGGCATGTTATATGCAGAGCACCTATTATACTCATGATTCATTGTCGATACAGACTCTCGGGACTCGTGAAATATTGGTCTTGAACGTTATTCCTGAGCAAAAAACATCCCACAATGCAATACACTCAGGAAACATTACGTATTGGACTGGAATTTTTTGGCGACGTAATTTCGATTTGGGAGAAACATTTGAATGGATAATGTCAGACTGAGAAAAAATACAACCAATTTCACTCGATCATTTCAACAATACACAAAGGCGCGCTGCAAAAACTTTCAACCAATTAAACTCGGTGCAGTATAGAATACGCAATGTTATCATGGCGGAGTTAAATCGGAATTGTCACTCGATTTGGGAATTATTGTCCTTTGCGGCATTCTCAGTGTAATTCCAAGATGATTGATCTTTCGCGCGTGCTGAATTTGAAATCATGGGTAGAATATGCTTCTTGTGGCTCAGCCAAGCCTGAATGTAGTGTGTCTGACATTTGCAGAATGGTGAATATAGTGATGCTATCCCACATAGCATGCTAGCATCACTAAATTCACCCTCTGGTGACCTCATTCTGCATGGCCTCATCTGCTATGGGAGATATAGACTCATGTTGAAGTTCCCAAATGGTGAATATTGTGAAGTACACCCATTGGGAACCTCGATTACGCAATGTGTCGTCTGCCAATTTGGGGATATAGAAAAACTAAACTTAAAATGAAATAGAATCTATGTGAAGAAGTTTCTATAGAAATTTGAAGATGAGGCCAAAGCAGAATGAGTCCCCAGAGGGTGAATTAGTGATGCTAGCCCACTATGCGGAATAGCGTCACTAAATTCACCCTCTGGGGACCTCATTCTGCAAATAACAGGCGCCTTATTCTCAGGCCTGTGTCAGTGCATTCTCATATATACGAGTCTCCCTTACATATATAAGAGAATGCACTGGCTTTTATAGGGAGCAGTCGGCTGTTATAGGGAGAAGTAACTATATATATATATACATACAGTAATGTCCTAAATAATCGACCCCTAAACCACAGCAGAATTATGGGAAATTTTTCAGGATTTAGTCAGAAATATGGCTTGTTAGCATTCATTGGAGAGCTCTCAGTGAGAGCTTTCTGATGAATGGCAACAAGCCATATTTCCGACTAAATCCTGAAAAATTTCCCACAATTCTGCTGTGGTTAAAGGGTCGTATACTTTGGGCATTACTGTAGATGAAGATCAATTTACACCTCCAATAAGTATTACGCAACACACAAGAGTCCATTTATACAATTATGAATTATAATCAGTAAATAAACTTTAAACTGTTTGGACATATGCATACTGGTATAGGAGATAGATTTAAGTCACTTCCCCTGGGACAAAATTAGGGAGAAGTGGCATATTTTAGGGAGAAGATGTCTCCCTCGTTGCCCTCTGGGCTGATTCCTTCATATTTATCCATAAGCAACATTTTCATGTTTACATCCAATCTCTACCAGAGCGTACTAGCCTAACTTCCTTTCTGACTCTGTCACCAGCTGGGTACTAGTCTGTGGTTTCTATATTTAGCATGGGATTTTCCAGCCAAAGGTAGGAAATTACACAATTTTAATCGATATTTTGTGTGTTTAACAAGGGCAGCATGTTGCTCTGATCGCACAAGTCCACTAAATGTGGGTAAAATGTCACCCGTAGCAGCGGTCTTACCGAGTCACCAAGGGAGGTAAACCATGCATGGCTTTTATCTCAGTTATCATAGATCCTGTGCCTGTGCATTTTCTTATATATGCGAGTCTCCCATAGGGTCAAGGTAATATTGTTAGATTATTGGATGAGTGCAGGTTAAAGGTACTCAATCTGATTCAATGGTCCCCATTTTTGAAATTCTGCTTCAGTTATCAGAATCGATTAATTGCCCAAAAATAATTCTAACCACAGTGAGTCAACTATAGTGCAAAATTTCCCAAAACCTGCTATTTTGTTCAACGAAATATGGCCACATTTTTAAATTTCTAATATCCAAAGCCACTTGATTTTAGAGTTATTCATCTTCATCCACAATTTTGTCAGACCTTCGTCTTGACAAATTTTTTCCAGGCCACCAATAAGTACATGTACATATCTCGAGAAATAACAAATTTAAGAAATCAATATCTGATCACTCTGAGCTTTGATGGGTGGCCCGGGTTCCTCGACTCAAATCAAACATTTTTTACTCCCAAAGCCAAAGATATCGTAATTTTGGAGCGTTAATTCAGATTATGCATCTTTAACCCTTTACCCAACAGAACGGCCCTGTGCCAATGCATTCTCTTATATATGCGAGTCGACTATAGGTCGCCTCGCATATATAAGAGAATGCATTGGCTTAACACATTAAAAATTATAAAATTGTTAAAGAATGTAAGAAAAAATGGTAAAAAAAGATTTTTTTTAGGCCAATTCATTCTCTTATATATGCGAGGCGGCCTATGGTCGACTCGCATATATAAGAGAATACATTGGCACAGGGCATAATTGTAACCATCACAATGTGGTCAATGAACCGGTTCCAATGATATCTATATTTGTATGGTGTTATTGAGACAGACCGAAGATATTTTAGGCTGTTGAAGCTTTATTTGGGCGTTTTTGGCCGGTTTGTTGGGTAAAGGGTTAAGCGTGAATGTTTGCGGATGTGAATTTCTTATCACTCTATGGACTGGAATGTCTGACATTATTATATATAATCCCCTCCCCCATGTTGAGCTACAGTGTCATTGATAATTTCATTTCCTTACAAATCAGAAGAATTATCTATTTCAATTGAGATGAAGGTGAAAAATGGACTTGTATGAGACTCTGGATCCATTTTAATCCTTTCAGTGCCAAGTCCGATTTTTGTATCAACCCATAATTCCTTGATCATTTTTCAAATTTATTGATTATAACAATGTGATACATTGATGGAAAGAGCTCTAAGAGCTTTTTCCATCAATGTATCACATTATTATAATCAATAAATTTGAAAATGATCAAGGAAATATGGGTTGATACAAAAATCGGATTTGGAACTGAAAGGGTTAATCAAGAGCATCTATTGAGATAATGCCGTGATATCCCAATTATTATCACCATTATGGCTTCCCTCTCCTTGGACTCACAGAGAAAGTGAAACCCTATAGTCTTACACATAATGCTACTGTATAGCTTCCGAGTCTGATTGTCGATAAATGTTCTGGTATACTATGTCAAACCTTAAGGTGCAGACCACTAATTCCAATGACTGAAACCATATATTCTGGTATATATGTCAAACTTAAGGTGGCGAACACTAATTCCGATGACTGAAACCATATATTCTGTCCCAGATAATTTTATACTGTGGCACTAATCCAGGGAGAAAGCCCTGAATATAGTGTGTCTGACATTTGCAGAATGAGGGTCCCCAAAGGGTGAATTTGACAACGTTGTTCTGGGCCACTAATTATTGCACATCTCGAGAAATAACATAATTCAAACATCGGTATCTGATCATTCTGCTTCTGACTTGGGTGGGGTCCTCGACTTGAATCAAATATTTTTACCCCCGAAGCCAAAGAAAAAATAATCTAGGAGAGTTAATTCCGATAATGCATCTTTAACTGTTAATTGATAAATAAGCGTACAACAACAACAACAACAACAACAACAACTTCAGCCGAGAGAAAAAACATGCCTAGATCATCTCCACTCACGCTCACCATTTCATGATATTGTACACTCATACCATGATACTCATTAAAATTCAAAAGTGGGTTGTAGGGAAGGGGTTCCGCCCCTTCTAAATCCTCCCGGGTGTTAAATCCCAAACCCCATAAAAACGGACACTAATTCTATCTCAGATACATTTTAAACTGGTGGCACAAATCCAGGGTGCAAGCCTGAATATAGTGTGTCTGACATTTACAGAATGAGGTCCCGCAAAGGGTGAATTTAGTGATGCTATCCCGGCATAGCAGGCTAGTACATATCAAATTCACCCTCTGGGAACCTTATTCTGCTTTGGCTTCAACTGCTATTGGAGACCTAGGATCAGATTGTGAAGTTCACCCAATTAGTCACTTCGATTATGCATTTTATCTTATGCAAATTAGGGGATATAGAAACTGAACAGAAGGGGAAAAGGTAACTAAAAACAAATGTTAATTTGAGGCTAAAGATACTTTCCAGAAGATGAGGCCTAAGCAGAATGAGGTCCCCATAGGGTTGAATTTGGTGATACCAGCCCGCCATATGGGATAGCATCACTAAATTCACCCTGTGGGGACCTCATTCTGCAAATGTCAGACGCACTAAATTCAGGCTTGTCTCGGAGCAGCACTTACAGACAAAGGGCCACCACATTTTAATCAGTTTCTTGTCACTTCCAAACATTTTACGCTGTTTTCACAAAGAGAAAAGATTCTTTGCCATTGTCTTACACATGATTTAATTACTATATAGCATACAGAGATATGTTCAAGTATAATTATCTGCCTTTAGGTGTGGACATAAATTCTGAGGACTGAAGCCATATATTCTGTCTTAAATAATTCACTACTACAACAGTAATCCGGGATACCGGAAGTTACAAATGGCATGGGTGCGAAACTTCTAGAAAAGGGCATGTATTTTAGCCTCTTCCTTGTCACATCCAAAACATTATCTTGGATAATTCGCTGATCAAGCTCATGCAGCGCCCTCTACGTTATCACTGCGATATATCACTGCCACAGGGATGGTACTTTGCGGACCGATACATCTATTTTTACATATCGTCGGAACTATGTTTAGTCCCCTATTATCTTATTTTTGACCACCACAAGTTTGCAATAATGGTAATTGTTACGGTAATTGATAAGAACAATATGAACTGAGCCAGCATAGGACAATTTTAATCCTAAAATCCTACGATCATGTCAGAAATCCTTACCAAATATCCTTGTGACAGTGGTATCTCAGCGGAGTGATGGGAGATAACTCTGCCTGGAGTTTATTTGCTGATATGGCTGTAATCAGGGCTGCCAGAAGCAATTAAGGGCTTGGGGGCAGAATTTCCAGAAAAGGGCACGTATTTTAATCAATTACTTGTTGCATCAAAGATGTTTATGCTGTCTCACAGATTTGAAGAGAAAATATTGTGTCTTATCTTCTTATTAACCCCTCTTGACTGGAGCTTCCTGAATTTTTTTTGAAAACCATATGCCAATGCATTCTCTTATATATGTGAGTCTCCCATAGGTAGCCTCACATATATGAGAGAATACATTTGCCTATTTATCTTTTACCTTGTAAGCCAGTGCATTCTCTTATATATGTAAGGGAGACTCGTATATATGAGAATGCACTGACACAGGATCTTTAATGCTGCACCAGCTCAACTCAGGAATGGGTTAAAGTGTTTTAAAATGATGTTTGAGTGGGAAAAGATCTGTCTTTTTGGATTTATGCTGAACCTAAAAAAAACAAACCTTTTCCCCTATGGGAGACTCGCATATATAAGAGAATGCACTGGCACAGAATATGTAATGCTGCACCAGCACAGCTCCCATCATGAAAGGGTTAAATAAGTTATTTGTGTTCTCTCATCAACAAATTATATTTGGAATCCACATATTCTGTGTGATATAATTTGCTGGTATAATTATCTGACTTTCGGTGCGGACACTAATTATCTGACTTTCGGTGTGGACACTAATTATCTGACTTTCGGTGCGGACACTAATTCCAAGGACTGAAGTCATATATTGTTTCTTCGATAGTTCACTACTATGGCTGTAGTCATGGATACTAGAAGTCACGAAGGGCATGGGTGCGCAACTTCCAGAAAAGGGCATGTATTTATACCCCCCGCAATGAAGTTAGGGGGGGGGGGGTATACTGGAGTCAGCTTGTCCGTCCGTCCGTCCGTCCGTCATCTGTCCGTGGACACAAATTTGTCTGGAGTTTTTCTCAGTCGTTTTTTGATCAATTTCCGTGAAACTTGGCACAGACATCAACCACCATGGGAACCTGCGATTATGACGTCTGTCAGACTTTTTTTTTGGTGGAGTTATCTCCCCTTTTTCAACTTAGAAAACTTTCGCAACATTTATACTTTTGTCCGAGCTTTTATTCCTACATTTTTTCGGTCAATTTTTTAAAAACGTGGCACAGATATTTAGTACCATGGGAACTTGTGCACCTGCGATTATGATGTCTGTCTGACATTTTTTGGGGGAGTTATCCCCCTTTTTCGACTTAGAAACTTTTTTGCAACATCCATAATTTTGTCCGAGCTTTTATTCCTACATTTTTCGGTCAATGTTTTTTAATCTTGGCACTGATATTTAGTACCATGGGAACCTGTGCACCTGTGATTATGACGTCTGTCCGACATTTTTTGTGTGGAGTTATTCCCCTTTTTTTACTTAGAATTTTTTTCGCAACATACATAATTTTGTCCAAGCTTTTATTCCTACATTTTTCGGTCAATAGGTTTTAAGATTAGGGTTATGGTTGTACACCTGCAATGGGAACTGTTATTTTATTATTTTAACTGACATGTGAAACATCTTAGTATTTTAAAAACAGGGGGGTATCCGTAGTCCCATTGGGACAGTCACACTTCTAGTGTAGTCTGTTCCGCGTCACTTCCAAAAATGTTACACTGTTTCACAGAGAAAAGATTGTATCCTGTCTTGACCCTCTGTACTAAATGGATTGTCCCACTCAGTTATAAAAGTACACATTGGAACAGTCTATTATTCATTTAGAGGGGTGTTTCAGGTAATAAAAGCTGAATACAGACAAAAAACATTTGCATATTTAGTATAGAAAGGAATAACACATGATTTACTATGTGAAGAATGCAGAGATATCTGCAGGTATCAATCATTAGATTTTATAATACAGTAATGCCCTAAATAATCGACTCCTTAACCACATTAGAATTATCGGTAATTTACCCATAATTCTGCTGTGGTAAAGGAGTCGATTATTTAGGGCATTACTGTAGGTGTGGACACTAATTCTTAAGATTGAAGCCACTTATTTTTTGTTTTAAATCAAAATTTTGAAAAAGTAACACCGTTATAACATATGTCTGGGTACCCCGAATCACCACACCAACTTTGTTTGGAATCGATCCTGGGGTCTGGGAGAAAGTCCGAACAGACAGACAGATCGTATTGTTTTAATTATATAGATAAAACCAACCATGGCCTTCAACTTTCAGGTTCAGGATTTTAACCCTTTGAGTGCCAGGTCCAATTTGTGTATCAACCCATATACCCTGTGCCAATGCATTCTCTTATATATGCGAGTCGACCATAGGTCACCTCGCATATATAAGAGAATGCATTGGCCTCACAATTTTTTTTTTAATTTTTTTTTTTTTTAAATTTTAATAATTTATTCTTATATTCTTTAACAGACTTATTTTGTAGGTTTAGGGCCAATGAGATCGGCCCCTGGCACTCAAAGGGTTAAAACTAATTGAACTGTCTCCATCTATTCAGTGAACTGTCTCCATCTATTCAGTGACAAGCTAGTAATTCATCAATTCAGAGCTGTTTGGTTCCAAAAAAAAAACAACACAGAGCTGAAATGGTGTAGAGGGAGATCTGTACTGGTGATACCACTAGCTGAGCCAGGATACTCAATGTCTGGAGATAATTGAAATGTCAATCAGCCAGCTGACCTGTCAATCAGAATTGACCTTATCTATAGGAGGTGGTGTAGTCAGACACTTATACTCATTCTTTCTCTTCACTTATTCTACTTTAGGCCGGATAAACAAAATGGCTCGTTTCTTTGGGGAATATTTTTATACACCTAGCTGTTTTGAAAAAAAACGTTGTATTATGTTATACACCACAAGTGTACTTAACCCTTTACCCAACATAATGGCCCTGTACCAATGCATTCTCTTATATATTCGAGTCGACCATAGGTCGACTCGCATATATAAGAGAATGCATTGGCACAGGGCCGTTCTGTTGGGTAAAGGGTTAAATGGAGGTTTATTTTTATAGAAATGAGAAGTTGGTGCATCTTGTGTTGTCGATTTTTGCCATGTAGGATTCTGTTAGATGAATTGGGATGGGGACTATTTATATATTTATTTATTTATGGCAGGACAGGCAGGCTATAACTACCGTAATGCTCTAAATAATCGACTTCTTAACCACATCAGAATTATGGGTAACTTTTCAGGATTTAGTCAGAAATATGGCTTGTTGCCATTCATCGGAAAGCTGTCACTGAGAGCTTTCCGATGAATGGCAACAAGCTATATTTCCGACTTAATCCTGTAAAGTTACCCATAATTCTGCTGTGGTTACGGAGTCGATTATTTAGAGCATTACTGTATGTAAGAGGCACAAACCTTCCCTGAGAAATGAACTGTTTTGTTTATAGATGAGGCCTTACCTGAGAAATGAACTGTTTTGTTTATCTGGCCTCAGGTTGAAATCTAAGATTCCAGGGAGATAACTGCCATTTTTTGTTTATTTTTTTCGGTGTTTGATTTCCTTGGTC
Source organism: Siphonodentalium dalli (assembly GCA_032622095.1). Classification (NCBI taxonomy): domain Eukaryota; kingdom Metazoa; phylum Mollusca; class Scaphopoda; order Gadilida; family Siphonodentaliidae; genus Siphonodentalium; species Siphonodentalium dalli. The sequence continues at coordinate 262,191,892 of CP136061.1, read as the reverse complement.
CAGTGGTGATAGCCCCTGGCAGCTGGTTCTTGGTATCCAGCTATTATGTCCACATTCTCCAGAACTTATGATATGTTTTCATTGTTGATGGATACTCAGTTTTCCTGCTGAAAAAATAATTCCTCAAGTGTCAAGTGAAATTCTACAAAATAACCTGAATACAGATTTAACAAGAGGTGTTGGAGAAGGAGATTGGTCAGTCTACATTGTACAATTAATGCATTGCAAAATAGTTCCATTTTGATATTTGGTGGTTTCTGTGCTGGCTGGACAATTTGCTACAGATTTGGTCAAGGGATGTGACTAGAAGTGGGTGTCCAACTTTGAAATTCCAACAATTTTTATAAAAAAACAAATATTATATGCTAAAATATTCGTTTGTCAAGAACTGTGTTCGGTCTGAAATTCTCACTACTGTTTAGTCCCCTGAAATTTCTATCTGTTGACAATATTCATCAAAGTTGAAGGTGTCCACCTTAATAAATTTCCAAGGGGAGAGGTGAGGTGTCCACATTACAATTTCTAACTGCATCTCCCTTGAACCAGACCAAACCCCTGGGTTCGCAGAATTCCATTTGCACACCCCCCCCCCCACCCCCCCCCCCCCCCCCATTTGGAATTTGGAATTATTCAACTGGTAGCTTAAACTTTCCAGCTATTGGAAATTTCCAATCTGACGCCACCCTAATGTTAGAAAATTTCCAATCTAACGTCCCCCTTATGTTAGAAACATTTCTAATCTGACGTCCCCCTTATGTTAGAAAATTTCCAATCTAACATCCCTCTAATTAATGTTAGAAAATTTCCAATCTAAAGTCCCCCTTATGTTAGAAAATTTCCAATCTAAAGTCCCCCTTATGTTAGAAAATTTCCAATCTAAAGTCCCCCTAATGTTAGAAAATTTCCAATCTAACGTCCCCCTTATGTTAGAAAATTTCTAATCTGACGTCCCCCTTATGTTAGAAAATTTCCAATCTAACATCCCTCTAATTAATGTTAGAAAATTTCCAATCTAAAGTCCCCCTTATGTTAGAAAATTTCCAATCTAAAGTCCCCCTTATGTTAGAAAATTTCCAATCTAACGTCCCCCTTATGTTAGAAAATTTCCAATCTAACGTCCCCCTATTGTTAGAAAATTTCCAATCTGACGTCCCCCTAATGTTCTAAAATTTCCAATCTAAAGTCCCCCTAATGTTCTAAAATTTCCAATCTAAAGTCCCCCTAATGTTAGAAAATTTCCAATATAAAGTCCCCCTAATGTTAGAAAATTTCCAATCTAAAGTCCCCCTAATGTTCTAAAATTTCCAATCTAAATTAAGTCCCCCTAATGTTAGAAAATTTCCAATCTAAGTCCCCCTAATGTTAGAAAATTTCCAATCTAAAGTCCCCCTAATGTTAGAAAATTTCCAATCTAAAGTCCCCCTAATGTTAGAAAATTTCCAATCTAAAGTCCCCCTAATGTTAGAAAATTTCCAATCTAAAGTCCCCCTAATGTTAGAAAATTTCCAATCTAAAGTCCCCCTAATGTTAGAAAATTTCCAATCTAAAGTCCCCCTAATGTTCTAAAATTTCCAATCTAAAGTCCCCCTAATGTTCTAAAATTTCCAATCTAAAGTCCCCCTAATGTTAGAAAATTTCCAATCTAAAGTCCCCCTAATGTTAGAAAATTTCCAATCTAACGTCCCCCTATTGTTAGAAAATTTCCAATCTGACGTCCCCCTAATGTTCTAAAATTTCCAATCTAACATCCCTCTAATTAATGTTAGAAAATTTCCAATCTAAAGTCCCCCTTATGTTAGAAAATTTCCAATCTAAAGTCCCCCTTATGTTAGAAAATTTCCAATCTAAAGTCCCCCTAATGTTAGAAAATTTCCAATCTAACGTCCCCCTTATGTTAGAAAATTTCTAATCTGACGTCCCCCTTATGTTAGAAAATTTCCAATCTAACATCCCTCTAATTAATGTTAGAAAATTTCCAATCTAAAGTCCCCCTTATGTTAGAAAATTTCCAATCTAAAGTCCCCCTTATGTTAGAAAATTTCCAATCTAACGTCCCCCTTATGTTAGAAAATTTCCAATCTAACGTCCCCCTATTGTTAGAAAATTTCCAATCTGACGTCCCCCTAATGTTCTAAAATTTCCAATCTAAAGTCCCCCTAATGTTCTAAAATTTCCAATCTAAAGTCCCCCTAATGTTAGAAAATTTCCAATATAAAGTCCCCCTAATGTTAGAAAATTTCCAATCTAAAGTCCCCCTAATGTTCTAAAATTTCCAATCTAAATTAAGTCCCCCTAATGTTAGAAAATTTCCAATCTAAGTCCCCCTAATGTTAGAAAATTTCCAATCTAAAGTCCCCCTAATGTTAGAAAATTTCCAATCTAAAGTCCCCCTAATGTTAGAAAATTTCCAATCTAAAGTCCCCCTAATGTTAGAAAATTTCCAATCTAAAGTCCCCCTAATGTTAGAAAATTTCCAATCTAAAGTCCCCCTAATGTTCTAAAATTTCCAATCTAAAGTCCCCCTAATGTTCTAAAATTTCCAATCTAAAGTCCCCCTAATGTTAGAAAATTTCCAATCTAAAGTCCCCCTAATGTTAGAAAATTTCCAATCTAACGTCCCCCTATTGTTAGAAAATTTCCAATCTGACGTCCCCCTAATGTTCTAAAATTTCCAATCTAAAGTCCCCCTAATGTTCTAAAATTTCCAATCTAAAGTCCCCCTAATGTTAGAAAATTTCCAATCTAAAGTCCCCCTAATGTTAGAAAATTTCCAATCTAAAGTCCCCCTAATGTTCTAAAATTTCCAATCTAAAGTCCCCCTAATGTTCTAAAATTTCCAATCTAAAGTCCCCCTAATGTTCTAAAATTTCCAATCTAAAGTCCCCCTAATGTTAGAAAATTTCCAATATAAAGTCCCCCTGATGTTAGAAAATTTCCAATCTAAAGTCCCCCTAATGTTAGAAAATTTCCAATCTAACGTCCCCCTAATGTTCTAAAATTTCCAATCTAACGTCCCCCTAATGTTCTAAAATTTCCAATCTAAAGTCCCCCTAATGTTAGAAAATTTCCAATCTAAAGTCCCCCTAATGTTAGAAAATTTCCAATCTAAAGTCCCCCTAATGTTAGAAAATTTCCAATCTAACGTCCCCCTAATGTTAGAAAATTTCCAATCTAAAGTCCCCCTAATGTTAGAAAATTTCCAATCTAAAGTCCCCCTAATGTTAGAAAATTTCCAATCTAAAGTCCCCCTAATGTTAGAAAATTTCCAATCTAACGTCCCCCTAATGTTCTAAAATTTCCAATCTAACGTCCCCCTAATGTTAGAAAATTTCCAATCTAAAGTCCCCCTAATGTTAGAAAATTTCCAATCTAAAGTCCCCCTAATGTTAGAAAATTTCCAATCTAAAGTCCCCCTAATGTTAGAAAATTTCCAATCTAACGTCCCCCTAATGTTCTAAAATTTCCAATCTAACGTCCCCCTAATGTTAGAAAATTTCCAATCTAAAGTCCCCCTAATGTTAGAAAATTTCCAATCTAAAGTCCCCCTAATGTTAGAAAATTTCCAATCTAACGTCCCCCTAATGTTCTAAAATTTCCAATCTAAAGTCCCCCTAATGTTAGAAAATTTCCAATCTAAAGTCCCCCTAATGTTAGAAAATTTTCAATCTAATGTCCCCCTAATGTTAGAAAATTTCCAATCTAAAGTCCCCCTAATGTTAGAAAATTTCCAATCTAACGTCCCCCTAATGTTCTAAAATTTCCAATCTAAAGTCCCCCTAATGTTAGAAAATTTCCGATCTAAAGTCCCCCTAATGTTAGAAAATTTCCAATCTAAAGTCCCCCTAATGTTAGAAAATTTCCGATCTAAAGTCCCCCTAATGTTCTAAAATTTCCAATCTAAAGTCCCCCTAATGTTAGAAAATTTCCAATCTAAAGTCCCCCTAATGTTAGAAAATTTCCGATCTAAATTAAGTCCCCCTAATGTTAGAAAATTTCCAATCTAAAGTCCCCCTAATGTTAGAAAATTTCCGATCTAAAGTCCCCCTAATGTTAGAAAATTTCCAATCTAAAGTCCCCCTAATGTTAGAAAATTTCCAATCTAAAGTCCCCCTAATGTTAGAAAATTTCCAATCTAAAGTCCCCCTAATGTTAGAAAATTTTCAATCTAACGTCCCCCTAATGTTAGAAAATTTCCAATCTAAAGTCCCCCTAATGTTCTAAAATTTCCAATCTAAAGTCCCCCTAATGTTAGAAAATTTCCAATCTAAGTCCCCCTAATGTTAGAAAATTTCCAATCTAAAGTCCCCCTAATGTTAGAAAATTTTCAATCTAATGTCCCCCTAATGTTAGAAAATTTCCAATCTAAAGTCCCCCTAATGTTAGAAAATTTCCAATCTAAGTCCCCCTAATGTTAGAAAATTTCCAATCTAAAGTTCCCCTAATGTTAGAAAATTTCCCATATAAAGTTCCCCTAATGTTAGAAAATTTCCAATATAAAGTCCCCCTAATGTTAGAAAATTTCCAATCAAAAGTCCCCCTAATGTTAGAAAATTTCCAATATAACATCCCCCTAATGTTCTAAAATTTCCAATCTAAAGTCCCCCTAATGTTCTAAAATTTCCAATCTAAAGTCCCCCTAATGTTCTAAAATTTCCAATCTAAAGTCCCCCTAATGTTCTAAAATTTCCAATATAAAGTCCCCCTAATGTTCGATAATTTCCAATCTAAAGTCCCCCTAATGTTAGAAAATTTCCAATCTAACGTCCCCCTAATGTTCGATAATTTCCAATCTAAAGTCCCCCTAATGTTAGAAAATTTCCAATATAAAGTCCCCCTAATGTTCGATAATTTCCAATCTAAAGTCCCCCTAATGTTAGAAAATTTCCAATCTAAAGTCCCCCTAATGTTAGAAAATTTCCAATCTAAAGTCCCCCTAATGTTAGAAAATTTCCAATCTAAAGTCCCCCTAATGTTAGAAAATTTCCAATCTAAAGTCCCCCTAATGTTAGAAAATTTTCAATCTAACGTCCCCCTAATGTTAGAAAATTTCCAATCTAAAGTCCCCCTAATGTTCTAAAATTTCCAATCTAAAGTCCCCCTAATGTTAGAAAATTTCCAATCTAAAGTCCCCCTAATGTTAGAAAATTTCCAATCTAAAGTCCCCCTAATGTTAGAAAATTTTCAATCTAAAGTCCCCCTAATGTTAGAAAATTTCCAATCTAAAGTCCCCCTAATGTTAGAAAATTTCCAATCTAAAGTCCCCCTAATGTTAGAAAATTTCCAATCTAAAGTCCCCCTAATGTTAGAAAATTTCCAATCTAAAGTCCCCCTAATGTTAGAAAATTTCCAATCTAAAGTCCCCCTAATGTTAGAAAATTTCCAATCTAATGTCCCCCTAATGTTAGAAAATTTCCAATCTAAAGTCCCCCTAATGTTAGAAAATTTTCAATCTAACGTCCCCCTAATGTTCTAAAATTTCCAATCTAAAGTCCCCCTAATGTTAGAAAATTTCCAATCTAAAGTCCCCCTAATGTTAGAAAATTTCCAATATAAAGTCCCCCTAATGTTAGAAAATTTCCAATCTAAAGTCCCCCTAATGTTAGAAAATTTCCAATCTAATGTCCCCCTAATGTTAGAAAATTTCCAATCTAAAGTCCCCCTAATGTTAGAAAATTTTCAATCTAACGTCCCCCTAATGTTAGAAAATTTCCAATCTAAAGTCCCCCTAATGTTAGAAAATTTCCAATCTAAAGTCCCCCTAAGGTTAGAAAATTTCCAATCTAATGTCCCCCTAATGTTAGAAAATTTCCAATCTAAAGTCCCCCTAATGTTAGAAAATTTCCAATCTAAAGTCCCCCTAATGTTAGAAAATTTCCAATCTAAAGTCCCCCTAATGTTAGAAAATTTCCAATCTAATGTCCCCCTAATGTTAGAAAATTTCCAATCTAAAGTCCCCCTAATGTTAGAAAATTTCCAACCTGACGTCCCCCTAATGTTATAAAATTTCCAACCTGACGTCCCCCTAATGTTAGAAAATTTCCAATCTAAAGTCCCCCTAATGTTTGATAATTTCCAACCTGACGTCCCTGATGTCCCCCTAATGTTATAATATTTCCAATCTGACATCCCAGACCTGAAACCAAAGAGTGCTGAGCCAAATTGATCATGTCTGCGAGGAACATGAGTTGCGAGCAATCGGGCTGGCAAGTTCAATTGCTTAGCTCGATTTTGCTCAAGTTTGCAAGGGGAGGGGGGGTTGGGGGCCTTCAGGTTGAAGTCTAAGATTCCAGGGAGATAACTGCCATTTTTTGTTTATTTTTTTCGGTGTTTGATTTCCTTGGTCCAGTTGTGATGGCCCCTGGCAGCTGGTTCTTGATATCCATCTATTATGTCAACATTCTCCAGAACTTCTGATATGTTTTCATTGTTGAAAGATACTTGGTTTTCCTGCTGTAGAAATAGTTCCTTAGATGTCAAGTGAAATTCTAGAAAATAACTTGAAGGTCTGGAAGAAGAGTAAAATGGAGGCTTATTTTCCCCCTTGACTTATAAAAATAAACAGATACTACACTAAAATCAATAAAAATAAAATAAAATGTCATTGTGATAGTTACAGTTATGCCCTGTGCCAATGCATTCTCTTATATATGCAAGTCGACCCTAGGTCGCCTCGCATATATAAGAGAATGCATTGGCCTAAAAAAAAAATTCTTACATTCTTTAACAATTTTATAATTTTTAATGTGTTAAGCCAATGCATTCTCTTATATATGCGAGGCGACCTATGGTCGACTCGCATATATAAGAGAATGCATTGGCACAGGGCCCTTCTGTTGGGTAAAGGGTTAAATGAGATACAAATGAGAAGAGGAAAACTGATATACTTGTTTTGTTAGAAGAACTGGAAAATTAATAAATTATAATCAATCAAAATTTGTAATGTCATTTCTATAAAAAACTAATAAAAATATTGTATTAAAGAAGAGGATTTTATTGGCATATTAGGCCAATTATGGAAATTATATTTTTTTCCTCAAAGTTACCAAATGTTTTGACAGACAGTTATACGTTAAGAGTCTGACATGTGTCAGTTGATAAAAAAAAATCCAGGATACTCCTTGTTACCCAAAACAAGGCCTACCATATAAACTGGGAATCGACTCATTGTCACCCATAACAAGGCCTACCCTTTAAAACGGGAATCGACTCATTGTCACCCATAACAAGGCCTACTCTTTAAAACGGGAATCGACTCATTGTCACCTAAAACAAGGCCTACTTTTTAAAATGGGAATCGACTCATTGTAACCCATAACAAGGCCTACCCTTTAAAACTGGAATCCAATCCCTCCATTTTTTCAAACCTATTGGTATTTTATCTGCAAGCAGATCATGACAAATGCATCAATTAAGATTATAAGATACTCAACTTCACCTTATTTAACTGGAAATTGATTGATGAAGCTGTCAGATTCCCTGTAATTAAGCAAGTAATTAATTACCCTGAGGTTGCTGAAGTCAGTGTAAAAACGTTTAGATTTTCATCACACCTGCCTGGATGCACAAATTTAACAAAAATGATTTATAACAGGTGGCTTGAAACTTACACATGCACAAGTTAACCCTCTCTTTACTAAATGGATTCTCCCATCAGTTATAAAAGGAATGGTCTGTTATTCAATTGATGGATGTTAAGGGTATATGTGCAGACGACTAACAGTGGATCATGCCAGGAATCTCTACTCTGGCTGACGCCCGTAGAGATCATATTCCACCAGTACAAAACCTGGAAAGTATTTATGTTATGATCTGTTTTGACAGGGAACTTTATAACATTGAACAAACAGCAGGGCAGGGAATATATTTCTTTGTTAATATTTGTTCCTCAATAATCTAATTCACATTAGGGGGTGGTCCATGCTTGAGATTGCGTGCTTTTTAGTCGAGTTTTTTTCCAAAACTCGACTTATAGTATGATGGGGGACGGTGGGCGGGCGGCGGACGGGCGGGCGGGGCGGGCGGGCGGCGTGTTTTGCTTATAACTCAACCGTTTATTGACGGATTAAATTTTTTTTGGTGTGTGAGTACATATCCATGCACGTAAGCTGCAGACAAAAAATCGGGTTCGTCCGCACATTTATTACAGAGTTATGGCCCTTTGAATTTTCAGCTCGTTAGCACGATAACTTCAACAAACGTTATCCGATTTGATTGAAATTTGGTATATAGGTGTCTCCCAAGAATATCTCGGATGAGTTCGAAAACCGGCCTGGTCCGATAAAATTTGATAGAGTTATGGCCCTTAATTAGTCATTTTTCACGAATTTTCAACTCGTTAGCGCGATAACTTCAACAAACGTTATCCGATTTGATTGAAATTTGGTATATAGGTGTCTCCCAAGAATATCTCGGATGAGTTCGAAAACCGGCCTCGTCCGATAAAATTTGATAGAGTTATGGCCCTTAATTAGTCATTTTTCACGAATTTTCAGCTTGTTAGCACGATAACTTCAACAAACGTTATCCGATTTGATTGAAATTTGGTATATAAGTGTCTTCCAATAATATCCTTGACGAGTTCGAAAACCAGCCTGGCCCAATACAATTTGATAGAGTTATGTCCCTTAATTTGTCATTTTTCGTGAATTTTTAGCTCGTTAGTGCGATAACTTCAACAAACGTCCTCCGATTTGTTTAAAATTTGGAATAGACATACTTGCCAAGAATATTTCGGATGAGTTCGAAAACCAGCCTGGCCCTTAATTAGTCATTTTTCGATTTTACCTATTAATTAGTCTACCGATACTGATGCACACCAATTGGTGGTAGCCACCGGCGGTAAGCCACCGAAAACGAGACACAGCATCTCTGATGCCACCTCTTGTTTGTGTCTTTTGTGAGCCGATATTGCACTAAATTAATTACCGGGGAGAAATTCTTTAATTAGCGACACAAAGTCACTTAATCTTACAATTTTGTGTTTGGACCTTCACCAACAGTGAAGTACATTATTAAGCAACAGGTAATAACTAAGAAATATATTCCCTGCCTTGTTTGTTCAATGTAATAATATATTACCTGCACTGTTTTATCAATGTTATACACTTCCCTGTCAGAACATCAAAAAGTTCCTGGGTTTTGTAATGGGCCTTACAAATGTTAGAACTATTTGTATGCTAAACAACCATATATCATGTAAATTTAAAATTAAATTCTCGAGATGGGACGCCAGTTTTTTAGCATCTGCCTATTTTTATCCTTTTTTGGAATCAAAGTTATAATACCTTGCTTTTGTGTGATTGATAGCTCTCCCATTGAAAATGATTCATTGAGAGACTCTGTTAAAAGGGGGCCAATGTCAGACCAATTTTTTTTATAAAATTCATATGTGTATCTGGATGGCCCTGGGCTTTTATTAATCGCTAGTACCATTTGCTTGTAATGACTGGCATTTATTTGAACACAAATTCCCCTATTGGAAACAGTATATATTAACCCTTTCATGATGGGAGCTCCGCTGGTCCAACATTAAAGACCCTGTGCCAGTGCATTCTCTTATATATGCGAGTCTCCCACAGGGAGCCTCGCATATATAAGAGAATGCACTGGCTTACAAGGTCAAGGTAGATATTGTCAGGCCAATGGATTCTCTTATATATGCAAGGCTCCCTATGGGAGACTCGCATACATAAGAGAATGCATTGGCACAGGGTTTACGCAAAATTTCAGGAAGCTCCATGCAGTCAAGAAAGGTTTAAAGTGTCATATGTTGAATTATCAACAAGCCTTGAAATAGTGTGTCTGTCATTTGCAGAATGAGGTCCCCAGAGGGTGAATGAAAACTGGTGGTCAGTTATAAAAACTGAATCTCTAGAGTATGACATTCACATTTAATATGAAACTCCAAACCATATTGCATGTAAATTTAAAATTAAATTCCACCCTCGATCATATCTCCAGTACCATGATTCATGATTGATTTATTGATGGAGTTGTGATTCTGTTTGTTGTTCGTTAATACCTGCTCGTTATTCTCAGGTAACATGCTATCGGTAATTATTATACCTTTGTAATCCCACAATCCTCCTGTGAATAATTCACGATTCTTCGACAGCTGTTTTGTTACAAGCCCTTATCAAAGGATATCCTCAATTGTCGGCCAGGGTTAGAGTTTATTTACTGAAGACTCTTTTATTTGTAAAAAGTAATGTTTTTGATAATAGCCAGCGCCTGTGGGGGAGATACTTTTCGGCACTTCTCAAAGAATAACTCAGCTTCGGCTGGGAGTAGAATGACATTTCTATGATAAGGAATGAAAACCTTATTGTGTTTATATGTCTGGGAGTTTCTTGGGTGAAGTGTCAATGAACTCTCAAATTTTTTTTCTGTAAAAGGTTCATTTGTGTTTGTATAGTTCTCGGTGAACAGTCTGGACTGATTCATACTTTCTGACTTGTGAAAATCTGGGGGAAAATTTGGGGATTTTAATATAGCTTTAACAGGAGTCTTCGTAAAGGTGAGGAATATGATGGATATCTCCTTCCTAGCATGATACTCGCTACATGTCTTAAATTTCATCATCGATGGCCAAAGCTAATCTTTCATCGATTTATGAAGAAAAAAACTTGAAAAACATTGAAAAGCTGAGAAATAGAAGCATTTTTTATTTTTTTGAAAAGTTATTTTCCGCAAAAAAATGTTTCAAAATCGCACTTTCCAGCACTGTTAATATTAATGTCGGCTATGGGTTTAGCTATTTTTTTACCGGAGTCAAATTTCTGAACTTGGCAATATTTTATGCATATTGAACCAAACTTCTGTGGGTAAGGCACTATATATAGTTATGCATTGTGGCAAGTCTGAAAATAATATGGAAGCTAGGATTGTTGAATGTTTAGTGGTAAAAACAATAACCAGATAACAATGACTTGTCTACAGGGAATCAACTAATTTAAACCAGACCTAAACAAAAAAGCAGCATTTGTTCAGTAAAAGGACCAAGCTCCAAAATTATAGACTGAAGTTGATGCATGAAATTTACACATGTACAGTAATGCCCTAAATAATCGACTCCTTAACCACAGCAGAATTATGGGTAACTTTTCAGGATTTAGTCGGAAATATGGCTTGTTGCGATTCATCGGAAAGCTCTCAGTGAGAGTTTCTGATGGATGGCAACAAGCCATATTTCCGACTAAATCCTGAAAAATTACCAATAATTCTGCTGTGGTTAAGGAGTTGATTATTTAGGTCATTACTGTACCTTTAAGAAGTTACATTTTATACAATAATTAATCTTGTGTCACCAGATATCAAGGCATACTGCTACCTACTACTTCCTGCTTTATAATTTGAGTATCCATTGTCCTAAACTCCTTTATCCCTTTACCCAACAAACCGGCCAAAACCGGCCAAATAAAGCTTCAACAGCCTAAAATATCTTCGGTCTGTCTCAATAGAACCATACAAATATGGATATCATTGGAGCCGGCTCCTTGACCACATTGTGATAGTTACAGTTATGCCCTGTGCCAATGCATTCTCTTATATATGCGAGGAGACCATAGGTCGCCTCGCATATATAAGAGAATGCATTGGGCTAAAAAAAAACTTTTTTTACCATTTTTTCTTACATTCTTTAACAATTTTATAATTTTTAATGTGTTAAGCCAGTGCATTCTCTTATATATGCGAGGCGACCTATGGTCGACTCGCATATATAAGAGAATGCATTGGCACAGGGCCGTTCTGTTGGGTAAAGGGTTATACCAGTTTTAGCTGATAAGATGGTAGATCATGCCATGAATCTCTACTCTGGCTAACGCCGATAGAGATCATATTCCAGCGGTACAAAACCTGGGAATTTTCGATGTTTTGACAGGGAACCTTATAAAGTTGAAAAAAATAACGCGGGGAATATATTTCTTAGTTATTATCTGTTCCTTAATAATGTACTTCACTGTAGGTAAAGGTCCCAACTCGAAATTGCATGCTTTTCCGTAACTTTTGTGAGCCGATATCGCAATAAACATTGAATTAATTACCCAGGATAAATTCAATAATTGTAAGTGACACGAAGCAAAATCACTCACAATGTCACTTAAATCATGAAATGTTGAGTTGGGACCTTCAACAACAGTGAAGTACATTATTAAGGAACAAGTCTTGAAATAGGGTGTCTGTCATTTGCAGAATGAGGTCCCCAGAGGGTCAATTTAGTGAAGCTAACCCGCATAGCGGGCTAGCATCACCAAATTCACCCTCTGGGAACCTCATTCTGCTGAGGTGTAAGCTGAATGAGGTCCCCAGAGGGTGAATTTGGTGATGCTAGCCCGCTATGCGGGGTAGCATCACTAAATTAACCCTCTGGGGACCTCATTATGCAAATGACAGACACCCTATTTCAAGGCTTGTTAAGGAACACATAATAACTAAGAAATATATTCCCCGCGTTATTCTTTCGACTTCATAAGCTTCCCTGTCAAAACTTCAAAAAGTTCCAAGGTTTTTTACTGGTGGAATATGATCTCTATGAGCCTCAGCCACAGTAGAGATGCATGGCATGATATAATAAGATGGATAAATAATAGATGAGGACTATTTTGATGCCTCCCTGGTGATCAGGTAATCATATCAGCACCATATCTCCATTCCCTCTGATCCATCTTCATACCCCATTTACTATTGTTGATTTTTCCGACTTTTATTCCCCATAATTCCACAGGTTTGCATGCACAAAAGAGCTGACTGGGCATAAATCTGCCTATAAACCTGCCATAGAATGTTATAGTATTCTGCGATGGCCTGATTGACTCTGATCCATTCTGTGTCCGACATATAGAATGGAATATTGAGTATGTTTTCATGGATCCCTGTTGGCCTGTCAATATATTAGTTCTTATCTTCATAGAATCTCAGGTTATTATAAGTTCACTCCAGGGCTGTGTGTTTATTGATGTGCATTTATGACCCAAAAGATTGATTAGTGAAAAAAACTAGTTGCTTGGCTTGGGTTGGGCTGGAGTACAGTAATGCCCTAAGTAATTGACTCCTTAAACACAGCAGAATTATGGGTAACTTTTCAGGATTTAGTCGGAAATATGGCTTGTTGCCATTCATCGGAAAGCTCTCCACGAGAGCTTTCCGATGAATGGCAATAAGCCATATTTCCGACTAAATCCTGAAAAGTTACCCATAATTCTGCTGTGGTTAAGGAGTCGATTACTTAGGGCATTACTGTAATCTGCTGGCTTCCCTCTCAGAAGCAGGAGTGGTGGAAGCACTGACAGTGCAAGGGCCTATTAGGGGGTACAACCTTCATTTAAAGATGGTTTCCATTGGGGAGGTGTCCACCTTGAATTTCTGAACCACCTCCCCCCCTTGAACCAGACCAAACTGACCCATGTTTTGCAAAGTATATTTGCACCCCCACCCTTGGGATGGGACTTATATGAGTTCAAAATTTTGTATTACTTGTTGGAAAATCAAATAATAAGAATAATTTCAAAAAAATGTTTAGTTACTTCAGGTGTTGGGCTCAACCCCTGTTAACCCTTTACCCAACAGAACGGCCCTGTGCCAATGCATTCTCTTATATATGCGAGTCGACCATAGGTCGCCTCGCATATATAAGAGAATGCATTGGCTTAACACATTAAAAATTATAAAATTGTTAAAGAATGTAAGAAAAAATGGTAAAAAGTGTTAAAAAAAGATATTTTTTAGGCCAATGCATTCTCTTATATATGCGAGGCGACCTATGGTCGACTCGCATATATAAGAGAATGCATTGGCACAGGGAATAACTGTAACCATCACAATGTGGTCAATGAGCCGGTTCCAATGATATCCATATTTGTATGGTTTTATTGAGACAGACCCAAGATAATTTAGGCTGTTGCAGCTTTATTTGGCCGGTTTTGGCCGGTTTGTTGGGTAAAGGGTTAATAGCTTACTGGTGGGATCTACTATCCTACTATTATATGCTTGTACTGGGGCTAAAATTAATTACGCCCTGTAACTAAGAATTTAGCAGGTCCTAGCTGCCCTGGTATACTATAGCTGTCAAATGTTCAATTAGAATGTCATGCTCACCAATGAATCTGGAAGAATGCTTCATAGCAAATAGTGTGTCTTTCATTTGCAGAATGAGATTCCCCCGGAGGGTGAATTTAGTGATGCTATCCCGCACAGCTGGCTAGCATCACTCAATTCACCCACTGGGTACCTCATTCTGCTAGGGGCATCAACTGCTATGGGAGACATAGGATCAGATTGAAATTACCTAGTTGAAGCTGGTGATGTTCACCCATTAGTCACCTCGATTGTGCATTTTATCTTCTGCAAATTAGGGGATATAGAAACTTCCCAGAAGAGAAAAAGTAACTAAAAACAATGTTAATTTGAGACTATAGATACTTTCCAGAATATGAGGCCTGAGCAGAGAATGAGGTCCCCAGAGGGTGAATTTGGTGATGCTAGCCAGCTGTGCGGGATAGCTTCACTAAATTCACCCTCCAGGGACCTCATTCTGCAAATGACAGACACACTAAACTCACCCTCTATGGACCTCATTCTGCAAATGACAGATACACTAAATTCACCCTCTAGGGACCTCATTCTGCAATGACAGACACACTAAACTCACCCTCTATGGACCTCATTCTGCAAATGACAGATACACTAAATTCACCCTCTATGGACCTCATTCTGCAAATGACAGACACACTAAACTCACCCTCTATGGACCTCATTCTGCAAATGACAGATACACTAAATTCACCCTCTATGGACCTCATTCTGCAAATGACAGACACACTAAACTCACCCTCTATGGACCTCATTCTGCAAATGACAGACACACTAAACTCACCCTCTATGGACCTCATTCTGCAATGACAGACAGACTATTTGCAGGCTTGGCTTCATAGCATGACTAATTCAGGAGATTGTGACATCTATCCTCAATAAATTACCTTTGTATAATTTCTGCGGCATCTAACAAGAGTGAACTGAGTTGTGCATATACCAGAGATAACTAAATCACTGTTTCATTTAAATTCATCGTGAATGCATTAAACTCATGATTCACCGAATTATGAATCATAATTGTATTGTATCTTTATGTTTACTGATGTAGGAACAAAAAATAGCTGGTATTCATTAACTTGTGAATATCACTTGATTTTCTGTACACCGAAATGAGTGAAAAATCAGGTGTCGTGGCAGCTTGGGGAGTAAAAAAATCGTGAAATCATTAACTTAATGAACTCAATATAGGATGTGTGACACAGGAAATCGGCAGAGAGCTATGTAATCAGGATGGAAGAGTCATTCCTCAGGAGACGCGATTTAAATGTCTTAACTCTTTATATACTAAAGCATCATTGATGAGTAGTTCCCTCTGATATTAAAACATGACTATTTTAATATTCTTTCTGTTTATGGTGGTTTAATGGATGTAACCATTTTAACAGCTAGACCCATTGCACAGGACATCCGTATGTTTAACCCTTTACCCAACAGAAGGGCCCTGTGCCAATGCATTCTCTTATATATGCGAGTCGACCATAGGTCGCCTCGCATATATAAGAGAATGCATTGGCTTAACACATTAAAAATTATAAAATTGTTAAAGAATGTAAGAAAAAATGGTAAAAAGTGTTAAAAAAATATTTTTTTTAAGCCAATGCATTCTCTTATATATGCGAGGCGATCTACTCGCATATATAAGAGAATGCATTGGCACAGGGCATAACTGTAACCATCACAATGTGGTCAAGGAGCCGGTTCCAATGATATCCATATTTGTATGGTTCTATTGAGACAGACTGAAGATATTTTAGGCTGTTGAAGCTTTATTTGGCCGGTTTGTTGGGTAAAGGGTTAACTGAAACATCAGTGATCCATTCATAGCATCTCTGTGACAGTATTAACTCTTTCTATACTAAATACTCATTTGACGACCATAGACCGATTGTTGAACTTATCTGAACATTTCCCTTTAACCCTTTGAGTGCCAGGGGCCGATCTCATCGGCCCTAAACCTACAAAATAAGTCTGTTAACCCTTTACCCAACAGAAGGGCCCTGTGCCAATGCATTCTCTTATATATGCGAGTCGACCATAGGTCGCCTCGCATATATAAGAGAATGCATTGGCTTAACACATTAAAAATTATAAAATTGTTAAAGAATGTAAGAAAAAATGGTAAAAAGTGTTAAAAAAAGATTTTTTTTAGGCCAATGCATTCTCTTATATATGCGAGGTGACCTATGGTCGACTCGCATATATAAGAGAATGCATTGGCACAGGGCATAACTGTAACTATCACAATGTGGTCAAGGAGCCGGTTCCAATGATATCCATATTTGTATGGTTCTATTGAGACAGACCGAAGATAATTTAGGCTGTTGAAGCTTTATTTGGCCGGTCTTATATACATGTAAGCGAGGCTCCCTATGGTCGACTCGCATATATAAGAGAATGCATTGGCACAGGGTATATGGGTTGATACAAAAATCGACCTGGCACTCAAAGGGTTAATAAACATGGCTCCTTCTCTTCTTGTATTATCTGTCGTCTGCTTATAATTCTGAAAATCTCCGCAGAATTAAATAGACCATTGCAATGTATACTTTTTTAACTGGGTGGGAAAATCCATTTAGTTTAGAAAGGATAAACACCTACTATCATCCACCAAGAGTTGATAATTGAATCACTGTTTCTTTTGAATTCATCTTGAATGCATTCGACACATGATTCACAGAATCATGCATCTTAATTGTGTTGTAGCTTTACATTTACTTATCGATGTAGTTTTAAATTTACGTATCGATGTAGCTTTACA
The DNA here is from genome assembly GCA_032622095.1 of Siphonodentalium dalli. Classification (NCBI taxonomy): domain Eukaryota; kingdom Metazoa; phylum Mollusca; class Scaphopoda; order Gadilida; family Siphonodentaliidae; genus Siphonodentalium; species Siphonodentalium dalli. The sequence continues at coordinate 262,175,043 of CP136061.1, read as the reverse complement.
TTTACTTATCGATGTAGCTTTACATTTACTTATCGATGTAGCTTTACATTTACTTATCGATGTAGCTTTCGTATTCATTTGCTGTAGATACTATTTGATTTTCTGTACACACTGTGACCTTTATAAATTCAAAATGAGTGAAAAATCAGGTGTCATGGCGTAAAAAATCATGACTTCATTAACCTAAAAGGAACTCGGTAGGAAGTGTGACGCAGGAAATCAGCGAAGAGCTACGTAATCAGGACGGAAGAGTCGTACCTCAGGAGACGCGATTTAAATGTTTTAACTCGGGCAAGTTAAATCCAGAATAATCCGTTGGGTTCTGTTCCAATCAGAGTAGATGGGAGAAGAATAGTAATTAAGGGAGGTTATTTTGATCGACTCCGAAGGGAGTTTGGGTCGGAGCTCATCAGCGCAATGATATACCTTCTCTATAATCAACTCACTACAACATTTAAATTCTTGACTAGATCTCGCTCACTCATTGATTTTTGTACTTTTCGATCGATTTTATCGTCCCAACTTCGGCTCAGGGAAATCTTCAAGAAGTCAAAATCTCACTGACTTCAGTATGGATGTTTAGATTTGAAAACTTCAAACTTCAGGCGCTGTCCGCTACAGGCTTCTCAACCCTTCCATGACTGGAGCTTCTTGAAATTACGGGATAACCCTGTGCCAATGCATTCTCTTATATATGTGAGTCTCCCATAGGGAGCCTCGCATATATACTAGAATACATTGGCCTAACAATATTTACCTTGATCTTATAAGCCAGTGCATTGGTAATGCCACTCTACCAGTATTGTATATGTAACAATGGTATCAATATGTGAAATCCCAGGTTGGAGAGAATGTTATTAATAATGAAATTAAAACAAACTCGATATACAGGGTTCGCGCTGACACTTGCCAAATTTGCCAATGGCAAAAATAATTCACATTTGGCAAAAAATATTTTCATTTGGCAAAAGTTTTGGCAAATAACTTTTTAATTCCTCAAGAAATTTGAAAAATATTGGTCAATCAATTCCATTCATTTCAGGAAACTCTCACAATATAATTATATTAGTGGTGTTTCATAAGGTCTAGGAAAAGTTAGCACCTTTATTAAGATGCAGTTAATCTGATAGCATTAATATTGATGAGTGGAGTGATTACCCCTATTTAGTGTGGTGGTGGTGTTTACGAAGCTAATCCTCGTGTAATGTGCCCTTCTGATGAAGCAATCCTTCTACAATTTTATTGTTTGGCGATTGGTTTATTGTTGTATGATAAACCACAAAATAAGACTCAATGTTGCAGAAAATTACAATATCAGTGATAGCATTTGGCAAATTCTAAAAGAATTTGGCAAAAAATATTTTCATTTGGCAAATTATTTAGCATACCGCCATTATACAGATGATACATTTATTTCAATAGCGCGTATGAATACATAACGCGCTAGTTCAAGTGACATAATTCACTTGTTAAATTATCTTTTATAATCACTCAGAAATCAAGGTAAATCAGAGATAGGAATGTAATAAAACAAAATAAAAGATGTGACTGGGCTTTGAAAGAGTTAAAAGTTGCAGTACACACCATGTACTTAATATAGAGCAGCAAACTCCCTTAATTAACTAGGTCTATGCTGAAGTCAACTAAACACAAAGATGCTAACCCGAGGCTGTGTTCCTTCTCATGAAGTCTGATTGAATAGGACGAACCCACAGTATTTACCCTTCCAATGTCTCCGATTGTTGTTGACATAGAGCACACACAATTGAGGCGAGGAAAAACAAACGTCCATGTTTAGGTGTATTGCCTCTGAAGCTCCCGGTGAAGTTACAGTTGTCAGGCTTTCATGGATAGCTGCTGGGGATTTTAAGGCGTTTCCACTCCTGAGCTACAGTAATGCCCTAAATAATTGACTCCTTAACCACAGCAGAATTATGGGTAACTTTACAGGATTTAGTCGGAAATATGGCTTGTTGCCATTCACCGGAAAGCTCTCAGTGAGAGCTATCCGATGAATGGCAACAAGCCATATTTCCGACTAAATCCTAAAAAGTTACCCATAATTTAGCTGTGGTTAAGGAGTCGATTATTTAGGGCAATACTATATGTCAGAAGTGGAAAGTTTAGATGGACCTACACAGAAAACTACTTAATTGTTAACCCTTTACCCAATAGAACGGCCCTGTGCCAATGCATTCTCTTATATATGTGAGTCGACCATAGGTCGCCTCGCATATATAAGAGAATGCATTGGCTTAACACATTAAAAATTATAAAATTGTTAAAGAATGTAAGAAAAAATGGTAAAAAGTGTTAAAAAAAGATTTATTTTAGGCCAATGCATCTCTTATATATGCGAGGCGACCTATGGTCGACTCGCATATATAAGAGAATGCATTGGCACAGGGCATAACTGTAACCATCACAATGTGGTCAATGAGCCGGTTCCAATGATATCCATATTTGTATGGTTTTATTGAGACAGACCCAAGATAATTTAGGCTGTTGCAGCTTTATTTGGCCGTTTTTGGCCGGTTTGTTGGGTAAAGGGTTAATTAAGAGATTTATCCCGCAGGGAGCCTCACACAGATGGAAGCATGCACGGCAGAGTGTCGTCTGCTCCAGTCTATGTGGGGCTCTATAAAGGGTTAAACTAGTACATCACATGAAGGAATCTGTTTTATCTGAAGACCACATGAAGCATATTATGTAACAGTGTTCTCATAAAGTAAACAAATTGATTGGAAATGAATAACTTCAATAAAAAGACCATTATCTGAACTAGTAAAATGCTCAAATATTTATTGAATTAATAGCAACACTGCTTTAAAAATGATAACAATGATGTATAGAGTGGGCATGTTTATAGGGATAGTCCTTAAGGGCAGTGTGGGTTTAGAGGGGGGGGGGGAGTTTGCAGTGGAGAGCATTACAAGCCCATGTGGCAGAAACAGTAATCCTGAAATAAAATGTTATCATCTCAAAGAGGAGTACTTTTTTTGTAATAATTAACATGTTATGTTGAGTAAGTCAGCTTTTCATCATGTCGATAGGTCCCAGTAATCCAAAGTCCCATCTACCCAATGATGAACATCATACAATAATACAGGAAATCTGTTTATCTTTCAATATTCATACCATTTAACCCTTTACCCAACAAACCGGCCAAATAAAGCTTCAACAGCCTAAAATATCTTCGGTCTGTCTCAATAGAACCATACAAATATGGATATCATTGGAACCCGCTCCTTGACCACATTGTGATAGTTACAGTTATGCCCTGTGCCAATGCATTCTCTTACATATGCGAGTCGACCATAGGTCGCCTCGCATATATAAGAGAATGCATTGGCCTAAAAAAAATCTTTTTTTAACACTTTTTACCATTTTTTCTTACATTCTTTAACAATTTTATAATTTTTAATGTGTTAAGCCAATGCATTCTCTTATATATGCGAGGCGACCTATGGTCGACTCGCATATATAAGAGAATGCATTGGCACAGGGCCCTTCTGTTGGGTAAAGGGTTAAAGCACCAGAAGAATTCAATGAGCTGACGTTGGAATCACAGCGATAACTGAATGTCAAAAATGATGAGAACTGATGGAAAAATCTTTTTTTTCCTTGTAAGAAGCGGGATGATATTGTGTTATAAAAGAACAATTATTGGGTGAATATTGGAAATAGGAACCCCCTTCCCTTGATTAATGATCTTATATTGGTCCAGTTTATAAGCCTGTGCATTTAAATTATTTTAGTAGTCATAATTTTTCTTTAAACATGTAGTAGGAAAACGATTTACATTGCATTGGAAAAATCGGTGCACAGAACCACCCTGCCCACCCAGACCCCCCCCAACAAAACCACCCTGCCCACCCGGACCCCCACCCGAACCTTGTATCCTGGTGTTTTTCTTGCAAACCCCCCCCCCCCCCCCCACGGAAAAGCAGAGGAAAATATTTTTTTTCCAAGTTTGGGCCTCATGTTCCTCCAACAACAGCATCCTTCACATCAATGGGAAACAATACGTTTTATAAAATTGAGAGACTGTATTGTTTGGCTGTGGCGTGAGATGGGTGGAGACTGTATTGTTTGGCTGTGGCGTGAGATGGGTGGAGACTGTATTGTTTGGCTGCGGCGTGAGATGGGTGGAGACTGTATTGTTTGGCTGCGGCGTGAGATGGGTGGAGACTGTATTGTTTGGCTGCGGCGTGAGATGGGTGGAGACTGTATTGTTTGGCTGCGGCGTGAGATGGGTGGAGACTGTATTGTTTGGCTGTGGCGTGAGATGGGTGGAGACTGTATTGTTTGGCTGTGGCGTGAGATGGGTGGAGACTGTATTGTTTGGCTGTGGCGTGAGATGGGTGGAGACTGTATTGTTTGGCTGCGGCGTGAGATGGGTGGAGACTGTATTGTTTGGCTGCGGCGTGAGATGGGTGGAGACTGTATTGTTTGGCTGCGGCGTGAGATGGGTGGAGACTGTATTGTTTGGCTGCGGCGTGAGATGGGTGGAGACTGTATTGTTTGGCTGTGGCGTGAGATGGGTGGAGACTGTATTGTTTGGCTGCGGCGTGAGATGGGTGGAGACTGTATTGTTTGGCTGTGGCGTGAGATGGGTAGAGACTATGTTTGGCTACGGCATGAGATGGGTAGCTGGGATGATAACCAGACAGAGTGCATTGATTTTCACAGCATGATCCTGTCAATATGTCACTGTTTTGTATCGCTGGCAATTGCTGACGATTGATTTTAAATTTGATCAGTTTAATTCCTATCAATTGATGGCACTAAATTTCCGATCAATGGTCTGAAGTACAGTCTGGTTCAAAACTAACAAACAAGTTTTCCTTATTTCCCCTACATTACGGAAAAAAGGGTTTGTTTTTTCTTTCTGAAGTGTTAATTTGTACGACTTGAGCTTTGTGTGACCCTAATATGTGAGTAAAGGGGGATGCCCAATGACACTTGAGTCCATGACTAAGCATAGCACCCTGCTGTATAGGCAGTTTCAGAATCAGTCAGAAAGTTGAAATAAAATAAGCAAGGAAGACCCACGTCCTCCGGTATTTGGGTACCGAGGTTACCATATATAGTGTACCTTAATTAAAGGTACATGCATTTACAGATAATTTATACAATTCCCGAATTTGATTGGTGTTGTCCCATCCATAACAGTAAAAGTTAAGTTAATTTCATTCAAGTAAGATATATATATATGATGTATAACGCACTAACAGCTATTGGGTTCCATGCGAGTTGAATATAAACGCTCTTTATATTGAGTTCATTAGTTATGTACGTGTTTCTGTTATCTTAATAAGAGATTTCTTCTGTCTGGCATGTTTTATTTTTCGTGAGATTTTCAAAGGTGTCATTGTTAAAGTGACACTGATGTGTGGGACAATACAAACATGTCACGTATACTAGTACTAGTAGCTGTCAATTTTAGTACAATTCTTATTAATCGGCCTGATTTGGCCCATTTTTTTAATGCATACCTATGAAACGTGTGTTTGACATACCATATGAGCTTGATAAAATAGAAGGAATCAATTATTTGGAAATGATTTACTACGCCCCGTTCGGAAATTGTGTGATTAATTAGAATGTTGGTCCTATGAAAACAAAAAATGATGGCTTCAGGTCCCCAGGTGCGCTTCTGGTCTTTTAACCCTTTACCCAACAGAAGGGCCCTGTGCCAATGCATTCTCTTATATATGCGAGTCGACCATAGGTCGCCTCGCATATATAAGAGAATGCATTGGCTTAACACATTAAAAATTATAAAATTGTTAAAAAATGTAAGAACAAATGGTAAAAAGTGTTAAAAAAAGATTTTTTTTAGGCCAATGCATTCTCTTATATATGCGAGGCGACCTATGGTCGACTCGCATATATAAGAGAATGCATTGGCACAGGGCATAACTGTAACCATCACAATGTGGTCAATGAGCCGGTTCCAATGATACCCATATTTGTATGGTTCTATTGAGACAGACCGAAGATATTTTAGGCTGTTGAAGCTTTATTTGGCCGGTTTTGGCCGGTTTGTTGGGTAAAGGGTTAACAGATATAAAGCAATCTGTTCTGATTATATACGTGCAGTTTCGGAAGTCATATATATGTATCAGATTTATGGAGGCACAGACTCAGCATGGGTGTTCTTCGCTTCAAGCATACTTGCTTCAGTGAGCGTGATCAAATTCTCATCGATATGGCCATATATTGATCTGAATGGTATATTGAGATGTCCCTCAACTCAGATCAACTTGAAAATCGGTTCTGATTTTCGCCCATGGTCCAAACATGTGCAAAAGAAACCTTTTCATCAAGAGTTTGGAAGCGTTTCAGTCTGAACATGGGTTCGAATATTGACACAGAATGGATCTACCATTATAACAGCACAATGCACTTCCTCCAAACTTGTATCTGTTACCATACGACTACTGGTACTGGCGTATATATATATATCATATTATGGCGGCACAGACTTAGTATTTCCCAAAATCCAGTGGGTTAGACCTACTTGGTGAGGGGATGGGAGCATAGCCGTAAGGCATCCTGATTTTTTAGGTTGGGAGGCTGGAAATTTCCTGGAAATTGCCTGAATTTTGAGACTTCAAAATGTTTGGGGGGGGGGGTGGCTGCAGCCCTCCTGGGTCTTACATCTATGGATGTGAGATAGGGAGGGGATGGGGGGATGATTGCAGGCATTCCTTTAGTTTTTAATAACTACACACACAGTCAATCTTCTTAATTCATTCCTATCTGCACCTAATGCCATCTAACACAGAGCTACCAGCTGATAAGTGTAACTATATGCTTAACTATTTACCTCAGACCATAAATAAAAGATTAGGAAGGTTTATTGGAGAAATATAGCAAGATTTTATGAGCAAAACAACCCAAAACATTCTGCTGTTATCTCATGCATGTTTCCTGGTCTAATTAATGGTCCTACCAGCCAGAAACAGCAGGGAGCCAGTCTAAATTAACAAGAACACATTATATCACATTGACATTTTAGGGACATATATGTTTTACTGCTCCACAAAGAAAACTGATAACTCATGGAAAATACAGAGAAATAAAGTATATTCACTCTTTTACTGGTGGAAGATAACAGTGATGGAAGTTGAAAGAAGGAAATACAGGGATATAAGGATATAGTGTGCCTGACATTTGCAGAATGAGGTCCCTAGCAGACCTGTTAACCTCACAAAATATTTTCCGGGAGATTGGTCACGATTTTCCTTGAGATTATGGTGATCATCCGGGAGATTTAAAAAAATTGTATTCCTTCAGATTCCTTTTGCATTTTCATAATTTTGACAACAAAAATAAAAAAAATATGATCAGCTATAACACAGAAACATGCAAGTGTGATTTTCTACAGCAGCTGCATCCGGGAGATTGCCATGCCTGTCCGGGAGTGCGGGAAATCGTGCTCAAATCCGGGAGTCTCCCGCACAATCCGGGAGAGTTAACAGGTCTGGTCCCTAGAGGGTAAATTTAGTGATGCTATCCCACACAGTGGGCTAGCATCACCACATTCACCCTCACAGGACCTCATTCTGCTTTGGCCTCAACTGCTATGTAAGACCTAGGACCAGATTGAAGTTCCCTAGTTGAAGTTGGTCTTTTTCAACCATTAGTCACCTCGATTATGCAATTTAACTTCTGCAAATTAGAGGACATAGAAACTGAACAGAAGGGAAAAAGTAACTAAATACAATGTTAATTTGAGGCTAGATACTTTCCAGAAGATGAGGCCTTAGCAGAATGAGGTTCCCAGATGGTGAATTTGGTGATGCTAGCCTGCTGTGCAGGATAGTGTCACTAAGCTCACACTCTGGGGACCTTATTCTACAAATGTCAGACACACGTACTATATCCAGACTTGAATACAGAGAAATAAGGTCTTTTTTTCACTCTTTTTACTAGAGACCCCTACACATTACAGTGATAGAAGGTGACAGGCGGAAAAACATATTTTGAGAAATTTCTAAACAATTTCCCAGGATTTTTACCCTGGAAGATGTTTCACATAGCGAAGTTGGCTTTATGTGGAGATAAGATTTGTTCATGTTGATTTAAGATGTAGGTTTTCTAAAACGTGAGTTTTTTTTACTCTGATTTGAGGATATGGTTTTATGTGTTTGTTTCTTATCTTTTATGGGCAGCTCTTGAGACTGATTAGGGCAGGCACCCTCTGAGAATGATTACAGTTTATGGTTATATAACCTTGTTTAACAGGGCAGGCACCCTCTGAGAATGATTACACTTTATGGTTATATAACCTTGTTTAACAGTCTCCAACTGAGGTAACAATATTAAGGCAGAGACGAGTGTAAATATGTCACAAAATATGGTTCCCCTGAGTCATCAAGCGGAGGAATAAAAACTATAACATTTCCTGTAATCATCACCCCCCACACTCACCCTTTGATATGTCTATACTTTAACTGAGAATTAGGTGCTATATCTTACATGGATATGTATTTTGTCTATACAGTCATCTATCATGATACGAGTTGCGCTCATGCAGCATTAAAGATGCTGTGCCAGTGCATTCTCTTATATATGCAAGTCCCCCATAGGGAGCCTTGCATATATAAGAGAAAGCACTGGCTTACAAGGTCAAGGTAATTATTGTCCGGCGAATGTATTCTCTTAGATGCGAGGCTCCCTATGGGAGACTCGCATATTTAAGAGAATGCATTGGCACAGAGTTTTCAAACAATTTCAGGAAGCTCCACAGTCATGCAAGGGTTCCTACATCCCGGGATTAGTTATACATTGCCCCTGTTCATACTCTAGCTGAATATAATTTTAATTTTTTTTACACGGGACTGGCGCTGTTGTTATTTTTAGAACATTTCAACATTTTTTATTGACAATCTACATTATCAAGCATTTTAATGTGAATTCTAGTGTAGTACGTACGAAGAATTGTGTTTTTTTTTAGTGTCAACTCTTCACCCCGTTTGTAGAGGATAGGAGGCTCATCTGCCCCGGCATCATACATCCCTGGATTATTTATATCTCCACAGCAGCACAGGATTCTACACCAGCCGTTGTACTGATCCAATATAAACATATTGGCCGGGCACTCAGCTTCAGGCTACACTCATGTAGTCCAGTCAATTTGTACTCATGTCACCAGAGCCCGGTATCAGTTGCTTTATTGATGGTCGGGCGGGGAGCCCCTCTGGCAATGAGTTCATTAAGTTAGATCGGAGTGGCCTTCGTGGTCCGACCATGATATCTAATCTTTATTAACATACATAGCTTGTAGCACTAAAAGCTTGACTAAAAGGACTTCACGTTGACGTTGGATCTCTGTGGGTACCAGGCACATGGCTATTGGGGGACCAGACCAAAGTTGGGGTCATTTCATTTGCACCCCCCCCCCCCCATGCACCCCCACCTGCTGTGTTTGAATTTTTCAACTGGTGTGTCAAGCTTTCCAACTGTTGGAAATTCTGACCTAACACCATTATTTGTTTTGATATTTTCCAACTAATGACAATTTCATGTAAATTACAAAAATGGCTGAAATTTGATCTAAATTTATTTCAGTTGTGATCTCTCCGCTATACTGCTCACATCTTTAGGTTAATTTTGCCAAAACATGTGTCACAAAAGTATTTTTATGTCTTAATAATGCTTACATGAAAGTTATGGGATATTAGGTTTTGTAGTGCGAGTGGAATGTAAGTGCATGACCGGATTTCTTCTTTATCTACTAGTATGTTAATAAGAAATGGTTTCAGTGAGAGACATGCTTAAATCATGCATAAATCAACATTGTTTATGTCCTTTATACATAGTTTGATTTGTTACAATGTCATATGTATAACTATATGGGCGACTTAGGCCTGAAATAAACCATTCTATTACATATATATAAAAACAACATATATAACACTGAATACTGTTTGAAAAATCACACTGTTAACAATTTGAAAGGATTTCTGGTGAGAAATTTCCAACTGATGTTGTGTCAAACCTGAAATTTCCTATTGAAACTTTTTGCCAAAGTCAGGGGATGTGTGGTCTAGGAGACATTTATTTATAGTAAGTGGTCACCACCATATCACAGTTGCAGTTAACTGGTTCAAACTCACAATTGAATCTGAAGAGATTGGTATTTTAACCATTTGTATACTAAATACTCATTGAAGAGTAGTTACAATATGAAATGTTCACATAATAAGTTCAACAAACAATTGCAACACCGTTTTTATGTGGATCAGTCATATAAAGATACAGGTTGAGTTCGAATTTGGGTTTGATCCGATGATTTTGCCTTGAGTTATGGACCTTTTTCAACTTAAAAATTGTTTTCTTCTTTGGTTTCCGGATGATAACTCAAGTTTGGATTGTTTAATTGGAAATTCTGTATTTTTGTGGGTCGTTCATATCAATTTTTATAATTTTCTGTATGAGGGTACCTTCATGGTGTAATCAACTCCTACAGTTTTGATCGTAGATATTTAAAACTTCAGAGTATTGTTTCCCACATATTGGAGATGTGCAACATGTATTTAGATGACGGAAAAATTATTTCTTTACGGAATTATTAACCCTTGCGACTTAGAACATTTCAACATTTTTTTTAATTTCTTTAACAAAGCGGCATCGACTTGCCACATTGTTCGGGGACACTGTGGTCAGCTGACCTTTTATTTTTTCTGGACACCACTCCAAATGAATGATAAATAGAATGGGTTAATATTTGTTTGAGGACCCCTATAAATAGAATGGGTTAATACTTGTTTGAGGACCCCTATAAATAGAATGGGTTAATACTTGTTTGAGGACCCCTATAAATAGAATGGGTTAATACTTGTTTGAGGACCCCTATAAATAGAATGGGTTAATACTTGTTTGAGGACCCCTATAAATAGAATGGGTTAATACTTGTTTGAGGACCCCTATAAATAGAATGGGTTAATACTTGTTTGAGGACCCATATAAATAGAATGGGTTAATACTTGTTTGAGGACCCCTATAAATAGAATGGGTTAATACTTGTTTGAGGACCCCTATAAATAGAATGGGTTAATACTTGTTTGAGGACCCCTATAAATAGAATGGGTTAATATTTGTTTGAGGACCCCTATAAATAGAATGGGTTAATATTTGTTTGAGGACCCCTATACATAGAATGGGTTAATATTTGTTTGAGGACCCCTATAAATAGAATGGGTTAATATTTGTTTGAGGACCCCTATAAATAGAATGGGTTAATATTTGTTTGAGGACCCCTATAAATAGAATGGGTTAATACTTGTTTGAGGACCCCTATAAATAGAATGGGTTAATACTTGTTTGAGGACCCCTATTTATTTGAGCGAGGCTGTTATTAGTACAGTTTAATTACGGTTCCTCTCATCCACTCTGACCTCTCACCATCTTGTTAAGTATTACCTCGGGATATTTTACTTTTCTTGTGAATCAACTCATCCGGTATTACTGCTGTTGAATTTGAAAGGGAAAAAGCGATGAGGTTGTCATGGACATAAAATGCACAAGACTCAATTCACCAAGTTTAGATCTATGGGGGTTTATCCTAGATATATTGGACGATCTTTAGAGTTTCTTGACACTATGTATACATATTCAAAATGATTGTCACTATTTCGATTGCAGAGTTGGTCGCTTTGTTCATCTGCAAATGATTATTTTGGACTCACTGCTATATTCATCATATTCATTATAAATAAGTGTTGATTGTTTTTACAATAATATTCATAATGTGAATTCAACAATTAGACAATATTTTCACTTTTAGAAGTTTATATATAAATTTAATGGAAATTATCATAAATATCTAAAATTTTAACCCATTCATGAGGTTCATGATGGGAGCTGTGCATGTGCAGCATTAAAGATCCTGTGCCAGTGCATTCTCTTATATATGCAAAAATATAAGAGAATGCACTGGATTACAAGGTCAAGGAAAATATTATCTGCCAAGTGTATTCTGTTATATATGCAAGGCTCCCTATGTGAGACTCGCATATGTGAGAGAATGCATTGGCACAGGGTTTTTGCAAAATTTCAGGAAGCTCCATGCAGTCATGAAGGCTTATAAACATTACTTGTGTTCAAACTGATATTCCAACACTGGTAATCAAACTATACTACTATTTTAGAATGTTTAAACAATGTTTATATAGACTGATCTCAGTCGGCTCCATTAAACTTTGGTGTCTTATTGCACTAATTGCACTTTTATCAGTAATTCCACTGTAACAGTCATGTTTACATACAAGCCTTGAAATAGTGTGCCTGTCATTTGCAGAATGAGGTCCCCAGAGGGTGAATTTAGTGATGCTACCCCGCATAGCTGGCTAGCATCACCAAATTCAACCTCTGGGGACCTCATTCTGCTTACACCTCAGCAGAATGAGGTTCCCAGAGGGTGAATTTGGTGATGCTAGCCCACTATGCGGTGTAGCATCACTAAATTCACCCGCTGGGGACCTCATTCTGCAAATGACAGGCACACTATTTCAAGGCTTGTTTACATAACAATGGTTTTGACATGCAAAATCTCATTATTGGAGAGTTATTAATAATGAAAATAAGAACGTGACAAAGTCAATCTATTTTTTCGTTGTACTTGTTGATGGTAGTTGCTCTGTATTACAGACTTTTATCTTATTTCCCATGAACCCACTTCAAAGGCATTAGTCTCTCTTAAAAAAAAATTCAATAACCAAATTTGAAGCCTTAGAGTCCCTTTAAACTCTGATAGTTTGCTCCTGATATTACATCAGTCTGTAAACCCTCATATTTATGTAGACTGGTTCCTTGGGTGATCAAGTCTGTGCAACCACATATTTATGTAGACTGGTTCCTCCTTTCAGACCCATGTACAGTAATGCCCTAAGTAATCGACTCCTTAACCACAGCAGAATTATGGGTAACTTTTCAGGATTTAGTCAGAAATATGGCTGTGTACGCTTTCCGATGAATGGTAACAAGCCATATTTCCGACTAAATCCTGAAAAATTACCCATAATTCTGCTGTGGTTACAGAGCTTTCCGATGAATGGCAACAAGCCATATTTCCTACTAAATCCTGAAAAGTTACCCATAATTCTGCTGTGGTTCAGGAGTCGATTAGTTAGGGCATTACTGTATTTATATAGACTTGTTCCTCATCTGATTGAGTCCATGTACTCATATATATGTAGACTTGTTCCTCATGCGGCAGTCCATGTACCCATATATTTATATAGACTTGTTCCTCGTTTCAGACCCATGTACCCACATATTTATATAGACTTGTTCCTCGATCGTTTCAGACCTATGTACCCACATATTTATATAGACTTGTTCCTCGATCGTTTCAGACCTATGTACCCACATATTTATGTAGATTTGTTCCTCGATTGTTTCAGACCCATGTACCCACATATTTATGTAGAATTGTTCCTCGATTGTTTCAGACCCATGTTCCCACATATTTATGTAGATTTGTTCATCATTTCAGACCCATGTTCCCACATATTTATGTAGATTTGTTCCTCGTTTCAGACCCATGTTCCCACATATTTATGTAGATTTGTTCCTCGTTTCAGACCTATGTACCTCACAGACCCATGATAGATTCCAGACACAGCCATTGTTTTGTCAGGTAGGTTAAATTATTTTCTGGGAATTCACTTTCCTCAGACTCTATCATTATACAAACATGAGTCTGGCCAACACCTCACTTTCTCGATTTCCTCTACAGTCCCGTGAGTGTAAGACTTCCTCGAGGTTCCCATGAGCGTAGAAACACGTTTCTGGAATGTTTTCAACAATGGAATAATAGGGAGTTACAATGAGATTCTAAACATTCTAGGTATGTCATGCGATCGTCAGATGATTGTCTGAGTATTTACAAGCCTTGAAATAAGGTGTCTGTCATTTTCAGAATGAGGTCCCCAGAGGGTGAATTCTGCAAATGACAGACACCCTATTTCAAGGCTTGAGTATTTATATGCATGTGATTTAACTCTCAGCTTCATCTGAATCTGGTTTTGACATATAATTTTTTTGTTCTATGGATTGCTATGGATTTCTATAGTTTCGGGTGTCCCCATGCAGAATATCTTCCATTTTTTTCTTGACAGATTACTAGTTTCCGGTGTCACTGGTTTATATCTTGACATTTGCAGAAAAAATTGGAACCGGAAACTCTTAAAGAAAACAATTCAGCTTTTCCCTATTATTATCCTGTGATCAGTATTGAAATATGTTTCTGGAATGTTAAATTCTAGGCAAGCCTTGAAATAGTTTGTCTGTCATTTGCGGGCTAGCATCACCAAATTCACCCTCTGGGAACCTCATTCTGCAAATGACAGGCACACTATTTCAAGGCTTGATTCTAGGTATGTCATGCGATTAGGTGAGGGATTTTTATTTTTATACTATTTTACATAAATTATTCGGGTATTCAAGAATATTGACTTGAGTGGATCGATAGGATGAGTGAAACGTTAGAAAATCATTTACATGTCCGACTTTTTGATACACAACACGATTTAATCTCGGCTCTATACATGTTGGTCTAGGTAAATACTCGGTGGCAATATTTAGTATAAATAAAATATTTCGATGCAGGGCTTAAAAATCGGTGGGCGGCGATGAAATTCTGAAATGTTGACGCTTAAATTGAGGGGTCATTTCTAGATATTTTTCCATCTGTTGCTACTTCACTAATTCACCGCTAACTCACTGGGGAAAATCCTCTATAAATATTTAGATCTTATTCTGAAGGACTCCGGATAATATCCATACGGCACCATTCATCTAATTCTCCCAGAGGATTGTGGGTAAACAGATTCCTCTAATGGAATATGACATGTTCTCCAAATACAGAAGCTAATTGGTTATCTCATATCTGTGAGAACGGACCGTGAATCCACGTTCCGAGTGGTAGCCGTTCGTGGATGAAGGTCATCGCGTTCCTGCATATCTCGGCATATATTGACAGAATGTGTATTCCCCGTTCCAATAGATTAATGATTTAATCTTCATTAACCCTCTCTATACTAAATACTCATTGACGAGTAGTTATCCGTTAGGAACTGTTCAGATATTATGTTCAACAAACAACATTTCCCACCAAAGAATATGAATCTGTCTGCACTGGTATTATCTGGTATGATCTTTTTGTCATACTGTCATCTGCTCATTTATCCGGAACACCCCTCCAAATGAATAATAGACCATTCCAGTGTATACTTTTATAACTGAACAGGAGAATCCATTTGGTATAGAAAGTCATCTTTCAGTCTCTACTCGAAAATATCACTGAAAGACTGAGCTCTGTAAAAAAAAAAGGGTTAATTTTCTATTGTTTGACCCAAACCCAAACAGTGTAACGCTTCAGTAACGAGGAGCAATGTGCTCTTATTTATTGCCGCATAAACAAATGTTTACTCCAGTTGCAAAGTTACCATATGTGACCCGCCATATCAAATCCAGTCGTAAGTCGGGATTTTTTTACCCTGTGCCAATGCATTCTCTTATATATGCGAGGCGACCTATGTTCTTGTATTCTTTAACAATTTTATAATTTCACCCATACAGAGCCCCAGACAAACATGAGCAGACGACACTCTTCTATATATGTGTGGGGCTCCCTGCAGGGTAATGGATGTTTTTTATTTTATGTCCTAAAAATTGTAAGAAACATTTATTTAAAAAAAATGATAAAAAATTGTTAGGCCAATGCATTCTCTTATATATGCGAGGCGACCTATGGTCGACTCGCATATATAAGAGAATGCATTGACACAGGGTAAAAAAATCCCGATTTACGACTGGATTTGATATGGCGGGTCACATATCATTCAAGGGGTAGGGTGGTTGTCACTGGTTGAGGGCCAAATATTTCTGCAACAACTTATTAAAAAATTCATGGAAATGCATCAAACTGTTCATATGGGTCCAACATCAAACTGTTCATATGGTCCAACTTCAAACTGTTCATATGGTCCAACATCAAACTGTTCATATGGTCCAACATCAAACTGTTCATATGGTCCAACATCAAACTGTTCATATGGTCCAACATCAAACTGTTCATATGGTCCAACTTCAAACTGTTCATATGGTCCAACATCAAACTGTTCATATGGTCCAACATCAAACTGTTCATATGGTCCAACATCAAACTGTTCATATGGTCCAACATCAAACTGTTCATATGGTCCAACTTCAAACTGTTCATATGGTCCAACATCAAACTGTTCATATGGTCCAACATCAAACTGTTCATATGGGTCAACATCAAACTGTTCATATGGTCCAACATCAAACTGTTCATATGGGTCCAACATCAAACTGTTCATATGGTCCAACATCAAACTGTTCATATGGTCCAACATCAAACTGTTCATATGGGTCCAACATCAAACTGTTCATATGGGTCCAACATCAAACTGTTCATATGGGTCCAACATCAAACTGTTCATATGGGTCCAACAACAAACTGTTCATATGGGTCCAACATCAAACTGTTCATATGGGTCCAACATCAAACTGTTCATATGGGTCCAACATCAAACTGTTCATATGGGTCCAACATCAAACTGTTCATATGGGTCCAACATCAAACTGTTCATATGGGTCCAACATCAAACTGTTCATATGGGTCCAACATCAAACTGTTCATATGGGTCCAACATCAAGTTGATGGGGGGTTAATTAGCTCGCGTGTGTGGATATCAGAGAAGGGGGTTCGCTAAGTCAAAATTGTCTGTGAATTTGGACAAACTGCAAAGTTTATCTAGAAAACACAAAGTGTACTGTTGGTTATTTGAAGAACCAATGTAGTTGAATGTATGCTAGTTATAACTACAATAACTAGGTTTAGAGCACAATCCCATTGTTGCAATCGTTCCCTGATTTTTTGTAAAGCACAACAATTCCCAAGGCTGGCGAAGGAATAGTTCAGTGATTATCCCATTGTTAGGCATTCGCAACTCATAACAGACAAATCGCACGGGCGCTACAAATTGGGACCAGTCCATGTTGTTTCAGACATATCTATTCACATTCAATGGCAATCAATTCATGTTAATCACGTTTTTGGGTGTGTCTAACCGGCTATGGTGTCCAATCGCGGCTAGCGCACGTCACATTTCCAGTTTATTGCATTATGTGGGATCAATTGTGCTCTAAGTATCTCGACTTGGAAAATGGTTATTACTAATATTTATAGTCATCCTTGCTATGCTATAGAAGGGTTCATAAACTATTTTGGAATTCTTTAATGTTTTGGAATTTCATTAAAAAAAACTTTCTCCTGGGCTTGAAAATAATGGAAAATGACATTTTTTTCCACCTCACTATGAAATATTGGAAACAATTCACCTCTTTTTGGTAGCAGTCCGAACTATATTTGGACTTTGGGTCTATTTAATTAGACCTTTTCTTCTTTTTTTTTCAATTTTGTTAGTTATGTAATTGTCTTTTGTATATGATCGGGTTGTCCCTATTGGGCGTAACGATAATAAAGATAAGATAAGATGCCGCTGAGTGATATTTTTTCTGTGTTGTAGGGAAGGGTTAACATTTCAGTTTACTCAGAAAATGCTGAGTACAGAGTAAATTGAACCAAATCATGTTCATTACAATATGATGGCTTTATCCAACATTAGTGATTTTTTACTACGTCCTTGTCTATTTACCACATTGACATTCGACTCGTTGAATGGCCATTACTAAGATTTATACTCATCCTTGCTGCGCTATAGAAGGGTTCATTCACTAGATTGGAATTCTTGACTGTTTTGGAATTTCACCAAAAAAAAAAACTTCCCAGAGCTTGAAAAACATGGAAAATATCCTTTTTTCACCTCGCTTTGAAATATTGGGAAAAATTCACCTCTTGTTGGGAGCAGTTTTTGACTTTGGACTATTCTCTTAGCTCTTTTTCTTTTTTTTTCAAACTTTGTTACTCATATAATTATCTTTTGTATATTATCGGGTTGTCCCTAGTGGGAGTAATAATAATAAAGATAAGATGCCCCTGAGTGACATTTTTTCTGTGTTGTATAGGGAAGGGTTAACATTTCAGTTTACTCAGAAAATGCTGAGTACAGAGTAAATTGAACCAAATCATGTTCATTACAATATGATGGCTTTATCCAGCATTAGTGATTTTTTTACGACGTCCTCGTCTATTTACCACATTGACATTCGACTCGGAGAATGGCCATTACTAAGATTTATACTCATCCTTGCCATGTGATTCATACTCCGATTTCTGGATCTAATCTATTAGGCATGTGACCAGCACGAGGACTGAGGACGTCTGACCTAGAGGTCAATAGGATTATCTCCCTTGATTTTCCCAGCCCCACTGATCTCTCGGACACTAATAAACCAATATCTAGACGCTGTCCACACTAAGCTTTGTAAATACGGGAGAACGACCCTCTATTTCAATAAATATTGGGGACGGAATCTTTATTTTGATAAATATTTGCTCACGCTTTTCCCATAATTCCTCGATGTTTCCTGTTAGATTTATGACTTTGGTGCGGACAGCTGGTCAACAGAGTTCGCTGGTCATTAGGCTGTAGCTGATGAATCATAGATATATCTCAGATAGTTACTGTATATTGGCTCATTCAGATCAAGGGCGTAATTCTGGGTACGGCTGGACGGTTTTGGCCGTACCAATATTTTGCTGGCAAAGGTGAATGATATACTTCTAACATGCAGCACCAGGGCACCATCACGGCCTAAATGCATTTCCAATAAGTTCAGCTCAAATGTTAACAATCCTGCCATTCCTGCATGGTATGCCCAATTAACGTATTAAGAGTATTGGAACAACAAATTGATCATAATATTTGAGCTGTAGATTCGGCGTTATATATAAACACACCGACCAATGGCCCTTTAGTGGACACAATATTTTATTCTCAAGAATAGCACATATAATACATAATATAAGGACGATAACAATTTAACATTAGAGAAAAGGATTTGGCAGTAAGCCAAAGGCTTATAGGTGGCCATTTCCTTAGTATCTATATTGCATCATGGTTTGATTGGGTCTCAATAATGAACTGCCTGTTCCACAAGCACCCGCAACCTATCCCGTTGCCAATCGCTGCGAGTCCACCCCTCACACACAATCACACCTCTGGCATGCTTGAGTATACGAGAGCACAATATTTTTGTTTTATGTAGGCTTTTGGTTCACGCTTTACAGTTCTTAACCATATTATGTCAGTTAAATCGTTTGGTATCGTCGATGAACTTTTGGACGGCAATGAATATGTCGGAATTTTTGGTATAAGATATATCTACGGACCCATACAGTAATATTTTGACTTCCAAGTTCACATTCAGATTGGCTAAATAACGGACTCTTTCACGCTCGAATATTGGACAGTGGAGTAAGACAAACTCCTTTCCAATATAGGGCTCTATATGCCTATTCCTAATTCATGCTCCAGGGCTAAGCACTGCCAGGAAATTGCATGGGTCAAATATGTACGTGGTATTGACGTGTGTAATTTTGTAATTTTAGTTGGTACGATACATGTATCGCCAACCGTAGGCATGTCACTACCATGTGCCAAATTTTGCAATGTACATGCAAATTGGTGGGGGATTTCGGATGAGCAAATTGCTCATTAACGTTGGAAGTGATGCCCGATGTCATGTTCTCCACCGTCAACACTACCCCAGGTGCTCTCAGCCAATGCTAAGATGGTGGATGTACATATACTTGTCAGACATTCTCGCACACTGCTGAAGATGGACCATATATTTCCGGGGAAAAAGCCTGGTTAGTGATCATGACATTTCAACTTTGAAGTTAAATGCATGTTCCGAGATCTAAACCTGCACATTGTCACAGTTTCACGACCGACATCAGAATATAGAGTTATTGTAACATTGAATCGACACAATAAACCAACAAAGACAAGCAACTATGTCGATTGTTCATTCGCTAAGCACCTGCACATGCAGACATTTAGACAAAAGTTGGTTATTCAAACTTAATATTTCTTCTGTGATGATTGTGTGGCTCAATGGTAATGGTCAGCCGAGAGACTGGAACTCCAATAAATTTAACTAGCATACAGTTGAGCTGTTCAATTCGCAGTAATTTTCCCACATAATGATCAAATGCGTTGTTGGAACATCGACATGTTATATAAATAAAATTAGGTAAATACTACATGGATGTATACAACTATACAAAACATCACTGGACCTTAATATACCCCACTCGTATGATATATATATACTCCACACTCCCCTCAGCAACTTCTGCACTGACATACATCGGCGAATGTAATTATGTAATTGTCATTCACTCATGTATATAATATACTTGAAATACCACCGATGCCAGGATCGAGTTTATCTAACTCAATATTACAGTAAATATTACTGATTTCCATTTTTTCTAACCACTTCTATATGCATGTACATATCAGTAAATAAAGTAAAACGCGTCATTTTGAATGCAATATTAAATTCACCAGGGCATCCCCCAAACCCCCTCCTACAAGAGGGGAAACTCCCCTCAAGATAGTGTTCTCCCCACTCACTGCTTAGTAGGTCGGATAATGCTTCAAAGTATGTGAATGGCTTTAATTTTCGTGGTTCAGCTATTTGCGACTTTTTCGTGGGTTCGTACATTCTTGGGTCCACTCCAAATGATCAGTTAATATACAAAACACAAAATAAAGTCAAATTATTCAACCAGTTCCAAGTAGCATGAACTGATCTAGAAGATATTTGTGAAAAAACGTCATATTTTCAACTTAATCCTGATTCACAGAACTTTCAACTGGATGTGATTTCATAAAGAGCGTTTATTTATTAAATAACATACTTGTCCATATATGTATAGCAGATGATGAGATAGTTCTGACAGAAAGGTCACGAGGGGTGATTCAAATAACAAAGTATTCCATGTTCATGAGAGTATATGTATAACGAGTGTGCAATATGTCTCGATATTGACTTACTGTATTTTCGCGGTAATAAAACAGTATGTGACTTTAAGTTGATTTTATGGGTGAAATATGGGTCCCTGGCAGCGACAGGCACCCTCATTGGATTCAGCATACTTGAGTTATGCTAGAAAACTTAGTTTCATGCTTTTCCCCAAAAATGCCTCTAGGGTTCTTAAGTGTTCCACAAATGTAGCTTTTCCGACCAGACTACAAGATACAGTTGACAAATTGAAACAAACAATGTGCAGACACATCGGCGATCCGTCGGAAATTGCGCATCAGCACCTTAGGTGTATAATTAATTAGCATGTCGAGTGTCCAAGCTTTTGTTGACAACTATTGAGAATGTCAACAACGGGATTGTATTACATAAACCTACATAACCTTGGTGAAAGCACAGGTCGCCTGGTGCGATACCACCACTACGAGTATTTATTACACTCCAATGCGCGATTTCTATTGAAAACGCTGTTAATTAAAAATGGTAATATCACTAGTGAATTATGTAATTTCCCGTGACGTCATTGACGTTACGTCACTTAATATTGATCTAGACTGAATTCTCGATGACTGATCTTTCTCCACATCGGGACTTTGCGTGTTAATCATATTTGGCGAACCAAATTGATGCAGAAGTGTAATAAATAGAGTAATCAATTAATTCCGAGAATTACGTTCAATAATTCACTCGAGGCGGGAGACGTTTGGGTACCGACGTCTCTCACCTCTCGTGAATTATTTAACGTAATTCTCGGAACCAATTGATTACTCTCTATATATATACAATATATACTCGTAGTGGTGGAATCGCACAATTTCACCTGCGGGTAAACGTCACTCTCTTATAACATGTACATCGGGTCAATAGAGTTGCATGTATACCTCCCGCATGACATTCTCAAAATGGCGATCGCGATAGTTTCGATAACATTTTTTCGTGGGTGTTTTAATTTCGTGGTTATCAACAACACGAAAAACACGAAAATTGGAACACCACGAATAAATGTACTTTTACTGAGAGCTTTCCGATGAATGGCAACAAGCCATATTTTCGACTAAATCCTGAAAAATTGCCCATAGTTCTGCTGTGGTTAAGAAGTCGATTATTTAGGGCATTACTGAATTTACTGTACATTCCAAACAAAGTAATTTTTATTTCCAAATAATTTGTTCAGTCCTCGAAATTAGCCACGGCATAACCAATGCCATGGTAAATGGCATGGCAACATTTGGAATCTAATTTTGAGGGCTGATTTGTTAGTGTCCCTCTAAGTCATCAAAATTATATAGAGTAAATGGATAGTATACTGTAGAGGGTGTCACCCCCCCCCCCCCCACCCTCTCTCTTTTAGAATGCATGATTCAGGCCATTTTCAGGTGGTATCTGGAATTCATACCCATCTGTTAATGCTGAATTGGTGATTATCGCATGGTTTCGATCAAAAAGAAACCCAGGATCTCTCAAACATGCAAAAAGACACACAGGACACCGTGTCCCAAACGAGCAAAAAGACACCCAGGGTGTCCCAAACGAGCAAAAAGAAACCCAGGATCTCTCAAACATGCAAAAAGACACCCAGGGTGTCCCAAACATGCAAAAAGACACCCAGGATCTCCCAAACGAGCAAAAAGACACCCAGGGTGTCCCAAACGAGCAAAAAGACACCCAGGATCTCAAAGTCAACGGGAATTAACATTAGTCGTTTGCTATTTACAGAACTGCGCTGCCAGTCAGACTCAAAGCGGGTGGTATATATGTCCATTTAAATTCCGTTGATATTTCACACCGATCACAAACAAATAATTATATTAATAATATTAATAAATATATAGCAGACGACTAATCTAAATTCCCATTGTTTGGTGAGACTTTGATATCCTGGGTGTCTTTTTGCCTGTTTGAGATATCCTGGGTGTCTTTTTGCCTGTTTGAGAGATCCTGGGTGTCTTTTTGCCTGTTTGAGAGATCCTGGGTGTCCTTTTGCCTGTTTGAGATATCCTGGGTGTCTTTTTGCCTGTTTGAGACATCCTGGGTGTCTTTTTGCGTGTTGTTTCTTTTTGCCTGTTTGAGACATCCTGGGTGTCTTTTTGCGCGTTGTTTCTTTTTGCCTGTTTGAGACATCCTGGGTGTCTTTTTGCGCGTTGTTTCTTTTTGCCTGTTTGAGAGATCCTGGGTGTCTTTTTGCCTGTTTGAGAGATCCTGGGTGTCATTTTGCCTGTTTGAGACATCCTGGGTGTCTTTTTGCTCGAAACCATGCGACAATGACCTATTCAGCTCTGTTAACTGGTACATGTACCTGGTATTGATATACCCAATTTAATACCTCTAATACCTCTTGCTATGTACATGCTCTGGGTAGTTTGTCAGCAAATGTGTGAAACTATGATCATATTAGTGTACAATTACTAAATATGTAATCCAAATTCTCTTAACTGTATGCAGGATTCACCCCTCTCTGCTAACTGTATGCAGGATTCACCCCTCTCTGCTAACTGTATGCAGGATTCACCCCTCTCTGCTAACTGTATGCATGATTCACCCCTCTCTGCTAACTGTATGCAGGATTCACCCCTCTCTGCTAACTGTATGCATGATTCACCCCTCTCTGCTAACTGTATGCATGATTCACCCCTCTCTGCTAACTGTATGCATGATTCACCCCTCTCTGCTAACTGTATGCAGGATTCACCCCTCTCTGTTAACTATATGCAGGATTCACCCCTCTCTGTTAACTGTATGTAGTATTCATGGGGGTGAGGTAGGGAGTGACAACATCATTCTATATATCACCAAATTTTCCAACCAATGCCTGACCAAGGTAGCAATTATCAGCCCAGACATGATATTTAATACAGCACACCAGAATCTAAATCAAAAGCAATAAAGAAAAGCTCCGTTAATTAGCAGGGGTGGTAGGCCAGGGGACATTTACCCCTCCCCTCTTGCCCTTTATCATAGTGAGGGGCAGGATATGGGGCATGAAGTGCCCTTTCTAATCTATAGAATGACAAGAAATACCGTGTTTACCCTGCTATTCTGACCAGGAATTATTCTGGAATATTCATTCCAGAATATTTTGGAAAAATATTCAAGGATATTCTAGGAAAGTATATGGCACCATGAATAAACTGAAGAATAGACATGAATAATGTAGCTGACTAGCATATTTGAACTTAGGCTAATATTCTGTTTTAGTTTGTTGCAAAATAGTCAAAGTTAAAAATTCTTGTATATTCATGCTTATTCTAGTCTCATACGTTGCTGAAAAATAGATATTCCAGATTATTCAAGGTTATTCTTCTGATCCCCACAGTCACATGGGATGTGCCCCTCATAGTTACAAAATATGTCCCTGTGTGTGGATGAGAACTGTCCAGGTGCCTGTGTTAACCCTTTCAGTGCCAGGTCCGATTTTTGTATCAACCCATATACCCTGTGCCAATACATTCTCTTATATATGTGAGTCGACCATAGGTCGCCTCGCATATATAAGAGAATGCATTGGCCTAACAATTTTTCATCATTTGTTATTATTTTTTACAATTTTAATAATTTTTTTCTTATATTCTTTAACAGACTTATTTTGTAGGTTTAGTGCCAGGGAATCTTACGTTTTTCATGGGCATTACAATTATTATTATGAATACTTGGTGATAGTTTTGAGTTATAACATGCCCCTAAGGTGTTATCCAGTTTGTTTTTAAAATCGCTATAGCATGCTTAAGCATACCAAAAAAAAATTCGACCCCAGAACAAAAATTTATTTTATTTTTTAGGGCCAATTTTACATACCGTAAATCGATGGCACTCAAAGGGTTAAAGCCTATCATGGCTGCAATGCCTCTGTACTTAATGAAATATAGTTCTGCTTGTTGAAATAGCCACCGGTCTTGTTGAGAGGCAAATTAAATAATCTCCCTACTTTCAATAAAAATAAATTATAAGGTAGAAAAATTGGGGTCAAGTTGGGAAGAATGAACCAGTTTACAGATGACGGAATCGATGAACTGGTTTGCCGATATTTAACAGTTAAATAAACCATCGCTGAGATGATTCGCTTTGAATTCATGTCTCATATTTACCTGAGAAGCAATCAACGTGTACCAATCAAACTATCACGTCAATACAGAGTGTTCAGCCGGTTCCGTAATTAAGCACGTTTGTATCTATTGGTAGCTGTTACTGTGGCACGAGACCACGCGCCGAGACATCTTACATGCACGCAGTGTTTTATGCAAACAATTAAAAATTCATGTTTGTTTGTACGTCAAATAAAACCATCTGGTCATGAGAACAATAGGTCGGCAGGGTACAAAGATTCATTTGTATTCCGCAGCATGCCCTATTCTCCGACTCCGGACTCTCCAGGGTAATTTCTCCACATGACGTTCTCGCCGACCTCTCGAGCTAATATCACCACATGCTTCCATTCTTCTGTTGGAATGTGTTCTGTGGACATAAAATAGTAAAACTGATAGAGATTGTGAATTGATAATAAGATGGGTTTTCTTCATTTCCTAATAGAAAACGTTTTGTTAACTTCTTTCTATGTATCTTGAATTCAATCATTTGGAGTTGAAACTGTAGCCACGCAAGGCTGAGTATAAGATGCCTGTCATTTGCAGAATGAAGTCCCCAGATGATAATTTAGTGATGCCATCCCACATAGCAGGCTAGCATCACTAATTCACCCTCTGTGGATCTCATTTTGCTTAGGCCTCATCTTCTCTGGAAAGTTTCTTTATTATCAAATTTCTATAGATTCTATTTCTTTTTTAGTTTAGCTTCATTATATCCCCAAATTGGCAGATGACACATTTCATTATTGAGGTTCCCAATGGGTGTACATCACAATATTCACCATTTGGGGACTTCAATCTGAGTTTATGTCTCCGATAGCAGATAAGCCCATGCAGAATGAGGTTACCAGAGGGTGAATTTGGTGCTGCTAGTTCAATGTGTGGGATAGCGTCGCTAAATTCACCCTCTGGGGACCTCATTCTGCAAATGACAGGCACACTAAACTCAGACTTGGTTCTCTTTGCTGTTTTATGTTCATGTTATTTATGACAAGCTTTACAATATAATTGCTTACCTGTTGTCATTAGAAAACAATTGTGCTAGTATTGTGACAATATTATTTACACTTGAAGTTATCACGAAGACAGATTGATTAGCAAATATATTGGGCAATCAATAGCCCTGAATAAAAATACACTATACACACATTAAAAGTCATACAAATGTAGATAGGAAAAGACCTACCTGAGCTTATTAGAAAACAATTGATCTAGTCTCATGACAATGTCATGAACTCCTTTAGTGCCACAGTCGACCATTCATCTAGATTCAGGATGGGAGGAACCCCAACTGCAAAGAGGAAGGGGGTGACATGGGGTCAGTTACACAGTGGATAATGTTCCCTTCTAGTCATCTAGCTTCAGACCTGGTGAAATGGTGAAGAAGAAACTCATGAATCGGCTAAATAATTCTAACTTTGCCCCAACCTGACTTCAGAATCTAGAGGTATCGGCATTAGATACACTGTCCCGCCTCAACCCCCAACACCAGAATCTAGTCAGATCAGCACTAGACACACCTGTGGAACTTGATTAAGAGATGCATGTTTAATTGGTTGAGTTTTAACTCATCTGATTATAATGCCCCCCCCCCCCCCCCCCCCTCCCCGGCATCCTCCCTGCCTCCACCACTAGACACTTGAATGAGAGATGCATGTTTAATTGGTTGAGTGAGTGGACGGCTTCTATCTATGAGTAGCAGATCTTAACTCATCTGATTATAATGCCCCCGACCCTCCCCAGTACCCCCCCCTCCCTGGCATCCTCCGTGCCCCCACCACTAGACACACCTGTGATACTTGAATGAGAGATGCATGTTTAATTGGTTGAGTGAGTGGACGGCTTCTATCTATGAGTAGGAGATCTTAACTCATCTGATTATAATGCCCCTCCCCCAGTACCCCCCCCTCCTCCCCGGCATCCTCCCTGCCCCCACCACTAGACACACCTGTGATTCTTGAATGAGAGATGCATGTTTAATTGGTTGAGTGAGAGGACAGCTTCTATCTATGAGTAGGAGATCTTAACTCATCTGATTATAATGCCCCTCCCCAGTACCCCCCCCCCCCCCCCTGGCATCCTCCCTGCCCCCACCACTAGACACACCTGTGATTCTTGAATGAGAGATGCATGTTTAATTGGTTGAGTGAGTGGACAGCTTCTATCTATGAGTAGGAGATCTTAACTCATCTGATTATAATGCTCCTCCCCCAGTACCCCCCCCCCCCCCCCCCCCTCCCGTCATCCTCCCTGCCCCCACCACTAGACACACCTGTGATACTTGAATGAGAGATGCATGTTTAATTGGTTGAGTGAGCGGACAGCTTCTATCTATGAGTAGGAGATCTTAACTCATCTGATTATAATGCCCCTCCCCCAGTACCCCCCTCCCCGTCATCCTCCCTGCCCCCCACCACTAGACACACATGTGATACTTGAATGAGAGATGCATGTTTAATTGGTTGAGTGAGTGGACGGCTTCTATCTATGAGTAGGAGATCTTAACTCATCTGATTATAATGCCCCTCCCCCAGGACCCCCCCTCCCTGGCATCCTCCGTGCCCCCACCACTAGACACACCTGTGATACTTGAATGAGAGATGCATGTTTAATTGGTTGAGTGAGTGGACAGCTTCTATCTATGAGTAGGAGATCTTAACTCATCTAATTATAATGCCCCTCCCCCAGTACCCCCCCTCCCTCCCCCTGCATCCTCCCTGCCCCCACCACTAGACACACCTGTGACACTTGAATGAGAGATGCATGTTTAATTGGTTGAGTGAGTGGACGGCTTCTATCTATGAGTAGGAGATCTTAACTCATCTGATTATAATGCTCCTCCCCCAGTACCCCCCCCCCCCTCCCCGGCATCCTCCCTGCCCCCCACCACTAGACACACCTGTGATACTTGAATGAGAGATGCATGTTTAATTAGTTGAGTGAGTGGACAGCTTCTATCTATGAGTAGGAGATCTTAACTCATCTAATTATAATGCCCCTCCCCCAGTACCCCCCTCCCTGTCATCCTCCCTGCCCCCACCACTAGACACACCTGTGGCACTTGAATGAGAGATGCATGTTTAATTGGTTGAGTGAGTGGACAGCTTCTATCTATGAGTAGGAGATCTTAACTCATCTAATTATAATGCCGCTCCCCCTGTACCCCCCTCCCCGGCATCCTCCCTGCCCCCACCACTAGACACACCTGTGATACTTGAATGAGAGATGCATGTTTAATTGGTTGAGTGAGTGGACAGCTTCTATGTATGAGTAGGAGATCTTAACTCATCTAATTATAATGCCCCTCCCCCTGTACCCCCCTCCCCGGCATCCTCCCTGCCCCCACCACTAGACACACCTGTGATACTTGAATGAGAGATGCATGTTTAATTGGTTGAGTGAGTGGACAGCTTCTATCTATGAGTAGGAGATCTTAACTCATCTAATTATAATGCCCCTCCCCCAGTACCCCCCCCCCCCCCCCCTCCCCGGCATCCTCCCTGCCCCCACCACTAGACACACCTGTGGCACTTGAATGAGAGATGCATGTTTAATTGGTTGAGTGAGTGGACAGCTTCTATCTATGAGTAGGAGATCTTAACTCATCTAATTATAATGCCGCTCCCCCTGTACCCCCCTCCCGGGCATCCTCCCTGCCCCCACCACTAGACACACCTGTGATACTTGAATGAGAGATGCATGTTTAATTGGTTGAGTGAGTGGACAGCTTCTATGTATGAGTAGGAGATCTTAACTCATCTAATTATAATGCCCCTCCCCCTGTACCCCCCTCCCCGGCATCCTCCCTGCCCCCACCACTAGACACACCTGTGATACTTGAATGAGAGATGCATGTTTAATTGGTTGAGTGAGTGGACAGCTTCTATCTATGAGTAGGAGATCTTAACTCATCTAATTATAATGCCCCTCCCCCAGTACCCCCCCCCCCCCCCCTCCCCGGCATCCTCCCTGCCCCCACCACTAGACACACCTGTGGCACTTGAATGAGAGATGCATGTTTAATTGGTTGAGTGAGTGGACAGCTTCTATCTATGAGTAGGAGATCTTAACTCATCTAATTATAATGCCGCTCCCCCTGTACCCCCCTCCCGGGCATCCTCCCTGCCCCCACCACTAGACACACCTGTGATACTTGAATGAGAGATGCATGTTTAATTAGTTGAGTGAGTGGACAGCTTCTATCTATGAGTAGGAGATCTTAACTCATCTGATTATAATGCTCCTCCCCCTGTACCCCCTCCCCGGCATCCTCCCTGCCCCCACCACTGGACACACCTGTGGCACGTGAATGAGAGATGCATGTTTAATTGGTTGAGTGAGTGGACAGCTTCTATCTATGAGTAGGAGATCTTAACTCATCTGATTATAATGCTCCTCCCCCTGTACCCCCCTCCCCGGCATCCTCCCTGCCCCCACCACTGGACACACCTGTGGCACGTGAATGAGAGATGCATGTTTAATTGGTTGAGTGAGTGGACAGCTTCTATCTATGAGTAGGAGATCTTAACTCATCTGATTATAATGCCCCTCCCCCAGTACCCCCCTCCCTGGCATCCTCCCCCCCCCCCCCCCACCACCACTAGACACACTTGTGGCACTTGAATGAGAGATGCATGTTTAATTAGTTGAGTGAGTGGACAGCTTCTATCTATGAGTAGGAGATCTTAACTCATCTGATTATAATGCTCCAGCCAATTACATCAATGCCAACATCTTAATTACCTACTAACTAAGCATGAAGGACCCTGGTGCTGATAAATCATCAACTAATATCACATGATGACCTAATGAACTTATATACAGGTGATCCTCTAATGAACTTATATACAGGTGATCCTCTAATGAACTTATATACAGGTGATCCTCTGCACCCACACAAAAGTTACTTGTTTTGTTTCATTTTAACCCTTTGAGTGCCAAACCTACAAAATAAGTCTGTTAAATAATATAAGAATAAATTATTAAAATTGTAAAAAATTGTTAAAAAAAAAAAAAAAAAAAAAAAAAAAATGTTAGGCCAATGCATTCTCTTATATATGCGAGGCGACCTATGGTCGACTCGCATATATAAGAGAATGCATTGGCACAGGGTTTATGGGTTGATACAAAAATCGACCTGGCACTCAAAGGGTTAAATACTCCCACTCAAATTGGATGGGCACTGTGCATATGTTTACACTAACACTGAGTATATATATTAAGTGATATTTTGTATGATAAACCAGTCATTAAGTGGTATTATTTTCATATGTGGTTACCACTCTATCTGTATCTGTAATTTTCCAGTGCAGGAGCCTTTCGGCTGTTGTCTCGTTGTTGCTACTAGCCTACTACTGTGATGTTTCTCCTGATGTAGTCCCCGAGCTTGCGTATTCTTCTAAGGACACTGTATGTTCATAAACCAATGATAGTGACAGCATTAACCCTTTACCCAACAAACCGGCCAAAACCGGCCAAATAAAGCTTCAACAGCCTAAAATATCTTCGGTCTGTCTCAATAGAACCATACAAATATGGATATCATTGGAACCGGCTCCTTGACCACATTGTGATAGTTACAGTTATGCCCTGTGCCAATGCATTCTCTTATATATGCGAGTCGACCATAGGTCGCCTCGCATATATAAGAGAATGCATTGGCCTAATACTTTTTATACGCCCTTTTGAAAAAAAGGCCGTATTATAGTATTGGTCTGTCCGTCCGGGCGTCCGGGCGTCCGTCCGTTAACCTGTTGTCCGGATGATAACTTTAGTTAGAGTGAACCAAAATTAGTAAAATTTGGTATGTGGGTTTATTAGCCGAAAAGTAAGTTCAAGTTCGAATTTGGGTTCCGCCCGCCAATTTTCACCGGAGTTATGCCCCTTATTTAACGTTTTTTGACTTAGAAAATCCTTGAAATTTGTTGTCCGGATGATAACTTTAGTATAGTTTATCGGAATGAATCCAAATTTGGTATATTACTTTCTCCCACCAAAACACAGGTCAAGTTCGAACTTGGGTTCTGTCCGACCATTTTTGGCAGAGTTATGCCCCTTTTTCGACTCAGAAAATTCAGTTTTTCTTATGTTTTTTGGTTTCCGGATGATAACTCAATTTTGGAATGTTTATACGCAAAACCCGCTCAAGTCCGAATTTCGTTTTAATCCGATAATTTTTGCAGGAGTTATGGCCCCTTTTTTGACGTAATTTGACTTAGAAAATCCCTGAAATTTGTTGTCCGGATGATAACTTTAGTTAGAGTGAACCGATTTCAATCAAATTTGGTATGTGGGTTTATTAGGAGAAAAGACAGCTCAAGTTCGAATTTGGGTTCCGTCCGCCAATTTTCACCGGAGTTATGCCCCTTATTTGACATAATTTGACTTAGAAAATCCCTATGGTCGACTCGCATATATAAGAGAATGCATTGGCACAGGGCCCTTCTGTTGGGCAAAGGGTTAATTATTGTGTGCAAAGTAGCCAGAGCACCATTAGATCAAGTAAGGGGCACTAAAATTAACAAAGACGTGTTTGTCACACAACTTTATGTTCATAGACGTAAAGTGGCATTTCGTAACTTCATAAAAAAAATACCACTTACATCTGGACAGTACAAAGTTAGTGCATTGTCATGGACCACGGACAGTCATTTTGGAGTTATATGTCCCTTTTTGTTGGAATTCCGTACTCAATTTTCGGTTCCGAATGATAACTTTAGTAAGTCTGAACTGAATGGAATGAAATTTGATATGTGAATTTACTAACCCAAAATACAGGTCAAGTCCGGTCAAGTTAAAATTTGGGTTCCGCCCATTGTTGGAAGTACCACGGGCGCATTTTACCATGCCCCAGCGATGCATACATGCTCTTGATGTTTTTGGTGTGGCTATATATACACCAGAGTTAGAGCCACTTTAGGCGGTATGTGGTGGTATGTACTGGGTAAAATCCAGCTCTTTCTGTTTTGGTGCCGGCACCAGAGATATATGGTGACAGATGAACTTGACACACTTCATTTCAGGGACGCCGGAAGCACCAAAGGGCAAGGGGGGGGGGCAAACAATCAGGTGGGCACTGTTCAGGTACCCACTGGTGTCCCCTGGACCAGGGCAGGGGGGGGCAAGTGCCCCTGCATGCCCCCCTTCTCCGGCGTCCCTGCTTAACCCTTTCAGTGCCAGGAGCCGATCTCATCGGCCCTAATTTACGGTCTGTAAAATGGGCTCCTTTTTTTTTATTTTTAAAAAATTATTAAAATTGTAAAAAATTGTAAAAAATAATAACAAATGATGAAAAATTGTTAGGCCAATGCATTCTCTTATATATGCGAGGCGACCTATGGTCGACTCGCATATATAATAGAATGCATTGGCACAGGGTATATGGGTTGATACAAAAATCGGACCTGGCACTGAAAGGGTTAATTTATATACTTCTAAAATTTGATATGAGATTTCTATGCAGGAAATATAAGTCTCTTTGGGAATTGGCTCATGGATATGTGCCTTATCATTTGTACAGGGTAGAACCATTTGTACAGGGTATAGAACCATATGATAAGTCTCTGCTAACCATCCTATTTATGTGACACTTCAGGATAATAGTGTCCAGTGCTGACACCTCCACAGGAATTTTTCATTAGGGTGTCAAAAACCTTATCAAGCTAACAGTTATTTCTAACTGTATTTGAGATAATCGGGGACTGATACTTCTATGACAGGGAAGTTTTATGTGACATCTCTGAAGATAGGATATTGATCAGGGGTGATATGACAGTATTCCAATTATTCAAACCAGATGTGGGTCATACCAGAGTAAAAGATTAAATTAGAACCACCATACTGGTACTGATAGATACGGAACAATTTGAAACAGGAGGCACAATGTTCGATATGGTGGGATATGACCTACCCACACAGGGACACTCTTTCCCAGCATATTTTGTGCATATTTCAGTATGATAGAATTAATTATTTCTTAAAAAATCATTTCCAGAGTATCTTGAGATAATAATTATATATCTGTATTTTCATATATCAGATTTATGGAGGCACAGACTCGGTGTGAGTGTTCATTGCTTCAAATGTGCTTAATATGGAATGTGTTATTTGCAGCCCTGTCAGTTAGCAAAAATTTAACTAAGCTAAAAAGCCTAGGATCCACATAGTTACATGCTCTACACATACATGTATAACTTATTATTATATTAGAAACAGGTCGATTATCATTGCAGACCTTGGTTGGGCCTGGCTTAAAATATCTGATTATCAAGATACATGTGTAGACATTGTTATCTCCGTAGTCTTTAGCATTCAACAATAAATTTTTGCTGTCTATGAAGACTTCCACAGTCTGACACTAAGAAAATCTCTGTAGCAATATGTTTCAAGTTCGCAAAAAAACATTGACAGGTTCTGAAATTTGACTCGGCTAAAATATAGCCGATGCTAATTAACCCTTCCATGACTGGAGCGTCCTGAAATTTAGCGAAAACCATGTGCAAATACATTCTCTTATATATGTGGGTCACTATATTTAATGATGTACTAGCATAGCTCCTGTCATGAACCTAATGGAAGTGTTACCAGGCCTGTTTGTATGCTGCTTGCTGAATACATTATTGATATCGATCACATTTTACTATATTTAATTAATGATTTTGAAAACAAACCTTGAATATATTGCCAAAAATGATATTGAATATAATCCTTGAATTTCAGGATTAGAAGATCTTGGAAAACCCTTGAAAATTGGTCCTAAGTCTCATTGATTGTGACCTGTGAGAACTATGAAAATGTACTGAATTATTTTTCTAACCACCAGTACCAGTAGTCGTATGGTCACAGATGCAATTTCGGAGGAAATGCATCATGATGTTTCCTGAATGGCAGATCAAGAATTTCGAAGGTAGTAGGTTTGAATCCATGTTCAGACTGATACGCTTCCTAACTCTTGGTGAAAGGACTTCCTTTTTAAGGATGTCCCTGTAGCCAATGTGGTTAGGGCGTGGATAAGATCATCACAGTCTGGGCTAGACGAGGTTGGCTCGGATTTGAACCCTGGCATGGATGAAAATCGGGACCGATGAAAATCAGCACCGATTTTCAAGCTTGATTTGCTTTTGAGGGACATCTCAATGTACCATTCCGATCGACACATGGCCATTTAGATAAGAAATGAGAATTTGTTCACACTCACTGAGTTAAGCAAATATGAAGCAATGAACACCCATACTGAGTCTGTGCCTCCATAACTCGACATATATATTACTAATTTTGACCAATCTGCATATATTCAAACTGGGCTGCCCGTTTTAATATTGAGAACACTGGTGTATTAACTGCTCCAGTAACACCTTGATATAGACATGGTGGATAAGATTTCCTTGTCTGTCAGATTTACGAGAGGTGAACTGATGACTATCTTATTGGGTTTCACTAATGAGCACACCTTACACCCCAGGTACATTGTATCAATCAGTAAATCTCTCACATAATTTAATTTATTTGACACATAAAATGCTAATTATTTTGTAGCAACATGTGGGTGATACTTGATCATTTGATAATGATGTCAGTGATTTAGAAGATTTTAGTCATCGATATGAGTGAATTGTGGGTCATATGGCGGACATTGTGTATTTCAAGTTGGAAATTTAACCTTTCCATGACTGGAGCTTCCTGAAATTTGGCGAATACCCTGCACCAATGCATTCTCTTATATATGCAAGTCTCACATAGGGAGCCTTGCATATATAAGGGAATGCATTGGCCTAACAATATTTACCTTGACCTTGTAAGCCAGTGCATTCTCTTATATATGGGAGACTCACATATATAAGAGAATATGCACTGGCACATGATATTTAATGCTGCACCAGCACAGCTCCCATCAAAGGGTTAATCTCAAACTCAAAATCCTATTTACGTGGCTGAAATCTGACAGAATTTTATGTGTTCAGGTATAGTTTCAATTGTTATAAATATAAATCTTAACAGGAGTCTCAGTGCAGAAGGCTTGCTCTATACTTCTACGATGGCACAAGTGTCATATCGACAAACACATTATTACATATCTATCAACGTAATTCGCATGATCGCACTAGTTTCCAGGCGTGTGATAATTCTCAGAATCGCACTAGTGCAATCTGTCGACGGAACTATTTCATTCAGTGTTAAAACTTAATTAAATTCACATTTTCTGTACCGGAGATGTACGATAGTGAGTCAACTTACTATGATACGGAGATATGTAATAAAAATAGAACCGCATGAGTGTCTGGATTTTGACGAATTATCGCACTCGATTTGTTGGCGGAACGCGATACCTCTCGTGCGGGACTGTGTCCCGCACTCGAGGTATTGCTCTGCCAACAAATCTCGTGCGATAATTTCGTCAAAATCCAGACACTCATGCGGTTCTATCTATTTCACACACCTGTTGTTTTGAGTTTATTACACACCACCCATCCCAGAATCCATAAATTGAAGGTAAAAAAAGAATAAAAAAGTTAAGTTTATTTCTTGTCATGTAGGTGGCACATGGGAACTTAAATCTGCATTTCAGTCTCCCATAGCAGAATGAGGTCAATCAGAATAATGTCCCCAGAGGATGAATTCCATGATGCTAGCCCGCTGTGCATCTACAGTAATGCCCTAAATAATCGACTCACTGAGAGCTTTCCGATGAATGGCAACAAGCCATATTTCGGACTAAATCCTGAAAAATTATCCATAATTCTTCTGTGGTGAAGGAGTCGATTATTTAGGGCATTACTGTGTGTTGGCAAGTCAGGCCGCAGTGACAAAAGGAGGAGTACGGTTTATGTAAGTGTATTTAATCAAAGATCACCCACTAGCCTGCAAATAGTGTGTCTGTCATTTGCACATCAGGCTAGCATCACCAAATTCACCCTCTGGTGTCCTCATTCTGCTTAGGCCTCATCTTCTGGGAAGTATCTATTGTCGCAAATTAACATTGTTCATCATTTATCCATTGTTGTCCGGATGATAACTTTAGTTAGAGTGAACCGATTTCAATCAAATTTGGTATGTGGGTTTATTAGGAGAAAAGACAGCTCAAGTTCGAATTTGGGTTCCGTCCGCCAATTTTCACCGGAGTTATGCCCCTTATTTGACATAATTTGACTTAGAAAATCCCTATGGTCGACTCGCATATATAAGAGAATGCATTGGCACAGGGCCCTTCTGTTGGGCAAAGGGTTAATTATTGTGTGCAAAGTAGCCAGAGCACCATTAGATCAAGTAAGGGGCACTAAAATTAACAAAGACGTGTTTGTCACACAACTTTATGTTCATAGACGTAAAGTGGCATTTCGTAACTTCATAAAAAAAATACCACTTACATCTGGACAGTACAAAGTTAGTGCATTGTCATGGACCACGGACAGTCATTTTGGAGTTATATGTCCCTTTTTGTTGGAATTCCGTACTCAATTTTCGGTTCCGGATGATAACTTTAGTAAGTATGAACTGAATGGAATGAAATTTGATATGTGACTTTACTAACCCAAAATACAGGTCAAGTCCGGTCAAGTTAAAATTTGGGTTCCGCCCATTGTTGGAAGTACCACGGGCGCATTTTACCATGCCCCAGCGATGCATACATGCTCTTGATGTTTTTGGTGTGGCTATATATACACCAGAGTTAGAGCCACTTTAGGCGGTATGTGGTGGTATGTACTGGGTAAAATCCAGCTGTTTTGGTGCCGGCACCAGAGATATATGGTGACAGATGAACTTGACACACTTCATTTCAGGGACGCCGGAAGCACCAAAGGGCAAGGGGGGGGGCAAACAATCAGGTGGGCACTGTTCAGGTACCCACTGGTGTCCCCTGGACCAGGGCAGGGGGGGCAAGTGCCCCTGCATGCCCCCCTTCTCCGGCGTCCCTGCTTAACCCTTTCAGTGCCAGGAGCCGATCTCATCGGCCCTAATTTACGGTCTGTAAAATGGGCTCCTTTTTTTTTATTTTTAAAAAATTATTAAAATTGTAAAAAATTGTAAAAAATAATAACAAATGATGAAAAATTTGTTAGGCCAATGCATTCTCTTATATATGCGAGGCGACCTATGGTCGACTCGCATATATAATAGAATGCATTGGCACAGGGTATATGGGTTGATACAAAAATCGGACCTGGCACTGAAAGGGTTAATTTATATACTTCTAAAATTTGATATGAGATTTCTATGCAGGAAATATAAGTCTCTTTGGGAATTGGCTCATGGATATGTGCCTTATCATTTGTACAGGGTAGAACCATTTGTACAGGGTATAGAACCATATGATAAGTCTCTGCTAACCATCCTATTTATGTGACACTACAGGATAATAGTGTCCAGTGCTGACACCTCCACAGGAATTTTTCATTAGGGTGTCAAAAACCTTATCAAGCTAACAGTTATTTCTAACTGTATTTGAGATAATCGGGGACTGATACTTCTATGACAGGGAAGTTTTATGTGACATCTCTGAAGATAGGATATTGATCAGGGGTGATATGACAGTATTCCAATTATTCAAACCAGATGTGGGTCATACCAGAGTAAAAGATTAAATTAGAACCACCATACTGGTACTGATAGATACGGAACAATTTGAAACAGGAGGCACAATGTTCGATATGGTGGGATATGACCTACCCACACAGGGACACTCTTTCCCAGCATATTTTGCGCATATTTCAGTATGATAGAATTAATTATTTCTTAAAAAATCATTTCCAGAGTATCTTGAGATAATAATTATATATCTGTATTTTCATATATCAGATTTATGGAGGCACAGACTCGGTGTGAGTGTTCATTGCTTCAAATGTGCTTAATATGGAATGTGTTATTTGCAGCCCTGTCAGTTAGCAAAAATTTAACTAAGCTAAAAAGCCTAGGATCCACATAGTTACATGCTCTACACATACATGTATAACTTATTATTATATTAGAAACAGGTCGATTATCATTGCAGACCTTGGTTGGGCCTGGCTTAAAATATCTGATTATCAAGATACATGTGTAGACATTGTTATCTCCGTAGTCTTTAGCATTCAACAATAAATTTTTGCTGTCTATGAAGACTTCCACAGTCTGACACTAAGAAAATCTCTGTAGCAATATGTTTCAAGTTCGCAAAAAAACATTGACAGGTTCTGAAATTTGACTCGGCTAAAATATAGCCGATGCTAATTAACCCTTCCATGACTGGAGCGTCCTGAAATTTACCGAAAACCATGTGCAAATACATTCTCTTATATATGTGGGTCACTATATTTAATGATGTACTAGCATAGCTCCTGTCATGAACCTAATGGAAGTGTTACCAGGCCTGTTTTTATGCTGCTTGCTGAATACATTATTGATATCGATCACATTTTACTATATTTAATTAATGATTTTGAAAACAAACCTTGAATATATTGCCAAAAATGATCTTGAATATAATCCTTGAATTTCAGGATTAGAAGATCTTGGAAAACCCTTGAAAATTGGTCCTAAGTCTCATTGATTGTGACCTGTGAGAACTATGAAAATGTACTAAATTATTTTTCTAACCACCAGTACCAGTAGTCGTATGGTCACAGATGCAATTTCGGAGGAAATGCATCATGATGTTTCCTGAATGGCAGATCAAGAATTTCGAAGGTAGTAGGTTTGAATCCATGTTCAGACTGATACGCTTCCTAACTCTTGGTGAAAGGACTTCCTTTTTAAGGATGTCCCTGTAGCCAATGTGGTTAGGGCGTGGATAAGATCATCACAGTCTGGGCTAGACGAGGTTGGCTCGGATTTTAACCCTGGCATGGATGAAAATCGGGACCGATGAAAATCAGCACCGATTTTCAAGCTTGATTTGCTTTTGAGGGACATCTCAATGTACCATTCCGATCGACACATGGTCATTTAGATAAGAAATGAGAATTTGTTCACACTCACTGAGTTAAGCAAATATGAAGCAATGAACACTCACACTGAGTCTGTGCCTCCATAACTCGACATATATATTACTAATTTTGACCAATCTGCATATATTCAAACTGGGCTGCCCATTTTAATATTGAGAACACCAGTGTATTAACTGCTCCAGTAACACCTTGATATAGACATGGTGGATAAGATTTCCTTGTCTGTCAGATTTACGAGAGGTGAACTGATGACTATCTTATTGGGTTTCACTAATGAGCACACCTTACACCCCAGGTACATTGTATCAATCAGTAAATCTCTCACATAATTTAATTTATTTGACACATAAAATGCTAATTATTTTGTAGCAACATGTGGGTGATACTTGATCATTTGATAATGATGTCAGTGATTTAGAAGATTTTAGTCATCGATATGAGTGAATTGTGGGTCATATGGCGGACATTGTGTATTTCAAGTTGGAAATTTAACCTTTCCATGACTGGAGCTTCCTGAAATTTGGCGAAAACCCTGCACCAATGCATTCTCTTATATATGCAAGTCTCACATAGGGAGCCTTGCATATATAAGGGAATGCATTGGCCTAACAATATTTACCTTGACCTTGTAAGCCAGTGCATTCTCTTATATATGGGATACTCACATATATAAGAGAATTCACTGGCACATGATATTTAATGCTGCACCAGCACAGCTCCCATCAAACTCAAAATCCTATTTACATGGCTGGAATCTGACAGAATTTTATGTGTTCAGGTATAGTTTCAATTGTTAACAATATAAATCTTAACAGGAGTGTCCGTGCAGAAGGCTTGCTCTATACTTCTACGATGGCACAAGTGTCATATCGACAAACACATTATTACATATCTATCAACGTAATTCGCATGATCGCACTAGTTTCCAGGCGTGTGATAATTCTCAGAATCGCACTAGTGCAATCTGTTGACGGAACTATTTCATTCAGTGTTAAAACTTAATTAAATTCACATTTTCTGTACCGGAGATGTACGATAGTGAGTCAACTTACTATGATACGGAGATATGTAATAAAAATAGAACCGCATGAGTGTCTGGATTTTGACGAATTATCGCACTCGATTTGTTGGCGGAACGCGATACCTCTCGAGGTATCGCTCCGCCAACAAATCTCGTGCGATAATTTCGTCAAAATCCAGACACTCATGCGGTTCTATCTATTTCACACACCTGTTGTTTTGAGTTTATTACACACCACCCGTCCCAGAATCCATAAATTGAAGGTAAAAAAAAATAAAAAAGTTAAGTTTATGTCTTGTCATGTAGGTGGCACATGGGAACTTAAATCTGCATTTCAGTCTGCCATAGCAGAATGAGGTCAATCAGAATAATGTCCCCAGAGGATAAATTCCATGATGCTAGCCCGCTGTGCATCTACAGTAATGCCCTAAATAATCGACTCACTGAGCGCTTTCCGATGAATGGCAACAAGCCATATTTCGGACTAAATCCTGAAAAATTATCCATAATTCTTCTGTGGTGAAGGAGTCGATTATTTAGGGCATTACTGTATGTTGGCAAGAGGCCGCAGTGACAAAAGGAGGAGTAGGGGTTATGTAAGTGTTATTAATCAGAGATCATGCACCCACCAGCCTGCAAATAGTGTGTCTGTCATTTGCACATCAGGCTGGCATCACCAAATTCACCCTCTGGTGTCCTCATTCTGCTTAGGCCTCATCTTCTGGGAAGTCACAAATTAACATTGTTCATCATTTATCCATTCCGTTCAGTTTCTATATCCCCTAAGCTGCAGAAGATAAAATGCATAATCGAGGTGACTAATGGGTGAACATCACCAACATCATTCAACTGGGGATCTGATCCTAGGTCTCCCATAGCAGTTGAGGCCTAAGCAGAATGAGGTCCCCCAGGGGATGAATTCAGTGAATCTAGCTTGCTGTGCAGGGTAGCATCACTAAATTAACCCTCTGGGGACCTCATTCTGCAAATGTCTGGCACCATATTCACAAGTCTGAATGCGAGAACATGTTAACATTTCCACAGGGAATAAATCCCAGAATATACTGTATTGTTCTCAATCTGGAATGTCAAGCTAGCAGGTGTTTGTTTGCAGGGAAATACAAACCAAAAAGTCATGGTTAGGAATGTGTACTGCGTGCTGTGGTTATGTTGGCAAGAGGCCCCAGTGATGAAAGGAGAAGTAAGATTTTTGTAAGTGTTATCAATCAGAGATCACCCACCAGCCAGCTTTATTCTGTAGGACCAGGTGTGTGGTGGTGTGATGTGATTTCTTAAGGAGTTAGGAATTCCATCACTGCTTGGTATGTTTTATATCTAATTCTCTGTTCTTTATTCAAACTTTTGGGCTATTCTAGCTAATAGTTGGCAAGTAAAACAAACTGTGGGCACAGGCAATCAAGCATAGCTGTTTTTTTAGGGTATCACCCCCCCCCCCCCCTCCACCCTGAATCCTGAATACCAGTTAATTTTTGGGGGTGAATCCTAAATACCAGTTAATTTTGGGGGGTGAATCCTGAATACATGTTAAGAAATAATATGTGATAAATGACATACAAATTGATGCCGGTCACGTTATGGGCGTTATGAGCTAGGCCGTTATGATACGATTAATGATACTTTATGATGGCATACTAGTAGTGGTCGAATATGCCCAAGAAGCTATTCTACCCACTCATTCATACAGATAACTAGCACAAAAATATTATTTTGCGCCATCAAAATCTGCGTCCAAGATGTTTTGCTTGAACCTGAATACCAGTTAATTCGGGGGTATGAATCCCGCGTACGGCTTCAAAACACCCTGAATCCCACGTACCGAAAAGGGGGGGGGGGGGGGGGGTACCCTCTTTTTTCATTGGTTGACTTTCCCACCTTGACTCAAGAATTGTTGCCAGGCCTCAATATGGTGCTGGTCATTTTCAGAATGAGGTCCTTCAGTGGGCTAGCATCACTAAATGCATCCTCTTGGGACCTCATTCTACATGGCATCATCTGCTATGGGAGATCTAGACACAGATTTAAGTACCCAGATGGTGAAGATGGTGATGTGCACCCATTGGGCACCTCGATTATGCATTGTGTTGTCTGCCAATTTGGGGATATAGAGAAACTAAACTAAAAAAGAAAAGACACTTTTCTAAAGAAGTTTCTAAAGAAATTAAATACAGTTATGCCCTAAATAATCGACTCCTTAACCACAGCAGTGAGAGCTTTCCGATGAATGGCAATAAGCCATATTTCCGACTAAATCCTGAAAAATTATCCATAATTCTGCTGTGGTTGAAGGGCTGGATGAGGGTTCAAATCCACATGTTTCCATCATGGACTTTTTAACTCAAACTCTGGTGGAGTTGCCAGTTACTTGCCAATGACCAATTGTTTGCCACGCATCGTCGACGAGTTTATCAACCATTGAAATCTCTGTTAGATTAGCCGTAAGTTTGCAGATTTCCTCCACCACTAAAACTGTCAATGTCGTGATATGGCCTTAGTTGATGAAAGTGACATTAAACCACAATCAATAAATCTATCAATCAATCAATACTTAATTAAGATAAAAATATCTGTTTGTTGGAAATTTCCAACCATTAAAAAGCTTGAGGTACCATGCAGTTGGAAATTTCCAATTGGACACCACCACCTTCTAGCCACAGCACTGCATGGCCCAGGCTCACAGCTACATGTACAGTATCATTGACATTTCACACCTTCAGATCAATGAAATCGCTGAGTTATTTGGAACCATCATCAGTTCTGTACCCGTTGATGGAGTGTTTAAGCAATGTACCATCGTTTTCGGCATTTTTATATCTTACAACAGCACTGGCCGAGGCTCTGAGCTACAGTATCATTGACATTTCACACGTTCCGATCAATAGAAATCGCTGAGTTCATCGTCGGCTACGCAAGCTGTGTTGTAGATATAGAGATCCAGAGGGGGGGGGGGGGGGGGGCTGGCTGGGAATACTGCAGAATACATTGGTAAATCTGTGTTCGGTAACATTCCGAAGCGCCATGTGGACAATTTAGAAACTGAAATATATAACAGAAGTATGCTTGGTGTTTTGAAATTTAGGAAATAACAAGCGTATGCGTACCAGTATTTTAGAATCATGCACCATCGTAATTTTCGGGATTTTTATATCTGACAACAGCACTGGCCGAGGCTCTGAGCTACAGTATCATTGACATTTCACACGTTCCGATCAATAGAAATCGCGGAGTTCATCGTCGGCTCAATAGAAATCGCGGAGTTCATCGTCGGCTTCGCAAGCTGTTTCTTTAAACATGCTGCTAATGCAATTGATTCGGCAAAATTTCAAGAAGGCTCGATTTCATGGAACAACGCTTCATTCCCCGATGCCTATTGTGTTTTGGTTAGGATAAGATGCCTGTAGCATTGTGGGATATATTAGTTAAGTGCGAGACATCACAATACAAAGTGCTGACACCACGCTAGGCGGCATGGTCATTGTCGGTGTGGCTATTGTCCTGAATCGATTAGGCGATCCGTGTCAAAGAACACTGGCCAAAAATTTAATCGACCAACATCGGAGAGCTGGAATTAGATCGATCCATCCAGATGTTTCTAACGATTATTTCATTGAAAAGTCAGGTGGATGATACAATTTGTGGTTTGTTTTCATCTGTTTTCGTCAGCTTGC
Organism: Siphonodentalium dalli; assembly: GCA_032622095.1. Classification (NCBI taxonomy): domain Eukaryota; kingdom Metazoa; phylum Mollusca; class Scaphopoda; order Gadilida; family Siphonodentaliidae; genus Siphonodentalium; species Siphonodentalium dalli. The sequence goes on along the minus strand of CP136061.1, from coordinate 262,131,335 downwards.
CTGGCAGACTTTTAAGGTTTCACACCTGTGGCTAGGCTCCCTAACTCAGCAGGTAATCTCACAGGTATCCTTAGGCAAGTCTCAAATAGTGTGTCTGTATTTGCAGAATGAGGTCCCCAGAGGGTGAATTTAGTGACCAAATTCACCCTCTGGTGACATTCTGCTTAGGCCTCATGTTCTGGGAAGTATCTATAGTCTCAAATTAACATTGTTTTTGGTTATGTTTTCTCTTCTGTTGAGTTTCTATATCCCCTAATTTGCAGAAGATAAAATGCATAATCAAGGTGACTAATGGGTGAACATCACCAACTTTAACTGGGGAACTTCAATCTGATCCTAGGTCTCCCATAGCAATTGAGGCCTCGGCAGAATGAGGTTCCCAGAGGGTGAATTTGGTGATGCTAGCCCACCGTAGTATCACTATATTCACCCTGTGGAGACCCCATTCTGCAAATGACAGACATACTATTTCAAGGCAGCCTTTTACTGTGGCTTGGTCCCTAACTCAGCAGGCATTCTCACAGTTAGTCCACAGGTAATCTCAGGTTCCCTAACTCAGCAGGTAGTCTCACAGTTGGTCTGGCAGGTAATCCCAGGTAAATTGTTCTGCACTTGACCTCAGGTAACCCAGCATGTCACATGTGTATAGGCTCATCTGAGTCATCTCTGTATCGGCTGATTTAACGAGCGACTTTACACCTCGGCAGGTCATCTATTGATGGAATAAATTTCTGCACTTGACTTGTTGGTTTTGAATGACACAAGTCAATTCAGTGATTTGCGTGGAAAATTAAGCCCTGAAGTTCTTGATCTATTGGTATCTTACAACTTTTACTCAAGCCTTGTCTGTCATTTGCAGAATGAGGTACCCAGAGGGTGAATTTAGTGACGCTACCCTGCACATCAGGCTACCATCAATAAATTCACCCTCTAGGGACCTCATTCTGCTTAGGCCTCAACTGCTATGGGAGACCTAGGATCAGATTGAAGTTGGTGATGTTCACCCATTAGTCACCTTGATTAAGAATATTATCTTCTACAAAATTAGGGGATATAGAAACTGAACAGAAGGGAAAAAGTAACTATAAAACAATGTTAATTTGAGACTATAGATACTTCCCAGAAGATGAGGCCTAAGCAGAATGAGGTTCCCAGATGGTGAATGTGGTGATGCGAGTCCACTGTGCAGGATGGCATCACTAAATTCACCCTCTGGAGTAGGGTCCTGCGAATATTCGATATTCGAGATTCGATTCGAAAGTCAAATTCGATTCGAATTCGAGTCGAAATTTCGAATATATATGGATGAAATTATTAGCTGCTTACGAACACGTACACACGTCGATCTTAGCTGTTTCTGTGCCATTTAATTCCCTAAAATTATGAATATGTGCGCTTTATAATTCTTATTGTACATCACGAATGTACGCATGCTATTAAATATATTTATGGCCAGTAATTAGCCACCAGATTAGGACCACTAAATACGTCTGAATTCTAGCTTTGAACATTGTTGCCAAAAGCTCTGAAATCGCCGTTGGACCGACGACGCACGTAAATTATAATAATTATGAGACTGAGCCACTGCTAGCGATATCCGCCGACTATCTATTTCAGGTTCCGCGTTATTTGTATGTGACATCGTTGATGATGTAAACTTCACGTGTTTCAGGGGTCGAAAAGTGCATGTTGGTGGAGTTTTCTTTTGAAGTTGACTGTCAGTTTCGGAGCGTTCCTTTGGCACTTGACAATAAGTCATCCGTTATTCATGTTTATTTTAAACGTGATAACCTTCTCAGGCAGTGCAAGAACTTACACGTGTGACGAATACAACATGGTGTATAAATCGCAAGCATCTGGGACAACGACCGATATATGGAATCATCAGTTCCAGATGCACCCAGTACTACATAAACAGGCTACCCTGCGACTGTTGTTGCATCTTCAAGTTTACAACAACGGGTGTTTCCGAATGCCCATTTGCAATTTTGCATGTACTTTGCGTGATTTTAGTTCCGATAGGCCGGTTATATATTAATCATCGTGACGTCCGCATGGACGATTTGATCTGTTTTTTTTCTTCTCGACAATAATCAATCAATCAATCAATCATGTTTATTTGTACGGTACACCATATATGGTCAAATGTACATGAACACAGAATAACAAGACAAAATGGACGGATTACAAAAGACAAGGTTAAGTAATAACAATGATATATGGTGGTATACGATGAGAGATGGCAATATACATATGTTATACCGGTATATGCCTCCCATAAGTTGTGATACTATATGAGGATGGTTGGCAAATATACCATTCAGATTTGAAACTGGCAACACTGGCATGGTCTCAAGTCGAAGAATCTTTGTTAATTCTTTTTAGTTGTACTCGATTTAGGAGTTCGTTACTCGGTTGCCAAACCCCTTTCTTTTTAAATCCACAGTAGACGAAGTGTGCCAGAGCCCGCATAGTTTTTAAGTCGCGGCTGGTCATTATTTGTTTAAATAGCTTCTCGTTGGGGATGTTTAACAGATTGGGAGATAAGTTCAATTCAAGTTAATAGTATCGCGATCGACGGTTGATCGCCACATAAGTTATGATGGAACTTCATGGAAGTTCATAGAACGTTTCAAACATCATCTAATCGTTGGCAAAACATGCCTAATTGAGAATGCAACACACATGTATAATTCAATTCGATATCGATTCGATATTCGATTCGATATTCGATTCGATATTCGATTCGATTCGAATTCTTCAATTCGATTCGATCAAAATCTCCAATTCGCAGGACCCTACTCTGGAGACCTCATTCTGCAAATGTCACACGCTATTTTAAGACTTGAGCATGTCACATGTGTATATGATGGTCTCTGTATCCGCTGATTTAATGAGCAGCTTTATACTTCGGCAGGTGATCTATTGATGGGCAAACTTTTTGCACTTGACTTGCTGGTTTTGAATGGCTCTATGTTAATTGGGAACATCGATCATCATTTCAGCCATATTACTGCTAATATTTTTCCATGAAAACAGTTTTCTACACAAATCAGATGTTGCCAATTGCGAGAATCAATTTGATTCTCACCAAAATTGATTCTCACCAGTGTTAGTCATGCAAATCTTTATGTGAGTCGATTCAGTGATTTTGCTTGGAAAATTAAGCCCTGAAGTTCTTGATCTCCTCTCTATTGGGAACTTTACAACCTCTATTAGAAATAAACAAAAATTAAGAGATAATTTAAGTTTATTGAGAAAGTTATGGATGCTCCTCAAACAGTTTTAGACACGTGTTCAGCATGTAGCCGTCCTGCCAGGGATCAACCTAGAGGTTTCAAATTGGGAGAAGTCACATCTCCACTGCTTGGTTATAAGAGAGAAGTGGACTGTTATCAGGGAGAAGTGGACTGTTATCAGGGAGAAGTCACATCTCCACTGCTTGGTTATAAGGGAGAAGTGGACTGTTATCAGGGAGAAGTCACATCTCCACTGCTTGGTTATAAGGGAGAAGTGGACTGTTATCAGGGAGAAGTCACATCTCCACTGCTTGGTTATAAGGGAGAAGTGGACTGTTATCAGGGAGAAGTGGACTGTTATCAGGGAGAAGTGGACTGTTATCAGTTCAATTTACTTTGTGTGACCCACATTATGTGAGTAAAGGGGGGATGCCCTATAGCAGAAGAGTCCACAATTAGAGGTACCATGTCTTACCCACCGGAAGCTGACATAAGCTAATGATAGGTAGAGCACTCTGCTGTATAGGCAGTTTCTGATATAGTCATAAAGAGTAGGAAAATAAAGATAGCAGAAACACAGAGAACACATACAAATTTCGTGTTATGATTTATATTTCATAATAATATTTAATTTAATCATTGTATGATCAAAGTTATGTGAAAAAGAAATAATCAAAAAAGCGAGGCCCCCTGGTCATTTCTGTAAATTTAGTACCCGTGAGGTCTCCATGTCGTTACTGTACATTTATTAACCACGAGTTTCCCAGTCCGGATCCCCCGTCTTTGTAAAATAATTGCGCTTAACATGTATATGCATATGTAAACCATAATATTTTAAAAAAAAATCAAAAAAAATCAGGGAGAAGTAATAAAGGCTGAAGTTCAATTTACACCCCCTCATTGCCATTCTATGATCCAATAAGTATTATGCAATACAAGTCCCTTTTTAAAACGATTATAGTGAGTAAGAACACCATATTAATCAGTAAATATACCTTAACTGTGCTGTAGAGACATTAAGCATACTGTTGTATGGGAGAGAAGTCACTTCTCCCTGGGACAAAAATAGGGAGTAGTGGCACAATTTAGGGAGATGTCTCCCAAGTTCGCCCTCTTAGGCTGGTCTCTGTCTCCTGCACTGTGACAACAGATCCATGCCCGAACGTGGTTTAACACTTTGAGTGCCAGGTCGATTTTTGTATCAACCCATATACCCTGTGCCAATGCATTCTCTTATATATGCGAGTCGACCATATGTCGCGCATATATAAGAGAATGCAATGGCCTAACAATTTTTTTTTTTTTTTTTTTTTTTTTTTTTTTTACAATTTTTTACAATTTTAATAATTTATTCTTATATTCTTTAACAGACTTATTTTGTATGTTTAGGGCCGATGAGATCGGCCCCTGGCACTCAAAGGGTTAATGGGTCCATGTCCGAGCGTGGTGTAATGGGTCCATGTCCGAGCGTGGTGTAATGGGTCCATGTCCGAGCGTGGTGTAATGGGTCCATGCCAAAAATTAGAAGTCTCAGTAGAAGGGTCTAAAATAGGCTTTCAGGTTTCAGATTAAATTGTTTCTGGCTCCCAGCCCTATTAATTAGCGTCGGCTTTCGGCTGAGCTGAGGCAAATGCCTAGGCAAAAAGATATTCATCAGTTATTATTTAACCAAGGCAAATTTCAGAGCCTCTCGATGTTTTGTGCAAAACTACATTCCAAATATCATCCCTGTTAATTAGCGTCGGCTAGCGGCTCAGCTGAGGCAAATGCCTAGGCAAAAAGAAAATTCATCAGCTATTATTTAGCCGAGGCAAATTTCAGAGCCTCTCGATGTTTTGTGCAAAATTGCAACAAATTGCTGGAGACATCTTCTTAGAGTTGCACTGTGGAAGTCTACAGACAACAAACATTCTACAGATAACAAGGACTATGAGATAACAAGGACTATGAGATAACAAGGACTATGAGATAACAAGGACTACTGAGATAACAAGGACTACTGATATAACAAGGACTACTGATATAACAAGGACTACTGAGATAACAAGAACTACTGAGATAACAAGAACTACTGAGACTACTGAGATAACAAGGACTATGAGATAACAAGGACTATGAGATAACAAGGACTACTGAGATAACAAGAACTATGAGATAACAATGACTACTGAGATAACAAGGACTATGAGATAACAAGGACTATGAGATAACAAGGACTTTGAGATAACAAGGACTATGATATAACAAGGACTACTGATATAACAAGGACTTTGAGATAACAAGGACTATGAGATAACAATGACTACTGAGATAACAAGGACTATGAGATAACAAGGACTATGAGATAACAAGGACTTTGAGATAACAAGGACTATGAGATAACAAGGACTACTGAGATAACAAGGACTACTGAGATAACAAGAACTACTGAGATAACAAGGACTACTGAGATAGCAAGGACTACTGAGATAACAAGGACTACTGAGATAACAAGAACTACTGAGATAACAAGGACTATGAGATAACAAGAACTATGAGATAACAATGACTACTGAGATAACAAGGACTATGAGATAACAAGGACTACTGAGATAACAAGGACTACTGAGATAACAAGGACTATGAGATAACAAGGACTATGAGATAACAATGACTACTGAGATAACAAGGACTATGAGATAACAATGACTTTGAGATAACAAGGACTATGAGATAACAAGGACTACTGATATAACAAGGACTACTGATATAACAAGGACTACTGATATAACAAGGATTATCTTGATAATTAGCAATTTTAAACCAGATCCAACCAAAGTTTGCCATGAATGGCATGATAATGGACCAAGTTCCAATTGTAAACTAAAGTTACATGTGTAGCCCTTTGAGTGCCAGGTCGATTTTTGTATCAACCCATATACCCTGTGCCAATGCATTCTCTTATATATGCGAGTCAACCATAGGTCGCCTCGCATATATAAGAGAATGCATTGGCCTAACAATTTTTTTATTTTTTTTTACAATTTTTTACAATTTTAATAATTTATTCTTATATTCTTTAACAGACTTATTTTGTAGGTTTAGGGCCACTGAGATCGGCCCCTGGCACTCAAAGGGTTAACTGAAGTTATATATGTAGAACACAGTAGAGTATCTAACATGCAGATCCCAGGCTTTTTACCAAAGAACAATTTCTGGTCTAGGCAATTTTCTGATGGGCTCGCGGAAACTTTAGTTTTGATGTGGATCAGACTGCATATATATAGAGACCGTTCTCAAACACCGCAGGTAGTCTGTGGATCAGACTGCATATAGAGACCTTTCTCAAACACCGCAGGTAGGCTGACAGGTGACTCGAGGTGAATAGCAGTGCACTTGACTTTTAGCATTCAGATCAATATCATTTGTTTGGCCATCATTTGGCAGGTAATTTGGGATGTATAACAGGAAGGCATTGAATGTGACCGCACAGGTGCTCGACTCAGGTGTAATGTCCACGTTAATATGTGACAGTTACACCTGTTTAATAAGGTGAAACACTGACATCCTCAGGTCAAGAAGCCAACTGGAATGTTCTGTCCTTTGGCTGGTTCACTTACCAAGCCTATATGGTTATCTGTTGTTTCGACTTAGAAACCGCACATTTTGGGTCATCCGAATGACACCTTGAGCAATATATTCAACATTATTTCTTGATATTTGTTATATTATTACATGGAAATAGTGTGTCTGTCATTTACAGAATGAGATCCCCAGAGGGTGAATTTAGTGAGGCTACCCTACACAGTGGACTAGTGTCACCAAATTCATCCTCTGGGTACCTCATTCTGCTTAGGCCTGGGAAGTATCTATAGTCTCAAATTAACATTGTTTTTGGTTACTTTTTCTCCTATGTTCAGTTTCTATATCCCCTAATTTGCAAAAGATAAAATGCATAATCGAAGTGATTAATGGATGAATATCACAAACTTAATCTGGGGATCTGCAATATGATCCTAGCTCTCCCATACCAGTTGAGACTTTAACAGAATGAGGTCCCCAGAGTGTGAATTTAGTGATGCTAGCCTGCTGTATGGAATGGCATCACTAAATTACCCTATCGTGACCTCATTCTGCAAATGACAGGCATGCTATTTGCAGGCTTGTACATGGTTCAAATTAGAGAAGTCACAGGTCACAAATCTACATTTGAATGGTAAGCTTGCTGATTAGGCGATTGCTGTGTTAATCTTTCAAAGTGTGGAGCTTCGTGATATTTTGTGAAAACCCTGTGCCAGTGTATTCTCTTATATATGCGAGTCTTCCATATATTGGAAAATACATTGGCGTAACAATATTAACCATGACCATGTAAGCCAGTGCATTCTTTTAAATATGCGAGGTTCCCTATGGGAGACTCACAAAAATAAGAGAATGCACTGACACAGGATCTTCAATGCTGTACCAGCGCAGCTCCCATCATGAAATGGTTAACACAGTTTGGTACTGACATGTGTTGCTTGGGCCGTCATAGACAATGGGTAGTTCGGGTTATTATAAACAGGTCGTCTCTTATGACATGCATAGGTCAGGCCATTATAAACATTATAAACAGGTCATCTCTTATGATCAGGGAGTGAGGTTTGGTTGTGTCAAATATTAAAACTTTTGAGATAAACATCAGATGACAGCACCCTAAGCTCATTATATATAATCGTCTCAATGATACAGATGCCGTGGGGTATTATCTATGCTAATGAAGACCTTGTTTATACCTGTTCATATTATTGTGTGGTACTGAGTTGAAGGTGTCGGTAATCAGTACTTATAATCACGAATATTCATGATGGGTGCAGTCATATAGACTGCTTGATGAGCACACTGCGTATGGCCTGAGGGTACAAACTAAGAGGGATGATCATTTGGTTAAGTAGATACAGGTAAATTGAAACAAATTTAAGAAAAATCGGTCAATTTGTAAATTTCTAAGTGTTGGTCCCTGTTGAAAATTGTATTTTAAGTGAAATTATGCCAATGAAATTTGTCGTAAAGTTAAAATCAACTCCTTTTGTTTTGTTCCATACAAAATGTCACACCATTGTGACACCAACCTTGTCTCCATGACCATCTGTTCCACACAAAATATCAACATGCCTTTCTTAAATGAAACTATGGTGGTAGCACTCATTTGTAGTCTGTCAATGCTTGAAGTGCGATGTTCTTGAATCTAAACCTCTCCACTATATTGGAAACTTCCTCACAATGTGGCATCAACTAGTGCATTATCACTGCAGATCAGTCGGGAAGTGTGTGGGGGCAAACTAACCACTGGACAACAGCTATGGTGTCTGCTGCATTGCATTATCACTGCAGATTATATATAGTCGGGAAGGGGAGAAGGCAAACTAACCACCGGACCACTGTGCCACTTCTATCTTAATTGACTGCTGTATTATCACTGCAGATCCGCCGGGAAGGGGGAGGTGGGGTGAATACTAACAAATGGGCCACTGTGCCACTTCTATCTTAATTGACTGCTGTATTATCACTGCAGATCAGTCGGGAAGGGGGAGGTGGGGTGAATACTAACAAATGGGCCACTGTGCCACTTCTATCTTAATTGACTGCTGTATTATCACTGCAGATCAGTCGGGAAGGGGGAGGTGGGGTGAATACTAACAAATGGGCCACTGTGCCACTTCTATCTTAATTGACTGCTGTATTATCACTGCAGATCAGTCGGGAAGGGGGAGGTGGGGTGAATACTAACAAATGGGCCACTGTGCCACTTCTATCTTAATTGACTGCTGTATTATCACTGCAGATCAGTCGGGAAGGGGGAGGTGGGGTGAATACTAACAAATGGGCCACTGTGCCACTTCTATCTTAATTGACTGCTGTATTATCACTGCAGATCAGTCGGGAAGGGGGAGGTGGGGTGAATACTAACAAATGGGCCACTGTGCCACTTCTATCTTAATTGACTGCTGTATTATCACTGCAGATCCGCCGGGAAGGGGGAGGTGGGGTGAATACTAACAAATGGGCCACTGTGCCACTTCTATCTTAATTGACTGCTGTATTATCACTGCAGATCAGCCGGGAAGGGGGAGGTGGGGTGAATACTAACAAATGGGCCACTGTGCCACTTCTATCTTAATTGACTGCTGTATTATCACTGCAGATCAGTCGGGAAGGGGGAGGTGGGGTGAATACTAACAAATGGGCCACTGTGCCACTTCTATCTTAATTGACTGCTGTATTATCACTGCAGATCCGCCGGGAAGGGGGAGGTGGGGTGAATACTAACAAATGGGCCACTGTGCCACTTCTATCTTAATTGACTGCTGTATTATCACTGCAGATCAGTCGGGAAGGGGGAGGTGGGGTGAATACTAACAAATGGGCCACTGTGCCACTTCTATCTTAATTGACTGCTGTATTATCACTGCAGATCCGCCGGGAAGGGGGAGGTGGGGTGAATACTAACAAATGGGCCACTGTGCCACTTCTATCTTAATTGACTGCTGTATTATCACTGCAGATCAGTCGGGAAGGGGGAGGTGGGGTGAATACTAACAAATGGGCCACTGTGCCACTTCTATCTTAATTGACTGCTGTATTATTACTGCAGATCCGCCGGGAAGGGGGAGGTGGGGTGAATACTAACAAATGGGCCACTGTGCCACTTCTATCTTAATTGACTGCTGTATTATCACTGCAGATCCGCCGGGAAGGGGGAGGTGGGGTGAATACTAACAAATGGGCCACTGTGCCACTTCTATCTTAATTGACTGCTGTATTATCACTGCAGATCAGTCGGGAAGGGGGAGGTGGGGTGAATACTAACAAATGGGCCACTGTGCCACTTCTATCTTAATTGACTGCTGTATTATCACTGCAGATCAGTCGGGAAGGGGGAGGTGGGGTGAATACTAACAAATGGGCCACTGTGCCACTTCTATCTTAATTGACTGCTGTATTATCACTGCAGATCAGTCGGGAAGGGGGACGTGGGGTGAATACTAACAAATGGGCCACTGTGCCACTTCTATCTTAATTGACTGCTGTATTATTACTGCAGATCCGCCGGGAAGGGGGAGGTGGGGTGAATACTAACAAATGGGCCACTGTGCCACTTCTATCTTAATTGACTGCTGTATTATTACTGCAGATCCGCCGGGAAGGGGGAGGTGGGGTGAATACTAACAAATGGGCCACTGTGCCACTTCTATCTTAATTGACTGCTGTATTATCACTGCAGATCAGTCGGGAAGGGGGAGGTGGGGTGAATACTAACAAATGGGCCACTGTGCCACTTCTATCTTAATTGACTGCTGTATTATTACTGCAGATCCGCCGGGAAGGGGGAGGTGGGGTGAATACTAACAAATGGGCCACTGTGCCACTTCTATCTTAATTGACTGCTGTATTATCACTGCAGATCAGTCGGGAAGGGGGAGGTGGGGTGAATACTAACAAATGGGCCACTGTGCCACTTCTATCTTAATTGACTGCTGTATTATCACTGCAGATCCGCCGGGAAGGGGGAGGTGGGGTGAATACTAACAAATGGGCCACTGTGCCACTTCTATCTTAATTGACTGCTGTATTATCACTGCAGATCAGTCGGGAAGGGGGAGGTGGGGTGAATACTAACAAATGGGCCACTGTGCCACTTCTATCTTAATTGACTGCTGTATTATTACTGCAGATCCGCCGGGAAGGGGGAGGTGGGGTGAATACTAACAAATGGGCCACTGTGCCACTTCTATCTTAATTGACTGCTGTATTATCACTGCAGATCAGTCGGGAAGGGGGAGGTGGGGTGAATACTAACAAATGGGCCACTGTGCCACTTCTATCTTAATTGACTGCTGTATTATCACTGCAGATCAGTCGGGAAGGGGGAGGTGGGGTGAATACTAACAAATGGGCCACTGTGCCACTTCTATCTTAATTGACTGCTGTATTATTACTGCAGATCCGCCGGGAAGGGGGAGGTGGGGTGAATACTAACAAATGGGCCACTGTGCCACTTCTATCTTAATTGACTGCTGTATTATCACTGCAGATCAGTCGGGAAGGGGGAGGTGGGGTGAATACTAACAAATGGGCCACTGTGCCACTTCTATCTTAATTGACTGCTGTATTATTACTGCAGATCCGCCGGGAAGGGGGAGGTGGGGTGAATACTAACAAATGGGCCACTGTGCCACTTCTATCTTAATTGACTGCTGTATTATCACTGCAGATCAGTCGGGAAGGGGGAGGTGGGGTGAATACTAACAAATGGGCCACTGTGCCACTTCTATCTTAATTGACTGCTGTATTATTACTGCAGATCCGCCGGGAAGGGGGAGGTGGGGTGAATACTAACAAATGGGCCACTGTGCCACTTCTATCTTAATTGACTGCTGTATTATTACTGCAGATCCGCCGGGAAGGGGGAAGTGGGGTGAATACTAACAAATGGGCCACTGTGCCACTGCTATCTTAATTGACTGCTGTATTATTACTGCAGATCCGCCGGGAAGGGGGAGGTGGGGTGAATACTAACAAATGGGCCACTGTGCCACTTCTATCTTAATTGACTGCTGTATTATCACTGCAGATCAGTCGGGAAGGGGGAGGTGGGGTGAATACTAACAAATGGGCCACTGTGCCACTTCTATCTTAATTGACTGCTGTATTATTACTGCAGATCCGCCGGGAAGGGGGAGGTGGGGTGAATACTAACAAATGGGCCACTGTGCCACTTCTATCTTAATTGACTGCTGTATTATCACTGCAGATCAGTCGGGAAGGGGGAGGTGGGGTGAATACTAACAAATGGGCCACTGTGCCACTTCTATCTTAATTGACTGCTGTATTATCACTGCAGATCCGCCGGGAAGGGGGAGGTGGGGTGAATACTAACAAATGGGCCACTGTGCCACTTCTATCTTAATTGACTGCTGTATTATCACTGCAGATCAGTCACGAAGGGGGTGGGGACATACTTACCACTGTACCACAGCTATCTTGTCTGCTGTATATCACTGCAGATTATAGTTGGGAATTGGTGGGGGGGGGGGGGGCACACTTAACACTGGACCACTGTACCACAGCTATCTTTTCTGCTGTATCATCACTGCAGATCATAGTTGGGAAGGGGTGGGGTCATACCAACCACTGGACTACTGTACCACAGCTATCGTGTCTGCTGCATTATCACTGCTAATTATAGTTGGGAAGGGGTGAGAGCTTTCCGATGAATGGCAACAAGCCATATTTCCAACTAAATCCTGAAAAGTTACTCATAATTCTGCTGTGGTTAAGGAGTCGATTAATTAGGGCATTACTGTATGTCCCCCCAAGGAGTCGATTATTTAGAGCATTACTGTATGTCCCCCCCAAGGAGTCGACTATTAGAGCATTACTGTTGTTGGGAAGGGGGTGGGGGACATACTAATTAGTTACCACTGGGCCACTTTGCTGCAGCTATCATGTCTGTTTTATTATCACTGCAGTTCACAGATGTGATGTATGGACTTTGTCCATCACTGGCCAGGCTTCATTAGGCTAACCTAGCTGTGGACATACCACAGTAAGTTACCCTCCCTGGGGACTGGTAAAATCATCAGCATAGTGAAATATGACTCAGTAATATTTACTCAACATGAGTTTACAGTTCCAGCTTGTTTATTTGTTAAATGGGTTGGTTGTGTACTAATGGGAGAGAGACTGTTATGAGAGAACTATTTATCCTGGAATTCATCCTCCTGTGGACAGCTTATAGCTCTACTGTCAAAACGGCAAACTTGGCAAATGGTGAGAAAATGGGCAGCAGAAATGTGAAGCATATAGATCTTGATGTTATTCAAGTATTATATCAGCTGTAAAAACACAAACATAACTGAAGTCTTTAGACACCTTTCACTATTATAAATGATGTATATTAGTTGGGTGTTTGTGGGTATTTAAAAACCTTGGGAAATTTGCAGATAAATATTTCCGTGCCCCAATCTACTGTTCAATAATGCTCTATTAATGTGTGACCATATATACCATGGGCACAGGAGCAGGTAGGTTCAGATGAGCCTTTAAATAGTATGTCTGTTATTTGCAGAATGAGGTCCCCAGAGGGTGCATTTAGTGACACTATCCGAAACAGCGGGCTAGCATCACCAAATTTACCCTCTGGGAACCTCATTCTGCTTAGGCCTCAGCTGCTATGGGAGACCTAGGATCAGATTGAAGTTCCCCAGTTGAAGTTTGTGATATTCACCCATCAGGCACCTCAATTATGCATTTTATCTTCTGCAAATTAGGGGATATAGAAACTGAACAGTAGGGAAAAATTAACTAAAAACAATGTTAATTTGAGACTACAGATACTTCCCAGAAGATGAGGCCTATAAAGCAGAATGAGGTCCCCATAGGGTGAATTTATTGATGGCAGCACACATGCAAGGGTAGCATAACTAAATTCACCCTCTGGGGACCTCTGACCTCTGGCAAAGCTTGAGTGAGTATTAAGTAGAGCGTCTATTTTAAGGACTGACTCATCCCCTTCTATATTTACACTGACCCCTACAGTCCCCCCCCCCCCCCCCTTGAGTGTGACATGTAATGTTGGCCCCCCTGAGTGTGACATGCGATGATGGTGCAAGTCCCATGTGTGGTTTCATTAACGCTTTCATGATGGGTGATGTGCTAGTGCAGCATTAAAGACCCTGTGCCAGTGCATTCTGAATGCACTGGCTTACAAGGTAAAGGTAAATATTGTTAGTGCCAATGCATTCTCTTATATATGCGAGGCTTCCTATAATGGGTAGTTTAGTTTAACTAAATGCCCCAGATTCAGGATCGCAATATATGTTTTTTCTCGACATTATCAAATAGATATATTTATCAGAGAAAAGCAAGGTACAAGTTGTGGAGAGTCATGTGAGACAAGCAATGTTTAAAGACATATTATGTACTTGTTCGGGTGTATTAACCCTTTGAGTGCCAGGGGCCGATCTCATCGGCCCTAAACCTACAGAATAAGTCTGTTAAAGAATATAAGAATAAATTATTAAAATTGTAAAAAAAAAAAAAAATGTTAGGCCAATGCATTCTCTTATATATGCGAGGCGACCTATGGTCGACTCGCATATATAAGAGAATGCATTGGCACAGGGTATATGGGTTGATACAAAAATCGACCTGGCACTCAAATGATAAGTTAGTACTCAGGCGCTGTACCAACTGGGGGGATGTGAAATTCTACTGATATCGCTGAAAATCTCGAACGAAATCGACCACACCTGACTCCATATAAAACATCGCCTGAACAACGCGCAATTGTAAATATTTACATCTCGATTCGGGACGCAACAAATGGCGATCAACGAACGCAAATGATTTGCCACCGAGAGTCATTTAAATTTAATTGATATATAAGAATGACGGTGTGTGTTGTAAATTTTGATTTATATTCGCAAAAATAACCACTTTGAGCAAGATTATTCTACATTTCTATTTGGTCACCATATCTGAGTGTTTCACATCACTTTAAGAGAATACATTGGCACATTGTTTTTACAAAAGGCTCCAGTCATGGAAGGGCTAAGAAATGTCTCAGTGGGCTTTTATAGTTACATTGACCACTACAGTGTCTTCTGGTGCCACCCCCCCCCCCCCCCCCCCCCCCACCTGAGTGTGACATGAGATGTTGGTGCCCCCTGATTGTGAGGTGAGATGTCGACCCCCTCCCACCTGAGTGTGACATGAGATGTTGGTGCCAGTCCACATGTGGTTTCATTAAGAAAAGTCTTAGTCTTGTTTCTTTCCTCCTTCTGTCAGACTTATAACCTGGGCTGGAGCCAGCAGTTTCTCCAACTCTATTAATAAAAGGTATGTTTTACTTTATCCTGGCTGACAAAAAACCCATTTAATATGGTTATCAGCAGACCCTGTGACACACAGAAATAGGTCAAACTTATTAGCAAGATTCAATTGTGGGTCCACAGATGGATTGTGGTAAGTATATCTGTTTGAGGAATGCTGGAAGTGATTAACCAAGTCACTGCTGAATGAAGTCATGATATTGTGTGATGTGATGATGTTATGGTCATTTTACTCTGTTTTACTGTTGAAAAAATATATTGGGGATTATTTAAAAAACCCTTAACACTTCCATGACTGGAACATCCTGAAATTTTGCAATGTGCCAATACATTCTGTTTTATATGCGAGTCTCCAATAGGGAGCCTCGCACCTATAAGAGAATGCATTGGCCTAAAAAATCCAGTGCATTCTCTTATATATGTGAGGCTGCCTATGGGAGACAGCACTATATAACAGAATGTACTGGCACACGATCTTTAATGCTGCCGCAACGCAGCTCCCATCATGAAAAGGGTTAACCTCTGAACTACTGAATGACGTCATGTGTTTGACCATTGATGTTATTGTAATTTTGCAGTGGAAAGATATGCCAGAACATCATACACAAAAGATTGGAAAATGTTTATTCCTTACAATGAGGCCAGGGTACCTCCTTGTGACATGGGGTTACATGGGGTTAAATACAGAACTGAGCTCTTATTCACATGAAACTTTAAAAGAGTGTAATTTTATTTAAGCACCACCTCCGCACAAACATTGCTCACACAAGCATGCACTCAGCGGGAGGACATTAGCTGTCTTCATCAGTTCTAATGTACTGAATATATATGTAAAATGTCCCCATAATCGGCCTCAGGATTGTTGAGATACAGTGTAATATGTCAGGGGGACTTACTTATTTTGAGGTGTTTAATATGGGGCAGCTTCAGGATTGTTGAGATACAGTGTAATAATAATATGTCAGGGAACTTACTTAATTTGAGGTGTTTAGTAAGGTGGCCCTCATTATTGTTGAGATACAGTGTAATATGTCGCGGGGGGGGGGGGGGGGGGGGGGGGGGGGGGGGGGGGATGGGGGGACTTACTTATTTTTTGAGGTGTTTAATATGGGGCAGCTTCAGGATTGTTGAGATACAGTGTAATATGTCAGGTGTTTAGTTTTAATGCATTCTGATACCTGCCATACTGATGTGACATGATCTTCTTGACCCCCAGGACAAACTAAATGTCATGAGGATAATGAAATCCTCTCCAGTTTCTTACAGGCATGGTGGTCTCCTAAACAATGCAGCACTGTTTGTTGATGTCCTCTATGGTAATACTCCACTGTATCACCCACATAGGGTCGGTCTGCTTGTTTTCACTCACAGTGTCCAAATACACAAAAAGAAAGTTATTATAAACCTTCTAGGACAGGAGCTTATTGAAATTTTGCGAAAGCCATGTGCCAATGCATTCTCTTATATATGTGAGTCTCCATAGTGAGCCTCGCATATATAAGAGAATACATTGGCCTAACAATATTTACCTTGGCAGTGTCCAAATACACAAAAAGAAAGTTATTATTAACCATTCTACAGTAATGCCCTAAGTAATCGACTCCTCAACCACAGAAGAATTATGGGTAACTTTTCAGGATTTAGTCCAAAATATGGCTTGTTGCCATTCATCGGAAAGCTCTGAGTGAGAGCTTTCCATTGAATTGCAACATGCCATATTTCCGACTAAATCCTGAAAAGTTACCCATAATTCTGCTGTGGTTAAGGAGTCGATTACTTAGGGCATTACTGTATGACTGGAGCTTACTGAAATTTTGAGAAAACAATATGCGAATGCATTCTCTTATAGTTGCAAGTCTCCCATATGGAGCCTCACCTATATTAGAGAATATATTATTCGCCAAACAATATTTACCTTGAAATTGTAAGCCAGTGTATTCTCTTATATAACGCGAGGCTCCCTATGGGATACTCGCATTTATAAGAGAATACACTAGCACATGATCTTTAATGCTGCACCAGCACAGCTGCCATCATGAACCTTGTAAGTCAGTGCATTCTCTTATATATGTGTGGCTCCCTAAGGGAGACTCGCATATATAAGAGAATACACTGGCACATGATCTAATTGAGCTTTAATGCTGCACCAGCGCTGATCCTGTCATGAAAGGGTTAAACATGTCCACAAAGATGGTTGACCTGCTTTGATAAGAGTTTTGAGTGCCATTTAGAAATGGATAAAATTGATTGGCCTGCATCCTGTGGAGTATGGATGCAAGTTAGTCTGTCATTTTGTGTGGAACTTGAAAGCGTTTTCGCATTCCGCTGTGTCACCACATAATAAAATGTCAGACCAACTTGCATCCATGGAACGCAACAAAATCAACATCAATTTCTTATATACACACTCAACTTGCAGAATAAAAAAGCATCTAGCACTCATTATGAACGATATTCTGGTATTGTGTTGCAAGAGGGAGGGGGGCACATTACATTATTACAGTAATGTCCTAAATAATCGACCCCGAAACCACCGCAGAATTATGGGTAACTTTTCAGGATTTAGTAGGAAATATGGCTTGTTGCCATTCATCGGAAAGCTCTCAGTGAGAGCTTTCCGATGATTGTCAACAAGCCATATTTCCGACTAAATCCTAAAAAATTACCCATAATTCTGCTGTGGTTAAGGAGTCTATTATTTAGAGCATTACTGTAGGTAAAACTTATTAGCAAGATTCCATTGTGGGCCCACAGATGGATTGTGGTAAGTACAGTAATGCCCTAAATAATTGACTCCTTAACCACAGCAAAATTATGGGTAACTTTGAGAGCTTTCCGATGAATGGCAACAAGTCATATTTCCTACTAAATCCTGAAAAATTACCCATAATTCTGCTGTGGTTTATGAGTTGTTATTACTGTATTAGCAGTTTAGGTATCCAGGCTTCCTGCTGGCAATCAGTTGACCTGGGAGGCCACAGAACCCACAGCATTCATTTGATGTGATGTTTATGTTTTGAGTTCTGCATGTTTTCATCACTATGTCCATATAAACCACACAACTGTTGTGAAACCTGCCACATGCTACGTTCTGCTTGTTTAGTTCGGTGCTGAAGGAATCAGCCAAACAGTTTATATCTACCATGAGGCAGTTGGTGATGGAAGTCTCAAGCTTTTGTTTTTGACAGAATATTCAGGTTGATGAAGGAAACACATCAGTTTTTCCTGCATATCTTACCTTGTGTCTGTCATTTGTAGAATGAGGTTTCCAGAGGGTGAATTTAGTGATGCAATCCCGCACAGTGGACTAGCATCCCCAAATTCACCCTCTGGGGACCTCAGTCTGCTTAGACCTCATGTTCTGGAAAGTATCTATAGTCTCAAAGTAACATTGATTATAGTAACTTTTTCCCCTTCTGGGAAGTTTCTATATCCCCTAATTTGCAGAAGATAAAATGCATAATCGAGGGGACTATTAATGCGTGAACATCACCAACTTGGGAACTTCAATCTGATCTTAGGTCTCCCATAGCAGTTGAGGTATAAGCAGAATGAGGTCCCCGGAGGGTGAATATGGTGATGATAGACCACTGTACGGGATAGATAGCGTCACTAAATTCACCCTCTGGGGACCTCATTCTGCAAATGACAGACCCACTGTTTGCAGACTTTTTGGTTTCTATCATTTTGGGATGATTCCAGGAATCAACCTTGTGTGTGACTTGGGAGACATCTTCTCCCTAAAATGTGCCACTTCTCCCTATGTTGGTTCCAGGTTGAAGTGACTGCTCTCTCATATACCAGTATGCATCTGTCCCAACATTATATTTAAAGTGCCAGGGGCCGATCTCATTGGCCCTAAACCTACAAAATAAGTCTGTTAACCCTTTACCCAACAAACCGGCCAAAACCGGCCAAATAAAGCTTCAACAGCCTAAAATATCTTCGGTCTGTCTCAATAGAACCATACAAATATGGATATCATTGGAACCGGCTCCTTGACCACATTGTGATAGTTACAGTTATGCCCTGTGCCAATGCATTCTCTTATATATGCGAGTCGACCATAGGTCGCCTCGCATATATAAGAGAATGCATTGGCCTAAAAAAAATCTTTTTTTTAACACTTTTTACCATTTTTTCTTACATTTTTTAACAATTTTATAATTTTTAATGTGTTAAGCCAATGCATTCTCTTATATATGCGAGGCGACCTATGGTCGACTCGCATATATAAGAGAATGCATTGGCACAGGGCCGTTCTGTTGGGTAAAGGGTTAAAGAATATAAGAATAAATTATTAAAATTAAAAAAAATTATTAAAAAAAAAAAAAAAATTGTTAGGCCAATGCATTCTCTTATATATGCGAGGCGACCTATGGTCGACTCGCATATATAAGAGAATGCATTGGCACAGGGTATATAGGTTGATACAAAAATATGTATCAGTTAGAACCCACCCATGCCCTTGTTTTTATGGATTATAATGGTGTTCTTACTCATTAAACTGGTTTTATAATTGAGCTCTTGTGTTGCATAATATCAATAAATTTGAAAAATGATCAAGGAAATATGGGTTGATACAAAAATCGGACTTGGCACTGAAAGGGTCAATTCTGAAATGAATCTGGTAATGAATATATAGTATTGCACGTCGTCGCATCAAAGCAATTTGGTTCTTCCATCGGAACCACGGAGAGGTATGTTTGTTGTTTCCTGGGATTAAAGTCTGCACTTCCTGCCAGCGACCTGGCACGAGCCACGCGGGATAAAAGATAGAATGAACCTGCAGACTTGCACATCACATCAAAGTCTATTTGTTAATTGTTTTACACAGCAGCTCTCTGCCAAATTATTTAAAGTGCATGTTTTCTTTGAACTTTTTAGAAGGTTGGTTGCTTTTAAAATTCCTTCAATTGTCTCTCTACATTCGTTACAGTTGTGTTAATCTCTAGACGCTTTGAAAAAAGTTTTCAAAATTCAAAAATAGCACACCCACCTTGGTGTTACGTAACTACAGGTAATTACAGGTAATTGCTTTATGTAGAAAAAATTAACAAGTGAAAAACAGGTTAATCACTTAGGTCAGTAAACATATCTATTAGCAAAATATTTTCTCCAGAAATTCTATATCTTCCTGTTTTCTACTAGTGAAATAATTGACAGGTCTCTCTCCCAGACTCCCACTCAGGTGATTGAGTTTTTCTTGGGAAATGTTTATAAAACTCACATGTTTTAAAGGGGTACTCTACACTAAATCCGGCGATTTATGAGACCATCTCCTTTTGTACTCAACAGAATATATGAAACACATAAATGAATTTGAGCCATGGATTAGTGCAAAATACACTTATTTGCTCAACGGACAATGCTAACAATATGGTAATTATAATGAAAATGAATAAATGGCTGGAGTCATAAATTCAATTTTATTATAATTACCATGTTTTTTGCAATATTCATAGAGCACATAGGTCAGTTCAAACATGTCTATTAGCAAAATATTTTCTCCAGGGGGGGGGGGGGGGGGGGGGTGTGTGTGTAAATTGCCTTTTCAATCTTCATGCAAAGGCAATAAATACCTCATATCAACTAAAACAGCATTTTTTTTATTTTTCTGTAAGAGGAAATTACATCCATTCTGGTGGTTTAGTATGAACTCCGTCACGGTCCTGTAAAGTGCTTCAAAATGCTGTGTGCATTTATGACAATACCTAGGACTATAAAATGTCTTTTCTAGATATTGTGCCATGCCAAGCCTGCAATTGGTGTGTCTGTCAGAGGTACACAGAGTGTGAATTTAGTGATGCTATCCACCAAATTCACCCTCTGGGGACCTCATTCTGCTTAGTCCTCATCTTCTCTGGAAAGTATCTATAGTCCCAAAGAAGTTTTGCCATTGGTTGCTTCTGGCATCCCTAGCAATATCATGCAATAGAATGCCTGATAATAATGTGCCTGTCATTTGCAGAAAGAGGTCCCCAGAGGGTGAATTTACTGTCGCTATCCCACATAACGGGATAGCATCACTAAATTCACGCTCTGGCGACCTCATTCTGCTTAGGTCTCATCTTCTCTGAAAGTTTCTTTATGATCAAATTTCTATAGAAACTTCGATCACATATTTATTTTTCAGTTTAGTTTCTCTATATCCCTTAATTGGCAGACAACACATTGCATAATCGAGGTTCCCAATGGGTGAACATCACAATATTCACCATTTGGGAACTTCAATCTGAGTATGTCTCCCACAGCAGATGAGGCCATGCAGAATGAGGTTCCCAGAGGGTGAATTTAGTGATGCTAGCCCGCTCTGCGGCATAGCATCACTAAACTCACCCTCTGGGAACCTCATTCTGCAAATGACAGGCACACTAAACTCAGACTTGGTCCAGAAGAGAATAGGACCCTTTTTGTTTTGTTTCCTGGTAATTTTGATGTCATATAAAGTTTGCATAAAAGGTTTTCTGAACCTGGTTTATGATTTTCTCCTAACAATTGCCTATAAGTTTCTAGAGACGTGTGACCTTAGCGTTCTACAATTTTTTTTCTTACTGACACTGAGTTTCAGCCTTGTGAGAAAGTCCAAGTTCTCATAGTTCAACTTTGAGGATGTGAGTAATTTTCTGGAGGATGAAAAAGTTGTCTTTGATCTGTCTTCATGCCAAGTGATGACAGAAAATTAACATATAACGCGAAACTTCATCAAAGAACCATTTAAAATCAGTTTCTGCATCTGTCCGAGAGTCAGGGATGCACATGCAATGTTATTACGTAATCAGCGGCAGGCGAATATCTCATTCCTGGCATCAAGTGCATCGCATCTGTTTCCTCTTGCTTTATTATCATGCATCTGTGCATCGCGATATCACCACGATATGATGGGCGGCGAAACATTAAATATATAACATGCATGCAACGAGGATATAATAAGAGAGAATAGGAAAACAAGTGCAGGGCCAATCAAGCTAATATACCGCAGGGGACGCTCACGATCAGGGACGCCGGAGAGGGGGGCATGCAGGGGATATAATCAAGCTAATATACCGCAGTGGATGCTCACGATATATTAGCATGTGCTCCGAGTCCACCAGCTAGGTGTACGTCTGGGTGTAAGCTTTTAAACATGTTTACATGGCATAATAATTGCATAATAGTTACATAAGTACCATAATAGTTGGAAATTACGTAAGTAGGCTAAACTCAAAATAATTCACTTGAATCAAGATCCTTTTAGATATAAAAATTCTGAATCTGAAATATGCAAATTGGGGAGACAATTATTTGAATTTTAGTACCATGTTGATGTCTTTATTTTATTCAAGTCAGGGCGGGGGGGGGGGGGGGGGGGGGGGGGGGATTGGAAATTATCTTGATGCCCTGGAAATTGGGATGTGTATTTGGAAATGCAATGATGGAGTCAAATGTCCTAAATAATTGACTCGTTAAACACAGCAGAATTCTGGGTAACTTATCAGGATTTAGTCGGAAATATGGCTTTCCGATGAATGTCAACAAGCCATATTTCCGATTAAATCCTGAAAAATTATCCATAATTCTGCTGTGGTTAAGGAGTCGATTATTTAGAGCATCTGACAAGCTAAAGAAGGCTAATTAAGATTCCTCAATTTTAGACAGAAAAATTCTGACTCTAAATATTAGTGATGCGGACCCGGTCCACTGCCAAGGCGGTCCAGTCCGGTCCAGGCCATTCCGGTCCGGTACACATGCCTGGACCTGTCCAAAACGGTCCGGTCCACCTATAATAGGCTATATGTTAATGAATTCTCTGTTTTCTCAAAGTTTTACTCTGTATAGTACAAACTATAAGGTTACTGAGTTCAGTGCATTGCAATGAGTCCATATAAGTTAAAACTTACATTGTTTGCGGATTGTATGCATCATTGTTTGTCTCTGGTGGGATATACTGGGAACGATGCACGATAATAGTATTTCTAGTAATGCGAACATGCACTAATTAAATGTATTGGACAGATATATAGCTAGGGCCAGAATGTGTTATAACCAATCTAACATGGCACTCAACTGATCGTATGCATGATTCGTATCATACTTATTTTCATTAAATTGAAATTTAAACGAAATAACTATACTGATGACAATTATACAAATGTGTACTAATATGACTACTACATTAATATTGGAGTCTTGGAGATTGTGATGGCTGATTGTATAGTCCTGACAATTACAGTTATATACCTAAGTACAACTACTATTGGAATAATGTGACTGTCTTGTCACAAAGCAGGCGGCCGCCCACACTGGCACTTTCATTATAAGGAAAGTGATATGTACAAAGTACATCTATACTAGTACATTGTTTTCGTGGCATCAAACGTTTAATAGATATTAACCACTTGAATGCGTCAATACATCGTTGCTAATTGATATGACGGCAAATACGCAATAATATTCGCGATAGTTTATTATAACTGAAGTAAAATAGTGGACCGGACCGGAGAGTACCGGACCGGCGGCAAAAAGCGGTCCGGTCCAGTGACACCCGGTCCACCCCTGGACCGCGGAACGGTCTAAAGCAGTCCGGTCCGCATCACTACTAAATATGCAAATTGTGGAGACGTAGTATTTGAATTTTAGTACCAGATGGATGTTTTTATTTAATTTTTCAAGTCAGGGGGCTGGAAATTCACCTGGTGCCCTGGAGATTGGATGTGTTGTTGGAAATACAGAAATGGGAGTCTTTGACACCCTACCACCCTACCCATCCATCTGACATGTTCCACCATGAAGATGGCTCTAGATGGACTAGGCTAATGTTTGTAAACACGTGTTTATAATGATAAACCAGATTAGCCCCTCTCTAAACCCAGCAAGGTGGCTGATGAATCAGCTAATAGAGAAGTTTGAAGTCCATAGAAACCAATTATTGAACGGTCTGGACTTATTACTACCTACATGGTCCAAGCCTTCATGGCAGTCATATGAATTAGCCTGATTATCGGAGACGTAAGCCAATGGAAATACAACATAATGTGTACAAATCGGCAACAAGCTGGCCCTAACCTCCCATTCATAAGACAGCTAATATTCAACAAATTGCAGTAATTCCACGTTATTATGGTGATTAAGATTTTATTAGTGTGTCTGGCTGCCAAGGAAGGCGGCATTGGGACCACTGCAGGCTCATAGTGTGGAAACATTCTGACATATATACTGAGCTTCTTACTGATCCAGTGTTTGTTAATCACTTTACATGCAGACAGTTTTAAAATGGTACAGGCACTCTGAAAATGTCAATATATGAGTCAATATTCTGCTACTTAATAGTAACCTGATTATTTATCGAGTAATGCATTTCTGCAAATTTTATGGGGTAAGCCTTTTAGGGTTCCATGGAATTAAATGAATTTTGTGCGCTATTTCAGTTGTTCAAACAATAAAACCCTTTATAAAGCACAGTTGATGAGTAGTTATTTAATAGGAAATGTTCAGATAATAAGTTTAACCCCTTTCTACACTAAATACTCATTGACGAGTAGTTATCCCATAGGAAATGTTCAGATAATAAGTTTAACCCTTCCTATACTAAAGCATCATTGATGAGTAGTTATCTCATAGGAAATGTTCAATTAATAAGTTTATCCTTTTCTATACTAAAGCATCATTGATGAGCAGTTATCCCATAGGAAATGTTCAGATAATAAGTTTAACCCTTTTCATACTAAAGCATCATTGATGAGTAGTTATCCCATAGGAAATGTTCAGATAATAAGTTTAACCTTCCTATACTAAAGCATCATTGATGAGTAGTTATCTCATAGGAAATGTTCAATTAATAAGTTTAACCTTCCTATACTAAAGCATCATTGATGAGTAGTTATCCCATAGGAAATGTTCAGATAATAAGTTTAACCTTCCTATACTAAAGCATCATTGATGAGTAGTTACCTCATAGGAAATGTTCAGATAATAAGTTTAACCTTCCTATACTAAAGCATCATTGATGAGTAGTTATACCATAGGACATGTTCAGATAATAAGTTCAATTCAACAAAGGACTATAGTAACTTGTTATCTGAACATTTCCCAGAAGATGAGGCCTAAGCAGAATGAGGTCCTCAGAAGGGTGAATGTAAATGCTGTGGGGGGGGGGGGGGGGGGGGGTAGCATCACTAAATTCACCCTCTGGGGAGCAGACATTCTGCAAATTTCAGACACACTATATCCAGGCTATGCCGTGTACGTTTAGACACACTATATCCAGGCTATGCCGTGTACGTTTAGACACACTATATCCAGGCTATGCCGTGTACGTTTAGACACACTATATCCAGGCTATGCCATGTACGTTTAGACACACTATATCCAGGCTATGCCGTGTACGTTTAGACAAATAGTGACAACATTAGAAAACATGCAGGGGGAAGGGGAGGGTTGAAAAATTCCAATTAAAAATCCACCCCTTGTTTTTTAAGTGAGACCCAGTAGAGATAAGAACCTGGTTTACATCTGTGGCAGCACGTGGCAAACTTTCTTCTTCAGTTGATAAGAAATCATGTATATTTTTTCTACTGGGCGTTTTTATTACGAATGTTGATTGGCTTATAGATATTGTTGCGTAACATCTCTGTGTGAAAATATCTCTCCCTGCACCTGGGAGTGATTCAGTAACAGATATAGTGCACAGATGAAGCCGATATTGGCCCGTGTGACATAACACATATCCCTTGATAAATTCATTCCTGCGCATGTTTCATGTCTCCCGAGGGCCCCGTGGTGCAGTTATCATATTATCTCACCTATAATTTCTGCCATTGATGAAATGCACTTGTCTGCATCATGTGGTTGAGTGATATACTTTCGGAGAGTATTGGTAACTGATGCTGGTCTACTGGGCTTTGTGGTTTCATCGGAGAGTATTGGTAACTGATTCTGGTCTCCTGGGCTTTGTGGTTTCATCGAATGATATAATATTGAGCGTGTTTGGTGCAGAATAGTTAGCTCTGGTCTCAGGTGTTGGTAGGTGGCATGAGCTTAGGTTCTTTAACGCATATGACTCATTTGAAGCTTCATATATTTATACCCCACTCTCGAAGAGAATGAGGGCATATACTGGATTGACCTAGTCCATCCGTCCGTCCATCTGTCTGTCCCTCCGGGCAGATATCTCAAACACTGGTTGTCGGATCTGAATGAAATTTTGTGTGAATTTTCAATACTATGTCGATGGCATTCAACAGAGTGTTCAATTTTTTTCCCCTGCATTTTCCGTTCTAGAGTTATTCATCTTTGTTTATCTGGAAATTTTGGATGTTCACCTCTATGATGGCAATCAATTGAGTATTCAATCGTTTTGTTTGTGTTTTCCGTTCTAGAGTTATTTATCTTTGTTTATATGAAAATGTTGGGTTTTTCCTATCTGAGCAGATCTCAACCATACTTTGTTGTTTCGAATTTGCCACTGTGGGGGTATGACAGCACCGTCTTGTTTATTTAAGAATTAGCTCATGTTTCAATTAAATTCATGCAGTTAATACTGAAAAGTTTCCAGACGAAAATGTCTAGTTTCTCCAATATCCATGTAGTTCCATATTAATTACATACGTTCCTCGTGAGAAACAATTATGTCTTGGGAACAATCACCTGTCTATCATGCACTCTTTTGCGGAGAAATTTTGGTTTCATTTGTTTTATTGGTCAGTCAATTGAAAGGCTTCTTTCTGCCCGAAAACTAGAGATCATGCCTGAGACAATTTATGTCTTTTGGTTTTGGTTCTTGGACAAAAATGTCTGAAGAATTTAGTGATTTGCAGCTATATGCACCATGCACTTGGACTTGTATTACATATCTACAGCATCATATGGTTCATGGCATGCAACGCTAGGGCCTACTAGCTATAGCATCATGGTTCATGGCTGGCACCAAAAACTAGGGCTTACTAGCTATAGCATCATGGTTCATGGCTGGCACCCAAAACTAGGGCTTACTAGCTATAGCATCATGGTTCATGGCTGGCACCCAAAACTAGGGCTTACTAGCTATAGCATCATATAGTTCATGTCATGGAACCTAACACCAGGGCTTGCTCGCTATAGCATCATGGTTCATGGCTGGCACCCAAAACTAGGGCTTACTAGCTATAGCATCATGGTTCATGGCTGGCACCCAAAACTAGGGCTTGCTCGCTATAGCATCATATAGTTCATGTCATGGAACCCAACACCAGGGCTTACTAGCTATAGCATCATGGTTCATGGCTGGCACCCAAAACTAAGGCTTACTAGCTATAGCATCATGGTTCATGGCTGGCACCCAAAACTAAGGCTTACTAGCTATAGCATCATGGTTCATGGCTGGCACCCAAAACTAGGGCTTGCTCGCTATAGCATCATATAGTTCATGTCATGGAACCCAACACCAGGGCTTACTAGCTATAGCATCATGGTTCATGGCTGGCACCCAAAACTAGGGCTTACTAGTTATAGCATCATGGTTCATGGCTGGCACCCAAAACTAGGGCTTACTAGCTATAGCATCATGGTTCATGGCTGGCACCCAAAACTAGGGCTTACTAGCTATAGCATCATGGTTCATGGCTGGCACCCAAAACTAGGGCTTACTAGCTATAGCATCATATAGTTCATGTCATGGAACCCAACACCAGGGCTTGCTCGCTATAGCATCATGGTTCATGGCTGGCACCCAAAACTAGGGCTTACTAGCTATAGCATCATGGTTCATGGCTGGCACCCAAAACTAGGGCTTGCTCGCTATAGCATCATATAGTTCATGTCATGGAACCCAACACCAGGGCTTACTAGCTATAGCATCATGGTTCATGGCTGGCACCCAAAACTAGGGCTTACTAGCTATAGCATCATGGTTCATGGCTGGCACCCAAAACTAAGGCTTACTAGCTATAGCATCATGGTTCATGGCTGGCACCCAAAACTAGGGCTTGCTCGCTATAGCATCATATAGTTCATGTCATGGAACCCAACACCAGGGCTTACTAGCTATAGCATCATGGTTCATGGCTGGCACCCAAAACTAGGGCTTACTAGTTATAGCATCATGGTTCATGGCTGGCACCCAAAACTAGGGCTTACTAGCTATAGCATCATGGTTCATGGCTGGCACCCAAAACTAGGGCTTACTAGCTATAGCATCATGGTTCATGGCTGGCACCCAAAACTAGGGCTTACTAGCTATAGCATCATATAGTTCATGTCATGGAACCCAACACCAGGGCTTGCTCGCTATAGCATCATGGTTCATGGCTGGCACCCAAAACTAGGGCTTACTAGCTATAGCATCATGGTTCATGGCTGGCACCCAAAACTAGGGCTTACTAGCTATAGTATCATGGTTCATGGCTGGCACCCAAAACTAGGGCTTACTAGCTATAGCATCATGGTTCATGGCTGGAACCCAAAACTAGGGCTTACTAGCTATAGCATCATGGTTCATGGCTGGCACCCAAAACTAGGGCTTACTAGCTATAGCATCATATAGTTCATGTCATGGAACCCAACACCAGGGCTTGCTAGTTAGCTAGTTGACTAACATGCAATAGCTATAGCATCATATATGGTTCATAGCAAGGAGAACTTTTGGCTTGTCATAGCACCGAGCACCTTGACTTATAAATCTATAGCATCATATGGTTCATAGCACCGAGCACCTTGACTTATAAATCTATAGCATCATATGGTTCGTAGCACGGAGCATCTTGACTAACATGTAATAGCTATAGCGTCATATATGGTTAATGGCAAGGAGAACTTTTGGCTTGTCATGGCAGGAGCACCTTGACTTATAAATCTATAGCATCATATGGTTCATAGCACGGAGCATCTTGACTAACATGCAATAGGTATAGCGTCATATATGGTTAATGGCAAGGAGAACTTTTGGCTTGTCATGGCAGGAGCACCTTGACTTATAAATCTATAGCATCATATGGTTCATAGCACGGAGCATCTTGACTAACATGTATTAGCTATAGCATCATATGGTTTGGTGGAGGAGGAATGCTGATAAATGAGTCTACCTTCATGGACTGACTGATGTCTCTAACAATAATCAAACATAAGATTCCTCACAAAGCTATGTGTGTCTGGGCGGATGCATGGCTGCACTCACACGCTCATCACATCGAATGCATGACTGCACCCGAGGGGTGGACTGTTTATGCAGCTGACGGAATCACGTAGATGTAACAAACTGCAGGACATTAATTACCCACATATGTCTCCGAGCTTTGATTAAAAGTTACTCTTTCACAAGAACATGATTTTGTGTTTTTTGATGGTTGTAGATTTGTTGATTTCTCACAGTGGATGACATTCGTACTTTTTAGTTCATCTTTGTCTGATTTCACTTCAGTCAGCAGCATAAGAATAAATGTTTGTTTTTTAAAAACAAGACAATCTGATTCAACCAAAGACTTGTCAGATGAAGTGATTTCTAACAGTTTTTTTTCAGAGGTAGAATCTCTCAGTAACTTAGCAAGTGATGATTGTATTATTTTTTTAATTGTTGTTTTAAATGTCTATAGTATGTAGCTAAGAAGTCTGTCAGCCTATAGTAATGTCCTAAATAATTGACCCCTAAACCACAGCAGAATTAGTCAGAAATATGACTTGTTGCCATTCATCGGAAAGCTCTCACTGAGAGATATAATTGACCACAGTTGTGGGGAGTGACACTCATCCACTGTCGCCACATCCCTGGTTACTGCATTTCCTCACAATCCCACGAAACTATCTATAGAAACAAAACTAACAAGTGTATATATATAGTATGATCTTCAAAGAGCTGAGATATCTTGTATTCCAATCTTAATTCCATGCATGTTAATACATAAAGGCTTCATATCATGACCACCTTAATTCCATGCATGTTAATATATAAAGACTTCATATCATGTCCACCTTGGCACCTCCACTGTGAATCAAGCCTGCAAATAGTGTGTCTGTCATTTGCAGAATGAGGTCCCCAGATGGTGAATTTAGTGATGCTATCCCGCATAGCGGCTAGCATCACCAAATTCACCCTCTGGGGACCTCATTCTGCTTAATCAAATTAAGATTGTTTTTAGTTACATTTCCCTTCTAGGAAGTTTCTATATCCCCTAATTTGCAGAAGATAAAATTCATAATTGAGGTGCCCAATGGGTGAACATCACTAACTTCAACTGGGGAACTTCAATCTGATCCTAGGTCTGCCATATCAGTTGAGGGCCTAAGCAGAATGAGGTCCCCAGAGGGTGAATTTAGTGATGCTAGCCCGCTATGCGGGGTAGCATCACTAAATTCACCATCTGGGAACCTCATTCTGCAAATGACAGACATGCTATTTGCAGGCTTGCTGTGAATGAAGGTGTACACTGATGAGATCTACCCGGTTATTAACTGATTACCTCTATTGCCCTGTAATATCTCGTTTATATACAATATAAACCCATTACAGGTCATCAGTTCAGAGTGCACCAGAGCTGAGGCCTAAATTAAAAGATTGTTTGTTTAACCTCTCGCTAACTGCCCAAGACCCCTACTGGAAATTTTTTATCAGCCTGATTGAAGTGATGTCTTCCGAATATCGAATAATCATCCAAAATAACGTATTTTCATAAATTTGTTTTCCAAATAGTCAGAAACAGCTTCATTTTTATAAATTACACAAATTACACACAGTGATCACTATAGTGGCACAATTATTGCTGTTTAAATGTTTATGCCCAATAACGTGTCCGGAATAAAGTAATAAATATTTACATTTGTGTGTAGTTTAACAATTGTGTTCTTTGAAATGATACAGTTGATATGGTTGGAAAATTCGACAATCGTAGTTCATTGCTTCACTCTTCCAATGGGGATAGTGTTTGTACACTAACTGATTGGTTTTATTCAATGTAATAAATAACAATATGTCTTTAAAATCAAATTTTAGTTTATTGTTCAGCCATAGAGTTTACCTTCAATTTCAAAAATACTGTTATAAATTGGCTTGTAAGATAATACAACTATCTGATATGATGGGGTAACTTATGGACAAAATTCATGCTGAAAATGAAGAAGAAAAAAATATTCAAATAAAAAGATATTTGGCGATCTACCTGCCGAAACTTTTAAAGAGTATTCAGGGTTCCAGACCTCCAGTTACAACAACAACAACAACACAAAAACAATCCAATTTAACATTGTTTTCCCATGTTAATCTCATGAAAAAAAGTTGAAAACCAAGTAGCACATATAAACTAGACCAATAAATACCAAAGAATATTATTTATTTTGTTATCGAAAAAATAATCAAATAATTTTCGTGTGTCCGTATAAAATATCGTAACGACATGAAAAAATGTATAGAAATTACACAAAATAATATCTCGATTCAAACACATTATTTTATAAACTAGAATTAAAACAAAAAGTAAAAGAGATTTCGTAAAATAAAAAACACATCTTTTACAAACAAAGAATTTAATAATAGCAGCCTAATGAATCAAGTGGACCCTACTCTGATGTCAGCAGAGTTCAAAGTACTCCACTGATATATACGACTTTGCCAAGTAAAACTCACGTAGTTGGCGATTAAGAAGTCATCCCGGTTAATCAACAGCAACAG
Source organism: Siphonodentalium dalli (assembly GCA_032622095.1). Lineage (NCBI taxonomy): Eukaryota > Metazoa > Mollusca > Scaphopoda > Gadilida > Siphonodentaliidae > Siphonodentalium > Siphonodentalium dalli. The sequence goes on along the minus strand of CP136061.1, from coordinate 262,099,629 downwards.
CTTAATTAGTGGTTTCTAATTAGCATGTTGATCTGTTGGGTGCTCAAAGAGGCATAGTCGATTCGTTTCCGGACACGGCTTGGCTCTCACGATTCAAGCGATTAGGAACTCATCCCCAATAATCAAGTAATTCAGAGCCAATACAAGAAATCAGCTTATCATAGGCTACAAAATTCACAGGTAAATCACAGGTAATAGGCATCCAACACAACCCATCAGCTTATCATAGACTGAAAGAATCACAGGTAAATCACAGGTATTCAGTGGTAATTAGTGATGGATTAATTATTGGCTGCTAATCAGTTTGAAGATATGTATGACGTTTTAGATCTACTTGTCTACAGCAACCTTCAGCTGTTATTTCTTGATACGATTCATGAACTCATTAAGGTGGTGTGTACCAAAACCTAATGAAAGCAGATCCATTCTAGTATGCCATATAAAATAATTGTGTATGGTGTACTCTTTGTATTGGGACAATTCGTGTGGATTCTGGCTATTTTTCTGTAGTAGCCTTGAACCCTTTCATTACTGGAGCTTCCTGAAATTTTGTAAAAACCCTGTGTCAATGCATGCTCTTATGTACTAATGCTCTAAATAATCGACTCCTTAACCACATCAGAATTATGGGTAATTTTTCATAATTTAGTTGGAAATATGGCTTGTTGCCATTCATTGGAAAGCTCTCAGTGAGCACATGAGCCAGATCTGATTAAGGCATCTTTCAAAAAGTAAGCTGCCTCCGAAAATTAATAAAACTTAACGAAAAGCCACCCTGTTCCGGAGCATCTTATCTGCTATTTTGCCTTAAAGATGTGGACACCCCAGCAGAGGGTTTCACACCACTTTAATGCTCTCAGTGATTAGATTGTTGATATCTAATAACCTTTTTGTATCGTTTGTGTCCGTTTCCGATATTGTGTATCTTCACTCTTTCATCAGGTTCCCTATGTTGTTGGTGTTTTTGTTTCCTGCTGTGATAGATTTGACGAGTAGTTTTTCCAATAAATTAATTAGAGAATTAATCAATTTAACGTCCAATTTGAGATAATCTGATCGAGCGAGTATTGACCGCGACTGGTATTTGACATGACTGCGTTAGACGATAAACAGCATTCCAATTATATCTCGTTCCTTTGAGACATCTTCACCAGACACTCATCCAATATGACTAATCACCATTAATTATCTCGGACATCAGATAACGATCTCGGACATTGAATAATGCTCCCGGACATTGGATAACGCCACCGGATATTGAATAATGCCTTCGGACATTACACCATTGATAACTTGCATGGAAATAGCCTTCTTGGATATTCCGGTCATCGACAGAAATGGTCGAAAAGCTGTTTATCCATCTGTTTGTTGACAGCTACGACCACACAAGGAGCGTGTAATCCTTTTATAGGATTACACATTGAATGAGATAGCCGACGCACTCTGTCCTTGAGACGGCTGACATTCTCAATAGGATTACACATGGAACTCAATTGCCGGGAGACAAGCCTTGTGGCAGATGCTCAATCCCAAACCTTGAAATAGTGTGTCTGTCATTTGCAGAATGAGGTCCCCAGAGGGTGAATTTAGTGATGCTACCCCGCATAGTGGGCTAGCATCACCAAATTCACCCTCTGGGGACCTCATTCTGCTTACACCTCAGCAGAATGAGGTTCCCAGAGGGTTAATTTGGTATAGTGGGCTAGCATCACTAAATTCACCCTCTGGGGACCTCATTCTGCAAATGACAGACACCCTATTTCAAGGCTTGCTCATGCCTTGAGATAGTATATCTTGTCATTTTCAGACAGCATTGAAATTAGAATACTTTATAGACTGACCACTGTGATGTTTGTCATGGCATATAACAAAATACTGACAATAACAAATAGGTATAAATACTGACAAATAATATGCATGTTTAACCCTTTACCCAACAGAACGGCCCTGTGCCAATGTATTCTCTTATATATGCGAGTCGACCATAGGTCGCCAAGCATATATAAGAGAATGCATTGGCTTAACACATTAAAAATTATAAAATTGTTAAAGAATGTAAGAAAAAATGGTAAAAAGTGTTAAAAAAAGAATTTTTTTTAGGCCAATGCATTCTCTTATATATGCGAGGCGACCTATGGTCGACTCGCATATATAAGAGAATGCATTGGCACAGGGCATAACTGTAACTATCACAATGTGGTCAAGGAGCCGGTTCCAATGATATCCATATTTGTATGGTTCTATTGAGACAGACCGAAGATATTTTAGGCTGTTGAAGCTTTATTTGGCCGGTTTGTTGGGTAAAGGGTTAAATACCTAATATTAGTGTTTGAATTTATGAATTATTAGACGACCTTATAAACACATAAATAAAAAAAAGTCCCCCCCCTAATATAATATGTAATATTTTCGGAGATAGTGGGTGGATTTTGATGAAACTTTTCACAAATGCTTATTGGAGCTAGAGACACAATCCATGCGAAGGACAGTCATGTGTGTGGTGTTACGGCTGACTGAGCATCGATTGAATGGGAGTGGGGTAGATTTTAAAAATGACATTTTATTCAATGAATCAATATTGCATGTAGCCACCGTGTCGCGGGATAACCTGCTAGCATCCGGATATCATGCTGTTGATGAGAGGGGCGATTCTACACTTTGAAATGTTCCTCTATTCATCCTGCAACAGACAGTGCATGTCACCGAGCATGGTGTGGTCATTGACACGATGATAAACAGCTCTCTTCAGTTGGTCCCATAAATGTTCTGGGCTCCTACATTCAGATTCCCATTAACTGGGACGAGGTTAGTCTTATGCTTGGTGCTGATACATACCACTACTCCTGGAAGTCATCCTAAGCAACGATCTTATCTAGCGGTTGTAACCCTCAGTCTTCCAGTTCTGGGGCGATCTGCAATATTGCCAATCTGCTGGTTTCACTGTCTCAAATTCTGTATGTTTTTTTGGCATTACCCCATGCGGCGGGCAACATGTTTTATGGAGAAATTCATCTCTAAAAGGCCAATAGCTATGCCTCTGTTTTGGGTTGGTATTCGACCTATCACTGGTTGATTTCAACCTTCCCAGCTAAAGGGGTATGGACTGACTGAAGGGAATGATTATGGACCGGGTACATACTGTTCCCATTCGGCAAAGTTATTCTCTAAAGCATGCAGGCGGACTCACAACATCATTTTCTGACAAAAACTACAGGCAGTACACACAAGCCTTGAAATAGTGAGCCTGTCATTTGCAGAATGAGGTTCCCAAAGGGTGAATTTAGTGATGCTATCCCGCACAGCGGGCTAGCATCACCAAATTCACCCTCTGGGAACCTCATTCTGCTGAGGTTTAAGCAGAATGAGGTCCCCAGAGGGTGAATTTGGTGATGCTAGCCCGCTATGCGGGGTAGCATCACTAAATTCACCCTCTGGGGACCTCATTCTGCAAATGACAGACACACTATTTCAAGGCTTGAGTACACAATGTGTAATCAAGGAAAGAATACTGTGGCCGATATCACTCTACCTGTGTGTTTGCCATTTTTGAAAAGCACCCCTCCTCCAATCAACTCGTGCTCAGTCGTCCATAACACCACTTACATGGCTGTCCTTCGCACGAATTGTGTCTCTAGCTCCAATAATCATTTGTGGAAAGTTTAACCGAAATCCAACCAATATCTCCGAAAATAATACACATTATATTAGGGGGGGGGGGGACTTTCTTTTTTTGATGTGTTTATTCAGTGATTGTTCGATAAAACTACATGTATGTCTTGTATCACTACCGGTAGGTGATGCTGGACAAAGAATACTTTGCAAAAGTTGCAATGATGTATCTTATTTGGGACTATAACCCGTGAGAATCAAATTCTAGACCCATTTTATCTATCAGATTTGTTCTGTGTTTAGCATTTTTCTTACAAAATAAAAAGAAATGTTCAAACTGAATCAGTTACAATATATCTTAACACAAAAAGTATTGGTACACCAAATACCTAATTACCTAAGTTATCATACTTAACAAGCAATTAACTTAGGACAATTCATACCAAACTATGCTTTACTAAGACAGTTAGGCTTCCCTTGCTAAACTATAATCTTGACCGAATTGAAATTGGGGCAATATAACAGTCTGGAGTTCAAGCTGTGGGAGTCCGAATTGGCCAATTTTCAGTTTACCCTGAAAAAGAATAGATCATTTTTGTGTCCAATTTGCTATAAATGCGAGTTGGTTGCATCAAATATTTTGAATTCCCAGCTGTGAGATTCTGAGATTTTGGTTCCGATGATCACCTCAGCGTCATGCACTGAGCATTATATCATAAAGTCATCTAAATCTAAAAGAGTTGAAGTAATTTCCCATGCTTCACATGGAATTGGTCCCATATGGATTTGTAACTCCATATATAGAGGTCATGTCCACTAGTATTACATAATACACCATTAACATTAATTGTGGTATTCTCACCTAGTCCAATGGGGACAGGCCATTATGGCAAGTCTCAGAATTTCATTACAGAACAACTGTCTCGGTTGTTTAGTAATTAACCCTTTCATGACTGGAGCTTCCTGAAATTTTGCGACCCTGTATCAATGCATTCTCTTATATATGAGATTTTCCCATAGGAATCCTCATATATATAAGAGTTTGCATTGGCCTAACAATTAATTACCTTGACCTTGTAAGCCAGTGTATTCTCTTATATATGTGAGGCTACTTATGTGAGACTCGCATATATAAGAAAATGCACTGGCACAGGATCTTTAATCCTTTGATGATGAGAGCTGTGCTGGTGCAGCGTTAAAGTAGGGCCCTGCGAATCGATTCAATTCGATGCGTTTCAGAATCTTTCATCCGATTAAATTCAATTGGAAATTGGCTGTTCTGTCTGAATTGTATCGAATCACGGACCACATTGCTTTTTTGCGAAGATATATTATGATACCAACGCATATAAGTAACATTGTTGTCGACCTGAGCTATACTATAGACCACCTTGCAACTGATCTAACACAATTTGATATATATGTCAAACTTGTGAACCCGATTCCTTTCTGGCTTCAATATGGACAGACCAGCATATGTAAGAGGATGCATTGGCACAGAGTTTTCACAAAATTTCAGGTAGCTCCCATCATGAAGGGTTAATTAGAAGTTGTCTAATTTATTCTTCAATTACTCAAATTTACAGATGTTTCCCTGTGTTGTCTACACAAATTTTCATATGGATTCTGGGCTTTTAATTAACCCTTTCAGTGCCAGGTCAGATTTTTGTATCAACGCATATACCCTGTGCCAATGCATTCTTTTATATATGCGAGTCAACCAAAGGTCGCCTCGCATATATAAGAGAATGCATTGGCCTAACAATTTTTCATCATTTATTATTTTTTACATTTTTAATAATTTTTTCTTATATTCTTTAACAGACTTATTTTGTAGGTTTAGTGCCAGGGAATCTTACGTTTTTCATGGGCATCAAAATTATTACTATGAATACTTGGTGATAGTTTTGAGTTATAACATGCTCCTAAGGTTTTATCCAGTTTGTTTTTAAATTCGCTATAGCGTGCTTAAGCATACCCAAAAAAAATTCAACCCAAAAAAAACAAAAACAGAAATTTAATTTTTAAATTTTTTAGGGCCGATTTAACAGACCGTAAATTAGGGCCGATGAGATCGGCCCCTGTCACTGAAAGGGTTAAATTTGAATCACCAATCGAGCCTCGAATTTGGCTACGGCAAAAGGCGATGCTGTAGAAAAAGCCATAGAAGCCATAGAAGCCATAGAAGCCATAGAAGCCAGTATAGAATTTCATACTATTCTAAATGAATGCTGTATAAAAAAGATTACCAATTTCAAGGGCTGCCAATCAACAGAATTTTTCTTTCAATTGTGTTCAACATGCTATCTAAAATGCATGGGACAACACTTGTTACTACTTTTAGCACACTTCTGTTTTGCAGTGATCCCTGTATGTATGTGTGTGTTTTTTTCCAATAAAATATCTCTCTCGTTAATTGCTTCAAAGTCAAATATGTGTGACATTGGTCAAGTTTATCACATGCTTTTTCATTTGTTTTGTTTCGGTGATATATAAATACAAAATTGTTATCAAAATCATCTTACAAAATGTATTATACTAAGAGAGAGGCTCCATTTGTGTTTCACAATATTGTCATTAATTAAGTCTGTGATCGTTTATATGGAAGAACTTCACATCTTGTTTCCCCCCCAACAGGCTAAAACCTCCTCATGGAACCATTCTGACGATGATTTAAGCATGTCTGTAGTAATATATCATCGTTTCATGAATTTGGACAACGGAGTCTGGGAATTCAAATTATCGACAAACTTCCCAATTGTGACGATTACGTAATGGATTGCTGCACCTAATTTTGTGCATTTGTTGAATATAATAGAATTTGTTGGTACTTAAGACCTTATTTTAACGGCTAATTGTTTCCACACGTGCTTGGAGATTGTTTTAAAATGCATTTGTTGCATGCTAATTGTTAACACAGAAGATGTTCTTGTGTGTGGTGTAAAAGGACTTTATGTTGTAAGTGGTAGCACCAATTAAGCATATGCCACGCTCATTGTCAAATACTAAATAATAATGTGAAAATGATCCCATCACCTGCTACATTGACAGAATCTCTGAGTAACTTTTTGTGAAAAAAAAATGAAATGAAGAAACTGCTTCAGTATAGTGATATGTGTTATGAATTATCATCGCTTCCTTTGATAGAATCATAGAGTCATTTTCATAAAGTTTGTGTTTTGAACTTTCTGATCTTTGAGAGACCTCGGAGTTGTCATAAAACAATGGTGTGTTTGTGAAATTAATTAAGACCTGTCTGTGTTTGTTTATATGGAAGAACTTTAATTCTTATTTTTCCCAACTCACTACAACCTCCACATTGGACTATTGTTTCTATACAATGTTGTGAAATTAATTAAGACGTACCTGTCTGTTTGTTTATATGGAAGAACTTCACATCTTTGTTCCCCCAACTCACTACAACCTGTTCAGACATCAGACCATAATGTTTCGTTTCAATATTGTAGAATTAATATTGAGTCTCGTCTGTGTCCGTTTATATGGAAGAACTTTAATTCACATCCTATTTCCCCCCCCAACAGGCTAAACAACCTACTCATGAAACAATTCTAACAATGATTTAAGCATGTCTGTAGTTATATATCATCGTTTCATGAATTTGGACAATGGAGTCTGGGAATTCAAATTATACACAAACGTCCCAATGGAGAAGATTACGTAATGGATCGCTGCTGCTCCTAATTTTGAGCATTTGTTGAATATAATAGAATTTGTTGGTACTTAAGACCTTTTTTTAACACCTAATTGGTTCTACACATGCCGCGAGATTGTTATAAAATGCATTTGTTGCATGCTAATTGTTAACACAGAAGCTGTTCTTGTATGTGGCGTTAAAGGACTTTATGTCGTAAGTGGTAGCAGTAATTGAGCATACGCCACACTCATTGTCAAATACTAAATAATAATGTGAAAACGATTCCATCACCTGCTTCAATGACAGAATTCTCCAAGTAATTTTTGCACAAAAAAATATGTGAATGAATAAAGAGGCCTTCATTAAAGTGAGATATTCTTGAGTTATCAGAGCTTCCTTTGATCGGTTCACAGAGAGTCATCTTCATAAGGCTTGTAGTTTGTACATTTTGACTACAGTTGTGTAAACCCTTGAGTTAATTTTTAACCATGGGTCTATTTGTTGCTTATTGAACATTGGTACTATTGTTTAGGTCTTCTGGTGTTTTGTTAACCACCATGTAGCCAGGTGAATTTAATTAACTAGATGGAGCGAAACTGTAGGTCATTGGATGCTTGGACTTACATTGGATCAAACAGGGCCAGAGGTAGGAGATTTAACCACATTTTACCCATTCCATGTCTTTTAACCTTTTTCATTATTTAATAACAATATTATTTTGATTTATCACATGATTAGCACTATTTTCCGATGTAATAATCGAGCGTAATACACACGTGTAATATCGTCGCGTGCAATGACGTCACGCTGCTCTTTGGGACAATGTTCGCTGGTTGCAGTTAATTGTTGTTCTTTTCGATAAAATTTTAGCGATTATATGATCATGTGATAAATTATATCTCAAACTCGTTCTATGCTATACGTAATTTATCAACCTCGTCCACTAAATTCTATTTGAGCCTCAGTAAACCTCGGCTCAAATCGAATTTAGTGAACTCGGTTGATAAATTCCGTATAAAATAGTAACTCGTTTGAGATCCTCTATATCTCAAATGGTAATTTGCTTACCTTACTCGTATTTAAATTCGCGCAGTACTATAATTCGCTCAGTTTTGAATTCGTGCACTTTAAATTCGCGCACCTAGCTGAGCGAATTCAAAACTGACAACAATATTTTCGTAATATTTCCATGATATTTTCATATATCTTGGAGCTAATGACAGTTTCTGTTCTTAGTCATTGCTGGCGATAGTATGTGTATAATAAACATCATTGTGGTGGATTTACATCGTGTAGATAATAAACTAGTGACTACATACATCATCCATCATTTTGTGCGACCTGGATTATTAGTATTTCTTATACAAGTTCAAGAATGTCTATATTACCATGATTTGTCACTTGGCATTTTGAGCAATGGTCTTGATAGCGGTTGGCCGATTGTAAATACATGCATACATGTATAGGCGTAATTGTCTATACAACCGATCATAATATATGTAAACTCAGCAACATAGCCATCTTGTATTACATGTGGACTGTGGTTTAGATTAAACTTGGGAGTCATACTATTTTTTGCTCAGTTTTAAATTCGCGCACCGATGGGTGCTCGAAAAATAGTACTGCGCGAACTTAAATACGAGTAAGGTATTCAATATGATAGTGGTGACAGGCTCTATATAGTTTAGATGTTATATTAACCCTTCTCTTTTGATCCCTAAATTCCAATAATTTGTGTGATTATGTGCATTTGTCTACACTACTTTAGTACATAACAGTATATTCAACATCAAAACTCGTAAATTATGATTCCGAACATAGAAAATTACTATCGCCAAATGATGGGTTAAACATCTGCCGATCGTGATTGGCCTCTCATTCTATGCTGATAAGCTAAATGATGCTCTTTCTCTTCACTGCAACAATAATAACAACAACAACAGCAACAACAACAATAATGTTAATAGTCTGTACTCCGTACTCTCAGTATCTTGACATTACAGTTTGATGTCAGTAATGTTTGGTGTCAGGGGTGGTGGATATACTGAAGGGCAAGGGGGTGGGGTGGGGCACAGCCTTAAATGGTCACTTATACCAATCTTAATGCATGCATTTGTGCAAATGTTAGTCAATGGAAGAGAGTTTGCTGGAGACAAACCCAAACAAATATTTAACATTTTCATGGCGTGAGCTGTGCTGGTGCAGCATTAAAGATTCTGTGCCAGTGCAGTCTCCTCTCATATCTAAGAGAATGCACTGGCTTACATTGTCAATGTAAATATTGTTAGGCCAATGTATTCTCATATATGAGAGGCTCCCTATGGGAGGCTTGTATATATAAGAGAATGCATTGGCACAGGGTTTTGAAAAAATAGTTGACTTATATCAACTTTGTTTGATACCACCAAATGATGCTGTCGAAAATGATGAACCTTGTCTAATGAATAAAGCATGCGATGTGGTTTGTTTTAATTTTTGGATACACAAGCAACATGTATAAGCAAATATACATGTTATCAAATAAAAGTATTGAAAATAAGTTGTTTGTTACAAGTTAGAAATTTATTGTCTTACACATAACACATTACACTGGTTATTGTCTTACACATAACACATTACACTGGTTATTGTCTTACACATTACACTGGTTATTTGAGCGTTTCGGCCCGTCATTAGACTGGATACTTGCATACAGTAATGCCCTAATTAATCGACTCCTTAACCACAGCAGAATTATGGGTAATTTTTCAGGATTTAGTCAGAAATATGGCTTGTTGCCATTCATCGGAAAGCTCTCACTGAGAGCTTTCCAATGAATTGCAACAAGCCATATTTCTGACTAAATCCTGAAAAATTACCCATAATTCTGCTGTGGACAGCCTGTGGCTAAGGAGTCGATTAATTAGGGCATTACTGTATCTAGATCCAATACAGGCATGAGTTTAGTGTCCCTGACATTTGCAGAATGAGGTCCCCACAGGGTGAATTTAGTGACACTATGCCGCATAGCATCAGATTGAAGTTCCCAAATGGTGAATATTGTGATGTACACCCAGGGAACCTTGATTATGATGTGTCATCTGCAAATTTGAGGATATAGAGAAACTAAACTTAAAAAGAAATAGAATTTATGTGAAGAAGTTTCTATAGAAATTTGATAATAAAGAAACTTTCCAGAGAAGATGAGGCCTCAGCAGAATGAGGTCTCCATAGGGTGAATTTGGTGATGTAAATTCACCCTCTGGGGACCTCATTCTGCAAATGAAAGGCACACTAAACTCAGGCTTGATCCAATTTTGTTTTCTGAAGAGTTTAGATGCATAAATCAGTCAAGTGCTACGTCTCAATCATATGTGATTTTTTTACCCTGTGCCAATGCATTCTCTTATATATGCTAGTCGACCTATATAAGAGAATGCATTGGCCTAACAATTTTTTATCATTTGTTTTAAATAAATGTTTCTGACAATTTTTAGGACATAAAATAAAAAAAAAAATCCATTTCCCTGCAGGGAGCCCCACACATATATAGAAGCATATAGAAGAGTGTCGTCTGCTCATGTTTGTCTGGGGCTCTGTATGGGTGAAATTATAAAATTGTTAAAGAATACAAGAAAAAATTATTAAAATTGTAAAAAATTGATAGGCCAATGCATTCTCTTATATATGCGAGGCGACCTATGGTCGACTCGCATATATAAGAGAATGCATTGGCACAGGGTAAAAAAATCCCGACTTCCGACTGGATTTGATATGGCGGGTCACATATTCAACTGAATACCATTATGAGCTTATTGTTCTATGGTGCACCTGAAATAATGTGAAAAGCATATTCAGTGTTTGTGAGCTGCTGCTAATACATGGTGCATTTTCCTCATCAAAGAATATTTACTGATGTCATTAGTAAATGGATGAATTATGGCATGAACGTTGGTGCATTTCACCCTCGCTGTGGTATGCAATTGATTCTAATGCGATTTCCAAACTCGATTCGTAAGTGATATTCGTGCAGGCAAATGAGAAAATAGATAATATCATTGCTAAAAGATGAAACTTGAAGTGTTTGGAACTTCAAACTGGTCATTTACTTCTATCATTTATGAAAACCTAGCTTTGTTTTGTGCACTACCAATTATCCTGTGAACACATCTGTTATTTACTAAAGCAATTGCTTTGATTTTGGTATCTGCGATCATTGTATCCTGTGTCAGCAATATTTTCTGCATTCACAGCCTGTATCAACCCTTCCATATCTGGAGCTTTCTGAAATTTTGAGAAAACCATGTGCCAATGCATAGGGCGCCTCGCAAATATAAGAGAATACATTGGCCTAACAACATTTAACCTTGACCTTGTAAGACCGTGAATTCTTTTATATATGCGCGGCTCAATATTGGAGACTCAGATATATAAGAGAATGCACTGGCACAGGATATTTTAATGCTGCACCAGCACAGCTCCCGTAATGAATGGTTAACCCTTTCTTTACTAAATGGATTCTCCCTTTCAGTTACAACAGCATACATTGGAATTGTCTATTATTCATTTGGAGGGCTGTTAAGAATATATGCAGATGCCAGATAAAAAGATAAGACAAGTGCAGAATTCATGTTCATTGCATTGTGGGAAATGTTCAGATCATAAGTTCAACAAATGACCCATTGAACTTATTATCTGAACATTTCCTAAGGGATAGCTACAGTAATGCTCTAAATAATTGACTCCTTAACCACAGCAGAATTATGGGTAACTTTTCAGGATTTAGTCGGAAATATGGCTTGTTGCCATTCATCGGAAAGCTCTCAGTGAGCTTTCCGATGAATGGCAACAAGTCATATTTCTGACTAAATCCTGAAAAGTTACCCATAATTCTGCTGTGGTTAAGGAGTCGATTATTTAGAGCATTACTATAACTACTCATCGATGAGTGCATGTTTAGTAAAGGGAGCAGTCCTGTGAATTTGCAAAAATTTGCCTATGCTAAAAAACTACCTAGGCGGGAAATATTTCCTCGGCTAAAAAGCCAAGAATCCATTTACATGTAGTTAGTTACATGCTCTACACCAGACCTGTTAAGTTTTGAAAATGTCAATCCGTGAGATTTTTGCGGGAGGTATGCCCAAATATGTTCATGTTCCAAAAATAATTTTTATGATGAAGATTGCATAATTTTTATGAGTTTCTATTTTATAAATATATAGACCTAAATAAAATGGCAATGAATGTCCTGTTGGTAATTGTAATAGAGCTGCTCTGTGTGGGAGATACCACCATTTATTAAAAAGAAAGAAGCAGATCACACTTCGTAAAAATACTCAGAATTCCACCGGAAACAGCCGGATATGCGCGAAACCGAAAGTACAACATCGTAATAAACGACAAAATGGACTCGTCTTACGGTTTAACCCACAAAAGAAATGCACACATTCCACCATTTATTAACAAATTTTAAGAAGCAGAAACTTTGTTTAAAGTTAGTCAAAACGAATCCGAGTTACACAGGTTACAACCGGACATGTATGCGTGAAACCGAAAGTACAAAATGACCCGTCTTAAAAGTTTTACCCGCAAAATAAAAGACACATTCCGTTCTCAATGCATACCACTATCAGTGAACTTAAATCATAAAGTATTCATTACTTATGTTCATCAATGAGGCCTCACAATACAGCTGCACACTTGTGATTAAACGTATTGTTTTATTTCCTTTGCAATGCATGCCACTGATCCGTTACTAAGAAATGTTCATCAATGAGGCCTAACAATACAGAACTTTGCACACTTGTGATTATACGTATTGTTTACTAAAACAACACCCTCCATATGTGTGGCTTCACCAGAGTGTGAAAATCAATTAATATCAGTCACAGTTCACCACAAATTGAGTCTTCAATCATTCTGTGAATGTTAATGTGTGGGTATTTACAGTACCAGAAATAAGGAAGTCACTGTCATTTGGGGAATTCCCGCAAATGCACGAATTTAAAAAATAAAACAAACTTCGTTTTGGGATTTTCAATGTGGGGTTTTGACGAATCCGTGAGAAATTGGGGGTTATCCGTGTTTGCGGAATTGCCTTGGAAATCCGTGAGTCTCACGGACAATCCGTGGAACTTAACAGCTCTGCTCTACACATACAGCCTACACTTACATGTAGTTAGTTACATGCTCTACACATACACCCTACATGTATAATTTCAGTTCAAAATTAGAACTTGACCTATTATCATGGCAGACCTTGGTAGGGTCTGGCCCTTTACCCAACAAAACGGCCAAAAACGCCCAAATAAAGCTTCAACAGCCTAAAATACCCTGTGCCAATGCATTCTCTTATATATGCGAGTCGACCATAGGTCGCCTCACATATATAAGAGAATGCATTGGCCTAACAATTTTTTATCATTTTTTTTAAATAAATGTTTCTTACAATATTTAGGACATAATATAAAAAACATCCATTACCCTGCAGGGAGCCCCACATATATATAGAAGCATATAGAAGAGTGTCGTCTGCTCATGTTTGTCTGGGGCTCTGTATGGGTGAAATTATAAAATTGTTAAAGAATACAAGAAAAAATTATTAAAATTGCATTCTCTTATATATGTGAGGCGACCTATGGTCGACTCGCATATATAAGAGAATGCATTGGCACAGGGCCGTTCTGTTGGGTAAAGGGTTAATGAAATTGCTGATTTACATGATACATGTGTAATCATTATATTGTTATCTCAGTAGTCCTTGGAATTCAGCAATGCATTTTTGCTGTCTACAAACTTCTGCAGTGCGACACTAAGACAATGTCTGTCACAATTTGTTTAAATTTTACACAAAACATTGGCATGTTCTGAGGTTTGCCTCGGCCAAAAAATAGCCTATTCCATTTCTTTTTTACCAAGGCATTTGCCTCGGTTCAGTCGATAGCCGATGCTAATTAACCCTTTACCCAACAAACCGGCCAAAACCGGCCAAATAATGCTTCAACAGCCTAAAATATCTTCGGTCTGTCTCAATAGAACCATACACATATGGATATCATTGGAACCGGCTCCTTGACCACATTGTGATAGTTACAGTTATGCCCTGTGCCAATGCATTCTCTTATATATACGAGTCGACCATAGGTCGCCTCGCATATATAAGAGAATGCATTGGCCTAAAAAAAATCTTTTTTTAACACTTTTTACCATTTTTTCTTACATTCTTTAACAATTTTATAATTTTTAATGTGTTAAGCCAATGCATTCTCTTATATATGCGAGGCGACCTATGGTCGACTCGCATATATAAGAGAATGCATTGGCACAGGGACCTTCTGTTGGGTAAAGGGTTAACAGGGCAGAGAAAGGGTCAACATACATCAGAGGAGCTTCGTAAAATCCCTAATGGAGAAAGAGCATTTGTCGGCCTATCGATGAGATGAAATCTTTGGAATATGAATATAAAATGAAGTTTTAAAGCAGAAATGGGGTTTATTGATTCCAATAATTTCCATTTTGCATAATAGGAATGAACGGTATAATGACCTGACTCAAGCCGTGCTCATTTGCGTACTAAACATGCAAAATATCTCATTGAAATGTGTTGATGTTTGCGGACGTTGCTATGTATCTTTTAACGTGCTCGATGCAATTCTCAGTATTTTTGTGGATCCAACACAGGCTTGCATACCTTACATGACATGAATGCGCATTCGCGAAACATTGTTGTTTCCATATAGTGGTTCTCGTTTTAAATCAGTGAAAGGTGGTGGCTTATGTTCGAGCAGAGGAAGTTGTCTACTCATGATGTGGTGTGAGATAACTCATAGTCGGCAGTCAACGTGTTAAAACAATAGAAGACTGTCCTTTGATACATGCAGCACCTCTGAGACTGAATACAATCCACCGTGATTTGTCGCGATTATGATCAACCTGGCTTGAAGCAATCATCATTGTATTACTTTCATTTCTCCGAATGTAACAGATTAGTCCCACGATCAAAGATTCGGACTGCATCTCTAAGTTTGCACATGACAACGGCGTCTTGTTTATGAAACGCAGCATATTCTGGTCCTTTGGGAAATGTGATATTATATTGCAAGCCGATAATTAGCTTTTCTGTGGAGTTTCAAATTTATTGATTTCAATATGATGAATATTTTTCAATTCAAACGATCGAGTAACGGCAGATTAACGCAGGGTAACAGTATTGTATTAATATAAACGTAGCCTTCTGAGACACTTAAGAATGTTGAGAACCAGAAGCTGCAAACCGTATGTTGTATAACCCTTCCGTGACTGGAGCTGCCTGAATGTATGCGAAAACCCTGTGCCAATGTATTCTCTTATATATGTGAGTCTCCCAGCCTTGCATATATAAGAGAATACATTGGCCTAACAATATTTACCTTGACCTTGTAAGCCAGTGCATTCTCTTATATATGCGAGGCTCCCTATGGGAGACTCGCATTTATTACATGATCCTACCCTTATTCCATTCAATAAACCCATTCTATAAATTGTGATATTAAACGTTCGTTTAATAACAGGAAATAGTGCCAGGTGACCTTTGACTTCCGGTTTGTCGACCTGTTAACATTCCGTACGCTACGTCTCAAAATACTATGGCTTCCAATATTTTTCCAACAAACTATTACGAATGAAGAGTTTGAAAAGTTATGTCATTAAATATACGCCATTAAATGCGTTAAAAAGTCTGTATTTATCTGGGACTATTTCGTTACGCGGGCAAACAACGAATAGTTACGTGAAACGTCATCGCATGCCTTATAGAAGACGACGTTAATTTCGCGTCACATTTGTCGATTTAAGTTTGTTTTGTCGATGTTTTGGATCATGTAATAAATAGAATCTACAACTCGTCCCCAGTTTATAGCGGAAATTACAAAACTCGTCCAGTAAATTAGGTCTGGACCTCGCCAAAGGCTCGGTCCAGACCTAATTTACTGGACTCGTTTTGTAAATTCCGCTATAAACTGGGGACTCGTTGTAGATCCTCTATTTATAAGAGAATGTACTGGCACATGATCTTTAATGCTGCACCAGCGCAGCTCCCGTCATGAAAGGTGATGTAAGAGCTTATCGCAATGATGTTGATATCAATGCCAGAACTTTATTATTATTAATTAGAATATAATTATGATATGAAAATCGATTTGTGTTGTGTTATTTAGTGTTGACTGTGAGATAAACATCGGTGATAAGGGCGGTTGAACAATATTGTCAACATGAAAAGACGTACATATTTAAAATTATTAAATGAATTAAAGGAAATTAAAATGTTATGTGGGTTTACTAGCAAAAAATACAGGTCAAGTTCAAATTTGGGTTCCGCCCGCCAATTTTCATCAGAGTTATGGCTCTTTTTTTGCAATTACACACTGGCATATTTTGCCACGCCCTAGCAATACTCTTGTATGTCGTTGTCATACTGTGATTGCCATGGAAATCCTGTTCGAGTTCTGCGTAATATAAAATGAGGCCAACATTCTGATCTGAGGTCGTGGAACTAATAAGAATCTAATTTCAGAAACACATGAGAAGAAATATGAGGACTGTGATATGATCGCATGTGGAGCCACATTAAAACCATCTCTACAGGAAAGAGGAGAACAGCTCAGAACACATCGTTGTTGTGTGATGCCCTGTTTTTGTCACCGTTATTAATTTCCTTATACATGAAGCCCAGATATCCAATTCAAACAGAATACTGTCAAGCTGCTGTGACATCAACTAATTAAATTCTCTGTTTTTGTCAACAAAATGGAGCATACTATGACAGACATCGCGGCATGGATACGAAACAGCTTGGGACTCGCTCGCATGTCCAATCTCATCTTCCCATATTTCTCGAGGCCCTCATCAGAGAATTCAAATCTTTTGAGCGTCAGAATTAATTTTTTCGCTATGTGTATATCTGATTATGACAATTTCCGGTATAATATAATCTAATCTGGCGATCTTATTGACTGGCGTTCTATCGGGACGAGTCATTTCATACCATGTTTCCGGATTCTACAGAGTTATCTTCTCTTGAGTGGGCGTTCGGAATCTACAGTGGGCTGTTCCATAGGGACCTATGATTTCATGCTCGGGGAAATCAACGAGTTATATCTCTGTATAGAGGATAACCTCACATGATTCATTAAGCAGCCCAGATTCATGACATTGTAAACCAATTTGACTGATCAATCTGATAAATAATCATGTTCACTTAAGGCAGTGGTATGAAACAATGTCAAGGTCATCTTTGAGCAGGGACGTGGCGACAACTGTTTAAACCTTTGGCTAATTTTCGGATAGGAGCAGCTTTGGCTAAAATGATAAAGATTTAGAAATTTCATATCTGACATCATTTTTATAAGTTGGATATTTATGACCAAAAATAGGTTGAAATAGCTCTGATAGTTGAATTTTTGAACCAGTCTTTAGCGTGAATTTGGTTATTTTTTTTATCAAAAGTGTAATATGTTTCTGCTTTTGGTTTAATTTTTTGGACTAAAATGGCCATCAGTTAGAAAATTCCCACCATAGGGTGATGTGGCACCAGTTATCGGGACAAGCATTTTTCATCAGCCTTTCTTTCTCTATTTCAGGCGTTCTGATACAGAAAGGATTCTGGATGTGGTGAGTTTCATTATTACCATAAACTGCAACAAGCCTGGATATAGTGTGTGGAGAAGTCCATTTAATAAGTCAAGTTTCCTAAGTTTCTCTCCCCACAGTTTTCTGTTCAGCTAGTGTTCACCTCATCTTGGATTTGCTACTGTCTGTTCATATTATTAGAACATCTCTACGTTTGAAGAATAGAACATGGGGGGTGCATATAAAGGAGATTTCAAAGTGGGTTATTCCGATGTACACTGATTCTTCATCTATTCATGACTGAGCACCCCGGCTACCTTGGTGGCTCTAGTTTGCTAACTAACTGACTTTTTACTGCATTGCTTATTCAGGCCCCAATCAGTTCAGTATGTTAATATTGATTTCTGTCCAGTATACTTCCCTAAATTGGCATATTGCATGCCTCGATATCGTTAATACCCTATCGGTGAGGTGGGATTTCCCCGACAGGGAGAAAAAATCTTCGATTGAATGAATTCAATTACTATTGACATTTTGTTGCCTTTTGACTGTTCGAAGTACGTTGCGATCAATTGACTGGTCTATTTTGGTCATCACATTTTCATCGGATGTAAAATAGCATTGAATTTGTGCTGATTTGAGGATTTTCAGGAGATTCGTGAAAAGTCCCTCTCCAAACCTGGAAATAGTGTGTCTGATATTTGCAGATTGGGGTCCCCAGAGAGTGAATTTAGTGATGCTACCCCACACAGTGGGCAAGCAATACCAAATTCACCCTCTGGGGACCTCATTCTGCTTTGGCCTCATTTTAATTGTCAAGCCTTGAAATATTGTGCCTGACATTTGCAGAGTGAGGTCTCCAGAGGGTGAATTTAATGACGCTACCCCACATGGTGGGCTAGCATCGCCAAATTCACCCTCTGTGAACCTCATTCGGCTTAGGCAGCATCTTCTCTGTGAGACCTTAAGGATCAGAATGAAGTTCCCAAGTTGGTGATATTCACCCATTAGTCACCTCGATTGTGCATTTTATATTCTGCAAATTATGTGATATATATAAACTAAACAAAAGGGATAAAGTAACTAAATATAATGTTAATTTGAGACTAGATACTTCCCAGAAGATGAGGCCTAAGAAGAATTAGGTTGTCAAAAGGTGAATTTGGGTATGCTGGCCCGCTGTGCGAGATGGCATCACTAAATTCACCTTCTGGAGACCCCATTCTTGCAAATGTCTGACACACTAAAGTCCAGACTTGAACTGCTCATTGATTCGTTCATGTCAGCCATTTGTATGAATTTCAATGGAGCTTTCCATGCATATTATGGAGGAGATTAGGGTTGCTAGGAGCCAAGGGGTCTGCAGAAACAGTTTATTTTGTTTAACAGCACTTCCCCTTATGCTGTAATACACAGAGAACATACATTTGTTTAGGACTTGAATTGTGAAAATTATGACAAGTGTCATGCAAAATAAAAAAAACAGTGTTATATTACTAGTATTGGATAAATTTCCAAAAGTACATTATACAGTTGTCGCCCGCTGTCGAGGGAGACATTGAGATTTGACATTCCGTTCTCGAGCGGGTGACAAATCTCGATGTCTCCCGAGAAAAAGGGCAACAACTGTTTTGTTATCCGATTATACCACAGAAAAAAATCCTTGCCATCCACACGCACGATGTTGCACTGAGTCACGAGTGCTATTTTTCCCGATTATGTATATTTTCAGTAACTACTTATCGTCCTATAGGATTTCTGTTCGATAAACGATAGTCAAGCGGTTAAGCGTTTGATAATCAGCTTCTATTTACGATCATTTTGGTGGTAAACTTGTCAATATCGGTCATGCAATGTAAACCAATAAGCCATAAGGTATGTTATCGCCTTCTGCAAAGTGGCATATTCAATGTCATCTTGTGCTCGGAATTTACTCGCCATTTTCATTTCATAACGGTCTTCTTCCGAAAGCTATTGGGAAGTTGTCGATTTCATAATGTACATTCATTTGTGTCAGCGCTCCCAAGTACATGGCGATCCTCACACAAAATACGTCTATGATCACATTGCAGACATTGCGGAGCGGTCTGATATCATGGATAAGCGAACAGTACCATTCATTCGAGACAAATATATGCATTACGTTGTCCACCAGCAAACATGTATAACCATCCAACCTCAAGGGATCAACTCTTTCAATCTTGCACCATGATGTTGACATGAACATATTGAATCACCGAGATGTTTCGATGTAAAAAAAAATACATAATAACGGTTGTCCGATAAAAGTATCAACTTAAAAGTTCAAATATTAGTGTTCACTAAATATATGCAAATTGGCAAACACCACAACTGGTGTGTTTTGCGAAACCGTGGGGTATATAACATCTATGATTCTAGTACATCATTGTTATGTGAAATAGGTGTGTTACAGCAGTGCGTATTTGGAGATATTCTTGCAATATAACATCAGGCGGGCGACAAAAACAATGTCTCCCGGCTCAGCGGGCGACAGTGTGATTTGTCGCCTGGCACGTGACAGGACATGGGCCAATCAGAAGGGTGGAAAATAGGGAGGAGGGTAACAATATGATTTGACAACAAAAAAAGTTGTTTGAATATTGGCAATTTAACAATGGCAGTATGCATGGATACCAAAATCAGAGTGAGAAGAATTAAAAAAAAATTCATTGCAGCAAGCGACTGACTCAGTCACTGATTGGTAGAAAATATCTGCTAATAATTATTTGATTGACAGCTGTGGAGAAGTCCATTTAATAAGTCAAGTTTCCTAAGTTTCTCTCCCCACAGTTTTCTGTTCAGCTAGTGTTCACCTCATCTTGGATTTGATACTGTCTGTTCATATTATTAGAACATCTCTACGTTTGAAGAATAGACCATGGGGGGTGCATATAAAGGAGATTTCAAAGTGGGTTATTCCGATGTACACTGATTCTTCATCTATTCATGACTGAGCACCCCGGCTACCTTGGTGGCTCTAGTTTGCTAACTAACTGACTTTTTACTGCATTGCTTATTCAGGCCCCAATCAGTTCAGTATGTTAATATTGATTTCTGTCCAGTATACTTCCCTAAATTGGCATATTGCATGCCTCGATATCGTTAATACCCTATCGGTGAGGTGGGATTTCCCCGACAGGGAGAAAAAATCTTCGATTGAATGAATTCAATTACTATTGACATTTTGTTGCCTTTTGACTGTTCGAAGTACGTTGCGATCAATTGACTGGTCTATTTTGGTCATCACATTTTCATCGGATGTAAAATAGCATTGAATTTGTGCTGATTTGAGGATTTTCAGGAGATTCGTGAAAAGTCCCTCTCCAAACCTGGAAATAGTGTGTCTGATATTTGCAGTTTGGGGTCCCCAGAGGGTGAATTTAGTGATGCTATCCCGCACAGTGGGCTAGCATCACCAAATTCACCCTTTGGGAACCTCTTAGCCAAACTCTTAGCTACGATAACATGATCGATATAAATAACTGGCTTCAGATGCAATTCGGCTGAACTTTAAAAAGCACGCCCAATTATTATGCTGACCTCTTTTAGTGATTAGGTCAGATTAGGTCAACACTTTGTAACTTCCTGTTCGTGTTACACTCGAGAGATCTCTGCATTATTGGGATGTAAACCGGATGACCCAATTGGCAGTTGACCAATCACCAAACAGGATTTAGTGTAACACAGACGGGCTATGTAAATATAATGAGCTTAATTATCAATTAATATCTATTTGTATTTACTTGTTTTGGAAAGTGCAAGTTTATGGAGAATATGAGTAAAATGACTCAATTGTTGAATTTTACTGTAAACATATCCAGTTATGCAGTTGGTTATGCAGACATAATCCGGCTTTAAGTTTTTCCAAAACACCCAGAATCCAGTGCACGAAAGGGGCAAGCCTGCAAATAGCATGTCTGTCATTTGCCGAATGAGGTCCCCAGAGGGTGAATTTAGTGACGTTATCCCATATAGCAGGCTAGCATCACTAAATTCAACCTCTGGGGACCTCATTCTGCTTAGGCCCTCAACTGCTATGGGAGACCTAGGATCAGATTGAAGTTCCCCAGTTGAAGTTGGTAATGTTCACCCATTGGCCACCTCAATTATGAATTTAACTTCTGCAAATTAGGGGATATAGAAACTTCCTAGAAGGGAAATGTAACTAAAAACAATCTTAATTTGATACTATAGATACTTCCCAGAAGATGAAGCCTAAGCAGAATGAGGTCTCCAGAGGGTGAATTTGGTGATGCTAGCGTGCTGTGGGGGATGGCATCACTAAATTCACCCTCTGGGGACCTCATTCTGAAAATGACAGACATGCTATTTGCAGGCTTGGAAAGGGGGGGGGGGGTAGTTAGCTTCATTTATCTTCCTGTCATCCTGTCTCAGATCTGGGGAATTATAAAAGCCACTGATTATATAATCAGTTCTACACTCCCTATAAATGCACGGAATCATTATAAGTGAAACATTCATTAGATATTAACCTGGAATAGCGCCTCACGTTCGTGGGATATGCAAAGTAACATTGATCTTAAATTGATTGAAAAAAAGTCACTCAGTCCAGACTCGGGAAGTCCCGGAAGTTCTTCTCCAAGATTTATTGAAGAAGAGTCTCTTTATAATCATGTGTCAAGCTCAGGGAACTTAACGACTTAAATTTTAGTGCGTTTCAATCAGGAGAAGTGAGCTGTAATGAGAATTTTAAAATTCACGACTCACACGCTTTGAATCTTCAGAATGTTTTTCATCCACCCATTTCCTGTACTTGTCCTCAATTGATGGCAGGATGTCTTAAATCTTACATAAAAAGCGAGAGCGTTGATGAGCCTTTTAAAGTAGTTCATTAAGGTATTAACTCTCTGGAACATTTGAGAGCCATATTTCCTATATGTTAGTGATCTTTTTGCAATGAAAGAAATTTACCACTTGACAAAATTATTTCAATTTTTTTTTATCATCACAGAGATATATGAATCTTGTTATCATTAACTGGTGAGTGATTTTAGAAGAGGGTTGTCATGTTTTCACTTTAGACAAACACTCTATCTGGTGTCCAGCTGAGTTTCTATCAAGCTCAATAGTAGATCATGCCATGAATCTCTACTTTAGCTGTGTCCGTGGAGATCAATTTCATCCAGTACAAAACCTTGTAACTTGTTGATGTTGTGACAGGGAAGTGTGTAACATTGAACATACAATGCAGGGAATATATTTCTATGTTATTATCCATTGCTTTATAATGTAATTCACAGTAGGTGAAGGTCCCAATTCAAAATTTCACGATTTAACCCTTTCAGTGCCAAGTACATTTTTTTTATCAACCCATATTTCCTTGATCATTTTTGAAATTTATTGATTATAATAATGTGATATATTGATGGAAAGAGCTCTAAGAGGGTTGTCATGTTTTCACTTTAGACACTTTAGAGCTCTTTCCATCAATGTATCACATTATTATAATCAATAAATTTGAAAAATGATCAAGGAAATATGGGTTGATACAAAAATCGGATTTGGCACTGAAAGGGTTAAGTGACTTTGAGCAAATTTTATTTGCGTTGCTTACAATTATGGAATTTCCCCTAGGTAATTAATTCAATGTTTTTTTGCAATATCAGCTCACAAAAGTCACAAATTAACTTGCAGTCTCAGGCTGGAACCACCCCCTAGTGTGAATTTTCAGTTATTAACAAAGAAATATATTCCCTGTCTTGTTTTTCAATGTTCTAAAATTCCATGTCAGAACAAGTCAGAGCATCAAAAAGTTTCCAGGTTTTGTACTGGTGGAATATGATCTCTAAAAGCAAATATTATGAAAGATAAGTCAGAAAAGACCAGTCTCTGTAAACATACACTCAGACTCGTACGGATACTGAGTTTTATCGTATTCCTGCCATCTTTTAATTTCTCGGAAAGCTTGCCGTATTTCCCCAATCCCATCTTCTGGGAATTATCTATAGTCTCAAATAACCATTTTTTTAGATACTTTTTCCCGTCTTTTCAGTCTCTATATCCCCTAATTTGCAGAAAATAAATTGCATAATCGAGGTGACTAATGGGTGCACGGACATCACCAACATAATCAAGGTGACTAATGGGTGCACGGACATCACCAACATAATCGAGGTGACTAATGGGTGCACGGACATCACCAACATAATCGAGGTGACTAATGGGTGCACGGACATCACCAACTTCAACTGGGGAAATTCAATTGGATCCTAGACCTCCTATAACAGTTGAGGCCTCAGCAGAATGAGGTTCCCAGAGGGTAATGTTGGTGATGCTAGCCCACAGTGTGGGATAACGTCACTGAATTCACCCTCTGGGGACCTCATTCTGCAAATGTCATACATGTACACACTATATCCTGGCCTCTCAAAGGGTTAAGTTTTATGGAACCTGTTGTGATTACTGACCTCTATTAAAGGAGTGTGTCGCTTTAAGTTCCTGCCACCCATCAGGAATCATAGCTTACGACAGTCGGTGCCTTTTGGCAGTGTCGATCCCGGCTTGAATATTGATCCAATAATTCCGAACTCTCCGACTAATAAGTCCCCAGCAAAAATGAAAATGTTACGACTAATTCATCAAACTCACTCTGCATAAAATGGTCGTGTGTTCTCGTAATAAGTTCAGTCTGCATGTCTTTTGGGATTACCCATAATGCCGCGTTCCCACATGAAGTATAGCTATATGTCTGTGTTTGGTGCGATATCTATGGAATAAGTGGGAATTATCAGGGAAATTAATCCCTTGGTAGTTCCGTGAGCAAGCTTCAAATGTCGACATGACACTTCAGCTGGCTGCGTCGCCAGTAGTCGGACTATTCTCTGATTGTTACGATTGTTCGTGCGTACAATTTGGATTATGTAGGTGAGTAGCATGAAGTACAAACCTTGACCTAGTGTGTCTGTCCTTTGCAGAATGAGGTCCACAGAGGGTGAATTTAGTGACATTATCCCACATGGCAGGCTACCATCACTAAATTCACTGTCTGAGGACCTCAATATGTTGAGGCCTCATATCTTTTGGGAGGTATTTATAGTCTCAAATTAACATTGCTTTTAGTTACTTTTTCCCTTCTATTCAGTTTCTATATCCCCTAATTTGCACTTAAGTTTGTAAATGATAAAATACATAATCGAGGTGACTAATGGGTGAACATCACCAACTACAACTGGGAACTTCAATCTGATCACAGGTCTCCCATAGCAGTTGAGACTGAACTGAATGAGGTTCCCAGGGGGTAAAATTGGTGATGCTAGCCCACCGTGCAGGATAGCATCACTAAATTCACCCTCTGGGGACCACATTCTGCAAATGACAAATGACCTCAAGTGGAACACAAGCCGGAACTATTCATGTTGATGTGGTCACCAAGAAAGATGATGTGCATTATGTAAATTATCTGCTTTGGGTGATGCCCTGATCATTACTTGTTATTCATCAGACTTACATGTAAATCTCAATAAATGTAGCTGTAGTTTCAATGCAGGTGACAGTTATGGATTGAACTTATCTGATATAATGGTATAGAATAAATACAGAACACAACTTGCATCATAATCTTGAATATTTTATTAACTTGTTGCAGACGGCGCATTGTTACATTTTGCTCTTGCGAAATATATCATTGTGCAATCCGCAACTCATTCAATATAATATTCTCGATTAGGATGTGCGTGTTGTGTTCCATATATGTATACAGACCTGATGATGCCCCAAAGTTTATATCAATTTTTCATCAGACTTAAATCATTATTATGGTAGTTATATGATCAATGGAGGCCACAGGATTAAATTTACGTGAAACAAGGGTGTGGAATAAATACAGAACACAACTTGCATATTAATTCTCAAATCTTTTGAAACTAAATCACCTGATCATGAAGATATATATTGTATTGTTCAAGCCTTGAAATAGGGTGTCTGTCATTTGCAGAATGAGGTCCCCAGAGGGTGAATTTAGTGATGCTACCCCGAATAGCGGGCTAGCATCACCAAATTCACCCTCTGGGGACCTCATTCTGCTTACACCTCAGCAGAATGAGGTTCCCAGAGGGTGAATTTGGTGATGCTAGCCCGCTATGCGGGGTAGCATCACTAAATTCACCCTCTGGGGACCTCATTCTGCAAATGACAGACACCCTATTTCAAGGCTTGGTATTGTTACAATGCAGGATCATTTCAGGTTTTATCGGGGACAATGTGAAGACTATACTGTTATCCCTAAACGATACAGTGAATTTGATCTTAGCATTAACCCTTCAATACTGGAGCTTCCTGAAATTTTTACGAAAAACTCTTATGCCAGATAATGCATTCTCTTATATTTGTGAGTCTCCCATAGAGAACCTCACATATATACAGTAATGCTCTAATTAATCGACCCCTTAACCACCACAGAATTATGGGTAACTTTTCAGGATGTAGTCAGAAATATGGCTTGTTGCCATTCATTTGAAAGCTCTCACTGAGAGCTTTCCGATGAATGGCAACAAGCCATATTTCCGACTAGATCTTGAAAAGTTATTTATAATTCTGCTGTGGTTAAGGGGTCGATTACTTAGGGCATTACTGTAAGAGAATACATGGCCTAACATTATTCACCTTGACCTTGTAAGCCAGTGCATTCTCTTATATATGCAAGGCTCCCTAATGGGAGATTAAAAACGGGAGGTATTATGTTGACTTGAGAGACGTCTTCTACCAGGGAGAAGTGACATCTCTCTAATATATGCCACTATGCATATGTCCCAATAGCATATTTAAAGTATTAACCCTTTGAGTGCCAGGTCGATTTTTGTATCAACCCATATACCCTGTGCCAATGCATTCTCTTATATATGCGAGTCGACCATAGGTCGCCTCGCATATATAAGATAATGCATTGGCCTAACAATTTTTTATTTTTTTTTACAATTTTTTACAATTTTAATAATTTATTCTTATATCCTTTAACAGACTTATTGTGTAGGTTTAGGGCCGATGAGATCGGCCCCTGGCACTCAAAGGGTTAAGGTATTCTTACTCATAATAATGGTTTTATAAATGAGCTGTTGTGTTACATAATACTTCTTTGATCATAGAAGGGTGATGTCAGGGTGTAAATGTACAGTAATGCCCTAAGTAATCGACTGCTTAACCACAGCAGAATTATGGGTAACTTTTCATGATTTAGTCGGAAATATGGCTTGTTGCCATTCATTGGAAAGCTCTCGCCGAGAGCTTTCCGATGAATGGCAACAAGCCATATTTCCGACAAAATCCTGAAAAGTTATCCATAATTCTGCTGTGGTTATGGAGTTGATTACTTATAGGACATTACTGTATTTCTCCCTAAAAAGTGACTTAATTCACGCAATTTGAAACCTCTATACTGTTCCTACCTTTCTCTGTATGCCCAGAACATGCCAAACTTAGGAGGTGGCTGACCATAAGTGACCTCATTCCTCCCTATGCCCTAATTTCCTCCACACCCACATACTTAATTAAGCTTCATGAAGCAGGCTTATTTTCTCACAGCTCACCAGATTCTCACAGCACACCAGATTCTCTTGTTTTCTCACAGCACACCAGATTCTCTTGTTTTCTAAGATAATCATCTTTAGAGACATGCCACCATATTACAACTCCAACACTCCCTGGTCTACAGTGATAGGAATCTAGGGACATGGCTGGGGATTATTTTTTTAATTAGGTCCCTCCTGACTTATCAGGACTATCCACTTCCACCACACACTGTAACTGAATGAACCCCCATACTAACATATCAACCAGCCTCTTGTTGTGTGGGCTTGATTAAGATTACAAGAGTGTCTACTTCACCTTCATAATCTGGTGTTAGCCCCAACATGTTTTCTCACCAAATTCTTTTTTTATTTTTCTGTTAATTTTCTTGAAAGCACCTTCTGAACTGAGCAGAAAGTGCATGTTTTAACAATCTTCAAGGTACAGCTCAGCAGCCCTCATAATTGGCTATGGCAATCAGCAATGTTGAAGCCATTTGCTGAAGCAAACTGGACCCATGGCAATGGTTGCCGTAGTGGATTGCCATAGTGGATTGCCAAAGCCAAAAAATCTGAATTGAGAGGGCTGCATGGCTCAGAGGTGGTGGAGCAGGGGCTTAAGCCCCCCTTGCCCCTTGTCTACCACATGTGCAAATACATACTTTATATTGGAAACAAGAGCATCGCTAGGGCATAGAGCTTTCCAGTGAATGGCAAGAAGCCATATTTCCGACTAAATCCTGAAAAGTTACCCATAATTCTGCTGTGGTTAAGGAGTCGATTACATAGAGCATTACTGTACCATAGCAATTGTTGGATTTTGATGCTATTTGAATGATACTAGAACATTATTGTGGGAAGCATATCGACATAGGGTAGGTTTTGTAGTTAAAATTTTCCATCCATACAATAATTTATCATTGCCCATGTAGTACTCTCTAAAATGGGGGTATATGCCATGCATGGCTTTGTGCTTAATGTTGTTTCTGTTCATAGGTTATATCATGTCACATGTTCATTACCCCAGAGCAGGTGGGAGCCCTATGGCTCATGTAACCACATATAGGTATCCATGTTTATATTCAGGTGCTGTAGAAAGGTGACATGTATGAATTTAGCATCCTAAATGTATTCTATTTTGTAAGGCACTGGCCAGTATGATGAATCATTTTTTTTACCAAAATGGCTGAAAATATGTCATTTGGATTCAAGTCTGATTTTAGTGTGTCTGTCATTTGCAGTATGAGGTCCCCATAGTTTGAATTTAATGATGCTATCCTGCATCTCAGGCTAGCATCCCTGAATTCACCCTCTGAGGACCTCATTCTGCATGGCCTCATCTGCTATGGGAGACATATAGACTCAGATTGAAGTTCCCAAATGGTGAATATTGTGATGTACACCCATTTGGAACATCGATTATGCAATGTGTCGTCTGCCAATGTGGGGATATAGAGAAACTAAACTAAAAAGGATATAGAATCTAAAAGTTTCTATAGAAATTTGATAATAAAGAAACTTTCCATAGAAGATGAGGCCTAAGCAGAATGAAGTCCTGCAGAGAGTGAATTTAGTGATGGGATTCCATCGCATAGCCTGCTCTCTAGCCAAGTCTGTTGATGGTATTATGGACATAACCACCTCACTTTTGGGGACATCCTTAACCCTTTACCCAACAAACCGGCCAAAACCGGCCAAACAAAGCTTCAACAGCCTAAATTATCTTGGGTCTGTCTCAATAGAACCATACAAATATGGATATCATTGGAACCGGCTCATTGAACACATTGTGATGGTTACAGTTATGCCCTGTGCCAATGCATTCTCTTATATATGCGAGTCGACCATAGGTCGCCTCGCATATATAAGAGAATGCATTGGCCTAAAAAAACATTATAATTTTTTCTTACATTTTTTAACAATTAATACGTGTTAAGCCAATGCATTCTCTTATATATGCGAGGCGACCTATGGTCGACTCGCATATATAAGAGAATGCATTGGCACAGGGCCCTTCTGTTGGGTAAAGGGTTAACAAGGATCCCTTTCACCATTTTCTCAGAAACACTATCATAAGAGTGGTACATGATGATGAAATTCATACTGAAATAAGGATTAACTGTCATGTGGACTGTTATTATGGAGATGTAACCGCGAGGTGAGTGGTCATAACTTGTGTAAAACCTGAAGGGTTTTACATACAAGTTATGACCACTCACCTTGAGGTTACATCTCCATAAAAACAGTCCACATGACAGTTAATCCTTATATTTATATACATTTAGCGAAAAAGCCACTTTTGTAAATGTATTTAAATCGAAAAGCGTATCGTGACAAAACCAGCCCAAAATATCCCATAGCACCCTTGGCAAAAGTTAACAGGAACAATTTCTCTTTATATTGAAACCCGATGATTTATTAAGTCAATCCTGCGCGAGTCCAAATGCGCCCAAAACATTACGCGTTCGTCTTTCCCAAACCTATGATGCATCGATGTAATTTTATGAGGCTGCAGTTATGAGCTGTTGCGCGTTCACGGAGAAATAATTGCAACTAGCCACGTGGGCGCCGACCAATCAGAATGCTGGATTTTAGTGATAATCACACTTAGTATGTAAATATAGAAGCATAACATAACATTGAATGTCAACATACATGTGATTCTAAAATATGTGACCTGTATCTCATAATCTGTTAATAGACCAGAGCTAATCTCTAAGTATGCTATAAATGAGCAGAGATAATCCATTATTACCCTGTGAGTGACATGTAAGATGTTGATGTGAGGTCAATAAGGCACTGTAAGCCCCTGTAACACTGAACATTCCCCATGGTAATGTATATTTAACCATGCTCATATTAAAAACACCCATAAAATCAGCTATAAAGCCTGGATAGTAGCACATCATGTTACCTGGGGTCCCATTAAACTTTGTGTGGGCCCCAATCAAACTGCTCCTGGTTATCGGACACACCAAGAGGCCCATCTCCTAATGGTCGTCAAACTCCCTGGTGGTCAGATCTCCTGTGGCTCCTGGCTGCTAAATGGCTGCTACCCTTAACTCTTTACCCAACAGAAGGGCCCTGTGCCAATGCATTCTCTTATATATGCGAGTCGACCATAGGTCGCCTCGCATATATAAGAGAATGCATTGGCTTAACACATTAAAAATTATAAAATTGTTAAAGAATGTAAGAAATTTTTTTTTTTTAGGCCAATGCATTCTCTTATATATGCGAGGCGACCTATGGTCGACTCGCATATATAAGAGAATGCATTGGCACAGGGCATAACTGTAACTATCACGATGTGGTCAAGGAGCCGGTTCCAATGATATCCATATTTGTATGGTTCTATTGAGACAGACCGAAGATATTTTAGGCTGTTGAAGCTTTATTTGGCCGGTTTTGGCCGGTTTGTTGGGTAAAGGGTTAATACAAATGGACATCAAGTCATCACAGATTTGTTATATCAGTTATTTAGTTTCACTACTGTTCAGCTTAATCTGTGTACATGGTTCCTGCAAATTTGCCTTGAAAGTGTTTGAATATATTTGATTTATCGATCTGTGTCTGTAACTCTGTCACAATTTTTGCGCGTCTAAAAATATATCACCCTCAGGTCCAATTGCGCCCCAATTTTGACCATGTCCTGCAGCACATCTTATAACAAAATGCAACATTTAGGCCAATCGGTACAAGAAAACCTGAGATATAACGTGTTTCCCAAAAGTTATCAAGGCGATAGTTTCACTGATATAATGCGTTTCTCCGAAGATGAATGTGTTTTCAGCTGCGACCATCATTACAAAAGATTTAGCCAAATTCTGGACGAACTCTGTGCACCGTTTGTCACGTTTCTTTAAATCATTATCAGCAGTACAACAGTGACAACATTTTCCTGCATCATGCTTGTCATCTGCCATTTGGGAAATCACCTAGTTATACATATTTGTGAAGATCTTGGGGGGAAAAAACAGCCTTTTAATCAGGCAAATTACCATTCAATGCCTAGAAAGTGCTTAAAGTACACTTATTCCGACCATTTCCTGTTATAGTCAACAGAATATATGCAACAAATGAGTGAATTTGAGCCATGGATTAGTGCAAAATACACCCATGTGCCCTATAAACAACGCAAACAACATGGTAATTATAACGAAAATTAGTTAAAGACTCAAGCCATTAACTCATTTTCATTATAATTACCATGCGCATTACATCATGGCCGGATTTAGTGTACAGTACCCCCTTTAGGAATTATCATCAATATCCTTATATAGCCTTAACTTTCTAGATTTTTGCGCTACTCACTGATCGCATATTTAATGATGGCCTTGAATGGCCTTTGGTATAGTCATGAACCACAATGGGATGAAGGTTATCCATGTGCTAGTATAGGTTCTGTTTATTTATCACTGGCCAAATAAAGTCATTTTTCGAGTTAATTTTTGGGTGGGGTAGGGGGCGGGTTACTCGGTGAGATGCACTTGTTCGGATCTGTTTAAGATATCTTGGCAATGTAGGTACTATAAAGTCACAGGTGATGTATCTGTCTCCCAATAATTTCTACTAATAACACAACCAGTCTACACTTGCTGAATAGCAACATGTTTTATTGGCATATGACAATGAATTGCCGTCTGGTGAACTATGGGCACTATACTGAAGTCGGTGAATTGATTCTTCCAATCAGTGATAGAGGTATACATTGGAGAGGTCTAATATGCAAGGCATATAGAACGACCATGGCACAATGGTAACGAAGGTATATAGAACGACCATGGCACAATGGTAATAAAGACATATAGAACGACCATGGCATAATGGTAACGAAGGCATATAGAACGAGCATGGCATAATGGTAACGAAGGCATATAGAACGACCATGGCACAATGGTAACGAAGGCATATAGAACGACCATGGCATAATGGTAACGAAGGCATATAGAACGACCCTGGCACAATGGTAACGAAGGCATATAGAACGACCATGGCATAATGATAACGAAGGCATATAGAACGACCATGGCATAATGGTAACGAAGACATATAGAACGACCCTGGCATAATGGTAACGAAGGCATATAGAATGACCATGACATAATGGTAATGGAGGCATATAGAACGACCCTGGCACAATGGTAACGAAGGCATATAGAACGACCATGACATAATGGTAATGAAGGCATATAGAACGACCCTGGCATAATGGTAACGAAGGCATATAGAATGACCATGGCATAATGGTAATGAAGGCATATAGAACGACCCTGGCACAATGGTAAGGAAGACATATATAACGACCATGGCATAATGGTAACGAAGACATATAGAACGACCCTGGCACAATGGTAAGGAAGACATATAGAACGACCATGGCATAATGGTAACGAAGGCATATAGAATGACCATGGCATAATGGTAACGAAGGCATATAGAACGACCCTGGCACAATGGTAAGGAAGACATATAGAATGACCATGGCATAATGGTAACGAAGGCATATATAACGACCATGGCATAATGGTAACGAAGGCATATAGAACGACCCTGGCACAATGGTAACGAAGACATATAGAACGACCCTGGCATAATGGTAACGAAGACATATAGAACGACCCTGGCATAATGGTAACGAAGGCATATAGAACGACCCTGGCATAATGGTCAACGAAGACATATAGAACGACCCTGGCACAATGGTAACGAAGGCATATAGAACGACCCTGGCAGAATGGTAACGAAGACATATAGAACGACCCTGGCATAATGGTAACGAAGGCATATAGAACGACCCTGGCATAATGGTAACGAAGGCATATAGAACGACCCTGGCAGAATGGTAACGAAGACATATAGAACGACCCTGGCATAATGGTAACGAAGGCATATAGAACGACCCTGGCAGAATGGTAACGAAGACATATAGAACGACCCTGGCATAATGGTAACGAAGACACATAGAATGACCCTGGCACAATGGTAACGAAGACATATAGAACGACCCTGGCATAATGGTAACGAAGACATATAGAACGACCCTGGCACAATGGTAACGAAGGCATATAGAATGACCCTGGCATAATGGTAACGAAGACATATAGAACGACCCTGGCACAATGGTAACGAAGGCATATAGAACGACCATGACATAATGGTAATGAAGGCATATAGAACAACCATGGCATAATGGTAACGGAGGCATATAGAATGACCCTGGCATAATGGTAACGAAGGCATATAGAACGACCATGGCATAATGGTAAGGAAGACATATATAACGACCATGGCATAATGGTAATGAAGGCATATAGAACAACCATGGCATAATGGTAACGAAGGCATATAGAACGACCCTGGCAGAATGGTAACGAAGGCATATAGAACGACCCTGGCATAATGGTAACGAAGGCATATAGAACGACCCTGGCAGAATGGTAACGAAGACACATAGAATGACCCTGGCATAATGGTAACGAAGGCATATAGAACGACCCTGGCAGAATGGTAATGAAGGCATATAGAACGACCCTGGCAGAATGGTAATGAAGACATATAGAACGACCCTGGCACAATGGTAACGAAGGCATATAGAATGACCCTGGCATAATGGTAACGAAGACATATAGAACGACCCTGGCACAATGGTAACGAAGGCATATAGAACGACCATGACATAATGGTAATGAAGGCATATAGAACAACCATGGCATAATGGTAACGAAGGCATATAGAATGACCCTGGCATAATGGTAACGAAGGCATATAGAATGACCCTGGCATAATGGTAATGAAGGCATATAGAACGACCATGGCATAATGGTAATGAAGGCATATAGAACAACCATGGCATAATGGTAACGAAGGCATATAGAACAACCATGGCATAATGGTAACTAAAGCATATAGAACGACCCTGGCATAATGGTAAGGAGGTCATATAGAACGACCATGGCATAATGGTAACGAAGGCATATAGAACAACCATGGCATAATGGTAACTAAAGCATATAGAACGACCATGGCATAATGGTAAGGAGAAGGACATGGATCGTTCAGTGTGATATTTCTATCTTCAGTGCAAGGCAGTCGTGTTTCCTATAATATTCAAATGACATTATTCTTGCAACACCAAACTGCCACTTTGCACTGAAGCTAGAAATAACACAATGAATGATCCGTACGTGTACTGAGGGAAACAGATTGTTTTGTGTCCGGGCTAATCCTTTCTCCATTATTTATGTCATTTACCAATTTGGTATGAAAACACACATATTTTGGCTATTCTGCTATCACCCGCTCCTCTGCTATAACCCACTCCTCCGCTATCACCCGAACTGGTTACCAGGGTTGATTACGGACACTAAGAATCCCTGTATCTGGAAGAAGTTCCTTCAAGTGCAGACGGCAGCCTTGAAAAGTCTTGAATTCTATGACATAATTAAATTCCGCACGAATATAGCCCAATTGACATTAGTGATAACATGTGCAGACAAAGAACGGCCCAGCGGAATAGAAATGTGACAATCGAAGCCACCACAAGCTCTCATATAGTTATGAGACCCACCCACGTGTGTATAAAATGGGGATGCCCAATAACACTTGAGATACATGTACCATAATTTCTTATCAAGATCTGATGCTCTGTATATATTTCCGCTGCGGTAGTCTAGTTCTGACATGAAGGCCACATTGTACATTGATGTTTAATGGCACAGAGGATCATGGTATATATCCTTGAAAAATCCTTGAATATGCCTTGAATATGGTTTATATTTAAGCGCCTTGAAAACCTTGAAATTGCTGGATTTTCTGCTAAATGGACATGAATAGGCTTAAATTTTACCCATCATTTGATCACTTGAACCCTGTTCAAACCTGGATTTAATTTGTTTTTAAGGACCCTCTGACACATGTCAGGTTCTAAAATGATACTAACATGATACTAACATGATACTAACATGATACTAACATGATACTAACATGATACTAACATGATACTAACATGATACTAACATGATACTAACATGATACTAACATGATACTAACATGATACTAACATGATACTAACATGATACTAACATGATACTAACATGATACTAACATGATACTAACATGATACTAACATGATACTAACATGATACTAACATGATACTAACATGATACTAACATGATACTAACATGATACTAACATGATACTAACATGATACTGTCTGACATTTACAAAAGTGCCTGACTTTGGTAACTTGGGGAAGAATAGAGAGAGAGAGATAATTTATTGACAAAGAGCAACTCCAACAAAATATGCACAAATAATAATGAAGATAATAAAGTTAATACAGATTAAAAGAAAATACAACAAAATCTATGCTAACCCATCTGGGATAACTATCCACCAGATGGGCTGATTGCTCCTTGCCTGGGGAGGGCATATCCAATAATTGGCTGTCTTACTGCCCACCCCAATTAGTCATTAAAATAACACTCTGCTCTGCCTGGAAGCTGCGTGAACGATGGTATATTATATAGAATAACTGTGGTCAATTATAAAATATACAATTTTGTATATAGGATAATTTAGGAATGAATTCGAAATCAATATGTATGGACGGTATAAATTACGAAGAAAAAAAAAAATATGTCTATTATTTCATGTACTTTTTTGTTTCTGTACAGAAATTATACATTTTTGATTACAATATCTCGACATCAGCTTGTTAAAAAATATGTATGTTGGTCATTATCTGACTCGTGTAACAAGTTCACTTTCATTTTTATTTTTCCTCTATGAGTCTATGGAACCAGCCTTTATACTGAATCTACATTGATTACATTTCAGAACTACAAATTTAGAAAATAAAAAAACATTCCCGGAATTATTTACAAGCCCATAAGTACAATAATGCCCTAAATAATTGACTCCTTAACCACAGCAGAATTATGGGTAACTTTTCAGGATTTAGTCGGAAATATGGCTTGTTGTCATTTAAAATAATGATGAGCACAGACAAATATAAGAGATGTTTGTGGATGGTTATGTTCACAAATATACTGTTAGACATAATGTCAGGCTCAAATACTAACAACTTGACATTTGGCTGTTTTGCATCTGATAATAGTCGATGTCAGGTGGTTAAATCCAGGTACAGTAATGCCCTAAATAATTTACTCCTTAACCACAGCAGAATGACTCCTTAATCGCACAGAGCTTTCCTTATGAATGGCAACAAGCCATATTTCCAACTAAATCCTGAAAAATTACCTGTAATTATGCTATGGTTAAGGAGTCGATTATTTAGGCCATTACTGTACAGGTATGTTGATCGCATCAACCTTATTGTCCCCCATCATGTGTTTCATGAATTCTTCTAGCACATCTTCATTTCCCCACCTGTAATAATTGAAATATTGTGTTCCCAGCACTAAGATTACATTCAGTGTTATTACACATGTGATAAGCAGGTTGTAAGCCTTAAAATAGTGTGTCTGTCATTTGCAGCATGACTTCACCAGAGTGAGTTTAGTGACGCTATTCCCATGGTGGGCTAGCATCACCAAATTCACCTTCATTATGCATTATGATATAGAAACTGACAGAAGGGAAAAGTAACTAAACAAGGTTTAAATTTGAGGCTTTACACTTAAAGAAAGACATTGAAATGCTCGAGAAAGTCCAAAAAATATTCACAAAACTAATACCAGAATTAAAAGAACTACCATATGAAGAGAGACTAAAGAAGCTAAATATACCAACACTTAACTACAGAAGAATAAGAGGAGATATGATAGAATGCTTCAAGATATTTAACACCTATGATCCGGAAGTGAATGACATATTAAGAAGAAGCACCGAACTCCGAACCAGAGGACATAATTATAAATTATTTCTGGAAGGAGCAAACAGGGATGTGAGGAAATACTCATTCAGCCTAAGAGTGGTGGAGCCATGGAATCATCTAACAGAAAAAGTGGTCTACGCAGAAGACATGAACATATTCAAAAACAATCTTGATTACCATTGGCAGGACCAAGAAATTAAATTAAATTTCAAGGCTGAGTTGAGGTTGACAGACCCTGATACGATCAGTCAAACAAAAAACAAAAATTCAGGAGAGTTCGGAGAATCAGAAGATGAAGAATCAGAGGTGGATATAGTGGGATCTATAGAAGCCAGCGTCCACTAACAACATAAGGTTACATACGGTTAAGGTATAGATACTTCTCAGAAGATGAGGCCTAAACAGAATGAGGTCCCTAGATGTTGGATTTGGTAATGCTAGCCTGCTGTGGGGGGGGGGGAAGTAACACTAAATTCTTCAAATGACAAGACACACTATTTCAAGGCTTGTCATCCTCCTGTTTCATCAATTCTTCTGGTGCATCTTGATTTCTCCACCTGTAATAATTGAAATATTGTGTACCCAGCACTGATATAGGTTTATACACATGTGATAAGCAAGTCACCAGCTTGAGCATACACATTATTTATTCACATGTTACAGACTATGCCAATCATATACTGCTGACTTTATCACACAACCAACCTGTTGGGGCCCAATCTCTTATCTCCTAGGAATTACAGACCCATCTAAGCATGTCTTATTATTCTTATCATCTTCATGCTAAATGTTAGCTGCCTGATTACATACCTTCATGCTAAATATTAGCTGCCTGATTACACATTCATCTGCAGATTGGCTTCTATTATATATTACACACCTATTTCTCTGTTTCTGTTGATTATGCTACAATAGTGTCCTAAATAATCGACCCCTAAACCACAGCAGAATTATGGAAAAAAAATCAGGATTTAGTCGTAAATATGGCTTGCTGCCATTCATTGGATAGCTCTCGGTGAGAGCTTTCTAATGAATGGCACCAAGCCATATTTCCGACTAAATCCTGAAACATTTCCTATAATTCTGCTGTGGGTCATATACTTCTGGGCATTTAACTGTATTTCAGTCTGTAGGCGAGCCTGGATATAGTGTGTCTGTCATATTCAGAATTAGGTCCCAGAGGGGTGAATTTAGTGACGCTATCCTGCGCGGCGTCTGCAGGCTAGCATCACCAAATTCACCATCTGGGAACCTCATTCTGCATAGGCCTCACCTGCAATGGAAGGCCTAGACACAGATGTAAGTTCCCAGAAGGTGCATAAAAATGTATGGCAGGTTGATTTGCAACACACCTACAGTAATGCTCTAAGTAATCCACAGCAGAATTATGGGTAACTTTTCAGGATTTAGTTGGAAATATGGCTTGTTGCCATTCATCGGGGAGA
The DNA here is from genome assembly GCA_032622095.1 of Siphonodentalium dalli. Classification (NCBI taxonomy): domain Eukaryota; kingdom Metazoa; phylum Mollusca; class Scaphopoda; order Gadilida; family Siphonodentaliidae; genus Siphonodentalium; species Siphonodentalium dalli. Next base: position 262,060,952 of record CP136061.1, on the reverse strand, counting down.
GCTTTCCGATGAATGGCAACAAGCCATATTTCCGACTAAATCCTGAAAAGTTACCCATAATTCTGCGGTGGTTAAGAAGTCGATTACTTAGGGCATTACTGTATTTCAATGTTTCCCTTGATTACGCTATTTCAACCTGTGTCCTAGCCTGGATATAGTGTGTCTGACATTTGCAGAATGAGGTCCCCAGAGGGTAAATTTAGTGACGATATCCCGCATTCAGCATAACAAACGAGTGCAATCTCCTTCACCCCGTCTGTGAGGTTCTGTGTTTATTACACATCAGCAGTCAATATTCTTTAGCATCAAATAATTATTTCTGTTTGATTTCCATACTAGTTACTCAACAAATTACAATGTTCAATTATTGTTGTACCGGCAAGGTCATTGTCCGACGAAAAATAGCTTATGCCCATTGCACTTCTGTATCTGTCAGACATTTTGTCCAATGCAAATTTTTAAACAATCTGTATCTGTTTGGGTACATCCAAGGACATTGAACATTGAAAGTAAAAATAATACTGACAACTGACAGTCAGTAAAACAAAAATTATTTTGATCCTTGTTTACCATTTGAGTTTTCGTGCATGATGTAATTTACGTCATGCAAGCAGTCACCATCATAGTATAGTGTATTTAGGTTAAATTAAATTAAAATACAGGCAGGTCTGGATATATCGTGTGTCTGACATTTACAGAATGAGGTCTCTAGAGGGTGAATTTAGTGATTCTATCCCACACAGCAAGCTAGCATCACCAAATTCACCCTCTAGGGACTTCATTCTGCTTTGGTCTGGTACTATTATATAGCTAAGCTTACAACATTATATCGAGTGACTTTCTTATGACACATACCAACAACCACAAGCGACCGAAACATAAAAAATACAGAACGACTGGTGTGGTATATTGGAATAGACAGTTCCCGTATTACATGCGACCCTGGGGATCTGGATGAGACATTATTTAGCCCTATAATATTAGCCCATATAATACCTCATCCTCGAAAAGTCTCATTTTACAATCCATTTGTGACTTGGCTTCACACAAAAGCTGAGCAGAAGATATATTTCATTGTGACGGTTTCGACAATAGGATTTCGGTGTATAGCCGGGGTAATTTTCCTCTTGTCTGAGGATTCATTGATCCCGCGTTGAATGTGTCTGCTCCGAAAATATCGCCTTGGTGATCTATGCCTCCTCAATATGCTGACAGCAGAGACTTCGGATTTATCTGGAGCGGTCTTGCTGAAGCATGATGCTGATACACGTGATCAATCAAATGTGTAACCAATTGACATCTCAACATCACTTCCTCTTGTGCTCATAGAGTCCTACAGTAATGCCCTAAATAATCGACTCCTTAACCACAGCAGAATTATGGGTAACTTTTCAGGATTTAGTCGGAAATATGGCTTGTTGCCATTCAGTTACCAGTTACATAACTCTACAGGGAGATATGGTGTGGTAAGGGTTAGTCTACCAGTAACTGGTAACTGAATGGCAACAAGCCATATTTCCGACTAAATCCTGAAAAGTTACCCATAATTCTGCTGTGGTTAAGGAGTCGATTATTTAGGGCATTACTGTATATGGTTGGTTTCTGACTGGATGTTATCATAGAGATGAGCGTTCTAACTCGATTAAAGATTTCACATTTTAATTCATTGGCACACCCTGAAGCCCATATTTATTTTTTGGGAAATTAAGAGGCATGTTTAGGATCACCTCTAGATAGGAGCTATTAAATTTAAACTATTTCCGATGAAAAACATGGCTGCTTGCACTGGCCCAGCAGCCTTCTTGGATTTTAGTCTTTGCATGACTACTCCTTTCGCACATCCTACAGACCACATTTAGAAATTTATTGAGCCCCCATCCTGTTTCAATCTTCCAATTTCATCTTGGCCATCAAAATTTCAGAAGTGTGCGCTGGTGGGAGTTAGTGCATGCATGTTGCGCTTTTTTCACCAATTCAGTTTGCCTCAAAATTTGTTGGGCAAAACCAACCAAAGTGCATAAATTGAATCCATGGGGGAAAAAAACTTGCTTATCCCCAAACCCTCCCCAAAATTTAGTTTTTACCCCCCCCCCCCCCCACCTCCACACTTTCTGAGCTTCTGCTACCCCTGCGGCCAATCCAATGTGCAAAAACACAATATGATGGGTTTGAGATTGCCCTAGATGAACCCATGGGTTGCATCTGAGGAACCAACATCACCAGAGGTCTAATCAGTCAAAAATAGTATTACAAACCACTGCAATGGTCCATGACCCTTCTATCAATATCATGCAAAGAATGCAAAACAGACGAGATATAGACACTCATAGAAGAGATGATTGAGCTGTTTTCTCCACAACAAAGGAATGGAAGACATAAATTATAATATCAGCCATAAAAACTCCTTCATTCTCGATGGCCAATTCATAACATTTGGTTAAGTTGAGTATTCACGATGATATATGAGTGCAGTCCGTCTAAACTCGTCTATACTCGAGCCAATTTCCAATGGGCATTTGGTAAACACATCAAACCACAAGTACACTGAGCCGTTACCTGCAAGGCTGTAGATAGTGTGTCTGACATTTGCAGAATGAGGTTCCCAGAGGGTTAATTTAGTGACGCTATCCCACACAGCGAGCTAGCGTCACCAAATTCACCCTCTGGGGACCTCATTATGCTTTGTCCTCAACTGCTATTGGAGACCTCAAGGATTACATGTAGATTGAAGTTCCCCAGTTAACCCTTTACCCAACAAACCAGCCAAAACCGGCCAAATAAAGCTTCAACAGCCTAAAATATCTTGGGTCTGTCTCAACAAAAACCATACAAATATGGATATCATTGGAACCGGCTCATTGACCACATTGTGATGGTTACAGTTATGCCCTGTGCCAATGCATTCTCTTATATATGCGAGTCGACCATAGGTCGCCTCGCATATATAAGAGAATGCATTGGCCTAAAAAAAATCTTTTTTTAACACTTTTTACCATTTTTTCTTACATTCTTTAACAATTTTATAATTTTTAATGTGTTAAGCCAATGCATTCTCTTATATATGCGAGGCGACCTATGGTCGACTCGCATATATAAGAGAATGCATTGGCACAGGGCCGTTCTGTTGGGTAAAGGGTTAAAGTTGATGTTCACCCATTAGTCTCTTCGATTATACATTTTATCTTCTGCAGATTAGGGGATATAGAAACTTCCCAGAAGGGAAATGTAACTTAAAACAATCTTAATTTGAAACTTTAGATACTTCCCAAAAGATGAGCCCTAATCAGAATGAGGTCCCTGGAGGGTGAATTTGGTGATGCTAGCCCACTGTGCAGGAAAGCATAACTAAATTCACCCTCTGGGGACCTCATTCTGCAAATGACAGACACACTATTTCAAGACTTGGCCATTACCTGGAGCTGTTCTCATGGATCTGCATGGAACATTTACTGTTAAATTTGCCTCACTATGTTTATTATTCGCGATCCATGTGGCATCGTCATCACAGATCATTCTAAGTGGCTCCTCCAAGTACTTCCTCAATGGCGGTCTTACTTTCCTCTGGTTTTCCGGACTTGGAGCTCATTTGTTTGATAGATATTTGACGATGTATATGCTAGTGAGCCGCATGTTGATGTAATGTTAAGCACCAAGTTGTCGTAGCGACACTTTGATGTGGCAATTTTATCAACAGCCCCTCTTCAATTTCTTCTTCTTGAGAAGTTTGATGTCCATTTGAAGCAGACTCAATGTAGAGTACATGCAGATCCTTGGATACCATTGCATATGAAAAAATGACTATTAAAGATTTGGATGAGTTTTAATTTGCCACCGTGGCCTTGAATATTATTGATTCTCGGCAATAAGCATTTTTCACAATGCACTTCCCCCGAAATTGCATACTGTAACCATTCGATTACTGGCACTAGCTCACCTTAATGATGGGAGCTGCGCTGTTGCAGCAATAAATATCCTGTGCCAGTGCATTCTCTTATATAGGGAACCTCACATATATAAGAGAATGCACTGGCTTACTAGGTCATTGTAAATATTGTATTCTCTTAAATATGTGAGGCTCCCTATGGGAGAATTGAATGGCACAGTGTTTTCACAAAATTTCAGGAAGCTCCAGTCATGGAAGAGTTAAACTACCCTTATGGAGCCCCTCACAGACGTGAGCAGACGAATCTCAGCAATATAAGCTGCCACCTGTATGGGGCTCCCTACAGGAAGCTCCCGTCATGGAAGGTTTAAAGATCGTGTATCTGTGAATTCTGGATCCTCGCATATATAAGAGTATTTACTGGCTTACTTACAAGAATGTCAATGTAAATATTGTTAGGCCAATGTAATCTCTGGAGACTCGCATATATAAAATTCAGGAAGCTTCAGTCATGGAAGGGATAAATGTAGATATACATGTACCAGCCATGAGCAACAGGCCAGGGACCAGCCTAGGGTCAAAATATAGGGAGAAGTGACTTCTCCCTCTTGGAAAAATAAGGAGAAGTGAGGGCTTACCAGGGAGAAGTGGAGCGTTAGTGCGACTATTTGTCGCTAGTAACCAGTGTTCGCGCTGTCGGTAGCCAAATTAGCCAATGGCTAATCTTTTTCGAATTTGGCTAATAAAAATTTCATTTGGCTAAACTTTTGGCTAAACTTTTTTTGACCCCAAATGGAGACTGAAAGCATGAATTTTTGGCAAGTGGGTTTTCAATTCTGTGATGTGAACGATCTAGTCCGAAAACATCGTAAGTGGGAATATATCGCCGACTGTATAAAGGGAAACCCGATCGCGGACAGTACAAAGGGAAACCCGTCACTCTGCACGAAACAGCAAACAATCATTATTTTACATTTAATCCGCTAATCCCGCATTGTCTGTCTGGTCACTCACGGGACTCCTGCACAATGCATGTGTATGATGACATTGTATTTATGACGGCCAAGGTTTATGAGCACCAAGTGTAAGACAATAGCTTAATCAGCCAAATGTGAATCACGACAGATATTTGTCGTCAATACCGATACATTCAAAATAATATGCATGCTTTTATGACAGATTGCAATTTGATAATGTCGTAACAATATTAAGTTATTAGTTTCCAGATGTCACTTAAATATTTTCGCAAGAATAATTAATATTTAATGATTTAAAAAAAGATATTGATATAAAACAAAAATTTAATGACATTAAGAAGGACAATCCCTGGTTACCCCCCCCCCCCCCCCCACCCCCCCATAAAGATTAATATTTTTTTAATAAATGATATATATAAAATTATTTCTAGTTCATAAAAATTAGTTAAATTATTGTGTATTTTACCTGTGTCTGTTAGATTTGACGTTTTAGTCATTAATTGTGAACCGACCAGAAAACGATTATTTAATTTGGCCATAGTTTTTTTTAATTTGGCTAAAAAACATTTGGCTAAAGTTTTTTTCATTTGGCTAATAAAATTTTCATTTGGCTAAACTTTTGGCTAAAGTTTTTTTCGGTCCAGCGCGAACACTGCTAGTAACTATTCATTAGAACTGATTGTTTTAGCTGTTATTATCGTCCACAATAGATTTTCTACATGTGTGAGGATAAACTGGAAGTGTTAAGCTGAGCAGTAGATCATCCAGTCACCAATTCTTCAGGGAGATTAAAAATTTAACTAAAAAATATTTTTTGTTTTTTGTTTTTTTAGGGAAACATCCACTTCTCCCTGACGTCATTTCAGGGAGACTTGCGGCCACACAGGGCGACTATTTCGCCCCCTAGGCTGGTCCCTGCAACAGGCTCACATTGTCTTTCTGCCTGGAAGATATCGATATTCAAGCTTCATTCAGCAGCTCAATTGAAACTATTTACTATTTTCATCACTTCTCAATATAAATTGACCTAATATATATGCTCCGATGACTTCATATATCTCCTAATATGATAACCGCCCGGATTTGCTACTTCTACGCATTACGTAAATCCAAAATTGCCATTAATACAAATCAAATTGCGTCTGCCAGATCCACTCAAATTTAGAAACCTAATATAGCGTAACAGGCTCAGAGTATATTACAGTATCATATTGGCTTTGTTGTTCAACTCCTTTGAGGAAATCGTAAACCCGGTCATCATTACCCAAAGGAATATTACGGAAATAGCTGAATTAAAAAGCGATTTGGATTAGATTTATTTCTAACTAACTCGTTTATGACACGAGGCAATATGCCGCCAGTATTTTACGCTGGTATAGATCTGTCATATCTATCTGTCTACGTTTTGTTCTATCGGGGCATCTTGGTGGCGTGATTAAGATTGGACAAAAATCGCAGTCAATATCCAATATCCAGTTTGCCGAGGGGTGGTGGAAACATTAAATGGCAAGGGTGTACAACCTTCAGAGGGGTGGTGGAAACATTAAATGGCAAGGGTGTACAACCTTCAGAGGGGTGGTAGAAACATTAAATGGCAAGGGTGTACAACCTTCAGAGGGCATTTTTCAGTCAAGGGCATAAGTAGACCAACTCTTCTCGGTCCTCAACCGCTTGAGATATTGGTTGAGATGATTCTGTTTTGGACCGAATCCCACTCTGTTGCTCTTCTATAACCCTTTACCCAACAGAAGGGCCCTGTGCCAATGCATTCTCTTATATATGCGAGTCGACCATAGGTCGCCTCGCATATATAAGAGAATACATTGGCTTAACACATTAAAAATTATAAAATTGTTAAAGAATGTACGAAAAAATGGTAAAAAGTGTTAAAAAAAGATTTTTTTAGGCCAATGCATTCTCTTATATATGCGAGGCGACCTATGGTTGACTCGCATATATAAGAGAATGCATTGGCACAGGGCATAACTGTAACTATCACAATGTGGTCAAGGAGCCGGTTCCAATGATACCCATATTTGTATGGTTCTATTGAGACAGACCGAAGATATTTTAGGCTGTTGCAGCTTTATTTGGCCGGTTTTGGCCGTTTTGTTGGGTAAAGGGTTAAAGGACTTTAATTTGTACTACATTGACACTCTTGAAAACAAGGCTTATAAATCTTGTTCCTTTGACATTTAACGGACCTCTGATATATGCATGTTTGATATCGTCATTCTTGGGAAAGGCTCTCCTCTATGTTCATATACACAAAACATCCATTTGACCTAATCTGACATACAAGATAATTCCCGTCCACGATTCTGGGCATAAAGTCTGTTATAGAAGAGTAACGGGATGGACTCTGTCCAAAACAGCATCAACCCAACCGATATCCCAAGCAAAATTCTCTGGAATACAAGGCTTTGTTTACTTATATATCTCGTTGCCTTGACATTTAATGGACCTCTGATATACGAATGTTTGATATCATCATGGCTTGGAAAGGCTGTCCTCTATGTTCATATATGCAAAGCATCCATTTGACCAAATCCGAAGACATACAGACAAGATATCTCCCGCCCACGATTCTGGGCGTAAGTCAGATGTTAGGGTAACAAGATGGGACTCGGTCCAAAACAGCATCAACCCAACCGATATCCCAAGCAATTGTGGACCAAGAAGACTTGGTTTATGGCATAAGGTGCTGAAGCCCCTGGATTACCCCCTGCTCTCAATCTCTACCAGAACACAACATTCATACTTCCTTTAAGTAGGGGGGGGGGGGAAGGGTTCCCACAACAATTTTTGTCAAAATTTTCATGACATCTACTCTTTGTATGAGGTCTGAATTGCAAATCTGAAGGCTCCTTTGATAAACTTTGCCTGCTGATTAATATACAGTAATGCCCTAAATAATTGACTCCTTAACAACAGCAGAATTATGGGTAACTTTTCAGGATTTTGTCGGAAATATGGCTTGTTGCCATTCATTGGAAAGCTCTCCGATGAATGGCAACAAGCCATATATTTCTGACTAAATCCTGAAAAATTACCCATAATTCTGCTGTGGTTAAGGAGTCGATTATTTAGGGCATTACTGACAGATTCCGACAGATTGAAAATGTTCTGAGTGAAGAATTAGTTTCACGTGGGTTTTTTTTATTAATAATAATAATTTTGAGTCAGATAACAATAGAGCTTCTGCCCAGTTTTTCCCCTTCTTGGTGGGGGGGGGGGGGGGGGGTGGTATGCTGCACCCCCCTTTCTCCCTTCTTCCGGCATCCCTGGGTAAAGAAGCCCAACAACAACTTGACATTATTAGATCTTGAAGCAGCAGGCAGGAGACAGAGAGGAGATGAACCTCTAAGCTGATAAGTAAATTAAGATAAAACTGTTTTGAGTTATATCTTTCTATCTATTTTACTTGCCATAAAGCCATATCCAAAATCCATAAAACCCATCTTAACATCTAGTGAGGATCAGAGCCTTTGTAACCCCGGGGTTATAGCAGTTTATAAGTGTCTTTACACAAAAATATATGGGCCAATTTTCGCTTGGTGATTTCACAGGTTGTCTGAACTCTATATAATTGCTCCTTGACTTATGGTTTAGAAATTCCAATGTGATCAGGGATGTGATTATAAATATCACCCACTGCAGTGTTATCAGAATAATGTTCCTAGGGGCTTCTTGAAGGATCTGTTTTTCCATATTTTCTGATATAATAACAGTTAGAAATATGTATTGGTACTGATAGAAGACATATAACATAATGCTGGAGTATGTCCTAATGGAAGACAAAATATTAATAAATTCAAAAACAATTATCCTGAGACTTCTGGTCTAGACTTCCAGAGTTAGTTTTTCCATGGGTATGTTATTAAACTACATATCATTAATCATCTTAGGAGTTAAAAATGTGTCTTTACACAAATATATATGGGGGAAATTTCTGTTTGTACTTACAAATGGTGTTAATAGCAGTCTGAAACACGTCGTTTTTCCGCGAGCCTGTTGAACAAAAGTAGACTGCCTTGCTTTCAGTTTTCATTCCAACTTTCGGTGAATTTATCTGCTGGTCATTATTCCATTGCCGTTTTGCCGTTTGATGGCACTATTAACATTTTCTCTTGGTGATTTCACAGGTTGTCTGAACTCTATATAGTAGCTCCTTGACTTATGGTTTAGAAATTTGAATGTGATCAGGGATGTGATTATAAATATCACCCACTGCAGTGTTATCAGAATAATGTTCATAGGGGCTTCTTGAAGTATCTGTTTTTCAATATTTTCTGAAATAATAACATTTAGAAATTTGTATTGGTGAAACTGATGGAACACATGCATTTATTTAATGGCCATTTCTTAATTTATTTATCAGCATGGGTATGCTTAAAAGACTCCTCAACGTAGCCTTTCAATCAGCCCTCAAGACAAGTACCGGTACATGTATGCACAGATGACTCACATTTAATGTCCAAAAACATGAAGTGATTTATTCAACTGAATCCGTGCCTCGTACCTTTGTGTATATCTATCTAAAACCCTGATGTGGACGACAATCGGGACTGACTTTCAAGCTTGATCTGAGTTGAGGGACATATCAATGTGCCATTCCGATAAGAAATGAGAATTTGTTGACACTCACTGAAGCAATCACAACAGTAATGCCATAAATAATCGACTCCTTAACCACAGCAGAATTATGGGTAATTTTTCAGGATTTAGTCGGAAATATGGCTTTTTGCCATTCATCGGAAAGCTCTCAGCTCTTTATCTTGTGCATTCTCTTACTGTATATATCTGAGGCTCAATCCCCATGGCAGACTCGCATATATAAAAGAATGCACTGGCACAGGATCTTTAATGGTGCAACATCGCAGCTCCCGCCATGAAGTTTAGTGTGCCTGTCATTGGGCATACTGGGCAAGCATCACTAAATTCACACTCTGGGGAACTCATACTGCTTTGGCCTCATCTTCTCTGGAAAGTTTCTTTATTATCAAATTTCTATAGAAACTTAATTCTTCAAATAGATTCTATTTATTTGTTAGTTTAGTTTCTCGATATCCCCAAATTGGCAGATGACACATTGCATAATCGAGGTTCCCAATGGGTGTACATTCACAATATTCACCATTTGGGAACTTCAATCTGAGTCTGTGTCTCCCATAGCAGATGAGGCCTAAGCAGAATGAGGTCACCAGATGCTGAATTTGGTGATACTAGCCTGCTATGCGGGATAGTGTCACTAAATTAACCCTCTGGGGACCTCATTCTGCAAATGACAGGCACACTAAACTCAGGCTTGAGTGACATGACCATCTCTTTTCCAGAATATTCTTCCATCAATATGCCTTTTAAACCTTCCGTGTACAGTAATGCCCTAAATAATTGACTCCTTAATCACAGCTGAATTATGGGTAACTTTTCAGGATTTAGTCGGAAATATGGCTTGTAAATTGCCATTGATCGGAAAGCTCTCACTGATAACTTTCCGATGAATGGCAACAAGCCATATTTCCGACTAAATCCTGAAAAGTTACCCATAATTCTGCTGTGGTTAAGGAGTCCATTATTTAGAGCATTACTGTACTGGGAGTGACATTCCTTGAACTATGTAAATGGTTGAGCAAATGTACATGTCAGAAATCCTGAATGTTTCTGGTAGCAATAAACTCTTATCTACAGACAGATACATTGGGGTGTGAAGTTAGACATCTGATGTTGGAGCTTCATGACTTTATCATGGCACCATATCTCCCTGTAGAGTTACGTAACTGGTTTTAACCATCACCACACCATATCTCCCTGTAGAGTTATGTAACTGGTTTTAACCATCACCACACCATATCTCCCTGTAGATTTACGTAACTGGTAGACTGGTTTTAACCATCACCACACCATATCTCCCTGTAGAGTTACGTAACTGGTAGACTGGTTTTAACCATCACCACACCATATCTCCCTGTAGAGTTACGTAAACTGGTAGGACTGGTTTTAACCCTCACCACACCATATCTCCCTGTAGAGTTATGTAACTGGTAGACTGGTTTTAACCCTTATCACACCATATCTCCCTGTAGAGTTACGTAACTGGTTTTAACCATCACCACACCATATCTCCCTGTAGAGTTACGTAACTGGTTTTAACCATCACCACACCATATCTCCCTGTAGAGTTATGTAACTGGTTTTAACCATCACCACACCATATCTCCCTGTAGAGATATGTAACTGTAGACTGGTTTTAACCATCACCACACCATATCTCCCTGTAGAGTTACGTAACTGGTAGACTGGTTTTAACCATCACCACACCATATCTCCCTGTAGAGTTACATAACTGGTAGACTGGTTTTAACCATCACCACACCATATCTCCCTGTAGAGTTACGTAACTGGTAGACTGGTTTTAACCATCACCACACCATATCTCCCTGTAGAGTTACGTAACAGGTAGACTGGTTTTAACCATCACCACACCATATCTCCCTGTAGAGTTACGTAACTGGTAGACTGGTTTTAACCATCACCACACCATATCTCCCTGTAGAGTTACGTAACTGGTAGACTGGTTTTAACCCTCACCACACCATATCTCCCTGCATAGTTTTGTAACTGGTAGACTGGTTTTAACCCTCACCACACCATATCTCCCTGTAGAGTTACGTAACTGGTAGACTGGTTTTAACCCTCACCACACCATATCTCCCTGCAGAGTTACGTAACTGGTAGACTGGTTTTAACCCTCACCACACCATATCTCCCTGTAGAGTTACGTAACTGGTAGACTGGTTTTAAAACCATCACCACACCATATCTCCCTGTAGAGTTACGTAACTGGTAGACCTGGTTTTAATCATCACCACACCATATCTCCCTGTAGAGTTACGTAACTGGTAGACTGGTTTTAACCATCACCACACCATATCTCCCTGTAGAGTTACGTAACTGGTAGACTGGTTTTAACCATCACCACACCATATCTCCCTGTAGAGTTACGTAACTGGTAGACTGGTTTTAACCCTCACCTCACCATATCTCCCTGTAGAGTTACGTAACTGGTAGACTGGTTTTAACCCTCACCACACCATATCTCCCTGTAGAGTTATGTAAATGGTTTGACTGGTTTTAACCCTTACCACACCATATCTCCCTGTAGAGTTACGTAACTGGTAGACTGGTTTTAACCATCACCACACCATATCTCCCTGTAGAGTTACGTAACTGGTAGACTGGTTTATAACCCTCACCACACCATATCTCCCTGTAGAGTTACGTAACTGGTAGACTGGTTTTAACCCTCACCACACCATATCTCCCTGTAGAGTTACGTAACTGGTAGACTGGTTTAACCCTCACCACAACATATCTCCCTGTAGAGTTATGTAACTGGTTTTAGCCATCACCACACCATATCTCCATGTAGAGTTACGTAACACGTAAACTGTTAGACTGGTTTTAACCATCACCACACCATATCTCCCTGTAGAGTTACGTAACTGGTTTTAACCATCACCACACCATATCTCCCTGTAGAGTTACGTAGCTGTTAGACTGGTTTTAACCATCACCACACCATATCTCCCTGTAGAGTTACGTAACTGGTTTTAACCATCACCACACCATATCTCCCCTGTAGAGTTATGTAACTGGTAGACTGGTTTTAACCCTCACCACACCATATCTCCCTGTAGAGTTACGTAACTGGTAGACTGGTTTTAGCCATTGATGAACCGTACCACTAATGAAGTTATGGGCTGGGGACAGACACTTTGGGGTGTGAAGTTAGACTTCTGATGTTGGGGCTTCATGACTTTATCACCTCCTCATATATCCCTGGAGAGTTATGTAATTAGTAGACTGGTATTAACCATTTGAGAGTTTCAGCTTGTAAGGTAAATCACAGCATGTGATAGCGACCAATTAATATGAGACAACTCAAACAAATGCCTGCAATTAGTGAACATCATAGCATTTAACAAGACTTGGGCAAAATATTAATAAATGTTGTTTCAACAGGCATAACTCTGTAGCAGTTGAAATCTAAGAGCTTGTGGCAATCGTCAGGTTATAAATTCGAAGGATCAATCACCATAGTATATTCTATTATAACCAACCCTGAGCTTATCTTCCAAACAAAATAAACCATGTTTATTATTGGACATTTTCCTAAAATGGCGGTTTAATGCCTACACGTCGCACGCCATAACCTACAAGCTGAATCTCTCTATTACTGTACCTCACCACTGAGAGATCTTCCTGTAGAGTTATGTAACTGGTAGACTAATGTTAACCCTTTCTATACTAAATACTCATTGATAGGTACATGTAGTTCCCTCAGGAAATGTTCAATTAATAAGTAATAAACCATAACATAACCATCACCGAGAGCTCTCCGATGAATGGCAACAAGCCATATTTCCGACTAAATCCTGAAAATTTACTCATAATTCTGCTGTGGTTAAGGAGTCGATTATTTAGGGCATTACTGAAGGTCGTTTGTTGCACTTTATATCTGAGTATTTCCCACCAAAGAAATGAATCCTTCTGCACTTGTACTATCTCTTCGTTTTATTGCTGTTGGTTATTTTATCCCGAAAACCCCTCCAAATAGTCCAGTGAAAAAATAAGCGAGCTAGAATGACTGTATTCACCCTCTGGGGACCTCATTTTGCTTAGGCCTCATCTTCTGGGAAGTATCTATAGTCTCAAATTAACATTGTTTTTAGTTACTTTTTCACTTCTGTTCAGTTTCTATATTCCTTTAAAAAAAACAGATTCTCAGAATCCTGCTGCAGGCTATATGTCATTCTGCACGATCTCAAATACATTTCTTATTCTGAGTGCATGTCATTTCAACGACATGAAATGCTTTATTAAAAAAAACACTGAGAGAGCTTTGGGGGGAAAGGAAAGTGCATAAATATCACACAACACATGTCTCAGGATGATAAGATGCTGAACCATTAAGAGAAAATGTAACACTACAGTTCAGATTACTCTTTCAACATTCAAAAGCAGGGTGCGTGTCTAGACAATCCCACATAATGACGGGAGATTAGCGGAATTCAGTCCTGACATACACTACACAGCGGGTATATTATACGGGGGGGGGGGGGGGGGGGGGGGTGGGGGGGGGGGGGGGGGGGGGGGGGGGGGGGGGGGGTACACAGCGGGTATATTATTAAAGTGTCAAGGATGGAGCTTTCTCACACTAAATCAAATGTTTGTAGAAAACAAGTCTTCTTCTATTTCTGTATATATTTTTTTTTGCTCAGAAAAGTCTCTGACGGGAGCTTTTAGTCTTCAATTCACGTCCCTCATCCTTCTATTCAATCGTCCTTCTGTTCATTTATCCATCCGTTCCATATCCGTCTGTTCGTTCATCAGTCCGACAACAATGGGCTATTCCACAGCTGCCAATCAAATATTTATTATCAGATATTTTCTACCAATCAGCAACTGAGAAGAGCGCTTTCTGCATAAAAAATTCTCTGTTCAATCTAATTTTGATATCCGCATATAATTTCAGTGTTTGTTGTTGTCAAATCATAATGTTCTGAAATTTCTATTTGCACCGTGATGTTGGAAATAGATCCATAATTATAACACTGATTTTCATTTTGCGTGAAATAATTTATGTTCTGGGGGTGTATTATCCCTTTGAGTGCCAGGGGCCGATCTCATCGGCCCTAAACCTACAACATAAGTCTGTTAAAGAATATAAGAATAAATTATTAAAATTGTAAAAAAAAAAAAATTGTTAGGCCAATGCATTCTCTTATATATGCGAGGCGACCTATGGTCGACTCGCATATATAAGAGAATGCATTGGCACAGGGTATATGGGTTGATACAAAAATCGACCTGGCACTCAAAGGGTTATAGCATAAGGCCAGGCACTGTAAAACTAATGAAACTATTTCTGCAGATGCCTTGTCTCCTCGCAACTGTATAAGTTCCTCCCACCAATGAATATGTGTAGAAACGTCCGTTCTTCAACACTTGTTTGATAAATTGATCTCTTTTGTTTCAGATTTGGTGTATATAAGAGACTGATTATACTATTTGTTTCTTATAAGGTGAGTTAATTAATCTTTATTCATGTTGACTGAATCATAAAGGTTATATTCGAAACACTCAAATGACTAATCGATTAGTTATAACATATCAGATACTCATGTTGTAACCATTTTTCATACAAAGACATTTCAATTTTGTTTACAAATAATTTAAAAAATTTTGTCAGTGGATCATGGATAGAATTTCTTAACCCTTCCATGACTGGAGCTTCCTGAAATTTTGCGAAAACCCTGTGCCAATGCGTTCTCTTATATATGCGAGTCTCCCATATATAAGAGAATACATTGGCCTAACAATATTTACCTTGACCTTGTAAGCCACTGCATTCTCTTATACTCTAATATTTGCTCCTACGGGAGACTCGCTTATATAAGAGAATGTACTGGAACAGGATCTTTTATGCTGCACTAGCATAGCTCCCATCATGAAAGGGTTAACACACTTCCATCTATCCAAACATTCACACACTTTTCTAAAAAGATTTACTTTTCAGAAAATATTTGCGAGGTTCAGATTGAAAATTTCAAGTGTTGCCTATTTCTTTCTCATCATGTTTCTTTAGTCGACAGTCATAAATATACTGGAAACATATACGAATCTGGCGAAACAGCCCTAAAAGATCATGGGTTAACATGTATATAAGATTGACACCCCCAATTACCTCGGTAATCGTAGGTGTATTCATGTGTAATTTCTCGCTTTGTGCTCTCTAGACCGTAATTAACATGGATCTGTTTTCAGCCGATAGATTCAGTATTGTGTTTTCGTGAATCGTTCATTGGTTCGTGAAATTCTTTACGCTTAATTACAGGGTTTATTTGGTACCTATATTCTAAACTTAGATTACGTTTATTTCTCACAAAAAGCTTCTTTATGGTTTGGGATCTGCCAATAATATTAGGTATAATCTTACAATAAACATAACTCATATAGGTCATCCACTAATCCCCGGCTAGTCTTACAGACCTCTGGCACTGAGGAACTGAACTGAACTGTAAATATGACTGGGGTCTTGTTGAAAATTCTAAAGGAGATGAACTTGAAGGGTCACAGAATAAATTGTTGTTTACATCCATTGAAATTGATTGTAAGAATATAAAACATTAAATAATAATTGTGGAACTTATATAGCACCTATCCATGCTAGGGCCCTACGTGCTTCACATTATTACCCCAGCTGTTGAGTAATGCCAAGTCTTCTGCATGCAGCCATTCAGTGCTTCACAGGAGCGGCTTACACATACCCAACAACCAGGTCCCTATTTATTGTCTAGGTAGGATGAAGCAAGCACAGTACAAGTGACCCTTGCCCAAGGGTCACAACCTGGCGCGAGATTTGAAACAGCATGTGGCTATATATATAGCACACTCACCGCTTAATCCGGCTAAGCCACTGTTGTGGAGACGATAGTCCACCGGCGGGGCCTGAACTCTTGCCGGTGCATTGACACCATTACAAGTTCGATACTCCAACCACTGCCCGGCTACCACTTCCACATTGAGTTACCCTCATCTTTCTATACTAAATACTCATTGGTGAGTAGTTATCTTATTAACCCTTTCTATACTAAATACTCATTGATGAGTAGCTCCCTTAGGAAATGTTCATATAATAAGTTGAAGCCTTTTCTATACTAAATACTCATTTATGAGCAGTTCCCTTAGGAAAATGATCAAGTAATAAGTTTAACCCTTTCTATACTAAATACTCATTGATGAGTAGTTATCTTATTAACCCTTTCTATACTAAATACTCATTTATGAGCAGTTTCCCTTAGGAAATGTTCAAGTAATAAGTTTAACCCTTTCGATACTAAATACTCATTGATGAGTAGTTATCTTATTAACCCTTTCTATACTAAATACTCATTTATGAGTAGTTCCTTCAGGAAATGATCAAGTAATAAGTTTAACCCTTTCTATACTAAATACTCATTTATGAGTAGTTCCCATAGGAAATGTTCATATAATAAGTTGAAGCCTTTCTATACTAAATACTCATTGATGAGTAGTTATCTTATTAACCCTTTCTATACTAAATACTCATTTATGAGTAGTTCCCTCAGGAAATGATCAAGTAATAAGTTTAACCCTTTCTATACTAAATACTCATTTATGAGTAGTTCCCTTAGGAAATGTTCATATAATAAGTTGAAGCCTTTCTATACTAAATACTCATTGATGAGTAGTTATCTTATTAACCCTTTCTATACTAAATACTCATTTATGAGTAGTTCCCTCAGGAAATGATCAAGTAATAAGTTTAACCCTTTCGATACTAAATACTCATTTATGAGTAGTTCCCCTTAGGAAATGTTCAAGTAATAAGTTTAACCCTTTCGATACTAAATACTCATTGATGAGTAGTTATCTTATTAACCCTTTCTATACTAAATACTCATTTATGAGTAGTTCCCCTCAGGAAATGATCAAGTAATAAGTTTAACCCTTTCTATACTAAATACTCATTTATGAGTAGTTCCCTTAGGAAATGTTCATATAATAAGTTGAACCCTTTCTATACTAAATACTCATTGATGAGTAGTTATCTTATTAACCCTTTCTATACTAAATACTCATTTATGAGTAGTTCCCTCAGGAAATGATCAAGTAATAAGTTTAACCCTTTCGATACTAAATACTCATTTATGAGTAGTTATCTTATTAACCCTTTCTATACTAAATACTCATTTATGAGTAGTTCCCTCAGGAAATGATCAAGTAATAAGTTTAACCCTTTCGATACTAAATACTCATTTATGAGTAGTTCCCTTAGGAAATGTTCAAGTAATAAGTTTAACCCTTTCGATACTAAATACTCATTGATGAGTAGTTATCTTATTAACCCTTTCTATACTAAATACTCATTTATGAGTAGTTCCCTCAGGAAATGATCAAGTAATAAGTTTAACCCTTTCTATACTAAATACTCATTTATGAGTAGTTCCCTTAGGAAATGTTCATATAATAAGTTGAAGCCTTTCTATACTAAATACTCATTGATGAGTAGTTATCTTATTAACCCTTTCTATACTAAATACTCATTTATGAGTAGTTCCCTCAGGAAATGATCAAGTAATAAGTTTAACCCTTTCGATACTAAATACTCATTTATGAGTAGTTATCTTATTAACCCTTTCTATACTAAATACTCATTGATGAGTAGTTATCTTATTAACCCTTTCTATACTAAATACTCATTGATGAATAGTTATCTTATTAACCCTTTCTATACTAAATACTCATTGATGAGTAGTTACCTTATAAACCCTTTCTATACTAAATACTCATTTATGAGTAGTTATCTTATTAACCCTTTCTATACTAAATACTCATTGATGAGTAGTTATCTTATTAACCCTTTCTATACTAAATACTCATTTATGAGTAGTTCCCTTAGGAAATGTTCATATAATAAGTTGAACCCTTTCTATACTAAATACTCATTGATGAGTAGTTATCTTATTAACCCTTTCTATACTAAATACTCATTTATGAGTAGTTCCCTCAGGAAATGATCAAGTAATAAGTTTAACCCTTTCGATACTAAATACTCATTTATGAGTAGTTATCTTATTAACCCTTTCTATACTAAATACTCATTGATGAGTAGTTATCTTATTAACCCTTTCTATACTAAATACTCATTGATGAGTAGTTATCTTATTAACCCTTTCTATACTAAATACTCATTGATGAGTAGTTATCTTATTAACCCTTTCTATACTAAATACTCATTGATGAGTAGTTATCTTATAAACCCTTTCTATACTAAATACTCATTGATGAGTAGTTATCTTATTAACCCTTTCTATACTGAATACTCATTGATGAGTAGTTATCTTATTAACCCTTTCTATACTGAATACTCATTGACGAGTAGTTATCTTATTAACCCTTTCTATACTAAATACTCATTGATGAGTAGTTATCTTATTAACCCTTTCTATACTGAATACTCATTGGTGAGTAGTTATCTTATTAACCCTTTCTATACTAAATACTCATTGGTGAGTAGTTATCTTATTAACCCTTTCTATACTAAATACTCATTGGTGAGTAGTTATCTTATTAACCCTTTCTATACTGAATACTCATTGGTGAGTAGCTCCCTTAGGCAGGGGCGCCGGAAGCATCCAAGGGCAGGGGGGCAGAGCCTACAAAAAGGGCACTTTTCCGCAAAAAAAGGGTATTTTCTCCGCAAACTCGGGAAAATAACCATAAATTCATTGTGGCAAAAATCCCTATTTTAATGGTATTTGTCGGTTTTTATGGCCGTTTTGTGATAAAATTGACAAAAAAATAATATTCCTTGTGAAATTGGTGGTATTTGGACCAAAAATGTAACATTTTGCTATAAAAACACCAGATTAAACACCCAAAAAGCATTTTCTGTCTCCAGAAAAAGGGCAAGTCCTGCCCCCTGCTCGCCCCCCCTTGGTCAAGGGCAGGGGGGTCAGCTGCCCCCTCTGCCCCCCCCCCCCCCCCCCCCCCCCTCTTCCAGCGCCCCTGCCCTTAGGAAATGTTCAAGTAATAAGTTCAACAAATGAACATAGGTCACATTTCAATGTATACTTTTATAGTTGAATTGAGATTAGAACCATCATTGTCATTGCCAGACTAACTCGGGGAGGGGGGGTCATTTCGCTCAATTTCAGGAGACCCCTATTAAAGCTTGTCCCAGAGCCGAACCTTTCAGCGTCGGACTATGGAATAGTTCCTCGGTACCTTACTTCCTGAGATTTCTCCCGACGCAATCAAGTCTGGATTTAGTATGTCTGACATTTGAAGAATGAGTCTCAGGGAACCTCATTCGCTTAGGCCTCAACTGTTATGGGAGACCTAGGATCAGATTGAAGTTCACCAGTTGAATTTGGTGATGTCCACCCATTATAGTCACCTCGGTTGCATGTATGCATTTTATCTTCTGCAAATTAGGGGATATAGAACAGAACAGAAGGGAAAAGGTAACTAAAAACAATGTTAATTTGATACTATAGATACTTCCCAGAAGATGAGACATAAGAAGAATTAGGTCCCCAGAGGGTGAATTTGGTTAAACTAGCACTCTGCATGGGGTAGCATCACTAAATTCACCCTCTGGGGACCTCATTCACACTATATACAGGCTTGGAAGCAGTATGTGTTATTTACCGCTTCATGTGTTATATTGCACACAACAAGACCAGGTGTGTTACCTGTGTTCTAACGAACATACCTGTCTCTCTCACCTGTAGGAGTGATAAATCACACTTGGAATAAACATGGAACCCCCTCTTTTCAGGGCAGTAATGGGGCAATAAACAGGAACCGGCAGGCAGGGTATACCCATCTCAAGCCTCATAAAACCACTGGACACATGGAACCCCAGGCAGTGTACCCATCTCAAGCCCCATAAAACCTCTGGACACATGGACACTGCCTGGTTTGTGGTCATAAGTGTTTAATCTTTTCTGTGGGGCAAAGGAACAGGCATGTTAAAAAATAAATGAAACCTGCTTTCTGGTTTTACACCTTGCTTTAATTTTATTCCTTTGATCTTTTGCCATGAAACATAATGAAACAGGTAGGACAATAGAAGAAAGCTCGTGCATTGATAACCACGTGGTTGAGTTCGTTTAATTGTTTGCGCTTCCTGGTGGGGGCGGGTGATTTGCAGCAGGTTGAATAATAAAAGCAGCACCTGACTGATTGTTATGGTCAGTAGGGTTTATTGATACACCAGTTCCCTGCACATAATATTAACTCAGCATGGTGCTGGAAGATAGCCTGTTTTAATCAGCCACAACTCACCTGTAGGTCTAGAGCTCTACTCATGGTTTTTATATTCCTGTTTTAAAATAATGGGAAGTAAAGTAATGCCCTAAATAATCGACTCCTTAACCACAGCAGAATTATGGGTAATTTTTCAGGATTTAGTCGGAAATATGGCTTGTTGCCATTCATTGGTAAGCTCTCATCCGATGAATGGGACAAGCCATATTTCCGACTAAATCCTGAAAAATTACCCATAATTTTGCTGTGGTTAAGGAGTCAATTATTTAGGGCATTAACCCTTTACCCAACAAACCGGCCATAACCGGCCAAATAAAGCTTCAACAGTCTAAAATATCTTCGGTCTGTCTCAATAGAACCATATAAATATGGATATCATTGGAATCGGCTCCTTGACCACATTGTGATAGTTGCAGTTATGCCCTGTGCCAATGCATTCTCTTATATATGCGAGTCGACCATAGGTCGCCTCGCATATATAAGAGAATGCATTGGCCTAAAAAAAATCTTTTTTTAACACTTTTTACCATTTTTTCTTACATTCTTTAACAATTTTATAATTTTTAATGTGTTAAGCCAATGCATTCTCTTATATATGCGAGGCGACCTATGGTCGACTCGCATATATAAGAGAATGCATTGGCACAGGGCCGTTCTGTTGGGTAAAGGGTTAAACTATTATGTTATTGGTCCTTCCATTCACTTTTGCTCTCCGGATGATAACTTTTGATAGTCTCCACTGAATGGAATGAAATTTGGTTGGTAAATGAGTTTCCTAGCACAAAATACAGGTCAAGTTAGAATTTGGGTTATGACCTCCAATTTTCACCAGAGTAACTTGCTAGGCCCTAGCGATGCTCTTGTTGTAAAATTGGATGCATATGCCTTATACTACAATTGTTATTATGTGCAGTAGATATCAGGTTACTGTATTTGTTCACTATTATCAATGCATTAGAATTTCCAATTAGCAGTGTGAAATTTGACAACCCAGGCTGACCTAGCATACTCTTAGACTCAGGAAACATGTATGTGTTAGACAAAATCCTATCAGTCAGTATTTGAAAAATTAAAAAATAACGGGTTAAACTGAAATTTGACTAAAGTTGTTAAGTTCACAGAGGTAAGAGAAATATATACATAGGCAGTTTCGGACCAAAATTAGTGAAATTTGGGGGAGGGGTGCCAGTTAAAAAATTCTTTTTAACAGGTTTGGGGGGTGCTGGGTCCCCAAAAATGCCAGATGCTAAAAAAAAAATGGCATACCTTTCTGAAACATTTTTACTACCATTGATAACAGTAATTTTTCTTAACAGCATCATAGAAAATTAGCAGGACTACTTAACCAGGGGTGGTATCTCTTCTTTTTGGATGGTTATGTGAAAACTTATTTAATTTGCTGGTAGCTACAACATTCATTTGATGCAATTTTGAGACAGTGATGGCTTGTGATGCCACTGTAAAAGATTGCATTGTCTTTTTACCCTATAGCACAGAAACTGCACATTCATCATTCCTCTCTATTAAGTGTTAACAGTATAACATGTTCACCTGTATCAGGTACCATACCATTTCACCTGTAATCAACTTGTGTCCTTTTGATGACCCCTGAACATGCATGACATCCCCAATTTCATTTGTTTCCCCCTGTTAATCATTTAAGGTTTCCCCGGAAATCATGGACAGAACTCAGGTTTCCATTTCCTCTAGGAGCAATCAACCAGATACAGGATACATGAGTCAAACACATAATCAGCTATTCTAATTCTAAACAAGGGCTTTGGATACATTATTTCCTTTATATAGAATGACATAGTCACCCCTGGTCAAGTGGTCCTGCTAAATTGCTATGATGCTGTTAGGGCAAAGTAATGTGGTTAATAAAGTACCGTTATTTTTTATACCCCCCACTTTCGAAGAAAATGGGGGGTATACTGGATTGACTGCGTCTGCCCGTCCGTCCCACACTTTTCTATGTCTGTCCGTCACACTTTCTCCCTCCGTGTGTCCGTCGTACCGTCCGTCTGACCTCATAACTCGAACAACTATGAACCGATTTCAATAATTTTTTGTATGCAATCTCCTTAGGACCGCCTCTCCGCATGATGCTAATTGCGGTGCGGTCCGACTTTATTTTTTTAAGTTACACCTTACTTTTCGACTTATTTTGACTTAGAAAATTCTGTCAGACTTAATAATAACTTTAACAAATATGAACCGATTTCAATAATTTTTGGTAAACATGCTTCTCACAACACCCTCTCTACCATTGACTGACGAAACACTCTACAAAATGCATCTTAGATGTTAAGGTTGCGTTTCATTTTCCTACTCTTTTTTGGGTTTTCTGCAATCATTCGAACAAATATGAACCAATTTGAATATTTTTTTCTGTACAAGCTTCTTGCGACACCATATCAATATTAATCCAAATTTTTCTTTAAAGTTAAAAATCTTTTTTGTTGGGTTTACGGATAATGCGGGTTGAATTTGCCACGGTGGGGGTATGCTAGCACTCGAGTGCACACCTCTTGTTATCTCAACTTTACTGTAAAGTTTGAACTATTGCCATTACTTTGTATCCGTCATCCATGCATGTGTGTGCGTCCATCAAGAATTTCCTTTAGCACGGCGTACAAGACGTACCTTTGGTCGTATCATTATGAAATTTGTCATAGCTGTTGACATTAACGTGTAGATGGAACGAGTCATTTTAGAGTGATTCGGCAGAAATAACATGGCCGCCCACTGGCCATCTTGGATATACCACAGGCATACCTTGCCATGCCTAGCGATAATCAAAGAAATCCAACTAAGATATTTTCTATGAAATAACATGACAATTCTTGATAAAACAAACACATTGCTTCTAAAACCCATATTTGATGAAAATAAGAGATATCCATTTTTATTTGAGCTATATAAGGAGAACCTAAAAAGGTCATGCTGTTACATGTAAGTGTCTGATGACAAAGTCAAAGAGAGTCACTTACAGTAATACCCTAAATAATCAACTCCTTAACCACAGCAGAATTATGGGTAACTTTTCAGGATTTAGTCGGAAATATGGCTTTTTGCCATTCGTCGGAAAGCTCTCACTGAGCAGCAGATGAATGGCAACAAGCCATATTCCGACTAAATCCTGAAATATTACCCATAATTCTGCTGTGGTTAAGGAGTCAATTATTTAGGGCATTAGTGAAATATAAAATGTGAATGTGTGTCTCTCTATCTATGTGCTGTGCCACGTAGCGTCACTAAATTCACCCTCTGGGGACCTCTTTCTGCAAATGTTGGACACTATTTAAAGGCTCGTTTAGTATTGATTCACTTGTTGGGATGTTCAAATAATAAACAACTTGAAGTTGTGTGTGAACTTATAACTTATAAGTGAGAGCTTTCCGATGAATGGCAACAAGCCATATTTCCAATTAAATCCTGAAAAGTTACGGTACCATAATTCTGCTGTGGTTAAGGAGTCTAGTATTTAGGGCATTACTTTTAGCATGACAATTCTTGTTATAACAAAACATGCTTCCAAAACCCCATATTTGATGAAAATAAGAGACAAACATTTTTAAATGAGCTTTAGCCCTTTACCCAACAAAAACCGCCCAAATAAAGCTTCAACAGCCTAAAATATCTTCCGTCTGTCTCAATAACACCATACAAATATGGATATCATTGGAACCGGTTCATTGACCACATTGTGATGTGTTACAGTTATGTCCTGCGCGAATGCATTCTCTTATATATGCGAGTCGACGATAGATCGCCTCGTATATATAAGAGAATGCATTGGCCTTACATTCTTTAACAATTTTATAATTTTTTCTTACATTTTTTAACAATTTTTATAATATGTTTCTACATTCTTTGACAATTTTATCATTTTTAATATGTGTTAAGCCAATGCATTCTCTTATATAGCAGGCGACCTATGGTCGACTCGCAATATAAGAGAATGCATTGGCACAGGCCGTTCTGTTGGGTAAAGGGTTAAAAGGAGAACCTAAAAAGTTCATGTGGTGAAGTGTCTGATGACAAAGTCAAAGAGAGACAGTTATCTGACACCTAAATGGAATTTCTCTTATGCTTTAGAAGATGGAGACACGGGGTGAGAAGAATTCCATTTCCTCTGTGTTAGAGTGGTGACAAGAGTCTGCTTAACACACCCCCATCAGTTATCAGGAAGTAGGCCTCCATGGTTCCATTTGGCCTCGGAATTCACCTGTGCAAGAATGGCATGTTGTCATTATCTTGAATTTACTGCTTCCAGTCGTTCTTTATATGGCATCTTGAGTTCCGTTCCTGTTCCAGTCCTTCTCTATACAGCGACTTCAGTTCCGTTGCTAATGACACTTGTTGGTAACAATTGTTTCTTCTTGGGATAATTTTCCTAAGAATCAGACAATGGCACCTGGGAAGTTCCAACCCATTTATGGAGCCACTGACCACGAGCATGTCGTTAAAATGAATAAAATATAAAATTAACAAATATATTAATTTAAACCGAGCGTGCCACTTCAAAGACTGCTTCGCTATACAGTACATACGTAACAAGGGAATTAATTAACTTTTTCAGATACCTCCTCACTTATAACGGCCATAATTCACAAATGCCTGAACATTTCTTAAAATTACAATGCCAATAGAAAATAAACGTTATCAAAATCACGACAATTTTTAGGATATTCAAGTTATTGAGTACCTCCCTGTTGGTTACTATGGTGAACTGAATGTTATCTGGGAGAAGTAACAATGGCTGAATTTCAATTTACAACCCCCAACTTCAGCCGTCTATGATCCAATAAGTATTATGCAATACAAGAGCCCATTTATAAAACCAGTATATAGTACAAACACCATTTTAATCAATAAATACACTTTAAATATGCTGTTGGGACACATGCATACTGGGATATGAGAGAGAAGTCACTTCTCCCGGGACAAAAATAGGGAGAAGTGGCACATTTTAGGGAGAAGATGTCTCCCAAGTCACCCTCTAGGCTGGTCCTCTCCCAAGTCACCCTCTAGGCTCGTCCTGGACCACATTAATGGTCCCTAATATAGTCTAACACAATCACATCACCTTATCTCTGGTTTTCAATTCACTGTATTAATACCTCGACTACAGCCGGCCCCAGATCCATCATCGTCAACATAATGAAATAATTAATGCTGTCATAACATTCAAATTAAAAACGAGGCCTGATGAGCCTATTTTTATCTACGTGGGGCGAGTTTTCTGCTCCTTTGTTGTGCATTGTTCTCGATTTATTAGTCTTTTTATGGCACGTGGGTTTGTGTTTTGATGGAAATGAGTTTGACTGTGTCCTGATTGTTAAGCGTGGGATACACGTGCCGTGGATAGGAGGCACCTGCTTCGTGAGCGTCACTGCGTGTGATTTCAACTCGCCGATAGCGATCTCCTCTGTGCTTTTGACCATCGGTCTCAATGGGATATGTCATGGGTAGTTTGTGCATACTTTATGATTAATTCTTTTCCTGTGTGTTCATGAATATGCTGGGAATATATCAAATCACAGGGTGTATATACAAGCCTGAGTTTAGTGTACCTGTGATTTGCAGAATGAGATCCTCAGACGGGGGATTTAGTGATGCTATCCTGCAAGGCGGGCTAGCATCACAAAATTCCCACTGCTATGGGAGACCTAGGATTAGATTGAAGTTCCCATGTTGAAGGTGGTGATGTCTCACCCATTAGTAACCTTGATTATGCATTTTATGTTCTGAAAATTAGGGGATATAGAAACTAAACAGAAGGGAAAAAGTAACTGAAAACAATGTTAATTTGAGACTATAGATACTTCCCAGAAGATGAGGCCTAAGCAGAATAAGTTCTGTAGAAGATGAACTTGATGATTCTTGTATGCTCTATGTGGTAGCCTCACTAAGTTACCTCTCTGGGGACCTCATTCTTCAAATGTCAGACATACCACAGTAATGTCCTAAATAATCGACCCCAAAACCACAGCATGATTACGGGAATATTTCAGGATTTAGTTCTGACTTAATCCTGAAAAATTTCCCTTAATTCTGCTGTGTATAAGGGTAATATACTTTGGGCATTACTGTATATCGTGGTTTGGATACTAGTAACAACCACTAATATTTACCAACCTCTCCACAATGAATTTCCATGTTTCGTTTTGTGCAAATACACCTTGGTGTTATTGTAACCCACCCCATCACACTGGACTCAAGGTGCACATCATTGTGTAAGCCGGACAGAAGCGATCTACTACACAATATACAGCGTTAGGAGTGGACCCTCAATTCGCCCCATTGTGGGAGTGGAGTTTTAGCTAAGTGGGTCTCTGTTGACTCTGGGGTTTTGTGGTGTTGTTCATTCCCACAGGCGTGTTGACTTATTCTTGTGTGACATTTGCCTTGACTTTGTGGTGAGGTCTGTCGAGTGTTGACTACCTACTGGGTATTTACCGCACGAGTTACACAATTTACTGCTCTTTTTTGCATCTTTTTAAACTTCTGACATTTGTATAAACTTTTGTTGAAGATATAATTTTAACATCCCTACAATCGGCCGATTTTATAGTTTTACTTTACACTTTTACTAGAATGTGTGATTATGTTTAACCAGTATTTTCAAAAGTGAGCCTTTCTTAATTACATGTAATATTAAAATTCATTATAATTGTATCTCAACAGCATCCATAAGGCCATAAAAAAAATATACCCAGATAATCACCCCCCCCCCCCCCCCCCCCCCCCCCAAATATAATAAACATGAACATTGTAGAATATATGAAAACTGGAATAAGCAGGAATAATGTAATCAATTTATTGAAAAGTCAGAACATTCTCGTTTATTCATGTTTTAGATAAAGATTTAATAAATTTCATTGATTTTTTACATTGTTTTCTCTCAATTCCTGTTTATTCCAGTTCATTCATGTTTAGTACCAGGAAAAAAATTTCAGACTGGAATATCAAACTTGAATAAAACAAGAATATTGTGGAGTATTAGACTTTATTCAAGGTAACTGGAATGACAGGAAACCAGGGTTTATACATTGTTATCTCCAGTGCCCCATGTACACATGCCTTTATAATACCCCTGCATTCGATCAGTACTTTTGATATGTTTCTAGTGGCTTGGGTGACAATTAGCTGTAGCACTTGTGTCATGGATTAGAATAAGGGCTTCAGCCCAACAGGCTGTAACCTCCAATTGAATTCAAATACGAGAGTCATTACTTGCGAGAAAATCAATAGTCATCGCGAGCACTTACAAAATCTTCGACTCCGTTAATAACAGAGTACTATGCCCGTATACGGACAGCTCTCAACACGTCCATTCTTATAAGATCGTACAATGCCAGGTCAGGCTGTAAATAGTATGTCTGTCATTCGCAGAATGAGGTCCCCGGAGGGTGAATTTAGTAATGCTATCAAGCATATCGGCTAGCATTACCAAATTCACCCTCTGTGGACCTCATTCTGCTTAGGCCTCATCTTCTGGGATGAGTTTTAGTTAGTTTCCCTTCTGGAAAGTTTCTATATCCCCTAATTTGCAGAAGATGAAATTCATAATTGAGGTGACTAATGGGTGAACATCACAACTTCAACTGGGGAACTTCAATCTGATCCAAGGTCTTCCATAGAAGTTGATGCCTAAGCAGAATGAGGTCCCCAGAGGGTGAATTAACCCTTTACCCAACAGAACGGCCCTGTGCCAATGCATTCTCTTATATATGTGAGTCGACCATAGGTCGCCTCCCATATTAAGAGAATGCTTGGCTTAACACATTAAAAAATTATAAAATTGTTAAAGAATGTAAGAAAAAATGGTAAAAAGTGTTAAAAAATATTTTTTTTAGGCCAATGCATTCTCTTATATATACGAGGCGACCTATGGTCAACTCGCATATATAAGAGAATGCATTGGCACAGGGCATAACTATAACTATCACAATGTGGTCAAGGAGCCGGTTCCAATGATATCCATATTTGTATGGTTTTATTGAGACAGACCGAAGATATTTTAGCGTGTTGAAGCTTTATTTGGCCGGTTTTGGCGTTTTGTTGGGTAAAGGGTTAAGTGATGCTAACCTGCTGTGTGGTGCAGGTCAGCATCTCTAAATTCACCCTCTGGGGAACTCATTCTGTAAATGACAGACACACTATTTGCAGGCTTGAAGCCAGAGGGCCCACATGATCTGTGTCAGCATTCCATCTGAACTGATCATACACACCCAACACAAAACACACGATTTGGTTAGATCGTGTAGATCGCTTATTGAGTAACGCCATTGTGAGTAAATTGTCACTTGGATTTCCGGACAATAGCTCTAAATGAGCTCGAAGGCCAGAGGGCTGCATGCAATACACCTAACACTGCCGTGTTAATCATATCATTCTATACATTTGCTGTTCCGTTGTGTACATTAGCAGAATAGAGGGTAATTTGCACACGTGTTATATTTTGCGAGTATTACGTTTAATATTGAATAGTTATGTCCACCTGACCCACGTAGAGATAATAGAATGATTGCCTAAAGCAGCCAAGTGCAAGGGTGGGGCATATATTCCAGAAAATGGCACGCCCTTTTAGCCAGGGGTAAACCTGGGTGACCATAAAGTGGTACTGTACACTAAATCAGGCCATTTATGGGACCATCTCCTTTTATATTCAACAGAACATATGCAATAAATATTAATTAATTAATTAATTTGAGCCATGGCTGAGTGCAAAATACACTCCTGTGCTCCATGAACGATGTAAACAACACGGTAATTACAACGAAAATGAGTTTATGACTTGAGTCATTATAAACTCATTTTCATTATAATTACCCTGCTGTTGGCTTTGATCATTGTTGCATTGGTCTGAAACACCCCCCCCCCCCACACACACACCCCCCCCCCCCCCCCCACACACACACCACACCTTAGAGAGCAAGTCTGAGTTGCAGAATAAGGTCCCCAGAGAGCGAATTTAGTGATGTCATCCAGCATAGTGGGCTAGCATCACTAAATCACCCTCTGGGGACCTCATTCTGCTCAGGCCTCATCTTATCTCGAAAGTTTCTTTACTGTCAAATTTCTATAGAAACTTTTTCACATAGATTCTGTTTCTTTTTTAGTTCAGTTTCTCCTTATCCCCAAATTGGCAGACGACACATTTCATAATTGAGGTTCCCAATGGGTGAACATCATAATATTCACCATTTGGGAACTTAAATCTGGATCCAGTCATATTAAAATTTTCATTATAATTACAGTGTTGTTTACATTGTTCATAGAGCACTCATCCATGGCTCAAATTCATTCATTTGTTGCATATATTATATAAAAGTATAATAGCAGATGGTCCCATCAATGGCGGGATTTAGGGTACAGTCACCCTTTAATGGCCGGATTTAGGGTACAGTCTCCCTTTAATGGCCGGATTTAGGGTACAGTCCCCCCTTTGATTGCTGAAAATATGTTGAGTATTATATATTATGTCATGGTGACCTATATATGGCTCAGGAAGACTTGTCTAATTTTAATTTTAGAAAACTTTGGCCTTACAGGTGTGCCATATCAGGGGGGTGGTGGGGTAGAGGGAGACCACTGCCCCTCCTGCATTCCATCGGGGGGGGGGGGGGGGGCACAGGGGGGGTACGAAGTGCCTTTTCATTCTTCTTAGATAAGTTGGACATACAGTAATGCCCTAATTAATCGACTCCTTTTAACCACAGCAGAATTATGGGGTAACTTTTCAGGATTAGTCGGAAATATGGCTTGTTGCCATTCATCGGAAAGCTCTCGGGGAGAGCTTTCCGATGAATGGCAACAAGCCTTATTTCCGACTAAATCCTGAAAAGTTACCCATAATTCTGCTGTGTTTAAGGAGTCGATTAATTAGAGCATTACTGTAATCTCAATTATCAGCTAAAAAAGCATTTTTATATCATCTTTAAAGAAAAGGGCGGCATTCTCTGTGGGAAAGGCTGCTAAAACCGACATAAACAGAAAGAATATTATATAATAGACAGATGTTGTTCTTATACCAATCATAAATATCATGTACATATAAATTCACTTCGCTTTTTTTGAGAAACTAATCAATGATCAACCTGATTTGTTTGTGAATAATATCGCTTTCAATATCATCATTATGCTATATTAGTATATTCTTGAGGAAATTATCATAATTTGATAAATGTTATTTCTAAATTATAACCTACAACGAAGGCCTCCCATCCCTTTAAGAGAAAGGTATATCTGTTCTTGTAGATAAATATGAGCTTTGTCCTTGAAAGGTCTCCCATAGGGAGCCTCACATATATATAAGAGAATACATTGGCCTAACAGTATTTACCTTGATTTTGTTAGCTAGTGCATTCTCTTATCTATGCGATGCTCCCTATGAGAGACTCCCAGCTCCTGTCATGAAAGGGTTAAAGGATAATTTTTAAATGCGATGACATTGGTTAATGGAACAGAGACTGGGAGACTGACATATATGAGTCATTATCAATTTTGGCGCATATTTCAGTCTGGTAAAAAATGAAAAAAATAAGTTGGTAGAACACATAATTTGGTGATTGCTTGGAACAAATAGACATTATTGGTTATTAAAATACTAAAATGCAGGCTTAACCACCTATAATTCGTATTTGGTTGGGTTGTGAATATCGGCTATGTATTTATAATGTCTATACTGTAACCACCACTCTTTGTATGGCTGTTATTAAGAATAATGGAACTACTTCATTTTATAACTTGAACGTGTCAAATTGGGTTATATAACTATAAATAGGATTTTTCATATTCTATGGTGTTAAATCATGCCTTGTCCATGTGTAGTATCAACTATTTTTCTAAAATAACATTTTGCCGATACTAAAGATTGCATCAAGAGAGAATATTTTATCACATTGAGTATTGGTTTAATGATCTGAAACCGATAGGTCCAAACCACTGGCCATTCAAAATAACTCCCTTGGAATCATATGACTTAGGATTTTTAAATGTCATTATTCCCCGTGTTACAGGGAGGACATCCAAGTTACATTACAGACAACAGTCGTTACAGGATAGAAACTTTGAGCATACCGGTGCGGCTGATATCACACTACACGACCAATATGTCGCATTTTGAGTATAACGCAACACTAATACAATTCCGCAGTCTGTCGTTTATAATGCAACATGGATATGGTTATTTCATAAATTACTGTGGGATTTCAAATGTCATATGTTACATTGAAGACAGATGTGTTACACAATATACGTAACCTGTGCATTTGGACTCTTCCAGTTCCATGTCGAGGAAGGAAGAGCAGTTTAATATATTCGGGAGCTCACTTGTGAAAGAGTTTCTGTCAAATACCCCTTCTCTTGTCACACAAACGATATGTGGGCTTTTATTGTTAAATGAAATACTTTTTCATAATTGTCTTATTCGACACAAAACACGATGAAAATGGGATATTGAACATGTATTTTTCCAACAAAACAGAAGGAAGATATATGGCTGAAATGAGGAATTCATCATATAGAATGAAGTTTGTGGAAACAATATATAGTGCGCTCCGCTGCCCTCTGTCGTAACTGCACACACACCAGTCCTCATACACAAAGTGGAGCATGTACTAACGATGTACATGTATATATCAGATATGTATACGTGAGTTACAATCGTGGGCCAACTGCAATTCAACTAGACATGACACATTCGTCAATAATCACCTTCGCAAACACCCTAAATCGTCTTCTCCCCATTTGCTGTCAATGATATCTGTCGTACCCTCCTGTTTACTCTCTACAGCAGTTTCACACTGTCTCGTCCACACCCTCAACCTGGTGTTTCCCTTCGATTTAAATATATGTCTTATATTCACCTCTTCATGCCCTACTTCCGTTTCACAACAATCCTCGCCTACACAATGTTATCAACCTGCTTCTCCTCTGCGCTTTCATCACCAATGACATCTGTCTTAACCACCCGTTTTACAAGCCTGTTCACTCTCTACTGCAGTCTCGCGACATATCTATAGCTCTCCGCACTCTCGATTTATATGATAATCCATCTGTATACCACTTTCCTCGAAACTGTCCTAATAGCATACTCACTATATACTGCAGTCTCCGGACATGTCTCATCAATACTCTCAGGGCCGCCGGAAGCATCCAACGGCAGGGGGGGGGGGCAGAGCCTACAAAAAGGGCACTTTTCCGCAAAAAGGGCATTTTCTCCGCAAACTCAGGAAAATAACCATAAACTCATTGTGGCAAAAATCCCTATTTTAATGGTATTTGTCGGTTTTTATGGCCGTTTTGTGATAAAATTGACAAAAAATTAATATTCCTTGTGAAATTGGTGGTATTTGGACCAAAAAAGTCACATTTTGCTATAAAAACACGAGATTAAACACACAAAAAGCATTTTCTGTCTCCAGAAAAAGGGCAAGTCCTGCCCCCGCTCGCCCCCCTTGGTCAAGGGCAGGGGGGTCAGCTGCCCCTCGGCCCCCCTCTCCCAGCACCCCTGAATACTCTCTATCTCCATCTGCATACCACTTTCCTTGACAACAGTTTACTGTCTCACTCACTTGCACAAAATCTCTAGTTCTTGTCGTCTCATCCACAAAAACAACTTCCTCTCTTTCTACGACATATATATGACCTATGTGCACACTCTCTACTGGAGTTGCACTTTACATGTTCTGTCCACACCCTCAACATGCATGACAGATGCTATACTTCCAAATTATTGCGATAACACATTCGTAAACAGTAAATCATCATAACTAACTCAGCTATGCTTGCCCACCATATCACACCCAAATATAGCCATTGCCACTAATTTATTATTAGTATAAAGGTGGAAGGTTTTTCCGTCTTACACTATAATACTAAATTAGTGAAGCTAATCGTAATATTTCGTGTAACGTTAATTTGTGCTTGAAAATGTATCACTATCATGTTAACTTCGATATTTCCAAATCAGTTTCACACTGCCCATCTAAATATGAAATATCTACACACAGTAAACTAATGCTGAACAGAATAACAAACAATTTCCAGCAATTACTATATATACAATAGTATAATCCATGTAACACACTCGTCCATCGTGTTACTCGCAGAGTATTTCATGTAACGAAAGCACCATTTGATACGTCTCACATGTAGAAGATGTATGGTATATATTCGTATGTGTTCGTTCATGTCAGAATAAGAGCACGAAGTCGACAAAGTGACTAAAAGCCGATTTTATTCAATAATGTGGCAATCAAAATGACTTAGTAACATCTCTTCAAAAATGATTTAGAGATACTGAGGACCCTGGTTATATCGATTAAATTCACGTTACATTTCAGACGTTTTTGAAATATACGGTTGTGGGTCCACCTACCTGATACATATTTTGTTCGCGACTGTTTCTGAAAATTCCAAATCTGCGCACATTTTTGAACAGTAACCATGTGTTCTCACTTTTATAAGGCAAGTGATGTAATTTACAGGTAGGGCCTATTATTTTGCTCTTATGCCACTTCGTTGCAGAATAGACATTGAGTTGAGGGACAAGATATAACGAACAAAAAATATGTGGAAATCTTGGATATTGATGGCCTAAGGTTTATTATCATTAAGAGTAATGACCATTGTTCAATTACACATGAAAGTTTCCATAATTATTTTCAACAATATCTATAGACGGATGAGCAATCTCGAAATTTTGAAATTGGGACATGAGTTTTAGTGGAAATTCAGCTATAAAAGTGACGAATAGGGGGTGAATATACCGCTATACGACAGGTGTATGGTATATATTTTATAGAACTCATTGCGGGCCATATATAAAATCATAATTTGTCAGCATATATCTTGTCTGGAAGACGCTATAGTGTCAAAGGACAAGAATATGTGCCAAAATTTATAATGACTCATATAAGAGAATGCATTGGCACAAGATTTTTAATATTGCACCAGCACAGCTCCTGTCATGAAAGGGTTAAAATGGTGTTTGAATACATGTACTAAAATTTTGCCTTTTCGGCAATTATGTTTTTCAATGAAATTCGGAACAATTGATGGCTCCTGCCGCTCCCATCCAGATGTCACCCAGACGATCCATATGAAGTTTGGTGACGATTGGATGAGGGAAGTGCTCTGTAAGGTGTGCCAAAGGATTTAAAGTAAAGTGCCATTTTATGGAAGCTGTACATGTCCCCTCGCCCTCAGTTGATTCAGGCGCCCCTGTGGCTCCCATTCCAGGGCACCCATGATATGAAGACCAAGGTGAGAAAATATCAATTAATGGTTATCCATATCATCATCTCCCCCAACCCACACTGACAGACTTCAGAGGGGTGTCCATTAATAGAGAGAGTGGCCTGGCTAGCTTATTACTCAGCCATTACCTGGAGGTGTGAATTGCGTAAGTGATGGCAAAGATTATTGATTTTCTCTCCATTATGAATGATTTTTGCATTTGAATTCAATTGACAGGTAGGCATGTTACTGAATCACTCTCCTCTTAATCCCCAGCTTACAATGTAGACACACAGTTGTTAGATATACAGCTTGTATAGTCCCCAGCCACTATAGAAGCCTGTTACCTAATGTGTTAATCTAATAGAGTACTTACGGTTACTCATTCAACCATTATATATATCTTTAATTCCTCCATATAAATGAAGATATGATATACACATGTAATACAAGAACATACAAAAACAATAGAACATAGGAACGAGACATAACATATATACATGTACACACTTTATGTATGTGCAAAGCAAACGAATATAGATGGAAACAGATCGGCCGGGGCACACGAACAAGACAGAGAGAGATAGAGAGAGAGAGAGAGCGCCATCAATGATATTTCAGGTTCATTATAAGCTTATACATGATTGTCGACCATTCCACCTGCATGTTATTACAAATCTTTAATACCATTTGTCTGCCTTTTTCATCAAACTTTTGGGTGGGTCCCCATTTCCCTTGGAAAACAAACTTGCGTTGGAAGGGATGGGCGTCCGCGATCGGATGGGGAAAAAACTCGCGTTTCCGGGATGATGGGTCCCAAAATTTAAATTACCAAAAACTTCAATCTTAGTTTATAAATCCAGGATTTTATGGCCCCCCCCCCTTATGTCTTGCATCGAGAGTGAGTATTCATCCTTTAAAAAATGAGAATGTGTTATATATATATGTAGCAATGTCTGCCAGGCGTGATATATCTTGCTGCCATTTTCGAGCAAATTATTACGTAGATTCCCGGCCCGGCAATGCAACCTCTGTCAATTTATGATTTCGGAGTACACGTTGCATTATTTATATATATATATATATATCTTTAATTCCTCCATATAAATGAAGATATGATATACACATGTAATACAAGAACATACAAAAACAATAGAACATAGGAACGAGAACATAACATATATACATGTACACACTTTATGTATGTGCAAAGCAAAACGAATATAGATGGAAACAGATCGGCCGGGCACACGAACAAGACAGAGAGAGATAGAGAGAGAGAGAGAGCGCCGGATACAGATAGAGACAGTATGGGAAAATAGAATGAAATGAGTTAAGTTAGAGAAAAGTGGGGAGAAACAGAGAGGGGTTAATTAATCCTAAATTCATGGAGAACTGTAGCACCCAGCCGACCACACGACCAGATGTTCGCTCACATCACAGTTGTCAGACACCGTTGTTGGACATTACAAACAAATAGTAGACCCAACACAACACCATTGTATATAAGAGGGCTACCAATTATTTATATTTGCCAACAATGGTGACTTTCTTCTCCCACTGACTACATGCATATAAGTGACAAACAATTATGACGCCAATGACGAACGATGGTTCCATTCGCACCACAGCGCCCTAGTCGCCTTCAAGAAGTATCTCAATATGGTTTGAGGTGGAATGCATGCAATGTCCAAAAGTTCAATAGGCAAATAGCCTAGAAAGAGGGCAATAAGTCTCTGCTGATCAAAAGACTCCACAAGTTGAAATGCCCCTAAAGGCAACATATCTATAAAGTGATACCAAAAATGATTACGCGACGCTGCAAGTTCTGGGCAAACCGCTATAATGTGTTGCGGTAGGTCTATATAACTTCGCGCACATAACAGGCACTGAGTTTCGCCAGCAAAATTTCGGTAACACAGTAGCTGTGTCGCGATGAAAAATGACTCCTTCTCAGCTGGGTACTTTTGGCAGACTTTCCATAAAAACGATAATTCTGGACTGCTGTGAACCAAACGAAATCTATCAAAGGTGGGTTCCGTGCGCACCCTGTGAGACCATTCAGATTTCCAAACATGACTGCCCTGTTTCGATAGGGTTTTCCAAACTGTTTTCTCTGGAAACAGAGCTGTTGATATGTATTGAGACATATAGGAGGACAAACTCCAGTTATCAAGAATACTGGATAGGTCCTGAAAAAACACATTCTTCGATGCAGTGTTGGATTCATATGAAAAGCTCAGTAATCTGATAATAAATACATCTTTAACAGTTTTTTTAGACTCGAGTAAACAAAATGACGAAAACAAGGACACTTTTCTACAATTAATGAATGTGATTAAAGGAGGAATACCAAGCAGACCCAAGACCATGTCTGTGCTAGTCCTAGTTTTGAGGCCTTGTATAAGTTTGAGGCACATACGATGTGCTTTCTCTAGTTGAACAGTGTCCGATTGAGAGAGACCACACAAAAATTCACTACCGTATAAGCCTCGCGGTAAGACCACGGACTTGTAAATCTTGAGAGAGCTCGCTGGGGTAATACCGCCTGCATGCAGGCCAGCATTAGCCAAAGAGAAGAAAGCATTCTTCGTTTTTGTACAAATATTGTCAACAAGTTTTGAGCGAAAATTATATTTCTCAAGCGGAATACCTAAATGAGTAACACTGTCGGTTTCTGTTAGGCCATGAGAAGACATGTGCCAGTTCTTATGACGTTTAAGTGCTGCGTTAGCACTTTCATTGAAAACAATGACATGGGTTTTGTTTGTGTTGTATCTATAACGCCATTTCAAGCTATATTCGACACATATATCGACAAGAGACTGAAGTCCATATGCAGTTAAAGAGAAAAGTGCCATGTCATCGGCATGCGTTGGACATGTGCAATTTGCACCTTGCATCGAAAGGCCATATCCCGATGACTTTAGATTTGACAAAAGATCATTGATATATATAATATAAAAGAGGGGAGATAATGTACCTCCTTGCCTTGTTCCTTGCAGCATTGGGATCCACCTAGAGCAACCACCTTGGTATTTAATGCAGCAGCTGATATTGTTCAACAAGTGGTAAAATAGCCTCCAAATTTTTCCCTGTAATTGCCTCTTATGCAGTTTATACAATAAACCGTTTATCCAAACACTATCGAAAGCTTTCCATACATCCAAGAAACAGGCAAACAGTTTGCTCTGTCTCTCGGATGTATACGCTATACTTTCTGTTACAAGAAAAGAAGACATGTTGCAACTTATGCCCCGCTGGAACCCATTCTGCAAGGAATCAACTTCAATTGCAAAGGCAGTATACTTCTCCATTCTCGATAATAAAAGTTTCTCAAAAAGTTTATATATTGCTGGTAGCAGAGTAATTGCTCTGTAGCTATCAAAGGAATCTTTTGGTTTAGGATGTCCCTTATATAGAGATATTATACAACCACGCTTAGCACCAAGTGGTATATGTTCAAATTGGAAGAAATAGTTGTACAAGGTAGCAATGCAGCGGGCAAGAGCCTCACCACCAAAAATAATATGCTCATAATTTACACCATCTGTACCAGCTGCTTTGTTGAGGTTTAAAGTGCGACAAAGAGATGTGATTTCCTTCATATTAGTTGGAAAAGTTAACAATCCGTCTAATGGGCATGTTGAATTTTTCATCGATTCGGTCTCTACAAATTGGTTGACATGGTTAAAATGTGATTCGTCAAACTTGGGATCCGTTAGCGGTGTGGAAAAAATGTTATAATAGTACTCAGCCCAAGCTTCAAGAATATCTGGGGTTTCTCGTACTATCGAATTTTGAAAGGAGAAGTGTGTGCTACCAAGTGTCCCTAATGATTTGCGTTTCGCGTTGAAGAGTCTGAAGAAAGTATCTTGATCACACTCAGCGCTTTTATCTATGTCATCGTTAAAAGAGCGAAGAAAATTAGTTGATGCCCTCCGGTATTCGCGCCTGAAAGAGCATTTGGCATCTTTATAACAGCGATATAAACCAGTTGCATCATTAATTGGCCTACCAACCGAAATCCAAACAGATCTGTGATATCGCATACTCTTGTGAAGTAAGCTTAATTCTTTCGACCAGTAAGGTTTAAGAAACTTCTTAAAACGTTTCTTTGGGATATTATTCTGAGCAGAAACTGTGATAGAGTTAACTATGTTTTCATAAAATGTATCCAACTCAGATTTGTTATTTACGTCATCGCGTGGTAACGATGTAGCTAAATCTGACTGATACGACAATTGCATTACAGTGTCTAGCTTAAACTTCTTCCAACTGAACTTACATGTACTATGGCTTGGAATTGTACTACTTCGAGGTGTATATGTATAGTCATCGTACTTCATCATGACGTAAATGGGCCTATGGTTGGACACATTGATTGCATCATCATCCAGAATTTCGCAATGAAAAATAAGATCAGTGTCGTCTTTGTTGACGACAATGTGATCGATCACTGAACCAGGATAACCCATGGCAGGAACGTGTGTTGCAGGTATATTCAGGGGAAAAGACACGACATTGACAGAGATAAACTTATTGTCTAAAAACTTCTTAAATGATTTGGCACGCGCATCATCACGCTGAAGGCTTGCATTGAAGTCGGAAGTCGCCCATAAAAACCACTTTGCCGAGAACACTATATGTATCGCGGAGGTCAATCAACTTCTGGATGTACTCCCGGAAAAATGCAACAGTATAGTTCGTAGACGGAAGATAAACTTGGAATATGAAAATATATCTCCTTCCCATGTTTACTTGTATGCCGATAATGCGATCATCATTTATATCAAGAGGGGTTACTCTGCTCCCGAGCCTATCGCGATTCCACATGAGGCATACGCCACCAGAGTAACGCCCGCGTTTCCAAGGGAGGCGTTGAGAAAAATCGCTAACAGCAAAAAAGTCATATTTGAGTTAATGTGGCGAAAGTAAGGTAAATCTGCATCACATAACCAATGCTCGCTGATGCCACAGATATCCAGGTTCAGTTTGTCAAGAAAATTACTGAGATAACACGCAGACGAAAGAATACCAGTCGCGTTCCATGTGCCAAAGGAAAGCATTTGGTGGATCAAGATACTTTGCACCACTGTCTTAACCACCCGTTTTACAAGCCTGTTCACTCTCTACTGCAGTCTCGCGACATATCTATAGCTCTCCGCACTCTCGATTTATATGATAATCCATCTGTATACCACTTTCCTCGAAACTGTCCTAATAGCATACTCACTATATACTGCAGTCTCCGGACATGTCTCATCAATACTCTCAGGGCCGCCGGAAGCATCCAACGGCAGGGGGGGGGGCAGAGCCTACAAAAAGGGCACTTTTCCGCAAAAAGGGCATTTTCTCCGCAAACTCAGGAAAATAACCATAAACTCATTGTGGCAAAAATCCCTATTTTAATGGTATTTGTCGGTTTTTATGGCCGTTTTGTGATAAAATTGACAAAAAATTAATATTCCTTGTGAAATTGGTGGTATTTGGACCAAAAAAGTCACATTTTGCTATAAAAACACGAGATTAAACACACAAAAAGCATTTTCTGTCTCCAGAAAAAGGGCAAGTCCTGCCCCCGCTCGCCCCCCTTGGTCAAGGGCAGGGGGGTCAGCTGCCCCTCGGCCCCCCTCTCCCAGCACCCCTGAATACTCTCTATCTCCATCTGCATACCACTTTCCTTGACAACAGTTTACTGTCTCACTCACTTGCACAAAATCTCTAGTTCTTGTCGTCTCATCCACAAAAACAACTTCCTCTCTTTCTACGACATATATATGACCTATGTGCACACTCTCTACTGGAGTTGCACTTTACATGTTCTGTCCACACCCTCAACATGCATGACAGATGCTATACTTCCAAATTATTGCGATAACACATTCGTAAACAGTAAATCATCATAACTAACTCAGCTATGCTTGCCCACCATATCACACCCAAATATAGCCATTGCCACTAATTTATTATTAGTATAAAGGCGGAAGGTTTTTCCGTCTTACACTATAATACTAAATTAGTGAAGCTAATCGTAATATTTCGTGTAACGTTAATTTGTGCTTGAAAATGTATCACTATCATGTTAACTTCGATATTTCCAAATCAGTTTCACACTGCCCATCTAAATATGAAATATCTACACACAGTAAACTAATGCTGAACAGAATAACAAACAATTTCCAGCAATTACTATATATACAATAGTATAATCCATGTAACACACTCGTCCATCGTGTTACTCGCAGAGTATTTCATGTAACGAAAGCACCATTTGATACGTCTCACATGTAGAAGATGTATGGTATATATTCGTATGTGTTCGTTCATGTCAGAATAAGAGCACGAAGTCGACAAAGTGACTAAAAGCCGATTTTATTCAAATCTAACTCCGTTTTAGGTGACACTTTTATATCATGTAACAATTCAAGTATTTCCCGTAACGAGATTTCACATGATACACCATCCCAGCAAATGGTGTCTCATAGAAATATAACTTAATCACACTAAAATTCTAAATTAATAAGATACCCAACAGTTTACACGTAATTCCACTTAAAATTTAGGCGCCTATATTTCAAATAGTCTGATCTCAATGTATGTTTTATTTCCAGTAACAAAACTGGTCATTACTGTAATAGTTTTTTCGTAACAGGAGGAGACCGTTATAGGAGATATGTATTGGCTATCAAAAACAAAATATCTCAACGATTTCTCCCTTCATCGGGGGGGGGGGGGGGGGGGGGGGGGGGGGGGGGGGGGGGGGGGATAATGTGGCAATCAAAATGACTTAGTAACATCTCTTCAAAAATGATTTAGAGATACTGAGGACCCTGGTTATATCGATTAAATTCACGTTACATTTCAGACGTTTTTGAAATATACGGTTGTGGGTCCACCTACCTGATACATATTTTGTTCGCGACTGTTTCTGAAAATTCCAAATCTGCGCACATTTTTGAACAGTAACCATGTGTTCTCACTTTTATAAGGCAAGTGATGTAATTTACAGGTAGGGCCTATTATTTTGCTCTTATGCCACTTCGTTGCAGAATAGACATTGAGTTGAGGGACAAGATATAACGAACAAAAAAATATGTGGAAATCTTGGATATTGATGGCCTAAGGTTTATTATCATTAAGAGTAATGACCATTGTTCAATTACACATGAAAGTTTCCATAATTATTTTCAACAATATCTATAGACGGATGAGCAATCTCGAAATTTTGAAATTGGGACATGAGTTTTAGTGGAAATTCAGCTATAAAAGTGACGAATAGGGGGTGAATATACCGCTATACGACAGGTGTATGGTATATATTTTATAGAACTCATTGCGGGCCATATATAAAATCATAATTTGTCAGCATATATCTTGTCTGGAAGACGCTATAGTGTCAAAGGACAAGAATATGTGCCAAAATTTATAATGACTCATATAAGAGAATGCATTGGCACAAGATTTTTAATACTGCACCAGCACAGCTCCTGTCATGAAAGGGTTAAAATGGTGTTTGAATACATGTACTAAAATTTTGCCTTTTCGGCAATTATGTTTTTCAATGAAATTCGGAACAATTGATGGCTCCTGCCGCTCCCATCCAGATGTCACCCAGACGATCCATATGAAGTTTGGTGACGATTGGATGAGGGAAGTGCTCTGTAAGGTGTGCCAAAGGATTTAAAGTAAAGTGCCATTTTATGGAAGCTGTACATGTCCCCTCGCCCTCAGTTGATTCAGGCGCCCCTGTGGCTCCCATTCCAGGGCACCCATGATATGAAGACCAAGGTGAGAAAATATCAATTAATGGTTATCCATATCATCATCTCCCCCAACCCACACTGACAGACTTCAGAGGGGTGTCCATTAATAGAGAGAGTGGCCTGGCTAGCTTATTACTCAGCCATTACCTGGAGGTGTGAATTGCGTAAGTGATGGCAAAGATTATTGATTTTCTCTCCATTATGAATGATTTTTGCATTTGAATTCAATTGACAGGTAGGCATGTTACTGAATCACTCTCCTCTTAATCCCCAGCTTACAATGTAGACACACAGTTGTTAGATATACAGCTTGTATAGTCCCCAGCCACTATAGAAGCCTGTTACCTAATGTGTTAATCTAATAGAGTACTTACGGTTACTCATTCAACCATTAGTACCTCCTACAACATGCAGTGAACGGTCAGTATGTATTGTAAATACCCAATGTACATACAAAAGAAACATGATTTTGCAAGTCTGGTCAACTGATTGCTAAATTGTTGATTTATCCCGCTGATTTACCTCTGATGCTAGTAAAACAAACTAATATTGCAAAAATTATCTCTATTTTTTCTGGACATCTGTATCTGTAGATATTACAGTGCAGGAACCAATTCTGGTTGTAGATGCACTGGTCCAGGTGCTACCACGGCCGAGTAACTATATAACCCTGTGGTGACTCGAGTAGCATTCTTTAACGTGCACACACCGAGGCGTGTACATGGGTCAGCCATTAATGTCCACGCCCGATCGGACAGCGTACTGCACCCATGACAACATACCTGGACAAGTGTTGTAATGGGGGGAAGTCGGCACTTTACATTCAGATCTTTATTCAGTGATCTCGAATGAGACTTTTCAGCCTGACAAACTTGGTATCTGACCGAGTTCTGATTTTTGTCAGAATACCCTGACCAGGTTGTGAACCCCGGTGGTCCGCTAGCACGAGAGACCAGTACGCTACCTCTCGGCTACCGACTTCCGACATCACTGCAGCATTGGAAAATCTGAGCAATTTGGAAGAAATTTGAGTCATTATCTTTATGTAAAGTACTGTACCAGGGACATAATTTACCGGTATTTGAAAATATTCCAATTTCCAACTCATGACATCGAGGCTGGGGCAAAGAGACAGCTGCTGTTCATAGCCTACTATTCATAAGGTACAGTAATGCCCTAAATAATCGACTCCTTAACCACAGCAGAATTATGG
Organism: Siphonodentalium dalli; assembly: GCA_032622095.1. Classification (NCBI taxonomy): domain Eukaryota; kingdom Metazoa; phylum Mollusca; class Scaphopoda; order Gadilida; family Siphonodentaliidae; genus Siphonodentalium; species Siphonodentalium dalli. The sequence goes on along the minus strand of CP136061.1, from coordinate 262,016,996 downwards.
GTAACTTTTCAGGATTTAGTCGGAAATAAGGCTTGTTGCCATTCATCAACAAGCCATATTTCTGACTAAATCCTGAAAAGTTACCCATAATTTTGCTGGTTAAAGAGTCTATTATTTAGGTCATTACATGTACATTATAGAATATAATATTTGAAAATGTCTGAACAATGCCAGCAGTGATTATTGCAAGAAAACCAGTAGCATCATTTTGCTTGGATCATCTTCAATTCTTGCAGCCATTGTAAACTTTAAAAAGTTCTGGTTCCTTGTTTTTTGGTTGCTTCTGGACCCCCTAATTCTACTTTTAATACAAGGCTGAAGCTGGTGGGGGTAAGGGGGAGCGAATGCCCCATATATATGAATGTTTCTGTCAAAAATCTTCACTTGCCGTAGGAAAAAAAGCTGAACAATAATAACTATTTAAATTTTAGTTTATATTATACCATTGGAGCTATTGACGTCTTCATTTTTAGTTGAAATCTTGTTGGAAAATTTCACCCCTCGCCCCTGATATCGATCGGCATTGGGTCTCCTGGCTTCGGGCCTGACTTTATAGAGTACATCCTAGGACGGGAGATCATTCAGGTACAATTTACCCAGAGTGAGAAAGTATCCCCACCTGGATCTGACGATATGTTTCCTCTGTAAGCAGTAACTCACAGAAAAACAAATATTATTAGTTCCGCGTAATTATTCATGAAACCTATATGACTAGATTAGTGAAACATCGTAAGAATTCGGCTCCATGTCCGTGCTTTCTATATATACAGTGAGCCAGACAGTTCAAAATGGAATAGGTCCAAAATAAACCTTCCACATCGATAATTAGGGTTAGTAAACATTGCTAACACCTGCCAGGCAATCAAGGGGAGATTTAGTCAGGAGATTATAAAAGGGATAACATGTAACGCCAAGTCAATAATCTCAACACAAATCTCAGATTCCAGTTTGTTCTGCTCCGCTTGTTTAATAGAGTTACGGTTCCATGATTCTGTCTGTGGTGGTGGTGGTAAATTAGTTGGAATTGGTTTTCGATAAACAAACGGCAATGATTCCTCCAGTGAGATTCGCTGCATATAATTTATACGAAAGAATGAAGTTGAGTGCTGCCAATTTGGATAAAAAAATTATGAAAATAACTACTTTTTTCGGCATTAGCTGAAACAGGCTCAAAGGGAGGCTCAAAGGGAGCCTATTATTCAGGGGCCTGATCTTAGACAGAGCCTAAATTCAGCGGCGGCCCCTTTGTGCACATTTTGATTGTTTCAACATTTTGATATTTATTGAAATTATTGAAATCTTTTTGTTTGTATATATATTTTTTTATTTGATTTTTTTTAGATTGAACTCCTTGCTCAATTTAACAAACTGTATTTTTTTATATAAATTATATTAAATTGTTTTTAAATCAAAATATTTTTTAAATTCTAATGCCGTTATAGCATCTGCCAGGGTACCCCGAGTCAGGGGCCTGGGAAATCACGGATGGACAGACAGATCTTACTCTTTTATTATATAGATTCCCATATGATCGCATCAACAGAGTGTACCACATGACTTTAATATGTGTGAATGTCTAACACATTAGCTTCATTCTGGAGTCATTATCTCACTATTTCTAAGTAAATTCACACATAATTGGATAATAGATAGATTCTCATCACATGTCATCTTGGGCAATTTATAAGCCACTGTTGACCTAATACCAATTTACATTACTGACCCAGATGATAAACAGGGAATGAGGGGCCAAAAAAAAACTGTCATTACTTTCCCTTTATATGTAAAACAGATTTGATGTGGGATGGTTAGAGGAATTTAAGTGCTAATTTTCGGTTTCTTGGGATTGTTTATTATAACCACTGTGCCATAATAGATTCTTAAGCTAATTAACATAGGTGGTACCTACAAGCAAGCCTTCAAATAGTGTGTCTGTCATTTGCAGAATGAGGTCCCCAGAGGGTGAATTTAGTGATGCTACCCCGCACAGCGGGCTAGCATCACCAAATTCACCCTCTGGGGACCTCATTCTGCTTACACCACAGCAGAATGAGGTTCCCAGAGGGTGAATTTGGTAATGCTAGCCCGCTATGCAGGGTAGCATCACTAAATTCACCCTCTGGGGACCTCATTCTGCAAATGACAGACACCCTATTTCAAGGCTTGCCTACAAGCCTGCAAATAGTGTGTCTGTCATTTTACGAATGAGGTCCCGAGCTAGAGTCACCAAATTCACCCTCTGGGAACCTCATTCTATTTAGGCCTCAACTGCTATAAGAGCCCTAGGATCAGATTGAATTTCCCCAGTTGAAGTTGGTGACGTTCACCCATTAATAGTCACCTCGATTATGCAATTTATCTTCTGCTAATTAAGGGATATAGAAACTTCCCAGAAGGGAAAAATAAGTAAAAACAATGTTAATTTTAGACTACAGAAACTTCCCAGAAGATAAGGCCTAAGCAGAATGAGGTCCCCACAAGGTGAATTTGGTGATGCTAGCCCGCTGTGCTGGATAGCGTCACTACATTCACCCGCTGGGGGACCCCATTGTGTAAATGACTGCCACACTATTCACAGGCTGTGAAAGCTGTAACCTGTGCCTCATGGGGTGCCTCTCATGGGGTGCCTCATGATTTGTAGCCGGCTAATGAATAATTATCACCTCATGTCTGTCACATATTTAACTTGTTCTTCTTCAATGTGTTTCTTTCCCAATGTTCTATGCAGTGGAATAGAATTTTTGCTGTACCTTTAACCCTTTACCCAACAAACCGGTCAAAACCGGCCAAATAAAGCTTCAACAGCCTAAAATATCTTCGGTCTGTCTCAATAGAACCATACAAATATGGATATCATTGGAACCGGCTCCTTGACCACATTGTGATAGTTACAGTTATGCCCTGTGCCAATGCATTCTCTTATATATGCGAGTCGACCATAGGTCGCCTCGCATATATAAGAGAATGCATTGGCATAAAAAAATTCTTTTTTTTAACACTTTTTACCATTTTTTCTTACATTCTTTAACAATTTTATAATTTTTAATGTGTTAAGCCAATGCATTCTCTTATATATGTGAGGCGACCTATGGTCGACTCGCATATATACGAGAATGCATTGGCACAGGGCCCTTCTGTTGGGTAAAGGGTTAATGAAAAAACTCGATCGCCTACACTCAAGGCTCAAAATAATTATTTTTTTACCGACTGTCAAAATGACAGGCACCAAATTGATGGTGTTGGTCATTTCAAAATGGTGCCTGTCAAATTTTCAGATGTACTGTATGAGACAGTATTTAAATTTCCAATCGACTTATTATTCGTCAATGATGCACACACATTTTAGTGAGCATCATGATCCAATTGCCACCTAGGAAAAAGCCTAGTTCAAAAACTTTACATTGATTAATAAATAGACATGCAATTCGACATAATTATATTCACTATGAATTGATCTGAAATTAAAAAAGAACTATTTTTTAGTTTCAATGTCCTATTTGGCCAGAAGTGGCTCCTTGGACAGATACAGATTGTTTAAAGAATTGTATTGGACTAAATGTCCGACAGATACAGAAGTGACATAAGCTATTTTTCGTCGGACAATGACCGTGACCGGCCACTTATTTTGAGCCTTGCCTACACTGTCCCTGCTGTAGCGACGCTCTTCATATTTCACCAGTACAAAACCTGGGAACTTTTTGATGTTCTGACAGGGAAGTGTATAACATTGAAAAAACAATGCAGGTAACATATTTCTTTGTTATTACATTGAACAAACAAGGCAGGGAATATATTTCTTTGTTAATAATTGTTCCTCAATAATCTAATTCACATTATGTGGTGGTTCCAGCTTGAGATTACAAGTTTTTTGCGACTTTGTAAGCCGATATCGCAATAATCATTGAATAATTACCTGGGGGAAATTCTATAATTGTAAGTCCGGTTGAGCAAATTCGCTCACAAAGTCACTTATATAGTGCAAAGATGGGACCTTTACTTACAGTGGAGTACATTATTAAGAAACAGATAATAACTAAGAAATATATTCCCCGCGTTATTTTTTTACTTTATAAGGTACCCTGTCACAACATGAAACAGTTCCAAGGTTTTGTACTGGTGGAATATGATCTCTAGTCGTGTTAGCCAGAGTAGAGATTCATGACATTATCTAACACTGTCCCAATTGAGATAAACATAAAGTGAGTTCGCAGTAAATCAATTGAGAAGATCCGTTCTGATTCAGGAGACCAAAAACTTAATTAAACCCTTTCATAACAGGAGCTTCCTGAATATAAATAAGAGAATGCATTGGCCTAACAATATTTACCTTAACAGCCAGTGTGTTCTCTTATATATGCAAGGCTCCCCATGGGAGGCTCACATATATATGAGAATGCACTGGCACAGGATCGTTAATGCTGCACCAGCGCAGCTCCCATCGTGAAAGGGTGAACCCTATTTAACTCTTCAATCCATCTATTCAGTTCACCAGTTTTCAAACATAAAAGTGAGGGTGTCATCCCATATCACCCTTCATCCTGAATAACAGTTAACCCTTTACCAAACAAAACGCCCAGAAAAATAGCCCAAATGAAGCTGCAACAGCCTAAATTATCTTGGGTCTGTCTCAATAGAACCATACTAATATGGATATCATTGGAACCGGCTCATTGACCACATTGTGATAGTTACAGTTATGCCCTGTGTCAATGCATTCTCTTATATATGCGAGTCGACCATAGGGCACCTCACATATATAAGAGAATGCATTGGCCTAAAAAAAATTCATTTTTTAACACGTTTTACCATTTTTTCTTACATTCTTTAACAATTTTTTCTTACATTTTTTAACAATTTTTATAATATATTTCTACATTTCTACATTTCTATCATTTTTAATATGTGTTAAGCCAATGCATTCTCTTATATATGCGAGGCGACCTATGGTCGACTCGCATATATAAGAGAATGCATTGGCCAAAAAAAAAAAAAAATCTTACATTTTTTAACAATTTTTCTAATATTTTTCTACATTCTTTGACAATTTTATCATTTTTAATATGTGTTAAGCCAATGCATTCTCTTATATATGCGAGGCAACCTATGGTCGACTCGCATATATAAGAGAATGCATTGGCACAGGGCCGTTTTGTTGGGTAAAGGGTAAACAGAGAAGGGTGAATCTCTGCCGGGGACCTCATTCTGTAAATGCCCAGTACCTTATTTTCAGGCCAGTGCCTACTAAGGATATCATATTCCAATCCCATTTCAATCTCTATATTTAATGTCAAGTCTACATTTACCTGCTATTTGATTATATTTTATATAGATTATATTCTGTCTCACTGGCGAAGCCACCCTTTGATAATAACAGAGATTGGTTCCCTGTATTCACCCCCTCCAGTTACACATTACTGTTTTAGGAAATGTCTTGACATATGGAAGGTCAGGACAAGGTCAAACCAATAACACCTGCTAAGGTCTCCGGAAACTTTACCGCAAAGGAAATTATCTGTGAGGAAATCTCATGACAAAAAAGGAGTTTAAGTTTAAATAATGGCTAAGCTTGTAACTAGCTACAATTTTGCTCGAGGCGAGAGATACAGAACGTCAATTTTAACTGATTTAGTTGCCTCTATTGATGAGTTGGTACTGAAGCGTAAGTCACAGAGACAGATTTAGAATCAAGTCTGTCTGAGCACATGTTGAGAGGTACCCTGCTGATGAGAGCCGGAGACAAGTCCCCTCTACAATGACGTCGCGGAAATTGAGTACTTACAATCCATAAGAACCATAGTTACTTTGACATTAGAAAGGTTACTTTGATGATTTGTAGAGATAAAAATCTGAAAAATTGGGGGTCAGTTATTTTAAAGTGAAACAACTTGATAATTGAGCAAGGTTAAAAAGATTTTTTTTTTTAATATCTCTGAATATATTGCAAAATTTAACCACCATTAACTCCCCACCCCAAACAACATAACAACATTAAATATTAAACTCAGATATCACGATATCACCAACATCTGTGGGCAAGATCTAACAAATTTCAACAAATTCTCTAAATATTCCAAAATTAATCAAAAACACTAGGAACGTGAAGACAAATTGCATGGTAAGTGGGACCACAGAAGCTACAATTTTAATTGAAGGTTGGAATGTGCATGTTCAAGCGATCAAGCAATGTTATTTATTTTTTACATGGGGGAATTGTGCAAAATACACTCATGCGCTATATGAAAAATGCGAACAACATGGTAATTTTAATGAAAATGACTCAAGCCATAAACTCATTTTCATTATAATTACCATGTTGTTTGTATCGTTCGTAGAGCACATGAGCGTAATTTCCACTGATCCATGGCTCAAATTCGTTCATTTGTTGCATATATTATGTTAAGAATAAAAGGAGATGGTCCTATAAACGACCAGATTTAGAGTGCCTTCAAATGAATGAATATCCCTTATATTTCTGCTACATAGGAAACACCCAGATGGACCCTGAGAGAAATGGGCCCGGAGAATTGATCACGTAGGAGTCATATTTCTTTTATTTTAATTCCTGCTTTAAAAGCAGACTAACACCTGCCCTCTGAAACAACCTTCAATCTGTCGTGTGACCCACGTCCTTCGGGGACACACTCAATTTAGCTTACAATCGTCAAGCAATTAAAAAGACAAAGCGACAGTTGATTGGACCAATTTGTTATGAAGATTTGTGGAATAATGATGGTCAACGTGCAGTCCGGTCATTGTATTCTACAAAATCACGGAGACCTAATGAACTCGGCACAAGGTCAAACTCGAAGAAATATAAAATGATTGGTTATTAAGTCCGCAGATAATATTTCTGTAGAATAATTGAATTGGCCCGCAGGGAGGTTCACAAAGAGGTATCTATGTATATTGAATGTGTGATATACAATGTTTTATGGAACATGTGGAATAAAACTGATTTATGGATTGGTAATTGACATTCGGGTATTAAAAAGGCATTAGGTTCACTGTGGTTTAGTCCTATAAAACACACATGAGGTGATAATGGAGAGAAAAAGCAGTGTAATGGGTGATTGAAACCTTTAGATGCTGGCGATATGTATTCTTATGTGGGCCCCACTAGGGCAGAGTAGTGGGTGTTCATAAACATGGTGACTACTGTTTGGATTTCTAATATGCTATCATGTGATTCTGTGAGAGAATTAGGTCATTTATAAAATGGGTCAAGTCAGATAAAGCTGAGATCATGTCATGAATCTCTATGGTGTTATGTTCCACCAGCGCCAGTAGATGAAACGTTAAGGAATGCAAGGATATGAAAGACAATATCTTTATTACTACGTTGAAATGAAATCAATCAAGGAACACGCGGTTCAATTCTAGCCACGATTCGCATACAGCAATTAGAAAAACCGGTCGCAGTTAACGGCGACTCTAATAGGGTGATGGGTCATAACAGAGCTAATAATGTACTTCACTGTATGTGAAGGTCCCAACTCAAAATTGCACGATTTAAATGACTTTGTCAGCAATTCTGCTTTGCGTTGCTTACAATTATTGAATTTCTCCTGTTTATTGCAATATCGGCTCTAAGGGCGAATAAAAGTATGCAATATCAAGCTGGGACCACTCCCTAATGTGAAGTAGATTATTGAGGAACAAGTATTAACAAAGAAATATTTTCCCTGCCTTGTTTGTTCAATGTTATAATGTTCCCTATCAGAACGGGTCAGCACATCAAAAAGTTCCCAGATTTTGTACTGGAATATGATCTCTACGGGTGTTAGCCAGAGTAGAGATTCATGGCATGATCAAATGAAGCGTAAGTAAAATCACATGATGAAACTTTATTATATCCTTTCTCATTACTCATTAATGAGTGGTTCTGGAAATTTTCAGATAATATTTACACTCACACATGCATTCGCGCTGTGGAACATGAATGCAGGAAGTTGGTTGGCCAAAATTATGTCACTCTAACCCCTACTTGCTTCCATTTTTGTGTAGCCACAACTTGCAATGAGCTACAGAGAATAACTTTGGAAATGGGCGCTTAATGCTCTTTTAACCCTTTCAGTGCCAGGTCCGATTTTTGTATCAACCCATATACCCTGTGCCAATGCATTCTCTTATATATGCGAGTCGACCATAGGTCGCCTCGCATATATAAGAGAATGCATTGGCCTAACAATTTATTTATTTTTTTTACAATTTTTTACAATTTTAATAATTTATTCTTATATTCTTTAACAGACTTATTTTGTAGGTTTTAGGGCCGATGAGATCGGCCCCTGGCACTCAAAGAGTTAATTGTTGACTGAGTTGAGTGTAAATATAAGTAATGGATGTCGATTTTGTTGCGTTCAATAGAGTATGGATGCAAGTTGGTCTGACATTTTTATGTGTATCCATATTAACCCTTTCTATACTAAATGGATTCTCCCAGTCAGTTAACCCTTTCAGTGCCAAGTCCGATTTTTGTATCAACCCATATTTCCTTGATCATTTTTCAAATTTATTGATTATAATAATGTGATACATTGATGGAAAGAGCTCTTATAGATAAAATCAGACATGGCAATGAAAGGGTTAAAACAGTTTACATCGAAATGGTTTATTATTCATTTGGAGGGATGTTAAGGTGATAAAAGCAGACGACAGATAAATAAAAGTGCAGAAGGAGCCCTATTTATGGAGGGAAATGTAGATAATAAGTTCAACAAATGACCTATAGAAAGGGTTAAATTTGTATTGAGACCTCACGGGATGAAACAATAAAATATGTGTCAACACTTTGATAAAATCCTATTGGTTTCCACATGAGTATTCCTTTTCTTGACTAACCTATTGTTATTGTTGAAACCGGATCATCTGATTGGATATATAAATGTTGTATTCTTACCAAGTCGGGTCTTCGTGGGGCGAAGGAAAAGATCACTCGATCTTTTCTACCATCCCGGACGCTTCGCGCCCAACTATTCTCTTTATTTAAGTCGGGTCTTTCCAACTGTTATACCTGGGTCTAGTATAAATCTATGCTCTAATTAATCAACCCCCTTTAACAGGGTTGTCGGGTGTTAATGACAGCGGTTGTACCGTTATTCAACCACGGTCAACAGGTTGACATTCAGCATCTGCAGGTATTAAATGTTACTGTGGTACTTGTGATAATTTTGTGCGACCGCCGTACTCCACATTAATTTTTAACAAGACCTGCTTCACCCAGTCCAGTTTTTCGTGAGCGCCATGTACTGCATTAACTATACACAAAACAATATTTCAATTAATAATTTGTTTACAGTTTATTCAACATTTGAACTTGGTCACTGACCGACATTTGCATCATCAATGCACAGTCGCACGATGACAGAAATATACACTCTCTGTGGTGATTATAATTCTAACTAAAAAACAACAAAAAATTCATATAAACATTGTATGAAAATGCGAACGCAAGGTGGTACCAAGGTCGGCCACGGTAGGACTGATCACGGTAAAACGCATCGATGCGGTCGAGTAATGCAGTAATATCTGTGGTCTGCGTCATTAAGGAGGGTCGATTAATTAGAGCATAGCTGTATATATATATATACATGTATGTGTGAAGAGTACTTAAGATGCCTACAGGGTCTAAAATGAGACTAGTACCTTGACAGTTCAAGCGCAGACCAAGATTTCATTATAATCCACTGTGTTTGAGATAGACTGGTACAGTAATGCTCTAAGTAATCGACTCCTTAACCACAGCAGAATTATGGGTAACTTTTCAGGATTTAGTCGGAAATATGGCTTGTTGAAATTCATCGGAAAGCTCTCACTGAGAGCTTTCCAATGAATGGCAACAAGCCATATTTCCGACTAAATCCTGAAAAGTTACCCATAATTCTGCTGTGGTTAAGGAGTCGATTACTTAGGGCATTACTGTACCTTGAACATTTACGTATGAGTCCCCAGAACTGTTATCTAACCTGACTGAATATATCTTATGGAGGAATCCGAGGAATCTTAGAAAGAAATCTTAATTCATGGAGTGAGTGGTGAGGAATTGTCTTGTCAGCTCCGTCTTTATCCTTGTTACTAGGGAGAAGTCAGCTCCGTCTTTATCCTTGTTACTAGGGAGAAGTGATGATGAATCATTCTAGCAGAGGCAAAAAAACAGTGATTCTTACAATACCTACGATCACCCAGACGGGGAATATGTATATGCTAAAGTTGGCAGGATATGCAAATTATCTTTGTTATACATCTGAGACATCAAACAAGTCTTGACAATGCACATTAGTGATAATTTTCCCATACGTTAAGGTGTGGAACTGATCCAACAGGACCATGAGTGCCACCCGTAATGTTAATATGTGTCTGGTTATCTGATGTAAATTTTTTCATCACTCATTCCAAGAAATTCTTTATGTATCATGAAGTTTGTAGGATTTTTGTTGATACAATAATGCCCTAAGTAATCGACCCCTTAACCACAGCAGAATTATGGGTAACTTTTCAGGATTTAGTCAGAAATATGGCTTGTTGCCATTCATCGGAAATCTCTCGGGGAGAGCTTTCTGATGAATGGCAACAAGCCATATTTCCGACTAAATCCTGAAAAGTTACCCATAATTCCTCTGTGGTTAAGGGGTCGATTACTTAGAGCATTACTGTATATACATGTAGTTTCCAATGAATGGCAACAAGCCATATTTCCGACTAAATCCTGAAAAGTTACCCATAATTCCTCTGTGGTTAAGGGGTCGATTACTTAGAGCATTACTGTATATAGCCAGGTTTAGGTCCACCTAAGTCGCACATCAAATTTCAAGAATCGTAATATAATCAGCTATTGAACTAGTTCAACTAATATTTTTTCATAGAACTGAAAAACACCACGTTTCTTCGTCTGAGCCCATGCCATCTTTTTCATCAATCTGATCGATAATTGTCACGTTACTCTCTTGGACGAAATATCTAAAGGTATAAACTAATGATCTGAGTACTGAAATCAAATTAATTATAATGAATCCAGGCCAAGGAAACAACACTTTTCCGTTGACATACATGTACCAGTAAATGACATTCTCCTTGACAATGAAACCAGCAATTTAGAATAAAATATCACATAACAGGAAATACCATGGAATAATTCTTCAGAAATCATCAGATGTCGATCGGGTGTGTAATAAACACAAAACCAAACATGTGTAAAGCTCTGAAAAAATAGACATAATATAATGCACATCTTAATTGAGAAATCTTTTATCGAACTCGTTGTGGACGATGCAAGGATATATTACAATTACACTAGAGCATACATGTGTTGCTCTAGCAAAATATAACTATGTACTGTCCTCAACAAGTTTGATAAAAGATTCGAGATTATGATGCAAGTTATGTTCTGTATTTATTCTACACCTTTGTGTGAGATAAATTAAATCCAGTACTGTCACCTTCATTGATACTATGGCTAAATTTATTGTTTTAACTCTGTTGAATAACCGTCATTTTCGGGGCATCACCCGAAGTGGATCATTGTTGTAATGCACATCATCTTTCTTGGCGACAACGTCAACAATAATAGTTCTGGCTTGTATTCCGCTAGAGGTATTTACTAATATGTATTCAATGGCTGGGATTCCGTTGAATACAATATGCCTCATGTCAATTGGTGTGGAATAAATAGCAATCTGTAATAACAGTATTAGTGTGTAGAAAAACATTTCAAATAAAAATCCTTTTTGGTCATGGACCAGTGTGAGAGGCGTCTGGAATGGAGTTATTATTATCTGTGGAGGAAGGGAGACCGCATCTTAATTCACATTGCCCTAGCTTCACATGTCACCAATGATCAGCTGTGTACCGTGACTATATGGTATCGATCAGAGCACTCTAAGATATAGGAATCCCCACAATCACCTTATACAAAAGTACACACAGATATAACAGTTAATATTCACACTGATGTTCTAAGGAGTGTAAACTATAGAATACTCATGTCCAGATGGCTGCAAACACTCTCAACAAAAATCAATACCAGCCCAATATATCATCTAAACATGCATAAACACTCTTTATCAAGCTTGTGAATATTCACAGATCAGCCCAATATAAAAATCCCTCCCACAACTTGTGCAGTGTGAATGATGGTGCATTTATTGGACATGTGCCACAGATGCAGTCACCTGGGGATAATGGGTGGAGCTTAGCTGTCAATCATTCTCATAACAGCCAATACAATCGTTCTATTCATTGTCTCCAGTTATTGGGTTCCTGTGTGTGTAAACTCCAGCTCAATATTGCTCTGTGCATTCACTTCCCAATCACTCAGTATTGTGTGGTGTTTACACATGGTTTTCTCTTGGTTTGTTAGACTTTTTGCTGCTTAGATTTCTGGTGAGTCCTGTCCGTGGATAAGTTACTTGTGGGATTTTATTTCCATTTCTCTGATAAGAAATTGCGGATTATTTATCATTCTTGTATCCACCTGGTTGGTGAGTTTAGAAACAACTGAGGGTGTAACGCTTTATGATAGAGTTTACACAACTGTGTATTTTCTGGCACATGTGGGATTTGAATTTACATAACGTGTAAATATTTTGACTGCTTTGACTCGCTGCTTTCAATGTATTTCCACGCCTCGTCTTTCAAGAACCATTGGTTCAATAGCCATGATTTCATCTTGAGTTTTACTGGCAGTCAATATTCCTTATAATCTTCTGTATATATCTGTTGAACATACATAACATCATTGCTAGGAGATGGGGTACCATTACTCAAATAGAAGTATTGTCCTCTGGATCATAGCTTGTATGACGGACGAAAATTGCTGAGAAAGTTTCCAGCCAGTATGACCTATGCATTGAAAACGGAATGCCATTAGATACATGTACCGTATGAGAGGGACATTGAGATAGCCCAAAAATCGGACACTGCATCTCAATAACACCTACTGACATGCTAAAACACCTGCAATGGCCTTCTCTAGAACAGCCACGATTATTTATATAAATGTGTGATATGATATGATATAAATATATTCATCACTTGTCATGTTCTTTACAAAATCAAAAACATCGTTAATATATGAGACACTGCCCCCCCCCCCCCCCCCCCCCCCCCCCCCACCCACAACATCCAGAGGTCATAAATTAGTACTGTTTTTTTCACTGGACCAAATACATCCGCACCTCATTCTAAACACGTACATGTACTATTCTTGCATGGAATTCTCTTGACCCTGCTATTGCTACATGTACCCTCACAGACCTGGGCAACTTCAAACTGCTCTATAGCGACCGCTTGAAACTCTCATAATCAAACCTGTACCTAAGTTTTTATTATGTTTTTAAATAAAATCCAAAATACAGTAAAAATATTGCACATCAAAATTGTATAGTTACATGATTCATGCGCCTCTTTTCAAACTTCAACATAATGAAGGTTAGGAGAAACCTGTAGATAGATAGTTTGTATGTAATTCATAGCCCAGGTCCGGTCAAGGCCCCAACTCTATTCTTTATCCATCCAGCCACCTGAGTTTGACAGGTATTAGGCCAAACAAATTAAATGTGTGGTAGGGGTTACATGTCCGAAAAGTTAGGGGTCTGTATGTTGGCTTAAACTTTTTTTTTTTTTAATAAATTTTTATTGAGATATTTTTATGGCTTCTATTCTGCCTTGAAATTTAATGGTCACATTGAACTGAGAAAAGTTATCATTGAACTGAGAAAAGTTATCATTGAACTGAGAAAAGTTATCATTGCTTTTTGTTCAAGCCAAATATGTTGACTAAGAAATCAACAGATTTTAGGACATTGGAATGTGTTTTTTCCCCAGTTTATTATTTATTGCCTATTGGGTTATATAATGTAATGAAATTTTCCAGAGATATTAATTGTACCACACTGTATCATAGGAAAAATGTTTAGTGTACGGGGTTTAAATTAGGGTAGGCAGGGAAACCCCACCAAAAATAGATTTTCCTTTGGCCTTACCAGGATATCTTGGTGTCAACCGTCATTTTACATCTTAGTGCAAAGAATAAAGGTAAACACTGCCCACACAGCATTCCTAAATAGAGGCACGTGTCCTCTCCCCCATTCCTAACTCCGGTGACCTTTAAACAATTACCCATAGTTCATTAGTCTGGAATGCGACAGTAATTATGGACTGACTGACCAATTAGCCGAGTCTGCTGAGCTGGCATATCTTGGAGGAGGATACATTAATGGAAGTCACATGCAGCGTAGCATCGTAGACACTACAATATTCTATAGAACAGTGACAATGGAGACAGTGTCATCAAAGACGGCAGCAGTTGAATTGATAATCCGTGAACCTGACTTGGGAAATCATTGAATTGACAGCCATGGTACATGCATCCACTAATCGGGTCTAGAGATTGCCGATTGATTGAGGATCAGGGAGGGAGGTTCTGTTTTGTTTGATTGAGGTTCAGGGAGGGAGGTTCTACATGTGTATGTTATGTTTGATTGAGGATCAGGGAGGGAGGTTCTATGTTTTGTTTATTTCATCACATGGTCACTATTGACTTTTGGAAGGACAATTAAGGGAAACTGACCATACTAACACTTTCTATACTAAATGGATTCTCCCATTCAGTTATAATTGTATACATTGGAACGGTCTATTATTTATTAGAGGGATGTTCAGCTAATAAAAGAGGATGACAGACAGAAAATAGATGAGAATGATTCTTATTCATTTTGTGGGGAAATATTCAATTCAACAAACGACCTTCAGCCCTTTAATATCAAACTTTAGTGAACATTTGGAATGTACATAGAGTAGGCAATATTCCAACTTCTTGTCTCCTTAGCCAGAAAGATCAGACCAATCTAAACTGTTCCCATTTGGAAATCACTGAAAAATAGATTTCACTAAACTTAATTTGTTTTTACATTAAGTATCACTCCTACGACATTCTAGAATCTTCATGCTGCAGTTCCAACTTTTGTGGTTTCAATAGACCCTAAAATTTCTCATCCACGATCATTGACTACATGACAGAATCCATGGGGTGGTACATGTATGTGGAGTGGTAATTAACTATTATTTTGGGGATTAAAATAAACAGCTTAAGAACAATACAATGAGAATTTGGCTCTTGTGTTACCTATAAATGGTACATGTAGGTACTGGTACAGTAGTTTATATCGGGATTAATAATCCTTCTCATATCCAATAGCAACCCAATATAATTTTCTTGTTGGAAAATTTGAATATAAAGGACATTTACCTTCTGTTTTACTGAAATTTCATTTACAATTTTACATGTACTACCTTGTACAATGAGGAATAAAAAAGGTTTTCTATGCTTGATTGTTTCTGAATGTCCGACCCCTAATACTCCTCCCTTACCACACCACCTGCCCCATCTCCTTCCATCACCCACCCTCAGTTTATTTGGTTGTATATTCAGTGGATGTATTTTATTCTGCATCCTGGACAGTCATTAGATACCGTAGATAATATGTATTAGCAAATCATAGAATATATTATTTCTGCTACAAAAGTGACATAAATAATTTTAGCAATATAATACAATAGGGATGGGATTAAGAGACATTACATGTATATAAGGTCTAAAACTGCAATAAGAGTTACTTATACATGTACATGGCTATCCATGCTTCTTGTTCTTTAGGAGGCCAGTATTAAGCGTCATTGAGTCTAGCATGAATATAGTTCTACAGAATCGTAGAATATACCGGTAGTTACATATTGCCTTGAACAGTTTTTTTGGTTCTCTAGTACTGTTGTTCTGTAGTAGTACATTGCTACAGTTACAGTGCATGCTAATCTAAAAGTACAGTATAGATACTTCACTTCTCAAATTCCAATACTTTTACTTGGTATGTGCAGTATGTTTCTAGTTCAGGCCTTCCGCGTATAATGTACTCCACATGTGTACTAGTAGGGTCCCTCCCTTGGCAACAGTGGGGAGCCCTGCAATTAACCAATTTGTTTCTACAATTCCACAATATCCATTTCACCCAAGACAGCATATACACCCAGTACTCATTAGACCATGGTGGATAAATTCGAGAAATAATTTTTCTGACATGGTGTTGGCCATGCCCAGCTCGTATACCAAGCATTCATTACACGATGAGAATAAATTTGAGAAATAATATTTTCTGACACGGGGTTGGCGCTGTATGGCCATCAGTTTAATAAGCTTGTTCAGTTGATGGGATTCGTAGTGACATTTTTCTTTCTGTGGCTAATTTCCAATTATAACTTCTTTGATTTCTACGTGTGATGCCATCACCTTTAGACATATGAAAAATGTCTTCCTTTAAGAATTCGGACAGGAGACGTAAGTTACTGAGTGCAAAGGTCTTGATTGCTGGAAAAGTGCTTGTTCATCAAAATATTGTGGGGAAGTGATAGTCAAGAGCAAAATCTCCCTATCTGGATAGCTGGATAGCCGATACAGATGTTATTCACTTATTATTAGATTATTTAATAGGGGCCCAGTCACAACAATATTAAAAAAAAACATTTTTTGATATATGCTTTGTCATACTGTGAAAAACTGGTAGAAACAATGGCAACCAAGAGCTGAATATATCACCAATATTGTTCATGTTTATAGGAATGTGTAGGACTTTTTTCCAGTTCAGTTTTCACTTTAGACAGAAAACACTGACCTGACTTGGGTGCAGCAATTTAGAAATGTGAGGTCATTTAAGTACATGAACATCACAAAGCGAGTCATTTTATTCTCATATGGCCATGAGGTACAGTAATGCTCTAAGTAATCGACTCCTTTAACCACAGCAGAATTATGGGTAACTTTTCAGGATTTAGTCGGAAATATGGCTTGTTGCCATTCATCGGAAAGCTCTCAGGGAGAGCTTTCCGATGAATGGCAACAAGCCATATTTCCGACTAAATCCTGAAAAATTACCCATAATTCTGCTGTGGTAAAGTGGTCAATTAGTTTGGACATTACTGTACAAGTAGATAAATTTCTAACCATATACTATGTAAGGTGTAATGGGAGTGTCTTGAACATATTAAACCAAAAGTTAGAAAAAATCTGAGGGAGGGATTATCGTTGCAACTACATGTAAATTTCTCCCAGCCTTACACCCTCCTCTCTGAACAAACATCCTCAAAAGTTAGATATATCTGGGGAGGGGGGTATGGTTGCAAATTAAATTACAACCCCCCCCCCCCTGCCTGAAGAACCACCATCTCCTCTGCATACTGCTGGTACTAGTACTGGTACCTCTAATTCTCCATTGATCCTTTATTTGTGAACGGCACTTTATAGTAAGACCATAACCGCATTCCTGTCCTTAGGCCGATAAGTTCATTGTCATAGGAATGTGTAGGACTTTCTTCAAAGTCTGTCTTCACTTTAGACAGAACACGGACCTGCCTTGGTGCATCAATTTAGAAATGTGAGGTTATTTAAGTACATCATGTAGCGAGTCATTGTGTGGGTATTAGCAGAGAGACAATTGGTAGGAGTCACTCTTCGAACAATTAGTATAGTCTGTCCTCAACTCCTTATATAGGGTAAGGTTCCACCGTGGCTGGATTTACCCCCATACATTAGTCTACTCAGAAGGTTATCTTGGTTCAGAATGCTGGCTTTATGAGGAAGTACACTGTCTTAAGAAATTTACCACAGAAAACAACATTGTCTCTCACTCAGACATATAGCCAAAATATTCTGTTAAACTTAGATGACCCCATGCCTGCTATCCTATCTTCTGCATTGACTGGTACTGGCAGCTGAATGTGCAGTCATACAATGAGTGTCAATTTATAAATGACTTGATATCCTACATCTGATAAAGGGTGGCATGCTATACTATTAAAATTGAAATTGGTTTCCTTGAAAATTGGCTTATAATTAATAATCAATTTAAGCTCAAGTTCATTTAAGGACTATAGATACTCAAATTATAGAGCGGGAAGTAGTAGCATGCCTTGAAAACTGGTGACACAAGATTATTTACTGCAAAAGTCTCTTTTTAAAATAAATGACATTTATATTTCATTTTTCATTTGGCACTTTTCTCAGCATGAATTATGCATTTATACAGACTTGAGTCGAGGGCTGTAACCCCTGCTGGTATACTATATATTATTCGGATCACCGCAGCACCACCGTACCTTACCATCTCTAGACATATACATGCGACGATGGCAAAATAATGGTTACAATGACTTTATTAAATTTCAATTGTTATACTTACTATTTTATTTGTTTACACCACAGTGCTATCTATTATATTTGATTTGTTCGTGTATTACACATGTAATTAGAACAACAATAAAGAATCTTGAATCTTGCCATCTTCTCTCAGCGCCTGCAGCACATTGTGTACACAAATCAATGATGAGATGATTAAATTGAAGGATGGGACCTCACATTCCACTACACATGGGTGGGAACCTTGCTTAATCACCACAAAATTAAAGGAAATTCAGACCTGTATGTACATATTACAAACCACCACAAAATTAAAGGAAATTCAGACCCATTTGTACATATTTTCTGAATGAATGAGCCCGATAAAAGCCAAAATCGTTCCTAAATTTATGCAAGCTTTTCTTTGCTGCGGAAGATCACAGGATTCACTCCTTGTCATGACACGGCCGTTTGATTTCTACCCGCATCTATTTCCTTACGATCTGATTGTTATCGCATCAGCCCTTTTAGCCGTTGATCTTACCAATTGTTTGTAAGTAAACGTAAATGATATCATCAAAGACACCGATGACTGTCTCTATCCATTCTCGCATACAGCGTACCTGTAATTAAGGTGAAATCGTTAGATGGAGAGCTCAGTTTTGATCGAATCGATGGTTTTGCTTGGCCGGTGATATGAGCGATGAACAATGGACTCGGATGAGTGGTCGGTGGCCATTGTTCAAGCTGTCTATTGGTCGGATAGGCACCCGGTGGGCATTGTTTACGTCTCATATTTGTTGTGTATGAATGCGTCCTGTGAGAAACCAGCTCATGTTTCTCTCGTGGGGGATCAATTGCGTTATGATTAATCGAATCATAGAATTAACAGCCCGGTGTAATACAATTAGATATGGCTGATTTGTACTCATAAATATTGGTCTGATATAGTACAGTTAGGTTTAACCCTTTACCCAACAGAACGCCCAGAAACGCCCTAACAGCCTAAATTATCTTCGGTCTGTCCCAATAAAACCATGGAAATATGGGTATCATTGGAACCGACTCATTGAGCACATTGTGATAGTTACAGTTATGCCCTGTGCCAATGCATTCTCTTATATATGCGAGTCGACCATAGGTCGCCTCGCATATATAAGAGAATGCATTGGCCTAAAAAAAACTTTTTTTTAACACTTTTTACCATTTTTTCTTTAATATGTGTTAAGCCAATGCATTCTCTTATATATGCGAGGCGACCTATGGTCGACTCGCATATATAAGAGAATGCATTGGCACAAGACCGTTCTGTTGGGTAAAGGGCTAGGTTATCATATAGCAGTCTGATATTAACTGTGTTTATACTAAACAAGGCCTGTATTATATGTTAACGGCATGAATACATTGACTGTGGTGGAATCTTTGTTTCTGTCCATGGGGTGTCATGGTTTCATGTTTATACATTGACTGTGGTGGAATCTTTGTTTCTGTCCATGGGGTGTCATGGTTTCATGTTTCTTATTGCTTTGCATGGTATTTAATATCAAATTAATCAAATAAATGGAGAAGTTGATATTTAAGTATCATGTTGCAAATAATCTGATACTAGTAATTCGCATGATTATTTCAAAAACATTGATACAACAGTTTGTTTTCTAGCTTTAACCTTAGCAATATTAGGTTTGTCAAACTTTCTTCACAATACATGCTGAGTGAAAATCACTTAAAATTTTGCCAAACTTGATTATCATTCTTGGGTAACTTAATCAAACTCTGCTCATACACTCAATTATTTACATATTTTGTGAAGTTTATGAACCAATTAATATTATTCATAGAATATAATTTCCTTAACGTTCATAGCAAACAAAACAGGCATGAGGTCTGAAGTTCTGTTGCATGTTATTTTTTCTTCAAATTTGGGATTGAAATACCCAATATCCATTAGGGTTCATTCTATATATTCCTTGAATTTGAGTCAACAAGTTGTACAGCAGATAATGGGTGTGTTGACGGTGACTAATCCGCCACTGTCAAACTGTTTACGAAATCTAATCACAATATCCAGTGCATTGTGGGTAATTTAGATACAAAAAAGCATCAGGTTACTTGTTTTGATGCTTTAAATCTGCCAGTTAGAAAATCTGTGCACTCAGCGACTAGGATTTATGACTTGAGTTTTATAAAGAAAATTTCTGCTTGTCTCTTGAACATGGCAGTATGCATTAAAGTAATTCCACCCAGGCAACCATTGGTTTATTATTGATGTACAGACAGACAGGCCGGAAGCAACCATGGGTGATGAGGAAAGAGCAGAACTTAGAGAGAAAATGGCAAGCTTTTTAGTTGGTGGAAATCATAAACGCTGTTACAGTAATGCCCTAAGTAATCGACTCCTTAACCACAGCAGAATTATTGGTAACTTAGCTTTCCGATGAATGGCAACAAGCCATATTTCCGACTAAATCCTGAAAAGTTACCCATAATTCTGCTGTGGTTAACCCTTTACCCAACAAACCGGCCAAAACCGGCCAAATAAAGCTTCAACAGCCTAAAATATCTTCGGTCTGTCTCAATAGAACCATACAAATATGGATATCATTGGAACCGGCTCCTTGACCACATTGTGATAGTTACAGTTATGCCCTGTGCCAATGCATTCTCTTATATATGCGAGTCGACCATAGGTCGCCTCGCATATATAAGAGAATGCATTGGCCTAAAACAAATCTTTTTTTAACACTTTTTTACCATTTTTTCTTACATTCTTTAACAATTTTATCATTTTTAATGTGTTAAGCCAATGCATTCTCTTATATATGCGAGGCGACCTATGGTCGACTCGCATATATAAGAGAATGCATTGGCACAGGGCCCTTCTGTTGGGTAAAGGGTTAAAGTAATTCCACCCAGGCAACCATTGGTTTATTCTTGATGTACAGACAGGCAGGCCGGAAGCAACCATGGGTGATGAGGAAAGAGCAGAACTTAGAGAGAAAATGGCAAGCTTTTTAGTTGGTGGAAATCATAAACGCTGTTACAGTAATGCCCTAAGTAATCGACTCCTTAACCACAGCAGAATTATGGGTAACTTAGCTTTCTGATGAATGGTAACAAGCCATATTTCTGACTAAATCCTGAAAAGTTACTCATAATTCTGCTGTGGTTAAGGAGTCGATTACTTAGGGCATTACTGTACCACAATGTTGCCTCACTCACAAGGCTTGAAATAGTGTCTGACATTTGCAGAATGAGGTTCCCACATGGTGGGGAAAGCATCGCCAAATTCACCCTCTGAGGACCTCATTCTGCTTTGACCTCATCTTCTGGGAAGTAGCTATAGTTTCAAATTAACATTGTTTTTAGTTACATTTTCCCTTCTAGGAAGTTTCCATATTACTATATTATACCGGTATAATTTGCAGATGATAAAACGCATAATTTAGGTGAATAACTTCACTTTGGGAACTTCAATCTGATTCTGCATGTACCGGTTACTAAGGTCTCCCACAGCCATTGAGGCCGCAGCTGCTAAGCAGAATGAGGTACCCAGAGGGTGAATTTGTTGACGCTAGCCACGCTTATTTTCAATAATTAATGTGATTTTTTTTACCCTGTGCCAATGCATTCTCTTATATATGCGAGTCGACCATAGGTCGCCTCGCATATATAAGAGAATGCATTGGCCTAACAATTTTAATAATTTGTTCTTGTATTCTTTAATAATTTTATAATTTCACCCATACAGAGCCCCAGACAAACATGAGCAGACGTCACTGGGGGACATCATTCTGCAAATGTCAGACCCACTATTTCGAGGCTTGTTCATTATAATAGTTTAATTATTGAGAATCGTGATACTAGTATGCGAGATCAGTTGAGATGGGACATTGTTGTCTCTGATTACCGCGGGGCCTCTGCATCCCGTTTTGTAGAGTACAAATGATATATGTCATACGAGAACATCATTTATTTCGGGTCTCCAGTGATTCTCCATTGTCCTTAATGCATTGTTTGACGACATCGGGTGATTTCTCATCCCGCTGGCCTGTCCTAATAGCTGCCCTGTGATCACATGATACAGATACCCTATCCGGGGGGCGGGAGTTAAATGAATATTATAATGTTAAATGCTGCCTGCATATCATTTTAGCCGCATACTCTGTCCTGGGGATGGGAGTTAAATGAATATTAGGCCAAAAATATTTAATCTGTTGTTTGGGTTTATAATATACATGCCAGAAAACATTAGCGTCGGTAGGTAGACTTGAAATTAACTTTTCTTTTATTTTGACATTTTAATTTTGCGTTTCATGTGTTTATTTTATCTTCAAGATTGAGATAAGATTGCTTTTGATTGTCTTTGTATAAATTGTAATATTACACAGTACATTTACTAAGAATTCAACGAGTCTAAGACATTCAAATGTTTTTTTTTTATTTTTATGAAAAATTTTGACAAAGCATTCAATAGATTTTCTTGAAAACTACGAAAAAAAATCTATAGGTTATAGATAAATACTCAATGATGTGTAGTTCCTTTATGAATGTTCAGATAATAAGTTCAACGGGGTCATTTATTGAATGTACTAGTATTCTCTTAAACATTTCCTACTAATGAATATGAATCCTTCTACACTTTATTATATTTTTTGAATGTCTGTCATCTGCTTTTTTTGTTACATGAACATGCCTCCAAATGAATATTTGACTATTACAATGTATACTTTTTTAAAATGAATGGGAGAATTAATTTAGTATAGGAAGGGTTAAAATAGAATCGGTAGATAAACCCCAGCCAGAAATATTGTTTTCTTTGACCTTATAAAGTTAGTTGCTGCCCGCGTATCATATGATCCGGATGCCTTGTTCTTGTGCTGGCATATTAGATGAATTCTATAATGAAGGTTGACAGTCCGCTATCATTACACTCAATGACTTTTATACCCAAATATGTCCGCAGGCCGAGACGGAAATTGTTTGCACGACCGAGCAGATGAATCCATTATGACGTTAGCTGCTGGCTGATGAATATTTTTTTCAAACTTTTGTGAAAGAAAACTCAATTAAGGTTAGCCTTATTTCCGAGAAGATTAATCTTTTGTCACATTTTAGGGTGCGATCAATTCCACTATTATTTCAAAGCTCACAAATCGTTTTAAGACTCAATATTTTTTATTTTATAACTTACTGTTGGGGACACAATGGGAGTAATTTAGATAACTAAACTGGCAAATACATGTACATCTACATGTACGATTGTAACAATGGGACTGTAACATTTTTATGGTATCTTATATCATTTTAAATAACAAGAATATAATACTTCTGGATTGTGAATTAAACGGATATGGCTCATTCGATCTTCCAAATTTTGACTACATAATTTGGAAGGAGATACGTAAATACATGAAATATTGATGTAGCCGCTTCATATGATCTGAGAAATACTTGCCATCGTCACAGTCATTTTCCAGCTCTATTAAATTTTTCGCAGAGAAGTGAAACACTCTTTATTTTTACCACATCAGGAACTGACTAACAGGGAATACAATTAAATGTACTCTTTTCTATTTCATGCCATGCACATGATTGTTGTTTGTCTGGGATACAAACACTTTGTTCAAATTGTATTTTTTAATGATTTCAATGCATCATTCTGGGACATATAATACATGTAGAAAGGTAGTTCCAAGTATATTTATCTACAGATTTCGATATTGTGGGGGGGGGGGATTCAAAAGCAAAGTACATATTTTTAAGAGTATTCTGGAGTGCAAACTGACATGTGGCTTTAAGATATTATGAGTATTAATTAGAGAAAATAGCTATGGTCTGTATTTAATTGAAAGTATATGGTATGCTGTAAGCCTGGTCATAAAACTCTCATAAAAACAAATTTCATTGCCACTTACAATAAGAACTCAGTGTTTCACCTATAATCTAGTGTCCACAGTATCTATGATTCATACATAGATTTATGTGCCTGGTCTCCAACAAAAAGCTCATTATATTCAACAGATGGTATACATGAGGTTGAAGTCATAAATCTCGTATTTTATCGCCAACAATATTTAAATGTTTTAAAAACCAGTTATAAAAGTTCTGTTATGCCTCTGGGGTGAAAACCATAAAAATATTTGTAACTGCCATAAACATTTGGTCACTTAGCTGGCCTGTGAATGTGATGAATTATCCAGGTTGTAGTTCACGCAACATTGACACTGATGAGTGGTGTTAAGTGTTCCTTCCAATATTTATTTTGACGCTTGGGCAGCTAATGTTGCTTAAATGGACATTAAATTATAAAAAAATGTGACAAGATTTTTCAAAAATGTTCAATGGGTGCAGAACAGTGAACCATGAGATGTCATTAGAACCCTGCAATTATGGTTTCAACCTGAAGGGTTAGTTTATTTACAAGTTTCGCTGTACATTGGCCAATATCTTATTATGTGAACGTGTTGGTTTGGAGCAGTAAAATCATCTGACTTCCCATCACGTTCATCTCTGTGGCAATACCATTAACCCTTTACCCAACAGAACGGCCCTGTGCCAATGCATTCTCTTATATATGCGAGTCGACCATAGGTCGCCTCGCATATATAAGAGAATGCATTGGCTTAACACATTAAAAATTATAAAATTGTTAAAGAATGTAAGAAAAAATGGTAAAAAGTGTTAAAAAAAGATTATTTTTT
This sequence comes from Siphonodentalium dalli, assembly GCA_032622095.1. Taxonomy (NCBI): domain Eukaryota; kingdom Metazoa; phylum Mollusca; class Scaphopoda; order Gadilida; family Siphonodentaliidae; genus Siphonodentalium; species Siphonodentalium dalli. The sequence continues at coordinate 261,992,135 of CP136061.1, read as the reverse complement.
TAGGCCAATGCATTCTCTTATATATGCGAGGTGACCTATGGTCGACTCGCATATATAAGAGAATGCATTGGCACAGGGCATAACTGTAACTATCACAATGTGGTCAAGGAGCCGGTTCCAATGATATCCATATTTGTATGGTTCTATTGAGACAGACCGAAGATATTTTAGGCTGTTGAAGCTTTATTTGGCCGGTTTTGGCCGGTTTGTTGGGTAAAGGGTTAAGTTACAAGTTACACACAGAGGGCTAACATCACCAAATTCACCCTCTGGGAACCTCAACTGCTATGGGAGACCTAGGATCAGATGAAGTTGCCCAGTTGAAGTTGGTGATATTCACCCATTAGTCACCTCAATTATGCAATTTAATTTAATATATGAAAATAAGGGTATATAGAAACTGAACAGAAGAAAAAAAGTAACTAAAAACAATGTTAATTGGAGACTATATATACTTCTCAGAAGATGAGGCTAAAGCAGAATGAGGTGCCCATAGGATGGATTTGGTGATGCTAGCCCACTAAATTCACCCTCTGGGGGCCTCATTCTGCAAATGACAGACATACCGTTTCAGTACATGTACTGAGTACTTTAAAGATGAACTTTATCACTTGGCTACTAAAGCTATTTATTCTGATTAGCCTTTTAAACCTGCAAGAAAGTTTAAACAAACAATCTTATTTGCTGGGTATGTCTCAAGCATATTCTCTTTGCCAAGTAAAATATGACAATTCACCTGTCTACATGTTTGCAATTCCAAATAAATGGTTTAACGAGTTTGGCTCATGAGCTCAATTACATAAGCCACATTGTTTCGAGTTTCGAAGAGGAATGTCAAGTGACCATTTGTGAATACAAAATTTCTGGATATTTTCTATGTTCCATCAAAAATTGAATTAAATCTTGAACCATCAATATCCGGGAGAGCATCGCCAAATAAAGGTGAGTTTGAACCTTGCTTTGTGAAATGCTGTGCACCCATCATCAGGCGAGAGAATTTATATTTTTGGTTTACAAATCCGGCGTACCAAATTTTTCGAAAATTGAAAGAAAAAAATTCCAAATTGCTGAATTTTTTTTCCCCACCCACTATAAAAATTGAAAAATTAAATAAAATAACACAAAATTATAGTTCTGTCAAAAAGAAGTCGAGTGACTTGGTTATGAACATCAATAGAACATCAAACAGAAAATATCCAATGTATGTATGTATTAGTACATTTGTTGACCCGCCATATCAAATCCAGTCGTATGTCGGGATTTTTTTACCCTGTGCCAATGCATTCTCTTATATATGCGAGTCGACCATAGGCCGCCTCGCATATATACCGGTAAGAGAATGCATTGGCCTAACAATGTTTTACAATTTTAATAATTTTTTCTTGTATTCTTTAACAATTTCACCCATACAGAGCCCATGCAAACATGAGCAGACAACACTCTTCTATATGCTTCTATATATGTGTGGGGCTCCCTGCAGGGTAATGGATGTTTTTTATTTTATGTCCTAAAAATTGTAAGAAACATTTATTTAAAAAATTGTTAGGCCAATATATAGAAGCCTATAGAAGGGTGTCGTCTGCTCATGTTTGTCTGGGGCTCTGTATGGGTGAAATTATAAAATTGTTAAAGAATACAAGAAAAAAATATTAAAATTGTAAAAAATTGTTAGACCAATTGCATTCTCTTATATATGCGAGGCGACCTATGGTCGACTCTCATACATGTATATAAGAAAATGCATTGGCACAGGGTAAAAAAATCCCGACTTACGACTGGATTTGATATGGCGGGTCACATTAGCATGTATTAGTATGTACATGTATGTATGTATGTATGTATTAGTATGTATTAGTATGTATGTATGTATGTATGTATGTATTTGTATGTTACATAATTGTAGGCTTTGGAACAAGCCATGTTTGTTTAACTTAAAGTATCAATCACAAAATTATGTAATAAGAAAATGCCCCAATAACTAATTAATATCTTTAGAAGTAAGTTGTTAAATACTCCCGGAATTTCCTTTTAATTAAATTAATTAGGCAAAGAATCAGCGATATTCATTACCAGTAATTCTTGTTAAAAATACACAGCTGTCCACTGGGGAATAATACAACAAACACAAAACCAAAAAAAAGAAAATCTTTAGGTTGATTTAATTGATAGAAATAATACCGTTTGGGCCTTCTAATTATAATACCTTTTGGGCCTTCTAATTATAATAGCTTGACCATTATGCCTCGGCCCATTGTAACATCTTATTTCATTGTGTCCAACAGTGTGAGACTCATAATGACCGGACCCTGGGGCAGCGTCCCATTGTTTTGTATAGGTGAGGTACGGGGGTAATGGCTACTTTAGTAGTACTTCCATACAGACAATACATTAGTAGTAGGTCGTATCCTTTATTGATATCTACAAACTATTTTGCTCCACCAAATGACCCCTTCTATTATCAAAGAACGCACTGGAGGCAGTTTCGCTTGTAATAATCATTAGCCATACTTTTAAGAAAGCCGCCTCCCACTTTATATATATACTCGTATAATACTGGGCTGTGTCCTCATTTACTCTCAGAGTTGTTCAGAGTGCATCTGTTCCCATTGTTTGGGTGTTTCTCTACGTTGTTTTGATTTTATAATTCTTGATTTCTGGAATTTACTAGGTCTTCGATTAAAGGAGATCATGATATTTCTCTTGGTGAGTTTAATTTATGATTCTACCATGGTCTTACAAGATACTAGTACATGTACACTTCTGAGCTGCATGTTGGACCATCTTGGCTTGTGCCTTTTCTAATTTCCTTGATTCATATGCTATAATTCACTTTAAAACTTCAAAATTATTGCACAGTAATGCCCTAAATAATCGACTCCTTAACCACAGCAGAATTATGGGTAATTTTTCAGGATTTAGCAGTGGATTTAGTCGGAACTACTGGTATGGCTTGTTGCCATTCATCGGAAAGCTCTCAGTGAGAGCTTTCCGATGAATGGCAACAAGCCATATTTCTGACTAAATCCTAAAAAATTACCCATACATTGTAATTATGCTGTGGTTAAGGAGTTGATTATTTAGGGCATTACTGTAACCCTTCCATGACTGGAGCTTCCTGAAATTTTGCGAAAACCCTGTGCCAATGCATTCTCTTATATATATGCGAGTATCCCATAGGGAGAGTATATTCCCAGTATATGTCAGTATACTCTCTTATATAATCACTTAGAATCCCTATGGGAGACTCATATATATAAGAGAATGTACTGTCACAGGATCTTTAATACTGCACCAGCGCAGCTACCGTCATGAAAGCTAGGGTTAACCCTTTACCCAACAAACCGGCCAAAAACGCCCAAATAAAGCTGCAACAGCCTAAATTATCTTGGGTCTGTCTCAATAAAACCATACAAATATGGATATCATTGGAACCGGCTCATTGACCACATTGTGATGGTTACAGTTATGCCCTGTGCCAATGCATTCTCTTATATATGCGAGTCGACCATAGGTCGCCTCGCATATATAAGAGAATGCATTGGCCTAAAAAAAATCTTTTTTTACCATTTTTTCTTACATTCTTTAACAATTTTATAATTTTTAATGTGTTAAGCCAATGCATTCTCTTATATATGCGAGGCGACCTATGGTCGACTCGCATATATAAGAGAATGCATTGGCACAGGGCCCTTCTGTTGGGTAAAGGGTTAATGCCTCTGAGACCACGACCATTGTCAGGGCATATACGGTATTTCATCTGATTTTGCGAGAATCCATGCATACTTTTTCACGAGAAACGGGGTAATTTACGAGAATCTATATGTCGAAATATAAGCCCTGATTGGGTTAAAATTTCACTGCTTAATAAAGCCCTATGAGCTATATTACTCCTCAGCTTTCATGTATTGAGTTAAAATTTCACTGCTTAATAAATCCCTATGAACTATATGTAGGGTTTATGCCTCTGAGATGCCGACCATTGGGTTAATATTTCAGGCTAATGAATCCCTATGAACTATATGTAGGGTTTATGCCTCTGAGATGCCGACCATTGGGTTAATATTTCACTGCTTATGAATCCCTATGAACTATATGTAGGGTTTATGCCTCTGAGATGCCGACCATTGGGTTAATATTTCAGGCTAATGAATCCCTATGAACTATATGTAGGGTTTATGCCTCTGAGATGCCGACCATTGGGTTAATATTTCACTGCTTATGAATCCCTATGAACTATATGTAGGGTTTATGCCTCTGAGATGCCGACCATTGGGTTAATATTTCACTGCTTATGAATCCCTATGAGCTACATGTAGGGTTTATGCCTCTGAGATGCCGACCATTGGGTTAATATTTCACTGCTTATGAATCCCTATGAACTATATGTATATGTAGGGTTTATGCTTCTGAGATGCCGACCATTGGGTTAATATTTCACTGCTTATGAATCCCTATGAGCTATATGTACATGTAGGGTTTATGCCTCTGAGATGCGGACCATTGGGTTAATATTTCACTGCTAATGAATCCCTATGAACTATATGTAGGGTTTATGCCTCTGAGATGCGGACCATTGGGTTAATATTTCACTGCTTATGAATCCCTATGAACTATATGTAGGGTTTATGCCTCTGAGATGCGGACCATTGGGTTAATATTTCACTGCTTATGAATCCCTATGAACTATATGTAGGGTTTATGCCTCTGAGATGCGGACCATTGGGTTAATATTTCACTGCTTATGAATCCCTATGAACTATATGTAGGGTTTATGCCTCTGAGATGCGGACCATTGGGTTAATATTTCACTGCTTATGAATCCCTATGAACTATATGTATATGTAGGGTTTATGCCTCTGAGATGCGGACCATTGGGTTAATATTTCACTGCTTATGAATCCCTATGAACTATATGTATATGTAGGGTTTATGCTTCTGAGATGCCGACCATTGGGTTAATATTTCACTGCTCATGAATCCCTATGAACTATATGTAGGGTTTATGCCTCTGAGATGCCGACCATTGGGTTAATATTTCACTGCTCATGAATCCCTATGAACTATATGTAGGGTTTATGCCTCTGAGATGCGGACCATTGGGTTAATATTTCACTGCTAATGAATCCCTATGAACTATATGTAGGGTTTATGCCTCTGAGATGCCGACCATTGGGTTAATATTTCACTGCTCATGAATCCCTATGAACTATATGTATATGTAGGGTTTATGCCTATGAGATGCCGACCATTGGGTTAATATTTCACTGCTAATGAATCCCTATGAGCTACATGTATATGTAGGGTTTATGCCTATGAGATGCCGACCATTGGGTTAATATTTCACTGCTCATGAATCCCTATGAACTATATGTATATGTAGGGTTTATGCCTCTGAGATGCCGACCATTGGGTTAATATTTCACTGCTTATGAATCCCTATGAACTATATGTAGGGTTTATGCCTGAGATGCCGACCATTGGGTTAATATTTCACTGCTAATGAATCCCTATGAACTATATGTAGGGTTTATGCCTCTGAGATGCCGACCATTGGGTTAATATTTCACTGCTCATGAATCCCTATGAACTATATGTAGGGTTTATGCCTCTGAGATGCCGACCATTGGGTTAATATTTCACTGCTAATGAATCCCTATGAACTATATGTAGGGTTTATGCCTCTGAGATGCCGACCATTGGGTTAATATTTCACTGCTTATGAATCCCTATGAACTATATGTAGGGTTTATGCCTCTGAGATGCCGACCATTGGGTTAATATTTCACTGCTAATGAATCCCTATGAGCTACATGTAGGGTTTATGCCTCTGAGATGCCGACCATTGGGTTAATATTTCACTGCTAATGAATCCCTATGAACTATATGTAGGGTTTATGCCTCTGAGATGCCGACCATTGGGTTAATATTTCACTGCTTATGAATCCCTATGAACTATATGTATACATGTATGTAGGGTTTATGCCTATGAGATGCCGACCATTGGGTTAATATTTCACTGCTTATGAATCCCTATGAGCTATATTACTCCTCAGCTTTCATGTATTGTTGACTAGTAGATTATAGCCATAAACCACAAATTTGAGGTAATGTAGATAGGGAATCTAACCATTGTAGATTTGAGCATATAGAGATGTTTTAGCCTGATTGCTAACACTTCAATGAAGGGTCCCACAATCTGATAACATTGATGGCCGCACCTATAGTCCTGGTGATTGAAACCCAACTCTCCTATACTCCGAGATAAGCCGTGTAAAGTGAGAGGGGAGGTGTGAACCAATGTAAATATGACCCACGATTTTCTGTTTTCATCCGCAAATTGAGCAGAAATATAGCCAGTCTAAATATGTATAGATATTAACCCTTTGGAAATGGTGTATTTCTTCACGGAACTATGTGTGTAGTATCGGGGGTATAAAATGATATTTTCAGAGCGACCAATCAGCTTCCGTCACAGGGAAATAATTGTTTTCTAAATTATTTAAAACAGGATGTATTATGCTATCGGTCTGTCTGTGCATCCATCCATACGTCTGTCTGTCTGCTTTTGGTTTCCAGATGATAACTTTAGGTAGTCTCAATTGAATGGAATGAAATTTGGGTATGTGGGTTTACTATCACAATATACAGATCATGTTCGAATTTGGGTTCCACCTGCCAATTTTCACCACAGTTACATGTATGACCCTTTGTTGGAATTACCTAGCTTTAATTTGAACAGGAACAGCTAACTGTAATTGGCTATATTTATAAAATGACACTCTTCAGTTATCATGTACGTCTGAAGTATGACACAAGACGGGTAAAGCACAATGCACTTCCTCCTGGGTAGAATATTGTAACCATTTAATTAGTGACACTGGCGCTTTAGTGGTGCTTGATAATATAGAGTATGTAAATGCCAGTAAAAGTCAACACATTAAATGTCATTATCAGCAGTTCGCAGGTTCCATTTCCTCCATTTAAAAAAAAAATTAACATTGAGGAAACTATGTATCATTCAAGTCTGAATTTAGTGTGCCTGTCGTTTGCAGAATGAGGTCCCCAGAGGGAGAATTTAGTGACGCTATCCCACTGGAGACCTCATTCTACTGAGGTGTAAGCAGAATGAGGTCCCCAGAGGGAGAATTTAGTGACGCTATCCCTCTGGGGACCTCATTCTGCTTAGGCCTCATCTGGAAAGTTTCTTTATTATCAAATTTTATTGTAGAAATTTCTTTTTTAGTTTAGTTTCTCTACATGTAGATGAGGCCATGCAGAATGAGGTCCACAGAGGGTGAATTTGGAGATGCTAGCCCGCTATGCGGGATAACATCAATAAATTCACCCTCTGGGGACCTCATTCTGCAAATGTCAGACACACTAAACTCAGGCTTGGTATCATTGATTTTGTTGATGCCACCGTTTTCAGCCGTTCTTGGGTAATTGTTAACATGAGTGATAATAAACATCAGTGCATATTACATAATTACGTCTCTCATCACGTGCATATTACACTCAGTGATGACATGTACTGCACATCATCAGTGCCATATGGGGCAGCTCCGTCATCGGTGAAACTACAAGTAACGATCCATGTGGAAAAACAAAAATAATGCCATGAAGATGGGAGTCCTAATGCTGTATCCAATTTGTGTCTTTATGGGTTTTATCCATTAACCCTCTCATGATGGGAACTGTGCTGGTGCAGCATTAAATATCATGTGCCAGTGCATTCTCTTATATACGTGAGTCTCCCATATGGAGCCTTGCATGTATAAGAGAATGCAGTGGCTTACAAGTTCCATGACTAGAGCTGCACTGGTGCAGCATTAATGATCATGTGCCAGTGCATTCTCTTATATATGTGAGTCTCCCATATGGAGCCTTACGTGAGTCTCCCATATGGAGCCTCACATTTATAAGAGAATGCAGTGGCTAGAGCTGCACTGGTGCAGCATTAAATAGTATGTGCCAGGGGATTCTCTTATATATGTGACTCTCCCATGGGGTAGAAGAGAAGAGGGGGCATTGGTAGTGGTGATAGTATGAGACTGGTGTGGATTTTTCATTAAGATTGAGTAATAATGATGCTCATATATATGGTAATCGTCAGTAGGTACAGAAATAAAAAATTCAGAACAAGAACATATTCAACAGCACTGTCCCAAACAATTCCTATCTCAAGGTTGTTCACTGAATATCGTAACATTTAATTTTGACAAAGATAACATTTCGAGTAAGCCTCCCTTGGTGTTATGCTATTTAATAGTTAATCCATGCAACACATAAAACAACATCCCTCCCCACTCCAAATACCCCTGCCCTTAATATCCCCTCGGCTTCAAAGAAATATTTAACATTAGTTTTGACAGCCGCCATTCATATTTCCCAACCCAGATGGTTAGCTCTTAACCAGATTTTGTTTATACTGTCAGTTATTCCATGCAACATTCTGCCACCCCCACCCCTTTCTATAACCCCACGCCTTTCGATAACCCCCTGTCCTTAATATCCCCTCTGCTTCAAAGAAATATTTAACATTAGTTTTGACATCCACCATTCATATTTCCCCAACCCAGATGGTTAGCTCTTAACCAGATTTTGTTTATACTGTCAGTTATTCCATGCAACATTCTGCCACCCCCACCCCTTTCGATAACCCCCTGTCCTTAATATCCCCTCTGCTTCAAAGAAATATTTAACATTAGTTTTGACATCCACCATTCATATTTCCCCAACCAGATGGTTAGCTCTTAACCAGATGGTGTTTATGCTGTCAGTCATTCCATGCAACATTGTGCCAACTGTTTCTTTGTTATGCAACAGCTGTTAACACATCCCTGCGTAATGTGATACAAACACCAGTAATTTGTCACCTAATTAATATTCATAATCTGTTGCATTCACTCATGAATTATTCATTTATCAGTATTCACCTGTAGGCTGCATCGTTTGTCAATTCAATAAATAGACAGAATGTAGACAATTCTTATAATGCAAAACCAGTGTCCTTAGAAACTAAATAAAGTAATGGCTTAATCAAAGGCTTAATTGGTTATAAAAACAAAGTTTCATTCACAATGGTGCCTTAAGGAGGAAAATCATTGTGTTTTTCTGTTAATGGTACCTGTAGATCTGATCTGTGTCAACATTAACCTCAGGATATATAGAAACTGAACAGAATCTAAAAAGTAACTAAAACCAATGTTAATTTGAGACTAGATAATTCCCAGAAGATGAAGCCTAAGCAGAATGAGGTACCCAGAGGGTGAGTTTGGTGATGCTAGCCTACAATGTGGGTAGCATCTATGTAGTAATGGACATACATTCTACAGTTGTTAGGCCATTTCATTCTCTTATATATTCTTGGCCGACTCGCATACATGTATATAAGAGAATGCATTGGCACAGGGTCTTTAATGCTGCGCCAGCCAGCTCTGGCATGAAAGGGTTAACTCCCAGTTTTTAAGATTCATGGGGTTGCGAGAAATGTCTCAGCATTTTTTTTAGTAAAAATTACTCAATTTCATATTCATTTATATATTTATAATTTCACCTCGTGTGTTAACCCTTTACCCAACAAACCGGCCAAAACCGGCCAAATAAAGCTTCAACAGCCTAAAATATCTTCGGTCTGTCTCAATAGAACCATACAAATATGGGTATCATTGGAACCGGCTCATTGACCACATTGTGATGGTTACAGTTATACCCTGTGCCAATGCATTCTCTTATATATGCGAGTCGACCATAGGTCGCCTCGCATATATAAGAGAATGCATTGGCCTAAAAAAAATCTTTTTTTAACACTTTTTACCATTTTTTCTTACATTCTTTAACAATTTTATAATTTTTAATGTGTTAAGCCAATGCATTCTCTTATATATGCGAGGCGACCTATGGTCGACTCGCATATATAAGAGAATGCATTGGCACAGGGCCGTTCTATTGGGTAAAGGGTTATGTGACTCATGTCCTGTTGTGGCATAATATGTTTGAAAATAGAACCTGTTGGTGGTATGAGTAGATGTTAAATATACTGGTGGAGAGTCTAGCAATCGTTAAATATTCTTGTCAAGTGCTGGTATTACATATAGTACTCTTCATCTGAGGATTCGCCATAAATTTGCTCTTTCGTCAGCTATATATTAAGGTTTCCTGTTTCTGAAATAATGACAATTTCTCTCATCACAGACAAATGAGTCACTGTCTAAAAATTAACATGCGAATCACATGATTTCTTGGGTCATCCATAGCGGTAATACCATCTGTATTACCCAGTAGTTTTGACACAGTCCTCAATGTCAACATTTCTGTATGCATGTTCAGGATATTGTACGAGAACTCCTCCAGAAGTGGACATGATTTATCGTCATTTGATGTCAACTGACTCCGTACGCCCACCCATGTGGTCCATGAAAGTTTAACATTTCAAATTAGGATATCGTATTCCAGTGAGGTACACTTATTTTCTTACTCTATATGGTGTGCGTGTTAAATGTGTCATTTCCCTCGCATATATCATTCTGCCATGTATCTCAGTAACAACAAATAGGAGTGAAACGTTTCACAGATATATTTTGTCATGCTGAGGGTAAGTTACACAATTGTACTTTAAAAAGTGGATCTCGAAAGTGGAAAATTATTGTATTAATTTTCATGTCTAGTAAGATTTTTTTTTTTGGGCAATCCATACTTTAATAATGTGGCATAGCCCTGTGTGCTATTCATGCTATTGAGTCATTGGCCTTAAATGAATACACAATATTATCGTTATATCGGGTACTTAAGTTTCCATTTGATGTCAATAAATTTCTTCCTGTCTCCAGCCTTCTAACACTACACTGTCTACTGTCTACAGTTTAATAAGGATTGGGTGAATAAATGTGTCAGTGTCTTGTGCGGTGTATGCTCTCAGGGACATCTGGAATGGGTGTGACTCCAGACCTATACTGCAGGTGATTTACTGTATACTGGTTGGGGGGGGGGGGGGGGTCACTGATATCTACATACAATGGAATTATCCACGATACCTAAGCCCCCCTTTTCCTGCCCTTAACTCTTTCATGATGGGAGCTGCGCTGGAGCAGCATTAAAGATCCTGTGCCAGTGCATTATTTTATATCTGCGAGACTCATATAAGAGAATCGAGGTCAAAGTAAATATTGGTAGGCCAATGTATTCTCTTATATAACCATTCTCCCGTAGGGAGCCTCGCATACATGTATATAAGAGAATGATTTGGTACAGGGTGTTCGCAATATTTCAGGAGTCTCCTGTCATTTCAGACTTATTCAGATGGGTTCTGTTTGTACTTGTATTGATAGTTGAAATACGGCGTGATCTGCTTTGGTTAACATTGATATTTTAACCCTTTACCCAACAAAAGGGCCCTGTGCCAATGCATTCTCTTATATATGCGAGTTGACCATAGGTCGCCTCGCATATATAACACATTAAAAATTATAAAATTGTTAAAGATTTTTTTAGGCCAATGCATTCTCTTATATATGCGAGGCGACCTATGGTCGACTCGCATATATAAGAGAATGCATTGGCACAGGGTATAACTGTAACTATCACAATGTGGTCAATGAGCCGGTTCCAATGATATCCATATTTGTATGGTTCTATAGAGACAGACCGAAGATATTTTAGGCTGTTGAAGCTTTATTTGGCCGGTTTTGGCCAGTTTGTTGGGTAAAGGGTTAATGCACCAGGTGGTTTATACCGACTACACTATTCCACCTTACTGCCCCTGAAACCCTTTATATACTAAATACTCACCTATACTAGTATTAGTAGGTCGTTTGTTGAACTTACCATTTGAACATTTCCCACCAATTGATAGAAATCCTTTTTAGCGCTTGTATTATCTTTTCATCTGTCTGTCGTCTGCTTTTATCACCTGAACATCCCTCCAAAATTCCAAATTAATAATAAGCTATTCAAATATATACTTTGTTAACCCTTTGAGTGCCAGGTCGATTTTTGTATCAACCCATATACCCTGTGCCAATGCATTCTCTGTATACGGAGACCATAGGTCGCCTCGCATATATAAGAGAATGCATTGGCCTAACATGCTGTATGTGCTTGTATTGATACTGTTAATTGAAATACAGTACATGTATCACTAATCTTATAGCTCTGCTTTGGTTAACATTGATATTTTAATCGGCCGTTTATGGGACCATCTCTTTTTATGCTCAACAGAATATATGCAACAAATGAATGAATGAATTTGAGCCATGGATTAGTGCAAAACAACATGGTATTAAATTATAATGAATATGAGTTTATAATTAAAGATATATATATATAAACTCAATTTTTATTATAATTACCATGTGTTTTGCATCGTTCACATGAGTGTATTTTGCATTAATCCGTGGCTCAAATTAATTCAATTATGCATATACATGTATTCTGTTGAGTATAGAAGGAGATCGTCCCATAAATGACCGGATTTAGTATTCAGTCCCCCTTTAATAACGTATGGTAGAATCCATTTAGTACAGATTAAATATTTAATACATGATTTATTGATGCCTACACTATAAATGGGTGCTGTATGTACTTTTATTGATACTGGTAGTTGAAATATAGCTAATCGTATGGCTCTGCTTCAGTTAACATTGATAATTTAATGTCACCAGGTGGCTTACTGACTACACTATTCCACCTTTTCCTGCCGGCTTTCTGACTCATTCATGCCGACACTAATGGGTCCTATTTGTCTTCCCACAAATACATACCGGTGATTGTCATACCAACCTGTATATCCATGAATCGACCCGTAGGTTGTTGTTTGAAAACCTCTTTATTCAGGCTAATGCTTGTGATCGTCATTTCTTACCGATTTTATTCAGATAATTACACCTTTGGATTAAGGGGGAGGCTAACGCGCCAAGAACTAATTACATATGACTCAGTCGCAGAATATAATAGAGACACAACACGCAAGAATGATTATAGATATTCTGTATAAGGCATATATGTAACGTTAGATGTCCTCGTATAATCGCTTATTAATGTTGCTAAGTCAGGCATGCGTTCCGGTCGGTTTGTATCGGCTTTTAGTCACTGTGTGATATCATTACGAGAGTATTCATGTTCAATTCGGCGAGTCCCGTTGTAATTGGTCACGATTAGTTCGCATGGCGTGAATTTTGTCAATACACTTTGAAAATTGATGGGACGTGCAAGTAATTTCAACGGTCGTTATTCCTCGCAAAATGGCTTAAGATTCAGATAAAGCTCAGTAAAGCAGAATAAGGTAATATATTTTTGATTTTCCTTCCAATAAAGTCCCAATTGGATTTTCTTAAATCATCTTTCTGGAATTGCTGTATATGACTCAGCAGGCTGCCGAGTGATAAAAGAAGTTTTTTTTGCCATAGAAAGATTTATATGTTTACAGGAGGGAAGCACAGAAATTTATTTCAAGTAACATGGAAGCTTTTTATGTTTGTTTTCATTTCACCCTTCCATGACTGGAGCTTTCTGAAAGTTTGAGAAAACCCTGTGCCAAAAAATAATGCATTCTCTTATATACGAGCCTCACATATATTCCGATAAGAGATTACATTGGCCTAACAATATTTGCCTTGACCTTTTAAACCAATGCATTCTCTAATATATGCGAAGCTCCTATGGGAGACTCGCATATATAAGAGAATGCATTGTCACATTATCTTTAATGGTGCACCACATAAAAATGTTGCCTAGTCGAATGACAACAGTGTCTCATCAGCATATAGAAATTCAAATGCAAACAACATGGTAATTATAATGAAATGAGTTTTTGACTCGAGTTATTAACTTATTTTCATTACATTTACCATGTTGTTTTACATCGTTCATAGAGCACATTAGTGTATTTGCACTAATCCATGGCTCAAATTCATTGATTTGTTGCATATATTCTGTTGAGTGTAAAATGAGATGGTCCCATAAATGACCGTATTAGTGTACAGTCACCCTTTAAAATACAACCTGAAATAACATCAAATTTGGATTGAATACCAAAACACATTCGAGATTATCTGCGATATCTCACCGACATACAAGCCTTGAAATAGGGTGTCTGTCATTTGCAGAATGAGGTCCCCAGAGGGTGAATTTAGTGATACTACCTCACATAGTGGGCTAGCATCACCAAATTCACCCTCTGGGGACCTCATTCTGCTTAACACCTCAGCAGAATGAGCTAAATTAAGCTATGCGGGGTAGCATCACTAAATTCACCCTCTGGGGACCTCATTCTGCAAATGACAGACACACTATTTCAAGGCTTGCCGACATATAAACACCATTTGAAGCTGTTTTAAGAGGGTAGTTTCATGCTCCTTATTGATATCTGTGTTAATGGGATGTCGATGAATGGCGTACATTATTATCAAAGCTTACAAGTTATACTAAGCATTCATGAGAGCTCTCAGCCTCATATTGACTAACGTAAGGTTAAGTCGATGTGCAGTTTGCATAAGGCAGATTTTGTATAGACGAAGCCGAGAGATATCGGAAACACAGCTGAGAAAGAGAGATATCGGAAATACTTGAATACAGGAAGACGGCGTGTGATCAATGAGAATCAGCCGACATATGTCGACTACGAACACACTTATAATCTGGAGTAGAGCGTAGTAACCTTTTCCTTGGTATTCTGGCTTTAGGGTGATATTCCCTGTGGTCTGCCCCTATCGTACGTATATCGAATGTATCGAGGGAACATGATAAATTCCGGCTGTCTTGCCTGGAGTTATTTCCTCAGTGGCGGAGATTCTGCGATCAATTCCTGTTTTTCCTCGGGGAGCTCGTTAGGAATGTGGGACATTCTGCGAACACAGAACTCAATGAACCTATTTGTTGACCCATATCGACTCAAATTCTCTTGAACAAATTACACTCTGATTTAAATTGCCTCATGTCATATTTTTTTCTGTGGAATAAACATACCGTAAGTCAAAATTTATACAATGAAATTCTTATATTTGTACAATTTTTCAGTTTTGTCAAGCTTAACCATTTCCTGATGGGAGCCATGCTTATGCAGCATTAATGATCCTGTGCCAGTGCATTCTCTTATATATGTGAGGCTCCCTATGGGAGACAGTAATGTGTGTGTAACTGTTTTAACCTGTTAGTAGAAAGGTGTATCATTTTTTTTCCCATTTTATTACAAAGATAATCAGAAATATATTTTAAGGATCAGACTTCCTCAATATTTACAGAAATGCCAGGAAATGCCCTAAATAATCGACTCCTTAACCACAGCAGAATTATGGGTAACTTTTCAGGATTTAGTCGGAAATATGGAAACAAGCCATATTTCCGACTAAATCCTGAAAAGTTACCCATAAGGAGTCGATAATTTAGAGCATTACAGTAGTATACTTGTTTGGACCGCATGGCAATTATTTTTACTGCATTTCATGAAGTTTTTTTTATGAACAATTTTAATTTGTCATTTACATGTAGCATGAATTACTAGTACCTCCATTCAACACTGAATGGATATAATAAGAATAATAATAATAATAATAATAATAAATCTGATGAATAATTTATGAGAGAATTCTTAGGAATAATTTGAGTTCTCTTGATTCTCAAAATGATATGAGTTTCCCCCTCACAAGACTTCTTATATATACACCAATAAATATGAGAAATTCACCTTTAGACTTGTTATATATGTACTTTAATTGACACAAGTTTCCAACCATTCTAGTCTGTTCTAGTGGCCATTTAATATCAAGTGATAAACTAGAATGGTTGAAAGCTTTATCAATTAACTCTTTCATTATGGGAGCTGCGCTGGTGCAGCATTAAAGATCCTGTGCCACTGCATTCCCATAGGGAGCCTTGCAAATATAAGAGAATGCAATGGCTTACATTAATATATAGAGAATACATTGGCCACTTTAACCCTTTCATGATGGGAGCTGTGCTGGTGCAGCATTAAATATCATGTGCCAGTGCATTCCCTGATATATGCGAGCCTCCCATTTGGGAGCTTCATATATATAAGAGAATTCATTGGCTTTACAAGGTCAAGGTAAATATTGTTAGGCCAATTCATTCTCTTATAAATGCGAGTGCAATTTCACTTGATAAACTAGGATGGTCAAAAGCTTGTTTCAATTAAAGTACCATGACTGCATAACAAGTCTAAAGGTATACATGTATAAATCTCTGGTGTATATTCTTCCTGATTCTTTAAAAAAAAAAACTAGATAGTCAACATATACATGAAATAATTCTCACATGTGGGTAAACATTCTGTTTGCTGAGCACACCCTTGGTAGTTTAGTATTATCTCCGATTCTGCTCCTCTGATCTTCATAACATATGTTTTCTGGTATTCGCTAGCGAGCAGTCTCATTTCATCTCCTATAGCCACCTAATGGGATGCGTTCATTCAGGATTACAGAATCAAATCCGTGCAGGTGTCGATTACTTCCGATGATTGCACACTAAGTACATCATGATACATGATGTTTTATATGATCCCTACGATTCATACGAGCGGTTTATTTTTTCTCACTAACCACTGACTTGGATTAATCTCTGTAACAGAAGAGTATAGTTAAGTTATATGATGCAGTAATTCAGGATATATGTGGTAACAGTATAAACAATAGTATTTAACAAATTGCAACATGCATGGACCGTATGCTGGGAGTGCATTGTGCACGAAGTTAAAGCTTCGCCAGTGATTTTGAATGATGTGCCAATTTGGCAAATAGTTTCAGACTTGATGGTCATAACTCCGGATGATATTTCATGGGGTCCGGATGATATTTCATGGGGTCCGGATGATATTTCATGGGGTCCGGATGATATTTTGCCCACTTTTGAATCTCACTATTTAACACCCCCTCTCCTCCGGTCACTTATAAACTATGTGTAAGGCCATACCTGAGGACTTTCACAAGAGATTTCAGCACTGCCAACTGAAAGCCCATTGAAATATTAATGTGATTATCCTGATTTTAATAGAGTATATGTGACCCGCCATATCAAATCCAGTCGTAAGTCGGGATTTTTTTACCCTGTGCCAATGCATTCTCTTATATATGCGAGTCGACCATAGGTCGCCTCGCATATATAAGAGAATGCATTGGCCTGACAATTTATCATTTTTTTTAAATAAATGTTCCTTACAATTTTTAGGACATAAAATAAAAAACACCCATTACCCTGCAGGGAGCCCCACACATATATAGAAGCATATAGAAGAGTGTCGTCTGCTCATTTTTGTCTGGAGCTCTGTATGGGTGAAATTATAAAATTGTTAAAGAATACAAGAAAAAATTATTAAAATTGTAAAAAATTGTTAGGCCAATGCATTCTCTTATATATGCGAGGCGACCTATGGTCGACTCGCATATATAAGAGAATGCATTGGCACAGGGTAAAAAAATCCTGATTTTCGCCTGGATTTGATATGGCGGGTCACATATTATAACAATGTCTGGTGTTTTGAGAGTGCATTTCAATATGACTTATGACTTAACCATGCAGTACAATCATAGCCGCGTGGTCAGCTTGCGTGGTGCACATTTTTAAGGGGGGGGGGGGCTGAGCCTTTTTGCCCGAATTTTGTTACATGATATATTCATGGTTGTAACACAGTTTTTGTAGAATAAACCTTGTATATACAGAGCAATACAACAAAAATAGTTTCAAATTAACCTTAAATATGTATAATTAGGCAAAAAAATACTGTAATTTGCCACAATTTCCCCCCTGAAATACCATTCAATTTTACCGAAAATATCTACAATTTGCCAGAAAATTGTCCAATGATCTCAGTATGGTATGTTCTCAACATAGAAGGATAAACATTTGACTCCAAATAAATCCTTGTTCAGCAACAAAGGATTGACGTTAGAGGATGTCATATACACTGTACACCAGTTGCCGATTGATCAGAAGCCGCCCATTCATACTGGAATGGGATCTTATTTATTCAGCGGAGTCACAATTCCCAAAGGACTCGCGATTCTGAATAGATGTACGATTACATCAAAATTAGCTCGCACAGATAGCAATGTGGCAGAGTCATGTGTCCAAATTGAAATTGACACACAGCATTATGGCAGCACAAAAAAAGTAATTACTTTGTCACCTGCGTTATCGCGTAATCCCGTCTTTTGGTATCTGGGTACACATGAATGTGAGCTTTGTTCGTCCACAGCCGCTCGTGAAATAATTCCTTCCGACCAATCAGATTGACTCAGAGGTCAAAGATACAGGAATCTAGGTGACTGCTGACATTGCTTTTATTGTTTGAAGATGTGTGTTGCTTTGGTTTCTTTTCTCTAGAACATCTCAATATTATCAGTTTTCAATCAGTGTGTACAGTAATGCCCTAAGTAATCAACTCCTTAACCACATCAGAATTATGGGTAACTTTTCAGGATTTAGTCGGAAATATGGCTTGTTGCCATTCATTGGAAAAATCTCGGGGAGAGCTTTCCGATGAATGGCAATTGCCAAGATGAAATTTGTATTCAAAGATGGACTAAATCCTGAAAAGTTACCCATAATTCTGCTGTGGTTAGGGAGTCGATTACATAGGGCATTACTGTAATTTGGTATCACCATTATTATAGAAGAATATTTGTTCGCACGGGTCCCTTCTTTGTATCCAATAACTACATGTACATGTATGTGTACTGGTATGTGAGATATCACATCAGAATCTTTAAAGGGGTACTGTACTCTAAATCCGGCCATTTAATATGGGACCATCTCCTTTTATACTCAACAGAATATATGCAACAAATGAATGAATTTGAGCCATGGATTACTGCAAAATACACTCATGAATATGAATACGAACAACTTGGTAATTATAATGAAAATGAGTTAATGACTTGGGCCATAAACTAATTGTTCTTTCACATTATGTTGTTTTTATAATTACTACTAAATACTTTGATTTTCACAACCGTTTACTACACCAGACATGCACTCCATATTTGGAAACAATTTATTTCATCATCATGGGAAAGCTTCATCAACCTAGAAAATGAAAAGTGAATCAGAGATGTAGAGACTCAGATCTGTTACGATCTGTCGACTTTCAAAGAGACTGGGGCAGGACAACAACTTTACCACCCCCCCCCCACATTCAGCAACTTTAACCCCCTAGATCATGCCATGAATCTCTACTATGGCTAATGCCCATTGAGATCATATTCCACCAGTACAAAACCTTAGAATTTTTGGAAGTTTTGACAGGGAACCTTATAAAGTCGAAAAAATAATGCAGGGAATATATTTCTTAGCATTTTATCTGTTCCTTAATAATGTACTTCACTGTAGGTGAATGTCCCAACTCCAAATTGCATGCTTTTCAGTGACTTTTGAGAGCTGATATTGAAAAAACAATGAATTACCCAGGAAAAATTCCATAATTGTAAGCGATGCAAAGCAAAATTGCTCACAAATTCACTTAAATCATTAAATTTCGAGTTGGGACCTTCTACTTTACCCCCATGCAACAAATTTGATTTATACAGCTGCGGCCATTCCTCAGCAGCACTCTTGGTGGCAAATCTGACTTAATGCCCCGAACAATGGTCTCAATTTCCTCAAACTACGATTGTTTTACTATCTTTCCCGTCAGACAGTCGGAGGCCAAGTGCATGAACTGGACAAAAAATTTGAATAAATCATAATATTATGCCTGCTCCGAACAGAATCCACCATTATTAATCTCCCTAAAAAACTCAGACATTATAAAACCTTAGACAGCGGCGCTGCACAGGAAGTAACGTCTTTGATAAGGTCTTTGATTTTAATGGTTGGGGATTAAGCTTTTTTGCGGAGACCCTGAACAGCTGCTCTATTTCCTGAAACTGGCTTTGCACACACGTGGTTCTGGTTAATTTGGTGTTAATATAAAAGCTTCATAGGTGAAGAGTTAGGGATTGTTTTATAACACAAGGCCAGATGCAATGGAGGGGGTACACACAGTCCAAAGGAGGTAAGAAACGACTGAAAGAGTAGTGGCTTATACTGTTTGACTCAATAGGTGGAACAATAGAGAGAAGTACAGAAATGCCCTAATTAATCGACTCCATACCAGAGCAGAATTATGGGTAACTTTTCAGGATTTAGTCGGAAATATGGCTTGTTGCCATTCATCGGAAATCTATTGGCAACAAGCCATATTTCCGACTAAATCCTGAAAAGTTACCCATAAATCTGCTGTGGTTAAGAAGTCGATTACTAGAGCATTATTGTACATTTAAACTAATTCACTGCAGAATGCATTATATAAATGCATCAATTATTATTTATTATTTATTATTATTATTAATCACTTGATTCCCATTTTATTCATTTTTCCGTATGTCAGCTGATTGAGTTTTACTGAACATGACGGAAGTGTGCTTTTCCTGATTGCAAATAGTTTTATGATGAATGAATTGAGTTATCAAAATTTGTGTTTTTAAACTAAATGTTCATCAGTGTATTCTTTTAACGAAAAACAATGATATCCCATTTGTTCCATTTAATAATAACTGTAGTCATTGGCAGTATCCATTTGTAGGTACACACATGTACTATCATGTACTTACTAGTTAACATTGATCTATTGCCTTCGTTTTGTTCAGGTCTCAATCTGGACAAACAAAGAGACCCATACCCACATCAAAAGTGACAAACTTATTATTTTTGCCGATTTATATTAGTTTATGAGAATTTCCCACTATTTTGACTTGTTCTCAAAATTGCATACTCATCACAATTGCGTTGCTCATTTTGATCTAAACCATTGACAAAATTACTATGAGGCTTGTAGCATTAACCCTTTCAGTGCCAGGGGCCGTTCTCATCGGCCCTAATTTACGGTCTGTAAAATCGCCCCTTTTTTGGGTATGCTTAAGCATGCTATAGCGAATTTAAAAACAAGCTGGTTAAAAACTTAGGGGCATGTTATAACTCAAAACTATCACCAAGTATTCATAGTAATAATTTTGATGCCCATGAAAAACGTAAGATTCCCTGGCACTAAACCTACAAAATAAGTCTGTTAAAGAATATAAGAAAAAATTATTAAAATTGTAAAAAATAATAACAAATGATGAAAAATTGTTAGGCCAATGCATTCTCTTATATATGCGAGGCGACCTATGGTCGACTCGCATATATAAGAGAATGCATTGGCACAGGGTATATGGGTTGGTACAAAAATCAGACCTGGCACGGAAAGGGTTAAGAGATGCATCGGAGGGCCCACAAAGTGTTTAAAGCCATAAGTCCCAATCACTTACAGCAGCTTAGTGGCCACAATCATACTCATAAATTATATAATCAAAAACTCAAAAGATGGATTTGGACCTGGAATAAGCTGTGATTTAATCTATTACAGGAATAGTCTCTATTAAACCGCTGGGATATTTGAAAATTTCATTTGCTGAGTTGCATATAAACGTCATAAAATGTTTCCTTGTGTCACGCGACCTCCCAAGTGAGTTCCCCATTAACATTTAATCTCCATTTTATGAGACATATCGGATAAATATCAAACAAAAATGCTTCCCGTGAGCATAAGTCATCTCGGTTTCAGACAAGCCTGCAAATAGTGTGTCAGTCATTTGCTGAATGAGGTCCCCAGAGGGTGAATTTAGTGATGCTATCCCGCAGTGGGATAGCATCACCTAATTTACCCTCTGGGGACCTCATTCTGCTTAAGCCTCATCTTCTGGGAAGTATCTATAGTCACAAATTAACATTGTTTATAGTTTTTCCCTTCTGTTCAGTTTCTATCTTCCCTAATTTGCAGAAGATAAAATGCATAATCGAGGTGACTAATGGATGAAGATCACCATCTTCAACTGGGGAATCTAGATCCTAGGTCTCCCATAGTAATTGAGGCGTAAGCAGAATGAGGGTGAATTTGGTGATGCTAGCCTGCTGTGCGGGATAGTGGTACTAAATTCATCCTCTTGGGACCTCATTCTGCAAATGACAGACACACTATTTACAGGCTTGGTTTTATGATACATATCAGATAAATATGCTTCCCCTGTGAAGAATCTACGTACATAAGCCTTCTTGCTTCCAGACTTGAAAAATGCAATATGTAGAATTTCATGTTCCTTCGCTGTGTCATAAAATGTGTATCACATCAAACAACACTAAAGTGATAGCTTACATAATGTTCCGTGGACGTCCTAAAAGGTTCTCGCTATAAAATTGTCAACCCGCCTCATTACGCAAACATATTAGAGCTCCCGGGGATAAAAGCTTTTCTGACAGTACGCAATTAGATACTTGAAGCATTAGAAGATCGCACCGGGATTGTCATTGGTAAGATCGGACATTTATAAAGATCGAGGCCAATAGAGTCATCTGACTTACAGAGGTTTATATATGCTTAGGTGCTCACCGCACTAAAATGGTGATTAAATTGAAACATGATTATAAATGGTGCTTTCAGGTAGAGTGTAAATCTACTTATATTGTCCTCTCCTGTGAATGGGTGTAAATCTACTTATATTGTCCTCTCCTGTGAATGGGTGTAAATCTACTTATATTGTCCTCTCCTGTGAATGGGTGTTTGGCAGCCTAACATTAGGTATGGGTCAATTGAGTTCTATAGATATCTACATTATTTTATGTATACCGTATACCTGTGAATGGTTTGATCTCGTAGTATGATAATGTTGATATTAAAGCTTGCCGGTGACCCCAAACATGTGATCCTGCTCATGAAACATGATCAGTATATAATACAGCAATATGACATACTACCAGTATATGGTACGATCATTCACTTGTTTTGCAAAATGCAGGCAGGGGGTCCAGCCTGGCAGGGGGTAGTCTGAGGGGGGGGGGGGGGTGTCCAACCTGCGCTGTGCCATATAGACTGACACCTGTACAGATACATGTATTTACATTGGGACAAATGTCCATCTTGAGATTGTACCCTCTTGCTCTTCGTTACTTCCAACACTTCTGAATGTGTACAGTTTCTATGCAAGCCTGAGTTTAGTGTGCCTGTCATTAGCAGAATGAGGTCCCCAGAGGGTGAATGTAGTGACGCTATCCCTCTGGGGACCTCATTCTGCTTAGGCCTCAACTGCTATGGGAGACATAGACTCAGATTGAAGTTCCCAAATGGTGAATAGTGTGATGTACACCCATTGAGAACCACGATTATGCAATATGTCGTCTGCCAATTTGGGGATATAGAGAAACTAAACTAAAAAAAATATGAAGAAGTTATATAGAAATTTGATAAGAATGACACACTAAACACAGGCTTGTTTCTATGAAGTGTGTCTATAGATAGTCCAAGATAAATTACCAATTTACATTCCATAACCTATGACATTTTAATTTTCGTCTGCCAAACTGACATTTTTAGCTAGCATGTTGCCATTCTTGAGTAAAAATAGCTACAAAGATTGGAAACTGGATTAATTAATTTAGTTTCATGAATAATATATAAGAATACATGGCAATATATCACTTTCATGCTATACAATTAGATTGCGCAACTAAATTTAGTAGAACCCAGTGGAAACTGTTTGTTCTCCAACAGATTTCACCTGCCTTATTAATCAGTTGTACGAATTCATATATAAATCAGGGTCATTATATAAATAATATATAATTCCTAGAGGGTGACTTGGGAGACATCTTCTCCCTAAAATGTGCCACTTCTCCCTATTTTTGTCTCGGGGGAGAAGTGACCTCTCTCGTATAACAGCATGCATAATGTTCCAACAGCATACTTTTTCCCCTGTAAGTACATGTATATTTACTGATTATAATGGTGTTCTTATTCACTATAGTGTATATAAATGGGCTCTTCTGTTTCATAATACTTATTGGGTCATATAAGGGTGATGTGGGGGTGGATCATATAAGGGTGATGTTGGGGTGGATCAGATCAGGGTGATGTGGGGGTGTACATGTAAATTGGATCTTCTGTTTCATAATACTTATTGGATCAGATCAGGGTGATGTGGGGGTGTACATGTAAATTGGATCTTCTGTTTCATAATACTTATTGGATCATATAAGGGTGATGTGGGGGGTGTACATGTAAATTGGATCTTCTGTTTCATAATACTTATTGGATCATATAAGGGTGATGTCGGGGTGTACATGTAAATTGGATCTTCTGTTTCATAATACTTATTGGATCATATAAGGGTGATGTGGGGGTGTACATGTAAATTGGATCTTCTGTTTCATAATACTTATTGGATCAGATCAGGGTGATGTGGGGGTGTACATGTAAATTGAAATTCAGCCATTGTTCCTTCTCCCTGATAACTGTTTACTTCTCCCTAATAACCAATAAAATACAGGTGAATACTTTCAAAGTTTATCAGTATTCACCTGTATAACTGCACAATAACTGTTTTCCTGAAGAATACTTTGTTAATTTGTTATCAAACTTGCATGTTTCTGTGTGATCGATAATAAGAAATTTTGTTTAATTTTTTTCTTTATTGAAATTAAAAAAATGCAAAAGGACCCCAATCTCGCAGGGAAATCGTGACCAATCTCCCGGAAAATATTTTTTTAGGGTAACAGGTCTGATATGCACTAGAATCTAACTGAATGTTCATGTATACAGCACAATATTAAAGTTATGGTAGCTTAATTAGCTTGGAGCTCTGAATAAGTCTTTTGAATACTAATAATGTAGCTTCACTGGAGTAGGAAGGTAGAAGGATCAGAGGTCTGTCCTCCTCTTCACTGGGAGGGGGGGGGGGGGTATATATTATATATAGAAACAACTCATATACTACCTGAGAGTTAACTACATGTGTATGGTGACAAACACCTGAAGAGCTTAACCCAAGTGAAATCAGTAAACCCACTAAACTATAAACATAGCACTAGTATTATAGCAGTATGCCAAATACATATTACCATGTCCCGTGGCATGTAAAACAACCAAATTATACTGTCAGACCAGTGTTTCAAACCATGTCCCGTGGCACGAAATACAACCAAACAATACGGTCTGAGCAGTGTTTCAAACCATGTCCCGTGGCATGAAATACAAACAATACGGTCTGAGCAGTGTTTCAAACCATGTCCCGTGGCATGAAATGCAACCAAACAATACAGTCTGAGCAGTGTTTCAAACCATGTCCCGTGGCATGAAATGCAACCAAACAATACAGTCTGAGCAGTGTTTCAAACAATGTCCCGTGGCATGAAATGCAACCAAACAATACAGTCTGAGCAGTGGTTCAAATCATGTCCCGTGGCACGGAATACAACCAAACAATATGGTACGACCAGTGTTTCAAACCATGTCCCGTGGCATGAAATGCAACCAAACAATACGGTCTGACCAGTGTTTCAAACCATGTCCCGTGGCATGAAATACAACCAAACAATACAGGCTGATCAGTGTTTCAAACCTTGTCCCGTGGCATGAAATGCAACCAAACAATACGGTCTGACCAGTGTTTCAAACCATGTCCCGTGGCATGAAATGCAACCAAACAATACTGTCTGACCAGTGGTTCAAATCATGTTCCGTGGCATGAAATGCAACCAAACAATACGGTCTGACCAGTGTTTCAAACCATGTCCCGTGGCACGGAATACAACCAAACAATATGGTACGACCAGTGTTTCAAACCATGTCCCGTGGCATGAAATGCAACCAAACAATACGGTCTGAGCAGTGTTTCAAATCATGTCCCGTGGCATGAAATGCAACCAAACAATACGGTCTGACCAGTGTTTCAAATCATGTCCCGTGGCATGAAATGCAACCAAACAATACTGTCTGAGCAGTGGTTCAAATCATGTCCCGTGGCACGGAATACAACCAAACAATATGGTACGACCAGTGTTTCAAATCATGTCCCGTGGCATGAAATAAAACCAAACAATACGGTCTGAGCAGTGGTTCAAATCATGTCCCGTGGCACGGAATACAACCAAACAATATGGTACGACCAGTGTTTCAAACCATGTCCCGTGGCATGAAATGCAACCAAACAATACGGTCTGACCAGTGTTTCAAATCATGTCCCGTGGCATGAAATGCAACCAAACAATACGGTCTGAGCAGTGTTTCAAACCATGTCCCGTGGCACGGAATACACACGATGCACTTTGTTGAGTGAGGTCGCTCGGTATTACACACGATGCTAATTACCCAATACATGGTAATTACAAGCTTATTGATAGAAGTGTGATAACATTGACCTACAAGGATAGCGTTATACAAATTAGTAATCAGTAGCTGTATACATTTGCATACTACGAAGCCAATTGGGAGGCGATTCAAAGAACGCAGCCATTTATAAGGCAATCATATGGGTTCGATGTATTTGCATGGAATAGAATACCCTATTTCCTAAAAGTGTCAATCAATATAAAAGTCTGCCGACCAACGTGTGAGACCCTTGGGCTAATTTGGTATTTCGCAAGCTAATATGTGTCTCAAATAAAGGTTGTTTGGGCTAATTTAAGAATTATCTTGCCTAATAGTTACACGAAGAAGGCAAGCCTTGAAATAGGGTGCCTGTCATTTGCAGAATGAGGTCCGCAGAGGGAGAATTTAGTGATGCTATCCCGCATCACCAAATTCTCCCTCTGACATACCATCCTTACTCAGCTGCTGAGAATGTTGTTCAAATGGTGCTAATTACATGTCTTGTTGCATAGTACATACCTACTTGCATGTTAGACTAGTGCAAATTTTGCCAATATGATGTTAAAATTGGGTTGGTGGCACCAAATTTGTATAGTGCAGTTTAACCAGCCGGTACACACCATGATAGGTGTGATAGGCAAGCCTGCAAATAGCGTGTCTGTCATTTGCAGAATGAGGTCCCCAGAGGGTGAATTTAGTGACGCTATTCCGCATAACAGGCTAGCATTACTAAATTCACCCTCTGGGGACCTCATTCTGCTTAGGCCCTCAAATGCTAGGATAGACCTAGGATCAGATAGAAGTTCCTCAGTTGAAGTTGGTGGTGTTCACCCGTTGGGCGCCTCGATTATGCATTTTATCTGCTCCAAATTGGGGGATACAGAAACTTCCCAGAAGGTAAAACGTAACTAAAAACAATGTTAATTAGATACCATAGATACTTCCCAGAAGATGAGGAAAATCAGAATGAGGTCTCCAGAGCGTAAATTTAGTGATGCTAGCCTGGTATGCGGGATAGCGTCACTAAATTCACCCTCTGTGGACCTCATTCTGCAAATGACAGACACACTATTTGCAGGCTTGGTGATATGGGGTCGTTTATGTGAGATGTTTATGTGGTGAGATCAACCATCCCTCCCCTTCTCCCTGCCCCTCACCTTCCCCCTGCCCCTCACCTTCCCCCTGCCCCTCACCTTCCCCCTTCCCATCCATCGGCTTTGCTCCCAAGCTAAGCCAGCCTGGGAACAGAAATAATTGATTTTGGCTACACTTTATCTTATAACAATCAAATGCTTAAAATTATTATGATATTTCCAAGATCATGCCATGAATCTCTAATCCAACTTGGCCTTTAGAGATCATCATACTCCACCAGTACAAAACTTGGGAACTTTTTTATGTTGTGACAGGGAATTTTATAATGTTGGAAAAAAACAGTGCAGGTAATATATTTCTGTTATATTACCTGTTCCTTAATAATGTACTTCATTGCAGGTGAAGGTTCCAACTCAAAATTGCATGAATTAAGTGACTTTGTGTGCGATTTTGCTTTGACTTGCTTACAATCATTGATGTAAAGTTACCATAAACCATGCCTTTAGAATATCGTGAAGATCACTTGATATTTGTTCTGTAATTATTGAACATTCTGACATGAGATGAAACTAATTGTGAAAAAACAAATGAGAAGTAATGATTTTATTATATATGATACCATGCAGTGCAATTAATTAAAGTACAGTAATGCCCTATATAATTGACTCCTTAACCACAGCAGAATTATGGTTAACTTTTCAGGATTTCACTGAGAGCTTTCAGATGAATGGCAACAAGCCATATTTCCGACTAAATCCTGAAAAGTTACTCATAATTCTGCTGTGGTTAAGGAGTCGATTATTTAGGGCATTGCTGTAATATAAAAGCCAATATTGACAATGCATGAAGTATTTTATTAGCAACCAAGTGCTCCCACTGTTTCATATACAAAGCACCTCCTGTGTGGGAATATATAATATACTGTGCGTATTATCAAATCACAGCTGGGTTGCAATATAGACAGGAAATTATAAATATACAGCATATTTACCAGATTAATTTGATTGATATAATGCTTATTTTAAATACAATAAATCTTTTTAGAAATATAGTAGCATGGACAAGGTATTATTTTCTCAAGTTTTATTTAACAAAACCTGAATGAATAGCTTTATGTTAGGTGTAATTGTAATTTGTTATTGTAAAGTTATATGGACAGTTTTATGAGAGTAACAGGCCATTGAGGTAAAAAAAAAATCAGAAAATTCTTAAAACTTTAATTATTGAATACATGCTTCATTGTCACCAATGATAGTTTTTCTTAGTCGCTGAATGATAAAATGAGAGTAACTTGTCATTAGATATGTTCAGGTAAAAAAAATTCAGGCAGGGGGGAGATAAACTGGGTAATGGTAAGCACTCTTATTCGGAGACCTCTCTAAATCGATGAATCCTAAAAAGCCTGAGTTTCGTAACATTTCTAATTGAAGTCGTTCTGAAGGAATATTTAGTGTTACAAAAACGCAGATTCTCTGCAGGCTGACATTTCAGAATCGGCAATTGATTTACGGATATCAACGTAGGATAGAGGAATATTTGACGTGGTATTAACCTAGATTCAAATGTAATGAATAAGAAATGGATGCGGCATGCGTCTCATTGATCTCACTGAGCTGAGGCCAAATGTTTTTAGATTTACCCTTCCATGACAGATGCATGCTGAAATTTATACGAAAACCCTGTGCCAATATATTCTCTCATATATAAGAGAATACATTGGCCTAACAATATTTAGCTTGACCTTGTAAGCAGTGCATTCTCTTATATATGTGAGGCTCCCGTCATGAAATGGTTAAAGACCACCGTATTTATCGAGAATTTCAAATTTGTGTCGATTTTTGTTCCGTTCCTGACTTTTAGCACTATTACTGATTTTCAACAAAACCATTTCCTGTTCTGACGAAATAAGTTTCTTGACTAACAATGGAAGCCATCTTTCTGTTGTTCGTCACTGAACATTCTCTGAGCACTGAGCTTTAAAAATAATAAAAATTGTACCCATTGAATGGAATTATGGGAGTAACATGAAACTGAAAACCCTGTGCCAATACATTCTCTCATATATATATATTGGCCTAACAATATTTAGCTTGACCTTGTAACCCAGTGCATGGTGCAATCTCTTATATATATGAGGCTCCCTATGGGAGACTCGCATATATAACTTCAATTAAGATAATGCATTGGCACAGGGTCTTTAATGCTGCACTAGGGCAGCTCACGTCATGAAATGGTTAAAGACTGCCGTATTTATCGGGAATTCTGAATTTTTTTAAATTTTTGTTCCGTATTATTTTAAATTGTTTTCTACGTACCTTTATTTATAAGGTGATGAGAATAAAGAATTGAGTTATAAAAGTAAACATTAGAATGGTCTATTAACGATCTGAGGGATGTTCAAACGACCGTTTGTTGAACTTATTATCTGAACATTTCCTAAGGAATGTACCCCTCAATGATTATTTAGTATAGAAATTAAGGGTTAACCTGGATTCAAAAGCCATGAATAAGAATTAGACGAGGCGTGTGTCTCATTGATCTGACTGCGCTAATGAATCTACCTTAGGTAATGCCACGATTCTAAAAATCATTGGAAAAATCGAGAATAATTGTGGTCGGGGGGTTGCTATTCTAAAATTGCTGAAATATCAAGGATAAATTGTGGTTGGGGAAATTGTTGGCTTTCATCGCCACATGACTTCATCGATTTGTGAGTCAATTATTTATGGATTTTAGTCTCGGCACTCCCGTAAAGATTCTAATATTTATCGTCCTTTTGTCGGACCTAATTGATTTTTCAGCACCTATTATCTCGTCGTAATGTTGAGATAGTTTGATGCATAGTTGAACACTTTAATTTCACTCGGACAGAGCTTTTGCCAAGTTCTGGAGGTAGTCTTCAGCTAGTATGATAGCATGTCACTGTATAGAGGTAGTGCCTTCAGCTAGTATGATAGCATGTCACTGTATAGAGGTAGTGTCTTCAGCTAGTATGATAGCATGTCACTGTATTGAGGTACATTTGTAGTGTCTTCAGCTAGTATGATAGCATGTCACTGTATAGAGGGATCTACAATACTAAATATGCATTAATACATGACTCAGATCTATTATATTTATCGCTCATTATAGTAGAGTGTGAGTGTAGTTTGCATAACACTTCAGTTTTGTTCTCCCAAAGGTGATGACTACAGGCACTAGTAGTTTCTCATTTCATAGTGTGTCTTAGATCATGCCATGAATCTCTACTATGGCTAACACCCGTAGAAATCATATTCCACCAGTACAAAACATTGGAACTTTTTGAAGTTTTGACAGGGAACCTTATGAAGTCGAAAGAATAACGCGGGGAATATATTTCTTAGTTATTATCTGTTCCTTAATAATGTATTTCACTGTAGGCGAAAGTTCCAATACAAAATTGCATGTTTTTCCATGGTTTTGTGAGCCGATATTGCAATAAACAATGAAATAATTAGCCGGGAGAAATTCCATAAGTGTAAGCGACGCAAAGCAAAATCGCTCACGAATTTATTTAAATCGTAAAAGTTTGAGTTGGAACCTTCACCTACAGTGAAGTACATTATTAAGAAACACATAATAACTAAGATATATATTCCCACGTTATTTTTTCAACTTGACAAGGTTCATAGTCAAAACTTCAAAAATTTCCAAGGTTTTGTACTGGTGGAATATGATCTCTACGGGCGTTAGCCACGGCCCACAGTAGAGATTCATGACATGATCTAAGTGTGCCTACACTTTATATGTATCAACAGTTTGGTGCTTTATATAATAGTTGAACACTTTAATTATACTCTCCCCGAGATTTTATTATGCCACGTTATGGAGGTAGTGACCAGCTAGCATCTCACTCTATAGAGGCATCAACCATAGGGGCTCGTATAAAACAAAATCATAATGTTATATAAATTTTACTATAACACTAGGATTTGTTTTTTATGCAAGTCCCTGTGGCATCTACCATACTAGTCTCGAAGAGTCCAATGCATGTTTGAACAGTTTAGTTTCGCTCTCCTAAAGCAGACAAAGGCGATGAGAGTCTGAACAGTGATACAGCCTTCAGCTTCCAATTGTCATAAAGCAAACTCTGATTCCAACATTGTTTGAATTGTTAAAGAAACAGCCTTCAGCATCCATTTGTCACAAAGCAAACAGTGATTTCAATATATAATAGTTTTAATGTGAGGCATTGTGACTGATCCTTCACTTTATAGTTCAAAGGTCATTGCTTTCCAACCTCTGAAGTGAAATAACCTTGAACAATTCTTTACAGCTTCAAAGAGTTATTATCTCTATTATCTCCTGCTGTTAACTATAAGTTCTAATTAGTGGCTGCTTGTAATTGCAACTGGTAATTAGCAATCTATTTGTAGAAGAGTGGAACTTAAATTGTAATTTATGAGTTTTTGATTGGAGGATTGCCTTGGTTGGGTATTCATACATTTCTAGGATTACTGGTATAATAATTTTTTCGATCAAATACATTTGAGACCTTAATTGTTGGGTATTTGCAGTCGGAACGTTTTAACCTTAAGGACACACTCTGAGTAGTGTAGCGCTGTAGTAAGCATATATTTAAGTGACTTTAACATTAACTCCTTCATAAATGGGTACTCACAATGGGTTACTTGATTCCCATTTATTCATTTGATGGGACGTCCAATGATATGTTCAACAAACAACCCTATAATTATTGAATGGGGGGGGGGGGGGGGGGGGAATCATGGTGTTTCTTTGCCAATCATTTTCACAACCATACAATTTTTTTGGGAGAGTGAATTACAGTGATTCATTCAACACCGAAATCTTGAGGATTAGTGAGTGCTGTACCGTTATGTAGTAAACTACATGATGGCAGTTTTAACCTAAGTTCATTGGTGGGGTCTCCCTGGTGTTGAGTGTGTTGCTTATCGCACTCTCTTTATGTACTGTACTGTAACAGAATTTGTCTGTTGTTTATATAACACAGCGTACGAACTTGACAATAACGTACAATTTATGTGATATTTATGATTGGTATAATAACAAAGTCTGTATATTTTTAATATTATGTTAACAGCAATACTATCGTGAAGGACATCCATCCATTTAAAATATCTATACAGTAGATGTTCTCTACTTTCAGATTGCAAGTTTACAGAATTGGAAAAATACTGGATTTACATTCTTGTACTAGTAAGTGAAATCTCATTTACATATATTAAGTAAACATACAAGCAAGCAGGGATTGTGCTGCATTTGCCAATGGCAAAAATAATTCACATTTGGCAAAAAATATTTTCATTTGGCAAAAGTTTTGGCAAGTCACTTTTTAATTCCTCAAGAAATTTGAAAAATATTGGTCAATGAATACCATTCATTTCAGGAAACTCTCACAATCATATCAGTGGTGTTTTATAAGGTTTAAGAAAAGTTAACACCTTTATTAATATGCAGTTAATCTGATAGCCTTAGCATCGATGGGTGAAGGGATTACCCGTATTTAGTGTGGTGGTGTTTACATAGCTAATCCTCTTGTGATGTGCCCTTCTGATGAACCCTTCTACAATTTTATTGTTCTGTGATTGGTTTATTGATGTGTGATAAACCACAAAATAAGACTCGTCATTAAAAAAAAATACTATCAGGGATACATGTAGTATTTGGCAAATTCTAAAAGAATTTGGCAAAAAATACTTTCATTTGGCAAAAGTAAATTTTGGTCCAGCGCGGACCCTGACCATCATGGACCCTGCATACAAGTCAAATTATTTACACAGTTGATATACAGGTAAAATATTTAAGCATAGACAATGCTTTAAAAACATGTCCAAAGTTCGGAATTTAAGTTATATTTATAGGGCTTTTCAGTGTTTTAAGTTCTCACTCACCCTTCCATGACTGGAGCTTCCTGAAAATTTGTGATAACCCTGTGCCAATGCATTCTCTTATATAGAGAATACATTGGCCTAGCAATATTTACCTTGACCTTGTATGCTAGCGAGCATCACATATATAAGAGAATGCACTGACACATGATTTTTAATGCTGCCCTAGCGCAGTTACCATCATGAAAGGGTTAAAATAGACAACCTCTGTGTTCTAGTCTCTGGCATGAGTGCAAACCCATAAACCTCAAAAAACCAATAGATTTCTAAACCCTGTATCAACATCTGCTCACACTTCTCAGTGGACAGTGATAAATGACAAACAATCAATTTAAACAACCAGATCATAGGAAGATCTGTCAACAATGCTATATACACCACTTAAAATCTCCACAAGGAAATAAATCCTACAGTTATTGTCTGTTGGTGCCTTTAAGTCCTGAGAAACAATTTACAATCATATGATTTATTTCTCTGAACATTTGTTTTGGTAAGGTCCATTTATAAAGGCTGCCGTTTGTCTGCACATTGAAGGTGTAAGTAGCCTTGAAGAGTTCCCTGCTGTCAGGGGATGGATGGACACATGGACACCAAATGTTAATTATCCATGGGTTATAAACTTAAAGTGAATCAAGGCCTTCAAATTCTGTAAATCAAATATCAACAATTACATTTACATTTTAAAAGAGATCGACTAGTGTTCTTATTTCCATCTATTATATATTTTGTAACTTCTGTCTGTGTGTATGTATGCATGTATGTGTTTTATAGACTCGAAAACTGCTCGACCGATCAGACTCAGTATGTAGGCCTACTTTGATCCCAGAAACAATATGGGCAGGTCGAATTAATGTGCGACCAAGTCCTTGACCTTCATGTATATGCTCCTATGGTAGCAGTACACGATTTCACGGGTTGTAGGGGGTCTGAAAAATAGAAAAATAAGTATCTGGGGGGGCATAAATAATAGCCTGTATTAACCCTTTACCCAACAGAAGGGCCCTGTGCCAATGCATTCTCTTATATATGCGAGTCGACCATAGGTCGCCTCGCATATATAAGAGAATGCATTGGCTTAACACATTAAAAATTATAAAATTGTTAAAGAATGTAAGAAAAAATGGTAAAAAGTGTTAAAAAAAGATTTTTTTTAGGCCAATGCATTCTCTTATATATGCGAGGCGACCTATGCATATATAAGAGAATGCATTGGCACAGGGCATAACTGTAACTATCACAATGTGGTCAAGGAGCCGGTTCCAATGATATCCATATTTGTATGGTTCTATTGAGACAGACCGAAGATATTATAGGCTGTTGAAGCTTTATTTGGCCGGTTTTGGCCGGTTTGTTGGGTAAAGGGTTAACTGCGTCATTACTGGTTTGAAGGTTTATTTATTTTACAAAACTGGAAAGTTCTCAAAAAAGTGACAAATTTTTATACGCAACAGAGTTTTCGTATTCAGTGAAGGCCAACTCTGTGTTATTGGTTACAGGAAACTAGCCCGATTTCTCTCCCCTGAATTATGTCATCTGGGCTCGCAAGACATTTTTTTCAAATTGATACGATAACTTTTTTTCTATTTCAAATATTTCTCAGCTCTAACATAGCTCTATCAGGTGGAAGAAGCTTATTTACTGACATTCGCTCTGTCATGGTCGGTTTTTGGGTTGAAAATGGCCAATTTGAATTAAAAAAAATGGGTTAAATTGAGCGTTTTGTGTGTGCAAACCAAGGGGCATAACTCAATGACAAATTGTACGAAGAAGCTAAAGTACAGACAAATGAATATACCTAAGATTTCTGTCGAAATTAAAACATGCTTGATGGGACCTATGCCAAAGATAATGGCTCAACATTTGATTTGAAGTACAGTACCCCCTCCCAGGTTGGCAAAATTGCTTGAAATCGTGTATTGGTACCTATAGGCATGTTTCTGGACCGATGAAACAATAGTTTTTTTTCTATCTCCTAATACTTTTCAATGCTCACAAAGAAATCCCTAAATAGCCTGGACGAAGTTGGGCACATCAGCTAGTTATTTATAACTCTCCAATTATGAGAGTTTGCATATCAAAGGCATTGTTATGTAAACATATAACATGCAGCTTTGCCAAAAATCTACGATATAAAAATCATCTTAGTGTCCATGTAAGTTTGATATAACATTTTTAAATGAAAATTGCCAATGAATATTTTTCAAATATTCCATTCTCAAATATATTTGCAAGTCCATCCACCTTGTTTCAAATCTAGATGGGGGGGGGGGGGCATATCTTCAGAATGAATCAGTTGATTTATCTGTGAACATTTGTTTTTGTAAGGCTCATTTGTAATGGCTGATATTTGTCTCCATCCCTGAGGGGCTAAGCAGGCATCAAGTGGCCCCTGCTGGTCTGGATTAGATAGACATGTGGAAGCCACAAGATAATTATGCATGGCTCATAAACCTGGTAATATATCATAAAATCGCCTCATCTTTATACTCATTGGATAGGAGTATTAACCCTTCATAGACTCAATACTCATTGAAAAGTTCCCTTATATCTATATATATTCTTCATTTGCTGGGGTGTTTTATATAATAATACATATATGTGAGGGGTGTTTTAAATAATAATAAAATATGTGAGGGTTTTTTTTTATATAATAATAAGTGAGCAGGGGTGTTTTATTATATAGATAATGAATGGCTTGGAGTTGACTATGCCCAAATAGTGGTCCGAGAGGAGGACGAGTGGACTATTCCTCCTCGAGGACCACTATTTTGGCATAGTCAATAATAAGTCATTCATTATTTATTATATTATATCTAACATTTGTGCAAATTCTCACACAATTTCTGAGTTTGATTTTGTCACATTGTTATTTACCTTGAATTTTGGAAATCGGTCTCAGATTCACGACAATCTTTTGACGATTGCATGGGAGCATAACTATATTATTAGTTTCATCTAACAGCATCTCTTCATGTTCATGCATTCATTTCTATAAATACGTCATTAGCAAAGATATTTTGGCATTACAAAATTAGGACTGGTCGCTTGCAATTTAAACGGACAAACTATTAAATACATTGGCTAGATATGATCGGACATTTGTAAGATAAATATAATGATATACCAATATTGCAACAAATATCGCGCAAGGTATAGTTTAAGATTGGCCGTATCTGCAGATGGCAACCTGATTTCGCGAAACAAGTTTGTTATTATAAATAGAAAAAGAATAGTAGGCATGTAGGAATCCTACTGGGGTACTATCGTAAAATAGTATAGCAGTGTGCAGCCAATCAGAATGCGAAAAAGTCACGTGAGATATAATATATTATAATATTACGTGAGCAGGGTTGTTTTATATAAAAATAATTTTTATGTGAGGGGTGTTTTTTATAATAATACATGAGCAGGGGTGTTTTCTATGATAATAATACTTAACCCTTTCAGTGCCAGGGGCCGATCTCATCGGCCCTAATTTACGGTCTGTAAAATCGGCCCTAAAAAAATAATTAAAATTGTAAAAAATTGTAAAAAATAATAACAAATGATGAAAAATTGTTAGGCCAATGCATTCTCTTATATATGCGAGGCGACCTATGGTCGACTCGCATATATAAGAGATTTCATTGGCACAGGGTATATGGGGTTGATACAAAAATCGGACCTGCATGGCACTCAAAGGGTTAAGCAACTAGTGGCTTACAATAGGACTATATTATTATACAATATTGTAAATACCAATTGAAATTGTTTAAAAGAATAATTAAAATTGGACTTTGAAGTTATTGTTCACATTACATGTAAAGCTGTACTTTAGAAGATAGAAGTTCTACATGTATTGTCTGATTGTAGCTGGAGTATTTAACCCTTTATAGAGCCCCACATAGACTGGAGCAGACGACACTCTGCAGTGCATGCTTCCATCTGTGTGAGGCTCCCTGTGGGATAAATCTCTTAATTAACCCTTTACCCAACAAAACGGCCAAAACCGGCCAAATAAAGCTTCAACAGCCTAAAATATCTTCGGTCTGTCTCAATAGAACCATACAAATATGGATATCATTGGAACCGGTTCATTGACCACATTGTGATGGTTACAGTTATGCCCTGTGCCAATGCATTCTCCTATATATGCGAGTCGGCCATAGGTCGCCTCGCATATATAAGAGAATGCATTGGCCTAAAAAAAAAAAAAAAAATTCTTACATTCTTTAACAATTTTATAACTTTTTCTTACATTTTAAAACAATTTTTATAATATTTTACTACATTCTTTGACAATTTTATCATTTTTAATATGTGTTAAGTCAATGCATTCTCTTATATATGCGAGGCGACCTATGGTCGACTCGCATATATAAGAGAATGCATTGGCACAGGGCCGTTCTGTTGGGTAAAGGGTTAATGAGTTATAAACAAACACCTTGGATACCAATGATTTACTATAAAATGATGGAAATTCCCCAAATGAATAACTCATCTGTGAGCCTCCACAATTTGTATTGTTTTAACAAGACTCAAGTTTTGTAGTTGTTTCACCAATAAAAACTTAAACATTTTACATCAATGCCATATCATCTTATAGTTTCCTAATAATCGATAATCATCCAGTTCAAAAGCAGACAAATTCTTGGATTGGGCTGCAATGGCACCAACATTCAATTGAAAACTTTAGAATAGGACTATATTATTCAAGAATATTGTAAAAGCTAATTGAAATTGTTTGAAAGTTATTGTACTTTTTGATATGAAAGAACTCTTCTGCAGAAGAAAAAAAAAGTTCAACCATATTGCTACATGTAATTGGTTATAAATGCCCTAAGTAATCGACTCCATCACTGAGAGCTTTCCGATGAATGGCAACAAGCCATATTTCCGACTAAATCCTGAAAAGTTACCCATAATTCTGCTGTGGTTAAGGAGTGGATAACTTAGGGCATTACTGTAATTGGTTATAAACACATTGGATACCAATGATTTACTACAGCTACTAGTATAAATGATTGTTTCCAAAGACTGAAAGTCATACATCTGATATCTGTGAAAATTCAACAGGGTGGACCCCTGTGGTGAGATACATGGTGGGACACATGGACAGTAAAATCTAATTACACATGAGGCCCAACAGCTCAAACATTTATCAAAGCATCCCTGTCTGTAAACACCTGATAAATTGGCTTAAGAATTGGTCAAACACAGGCTCACGGTCTCTAAATCAAACCCAGGCCGGCTTGTCACCTTCTACAGCAGCCAGAATATAAAACCAATTGGTCACCACTCAGATCAAAGGGAAAATAATAGGTTCACTGGGCTTCTAATGTCAAGAGAGGTGTTATTTATAATGGACAGTGTCAGGGTAATCATTATCAAAGACCTTTAATTTTCCCTCCCTCATGTGTCCAACACGGGTCCAACACGGGTCCAATTGGTTCATGTGCTCATCATCTGTAACACCATCACAGTTTGAAGATTTCTTCTCTTGGAGTAAGATGTGTGGACTTGTTTATTCTTCAATGTTCTTCAAATCTTTGTTCCATTTCTCTAGTTTTTGCATCTCAAGCTGTTAATCAAAATTATTTGATCTAAATTTGAGACTTTATTTATATTATATTTGAGAGATTATTCCATCATCTGGACTTGAAATGTAATCATTCCAAAGGTAAGGTTCTCATTACTAAACTTTTGAGTATTTTGGATTTTCCTGACTTTATCTCTCTCTGACTGTTTAAAAACTGGTCCCCTTTTAGTGGGCCCAGGACAATGTCCCCCCTCTCCCCCCACCCTGTTGGACACAACTGATATTGGTACTGTGGTATCCCCCCATTTGGTACTACATTATAAAATGAAAGGTGTTATTTATAATGGACATTACGTATTTTGGGTTTTCCTGACTTTTTCTCTATCTGACTGTTTAAAAACTGGTCCTCTTTTAGTGGGCCCAGGACAATGTCCCCCCCCCCCACACCCTGTTGGTCACAACTGATGTTGGTACTATGGTATTCCACCCCCCCCCCCCCCCCCAATTGGTACTACCGTCTTAAACAAGAGAGGTATTATTTATAATGGACAGTGTCGGTGAAGTCATTATCAAAGATCTTCCCTCATATGTCCAGCACAGATCCATTGGTCCGTGTGTTCATAGTCTGTAATACCATACCAGTTTGAATGTTTCTTCTCTTGAAGTTGGTTGTATCCATTTGGTGCTCTTCCATATCTTGATACCAGTAAGTTCTTCTATATATCAATCCACCTGTTGATTTATTAAATGTAAAACCCGACATATTAAATCTAATTTTGATATGACTTTTACTGAGCTCATGTAAGGAAGTTTTGCGTCTATCCTTCAATAGTATGGACATTATTAATGTTATAATATTTACTTGCCTCTAAATATTACACTACACACTCGGCACCAAAGAGGTTAAACACCTGTAGATTTGTAATTCATGGATAAAGTTTGGAGTAATACAATATTATGAGTGCTCTTAAAGCAGTTCAATTAAACGCGATCCAGCCACACAGAGATTAAACGCGATCCAGCCACACAGAGATTAAGTATCCTATATTTCCTATAATTTTGATACCCAAAACCGTTAATTCCAGTGGGAAACTTTGTATTTTCATCACGAAAGTTTTAAAACATGTTTGTTATGCAAAAAAAAATAACTTCATTACTCAAACATCTAAAGATTTGATTCTACAATGTTCCCAGTAATTCTGCTTGGAGGAAAAAGTGATAAGAAAAATACTGCTAATTGGTTGTTTCACCAAAGATAATGTTTGAGATTTCCTCGTGAAATTCTCCTCAAGACGCCAACACATATGAGCATCGACAATCAAAGTAGTTCTAGCAAAGATTATTATTTCCGTATTCTCAGAAACTTTTGGCGCCATAAGTTACAACTTCAGTTCTAAGTAGCTAGTCTGCACTTAATTGCATTTACTGACTTCTATTCTCATGAAATTTCTGTTTTGTCTACAAAACGCTCCATGAAAACCGATTTATGAATGAGAACAACTGTTGTCTGACCAAGGGATCATCTCTGCCTCCTTCAGATGCATTGATTTTGGTGATTAGCTCGCAGCCGAAGCATGAGAATTCTCACGCAGTACTCCAGTACCTCACGTCTTCGTCTCAAACAAGGTCTCATCGGTGCGGGGTCGTTGAGAAAAAATAATTCCGTAAATTAGTGTTAATGAGTTTATTTCCTTGGTTCTCCCGTGGAACAGTTCTGTTTATTGTGTATCGAGATGTTCACAGCGGGGTAGTCTATAGGTTTTCCTGTAGGTTAACGTCTTTGGGATGGAATTTATTCTTTTATGTCATAGAATCAAAGGTGAATTATTTCCTTGTTATAAGTGACTCACTCGTTATCATTTCATGTTTGACTTGTGAAATGAAAATGTTTTTTTTCTTGCAACACCCACTCATAAGAGGTTGGTTGATATTTAAAGGTACACAATCCGATTCGATGGTCCCCATATCATCAGATTCCAACAACAACAACATTTCTTGAAATTCCGCTTAAGTTATCAGAATCCATTAATTGCCAAAAAATAAAGCTAACCACTGTCAACTATAGTACAAAAGTTTTATATATCCGCATTTGTTTCAATGCAATTTGGTATCAAGAGTATGTCAGTCGGCATTGGTCAAATATTTGCTAGGTCGCTAAATGTTCGAGGTGATGAAAAATAACAGATTTAAAAACACGAAATCTGATAACTCTGGGCTTTGATGGGTGGGTTCCTCAACTCAAATATAATATTTTTTACCCCGAAGCCGAAGAAATAATAATTTAGGGGTGTTAAATCAGATTAGGTATCTTAAACGATAAGGTCACTTTTGGGTGCAATGGTATATCCACTCTGTGTGACATTTCAAACTCAAATTTATCTGAGTTGATCCAGTTGAAACATGTCCTTTTAATTAATAAGTCAGATAGTGAAATCTTACTCTTTAATAGTTCTCGAATTTTATTAAATTAGGTTGTTAAATCATTCTGTTGAAATCTTGTCATAAATATCAAATTTCAAATTTGGCATTTATAATTTTAGTACTATTTCAATACTTATATAAAATTGGTTTCCTTGCTACTTTTCGTTTGAAGTTTATATGAGAAAAATGACCCAGATTTAGAAAGCCAGAATGTCTACATGGCTTTGTAGGATTACAATAAACCATATAATACTATAATACTGTTTGATGATTATGCGTGTGGTCTGCAATAAGTGCTTGAATCTGGTTATGAGAAATCAGTTGGAACTCTGTCAAGTGCCTATCTAGGATAGTAGTAGGAGGGGTGTGACTATATATTGTGGGGGGGGGGGGGGTCCTGGCATGATCTACTGGATCAGGGGCATATTGTGAGAACCAGAGTTGGGGTTAGCTTTGTGAGAGGGTAACAACACTGGGGTAATTTTTTTCATTTTTAATTCTCCGGGAGTGAATCTGGGGCCAAGCTAAAACATGCCATGCTTGGGACTTAACCCTTTGAGTGCCAGGTCGATTTTTGTATCAACCCATATACCCTGTGCCAATGCATTCTCTTATATATGCGAGTCGACCATAGGTCGCCTCGCATATATAAGAGAATGCATTGGCCTAACAATTCTTCTTCTTTTTTTTTTATTTAAATTTTTTTTAAATTTTAATGATTTATTCTTATATTCTTTAACAGACTTATTTTGTAGGTTTAGGGCCGATGAGATCGGCCCCTGGCACTCAAAGGGTTAACTATAATGGGATATTTAGACAATTTGTTCATAAAAAAATTCCACTAAATCAACTGTCTGCTTAGTCTCTAGGGATTCACAGAACATTGTAGGTTATCCATTACCCTGCAGGGAGCCCCACACATATATAGAAGCATATAGAAGAGTGTCGTCTGCTCATGTTTGTCTGGGGGCTCTGTATGGGTGAAATTATAAAATTGTTAAAGAATACAAGAAAAAATTATTAAAATTGTAAAATATTGTTAGGCCAATGCATTCTCTTATATATGCGAGGCGACCTATGGTCGACTCGCATATATAAGAGAATGCATTGGCACAGGGTAAAAAAATGTCTCTTCTACAGTAATGCCATAAATAATCGACTCCCTTAACCACAGCAGAATTATGGGTAACTTTTCATGATTTAGTCGGAAACATGGGAGCTTTCCAATGAATGGCAACAAGCCATATTTCCGAATAAATCCTGAAAAGTTACCCATAATTCTGCTGTGGTTAAGGGAGTCGATTATTTAGGGCATTACTGTACATGTCTACAATTAATACATGAATGTTCTTACCTGGGGGGGGGGGTGGAGGCACAAACACATTTTAGTGCCCCCCCCCCCCCCATAGCTACATGTATGCCCCTGAACTCTGTACCACTATTACAGCTAGCAGTATCGTGTATTCCCCGTTATCTCAGTTTATTGAGGCAGAAAACAGAAGTTATTTTCTTGTGGTCATATTACTCAATAGGGGAGTGTTCCAACCACTCAAAACATGCCAGCCCCAAATGAGTTTATTTATTCTGTACTTATCTACAGACTCTTGAATAAATCTTGATTTAATGCTAAACACAGAGCTGCACTGGGTCAAGATTATATTTCCTAAATCTTGAGTTAAGTTGTAGGTGTACACCCTATACACTTAGAAATGGTTTCAATACCAATGCATAAATAAACTAACCATCTAGGACATCGCCATGTCTGTTAGTTACGCAAGAATGACCTAACATGATTGGTGCTTCAGATTGCTCTAATTTTAGAGGTACGTAATCGCATCTTTCGTTTTTTCTGCCAAAAAATATGTCTAAAGCTAAGAAACTTTAAAGATACATAATCCGAATTATCTAATTCTTTGGATTTGGGGGTAAAAAATATTTGATTCAAGTCGAGGAACCCACCCATCAAAGCTCATAGTTATCAGATATAAATTTTTGAAATATTTTATTTTAACCACCTGGAATATTTAACGGCCTAGCAAATATTCAACGAGCTGACGGACATACTCTTGATACCAAATTGTGTTGAACAGAATGTTGATAAAACGCATGTTTTAGAAAATTTTATACTAGAGTTGACGGCAGTTAGCATAATTTTTTGGTAATTAACCCTTTACCCAACAAAACCGGCCAAATAAAGCTTCAACAGCCTAAAATATCTTCGGTCTGTCTCAATAGAACCATACAAATATGGATATCATTGGAACCGGCTCCTTGACCACATTGTGATAGTTACAGTTATGCCCTGTGCCAATGCATTCTCTTATATATGCGAGTCGACCATAGGTCGCCTCGCATATATAAGAGAATGCATTGGCCTAAACAAATCTTTTTTTAACACTTTTTACCATTTTTTCTTACATTCTTTAACAATTTTATAATTTTTAATGTGTTAAGCCAATGCATTCTCTTATATATGCGAGGCGACCTATGGTCGACTCGCATATATAAGAGAATGCATTGGCACAGGGCCCTTCTGTTGGGTAAAGGGTTAATATATTCTGATAACTAAAATGTCTTTTGGAGTAATTTTGTTGTTCGAATGAATCTGATGATACGGGGACCATATTTTAGGCCTGTTCTTCAGTCTGCTTATGACTTGGGGGGGGGGGGGGGGGGGGGGGGGGAGGGGTGATGGCAGTCTTCTATAGTTTCCAATATAGTAATGCCCTAAATAATCGACTCCTTAACCACAGCAGAATTATGGGTAACTTTTCAGGATTTAGTCGGAAATATGGCTTGTTGCCATTCATAGGAAAGCTCTCACTGAGATCTTTCCAATGAATGGCAACAAGCCATATTTCCGACTAAATCCTGAAAAGTTACCCATAAGTCTGCTGTGGTTTAGGAGTCGATTATTTAGGGCATTACTGTACTTGGAATTGCAGTATAAGAATTTACTTTCTGGATTATGTCACTTGACATTTGCTGGTTAGATAGCTGCCATCACCTGATACCCACTAACATCCTGGACACAGATGATCCCTTCACTGACTGGTACCTGTCAATAATGTCGCCACCTGGTGTGTGGGTCCTGTCATACTTACTTCACCCTGTGATAAGGTACCAGTCTACCACAGACAAGTATTCCCAGTGCTACTATTAGCATATCCTTAATGAAGCCTGCTAATTAATAACTGAAACTTAATGTATTGTCTGTCATCTGGCTTGGCCTGGTTTTCAGGAACTCTCCACCTGGGGAGTCCCCTCAGATAAGACAGGGTAGTAAACCATGATTGGGCTGACAATTAAAGCCACCCAGAGTGATTACCAATTGATTAGGTTTGCCCTGATTAATTACCCTATCATGGACAGTTTACTAAGATAACCAGTTTTATGGTCAGTTAACCTAAAGCCATATCAAATTAACCTAGGATTTGGTCCATGAAGGAAGTGTTTGATTATTATTGGATGTGATGGTTCTG
Source organism: Siphonodentalium dalli (assembly GCA_032622095.1). Taxonomy (NCBI): domain Eukaryota; kingdom Metazoa; phylum Mollusca; class Scaphopoda; order Gadilida; family Siphonodentaliidae; genus Siphonodentalium; species Siphonodentalium dalli. Next base: position 261,947,561 of record CP136061.1, on the reverse strand, counting down.
AAGCTGGTTGCATATGGAATATATAGTTGGTGAGTAAAAGTTTCTCACGTTTTTGTAAACTGGCACCAGAATTTAAATTTTTCTCTGGTGAGTAAAAGTTTTCTCCAGTGGACAACACTGTATTGTAAAGGTGAACGAAGCTCATTTTCTCATTTGTTTTCCTCCGTTGTTTTGAAAAGGCTGTCTGTATTTATATTTTGATTAATTCACTCCAATCCTTAATGCAATAATCTAACTTGGTCTGTTAAGTTTTAAAAATGACCATGAGGGAGATTTTTGCGGAGTTATGCCCAAATATGCTCATGTTCGAAAAAATGTTTTTCCATCTTTTTCCAACTTGGTATCTATCTTGGCACTGATGTTATTGATGGGTTGGCACCAATGCACAAAATATTCTTTTCTTTTTTTTTTGGTCGGTCAGGTTCTCTAACAAAGCTGTAAATATAAAGCCATCTGTGTTTGGTATTTTCCAGATTTCAACAACTCCCTTTAAATCTATTTTTTTCTGAACAGGCGCCATTTATCAAGCATTAATTCTGGAATTTGACGCATTTATGCGGAAACCACAAAAGGCATGTCAGTATTCTATCGGAGGTGATAATCACTTTCGTAAATGGAAGATGGATGTTGTTGAGAGAGTTAGTTCCCCTGATTTCAATCAGAACATGCATTATGGTAATCTCAAGCCAATTGTCTCACGCAATTCTTTCTCACAAATCGTGATCTAACCCTCACGTCGTAGAACAATGTCACGCTTACAGAAAGATGGATGACTTTTAATTAATTTGAAATTCTGATGAAAAATTAGATTTCAGTGACATTTCAGTCAACAAGAAGATTAAAAACCATGAGAATTGGTGATCGTGTGTCGCAATCGTTATTAAAAACATGACTATAGAGATATTAATGGGATTTTCGACTTGTAAGAATTCTCGGGTTACGCGACCCAAATGGCTCAATGTTGCGGTGAAACACATTTATGGTGAATCATGTAATCTCGTATTCAGAAACGATTTATTCAATCCATACAGAGAGCGGAATTCACACTCTTATAAATTTCTTATGGCTTCACTCACATCTGTTAGTGACAATTAATTGCATCTCGCTTGGATTTGAGCATGAATTTATCACGATCTTATCTCCTACCAATCCATAACTTCTGTTCCGTATTCGATCAAATTACATATTCAAATTGAAATATTCACATATTAAGTTTTTTTTAAATCTATATGTTAAAACGTTTTTTATGTAAATATGCCTTGTTGCCATTCATCGGAAAGCTCTCCCCAAGAGCTTTCCAATGAATGGCAACAAGCCTGAAAAGTTACCCATAATTCTGCTGTGTTTAAGGAGTCGATTATTTAGAGCATTACTGTACCTCGAATCAGGTTGCATTCAAGTCTGAGTTTAGTGTGCCTGTCATTTGCAGAATGAGGTCCCCAGCATAGCAGTATCATCACCAAATTCCCCATCTGGGGATCTCATGCTACATGGCCTCATCTACATGGACATAGTTTCTCTATATCGCCAAATTGGCAGATGACACATAATCAAAGTTCCCAATGGATGTACATCACAATATTCACCATTTGGGAACTTCAGAATGGGTCCCCAGAGGGTGAGTTTGGTGATGCCAGCCCGCTATGTGGGATAGCCTCACTAAATTCACCCTCTGGGGACCTCATTCTTCAAATGACAGACACACTAAACCAGGCTTGTTGTTAATGAAATTAATACTCTGCCCATAGCAACAACCCACTACCATCTATGCTGTATGGCAACTTTAATGCCTCCTATAAATACATAGGAAAAGGCTTGATTAGATATTTCTCAAAATGAGAGAGATTGCAGTAGGGCGAAACTAACTAAAACCTATGGACCATGGTTCGTCCTGTCGGATTTGAGGCCTTCCTGCCCAGCACTATTTTCAGTATTGCTGTATGTAAGTTAGTTACGAATAACATAAAAACCTGACCGACTAAAAAAAATTGAATCTTTTGATAAAAATTAAATAGTGAAATCTCCCCTGCCCGGCTATCTTCCTGCCTCTTGCTGTATACATAATCACTATATACACATGTAAGTTAACATTGTCTTGTGAATTGCCATGAAGAACTGATGTCTTCACTAATAGCATAATAATGAAATAATGAAATCTCCCCTGTGTGCTGTGTTTCTGTGTGCCCCTGAAATACGTAATCACTATATGCACATGTAGGTTAGTTATGAATAACATTGTCTTGTGAATTGCCATGAAGAACTGATGTCTTCACTAACGACATGTCTTCACTAACGACATAACCGTGAAATGTTCTTTCATTATTGAGTCAGACTGTTTGTCAGCTTTCTTTAGTATACTCATCAAACGAAAACGTCAAGACATCAGACCCACGTTGTAATGGTAGATTATTATACTTGGAGGCTTGCCACATTTGTGACATCTTCATGAGTCAGAAATTCTTGGAACATTTCCTCACAAAACTGACACCAACCAATTAACGGCAATAATTTAATTACCAAAATCATGCCATACGAACCAATATGTCATATTTTATGGCTCGTTTTCTCATTCCCATCATGCAACAAATACATGTTTCTTTGCATTTGAAAACAACCATTTCCTGCGCAGTTATTTGCTGTCTGCCTTTGAGGCACGCAGTGTGCACAAACGATGGACCCTGATTGAAAGAAAACAAATGAGCTTCATTGTATTTTGTCAAACAACATAGAATTCTTGCATTCTCGGTCCTCCTAGCAGCTATAAGCATGTAGTAGTTAAACGGAGGAGCTAACATTTCCGCTATTTCCCTGGGAGCGATGTGAGTGGAGTGCTTTTGTAATGGAGCATTCAGACGTTGTTGATTTAATCAGGGCATCGGAGAGTTGTATTTGGTCATCAGTTGGTTTGACCCTTCCTGTTTGTGAAGAGATTGCTGACAGTATGAAAATTAGTTTGTTTCTCCACTGGTACGACTAACCGAATCATTATCAACTCAAGTAATTTTCTCTTAACATTTACTAGTAGTTATCTGATTGGGTTTTTTTTTAGCGTTATGATTGCTAAGGCACATTTCTAGCTTTAATAAGGAAAATTTTATTGAGACTCCAAACTTAATTAGCTACAAGCAAAGAAAGTAGGAATTTTTATAAGGATTTGACATGTGGCATCCATATTCTGTTAAATACCCACAATGCTAAAACAACATATAAGAGATTGCACTGGCTTACAAGGTCATGGTAAATATTTTTAGGCTAATGTATTCACTTATATATGGGAGACTTGATAAAGAAAGGGGTTTGGCAACCGAGCAACGAACTCTTAAATCGAGTACAACTAAAAAGGAACATATATGGTGTAACGTACAAATAAACATGATTGATTGATTGATTGATAAGGTAATTCACTGTAGGTGAAGGTCCCAACTCGAAATTGCATGCTTTTCTGTCACTTATCTGAGCCGATATCACAACATTGAATTAATTACCCAGGAGAAATTCCATAATTGTGAGCGACGCAAAGCAAAATCGATCACAAAGTCACTAAAAATCGTGAAATTTTGAGTTAGAACCTTAATTCACCTGAAGGTTTTGTACTGGTGGAATATGATCTCTACGGGCTTGAGCCAGAGTAGAGTTCCATGACATGATCTGGGAATGAATGGGTTAAATACATTAAGAATACCTAACAGCCTCGTTCACTGTATCACTGTAAGTACAGAGGGAGTAAACATGCGGACAATGTGGCTCGTATTATGAGAATACTATCGTGCAATTCCCCAATAAATAGCGCAGAAGAAAAACTAGGTATTGGTTATCGAGGTGGAATTATTCCTATATCAAAAACAAATGGCAACCAAATTGTGATGCACGTTTGATGAATGGCCTGATGGGATTGGTCTGAAAGCCAAATCGTGTTCACGATTGTGGCTTCTAATGCAAAGCCAGGAGCAGAAATCAAGACAAGATGTGATCTTCAAGCCTGATTTTAGTGTGCCTGTCATTTGCAGAATGAGGTTTCCGGAGGGTGAATTTAGTGATGCTATCCCAGGCTAGCATCACTAAATTCACCCTCTGGGGACCTCATTCTGCTATGGCCTCAACTGCTATGGGAGACATAGACTCAGAATAAAGTTTCCAAATGGTGAATATTGTGAGGTATACCCATTGGGAACCTTGATTATGCAATGTGTCTTCTGCCAATTTGGGGGAATAGAGAAACTAAACTAAAAAAAATATATTATCAATGTGAAAAAGTTTCTATAGAAATTTGATAATAATGAAACTTTCTGGAGAAGATGAGGCTTAAGCAGAATGAGGTCCTCAGAGGGTGAACTTAGTGATGCTAGCCCACTATGCGGGATAGCGTCACTAAATACACCCTCTGGGGACCTCATTCTGCAAATGACAGGCACACTAAACTCAGGCTTGATGATCTTATGTGTGTAACGTGACTGGTTGCAATTCTGTCATGTTCAATAGCTTTCCTAGTGTAGCATGCTCATCTATCAGACAGAGATTTATACTGCCTGACATACCTTTGATTAACATTATATACTAGGATCGCAGCAAATAACAGTACGGCAGCAAATCACTGGGTAACAAGCAATAACATTAAATATATGTATGTTCCCTGTATGCTGTACAAAGGTGGTACAGCTAATAATGATAAATCATGCTGGTACTACTGGGCCACCCTTACCTGAGATTAGTGTGCCTGTCATTTGCAGAATTAGGTCCTCAGAGGGTGAATTTAGATGCTATCCCACATAGCGGGCTAGCATCACAAAATTGACCCTCTGGGGACCTCATTCTGCTTTAGGCCTCATCTTCTTTGGAAAGTTTCTTTATTATCAAATTTCTATAGAAAATTCTTCACATAGATTCTATTTCTTTTTTAGTTCAGTTTCTCAATGTCTCCCAAATTGGCAGACGACACATTGCATAATCAAGGTTCCCAATGGGTGTACATCACAATATTCACCAATTGGGAACTTCAATCTGAGTCTATGTCTCTCATAGCAGATGAGACCATTCAGAATGAGGTCCCCAGAGGGGGGATTTGATGATGCTAGCCTGCTATGTGGGATAGCGACACTAAATTCACCCTCTGGGGACCTCATTCAGCAAATAACGGGCACTATAATCAGGCTTGATGCCACCACTACCAAAAGGTTATATACCCCACATCAAGCCTTGAAATAAGGTGTCTGTCATTTGCAGAATGAGGTCCCCAGAGGGGGAATTTAGTGATGCTACCCCGCATAGTGGGCTAGCATCATCAAATTCACCCTCTGGGAACCTCATTCTGCTGAGGTGTAAGCAGAATGAGGTCCCCAGAGGGTGAATTTGGTGATGCTAGCCCGCTATGCGGGGTAGCATCACTAAATTCACCCTCTGGGGACCTCATTCTGCAAATGACAGACCCCTTATTTCAAGGCTTGGCCCACATTATACCAAGGTGGTTTTAATTGGAAAATTAGGTGATTCATTAGATGCTTTTTTGTTAGCTTTAGATAAATATACTAGTCATTTATAAACCAAACTATTATTCTATTTCATTATTAATATAATAGTATTTATTAAGTTTTCTGAAGAACATTTGTAAATGAGCATTGGGTATTACCGGTATGTAGGTTTGGGGATAATATCTATATGAGAGTATATATATAAAATATATAAAAGAGTAGATCTGTCAGGATCTGTCCACAATTTTTCTCCAAGACCCATGGACCGATTTCAACCCTGGTGGATGTTATAATACCCTTAGTTTTTCAAAATTTTGATTTAAACAAAAATTTCTTGTTAAATTAAGCAAGAAGTTCAATGTAAAAAATAGTTTGTTCTTTTTTAAGTCAAAATGTTTAAAAGATCAAAAGAGAGTCTATTTCAGCTGGTCTTTTCATATTAAATCGGTATTTTATGTACCATCAGACTCCAGTCTACAGTAGAGGGTGAATTTGTTAATGCTAGCTAGCCCACTGTGTTGAGATTTCCCTCTACCATATACCTTCAATGGTATTGGACCCTTGGTTCTCTAAGTAGACTTTATACCACTGGTTCACATTCCTTAATCTCAGAACAGAATGATAGTTAAATAATACTGTGAATCTTGTATCCATCCTATGATTCCGTGCAGATATCTATCATGTGTTGTACACTTGTGTGGGCGAGTAATCACTTCTTCATGATCTCTGCATGCTGTCTGTTTACTTCCCTTCTCTATTAGCCTACCTGATGTTACGACCCCCTTATTACATGCACATTTCTTTAGTATTGGTTACATCAACTAGAATTGGGTTGAGATGAGTTTATAGATGTCTCATGCTGTTACGACCCCCTTATTACATGCACATTGCTTTAGTATTGGTTACATCAACTAGAATTGGGTTGAGATGAGTTTATAGATGTCTCATGCTGTTACGACCCCCTTATTACGTGCACATTGCTTTAGTATTGGTTACATCAACTAGAATTGGGTTGAGATGAGTTTATAGATGTCTCATGCTGCTATTTCAGGGTCAGATCTAGTTGGAACGTGACTTCCACAGGGGCGCAGCTAGAGCAAAAGCTTTACAAATGCATAATTTACATAATTCTCACCCCCCCCCCCCCCCCCCCCCCCGACCAACATTAGTTAGGAAATCCAAACAATAAATAGCAGGGCTTCAATCTTTATAAAACACTGAATCAAACTTCACTCTCGATAGGTCTTTATATTCCCTCAACTTTCAAGACGTCAATGCTGTGCCCAACCAGCCCAACATACGGAAATGTGCCTAAAACAGATACGAAAATGCACTTTCTGTCATTTGCATAGCCATATGTGACCTGCCATATCAAATCCAGTCGTAAGTCGGGATTTTTTTACCCTGTGCCAATGCATTCTCTTATATATTCGAGTCCACCATAGGTCGCCTCGCATATATAAGAGAATGCATTGGCCTAACAATTTTTTATCATTTTTTTAAAATAAATGTTTCTTACAATTTTTAGGACATAAAATAAAAAACATCCATTACCCTGCAGGGAGCCCCACACATATATAGAAGTCTATAGAAGAGTGTCGTCTGCTCATGTTAGTCTGGGGGTCTGTATGGGTGAAAATATAAAATTGTTAAAGAATACAAGAAAAAATTATTAAAATTGTAAAAAATTGTTAGGCCAATGCATTCTCTTATATATGCGAGGCGACCTATGGTCGACTTGCATATATAAGAGAATGCATTGGCACAGGGTAAACAAATCGCGACTTACGACTGGATTTGATATGGCGGGTCACATATTTATATATTACTGAGAATAATACATGGATTAGTATCTTGGAATCAATCATTCTCCGAAATTCATTGTAGAGATTAGAGAATTCAAGTTTTTTTAACTTCAAATTTCAAAATGTTCTGCTACCAGGACAAACAATGGTTCACCGTGATGTGCCAAAATTAGACCAATCTCTTAAAACCCTTTCATGAAGGAAGCTGCCCTGGTGCAGCACTAAAGATCTGTGCCAGTGCATTCTCATAACTATAAGCGAGTCCCCAATGTATATGACAATACACTGACTTACAAGGTCAAGGTACATATTGTTAGGCCAATGTATTCTGTTATATATGTGAGGCTCCCTATGGGAGACTTGCATATATAAGAGAATGCATTGGCACAGGTTTTTATTTCGCAAAATTTCAAGAAGCTGCAGTCATGGAAGGGTTAAAAAACGTGACTCTCGTGACTTTGTATGGTGGACCTCTTGCTATAACTCCTCGACAAACACTCTATTTGCCGAAATCATCTGCATGTTTACAGGTCGCTGACTGCTTTATCGACAACAAATAGGGCTAACATGTGACTAATCTCCGAAGCTATTAACCAAATTAAAACTTTTCAAAACATTTTATTGGCTTGATCCAAATTTAGGGATTATATTGTCAGAAGTTTTTATTACCATTTCTATCCTGATTAACTCAGGGCACCAATCAATGTTAATGGTGATGGGTAAATCTCGGTGCTTTGACGGAGAGTCATGCGCGTGACCTCGCAAACATTAAAATCACAGCCACACACTCACCACTTGGGATCATTTTCTATTATTGCAGATCAGGTTCAAATAGTTGGATTTGATTTCTGCAGCAATTTTAATAATAATTCCTCAGTGTCCTGTATAAAATTTTATGGTGGTGTATTTTGGGAACTTTGAGTCTTGGTCGTAAAATTTTATTGCAAGCATTTGGTTTCTTGATTCAACATCTGTATGCATATTGTGGCCCATGATTCAGATGGGACCAACAGTAAAATCTCTAGATGGGGAGCCTGTGGTTAAACAGCGCTGTCCTTCAACCCGCAGATTAATTGCCACTTGGGCTGATTAGGGTGTGAATTTACACCATGTGACCAGAACCGGGGGGGGGGGGGGGGGGTGTAACTTGGATATGGACTCATGGCATGGGCATATTAATCCTGTTATGACTGCTTCCATAAATGTTGTGAAAACCCTGTGGCAATTCATCGTTTGATATATGTGAGTCTCCCTTAGTGAGCCTCGCATATATAAGAGAATATATTTAGCCTAACAATATTTACCTTGACCTTGTAAGCCAGTGCATTCTCTTATATATGTGAGGTTCCCTTTGGGAGAATTGGCACAGGGTTTTCGCAACACAATATTTATTGCTGCACCAGCACGGCTCCCATCATGAAAAGGTTATATTTAATGTATTGCCATTGGAAAGAAAGCTGCGCCTGTTTTCTCTTTATTATTAATTTCACCATGATCCAACTTAGATGTATGTTAATTTTTCTTCAGTGATGTTCTTATCCATGGACAACACAACCATGACTAATAAATGTGAAACATACATTGTCACTCAAGTAACATTGTAAACAAATGACTATCTTGGGCAGGTTTTATCAATCCACTGCTTGGATTTAATATTTTACTGTAGTAGACAAAAATTAGTCACCAAATTAAACTTTGTTTTTGTTTGCCAAGGTTACCACCCTCAGAGATTTTATTTATGATCACTCAATAAGTCAGTATTTCTCGGTGGGCATGATGTAATGTGCCTTATCATTGGGGATATTCCAGGACCCTTGGTGCAAACTCTGCTTATACTAGTTTCACCAACATGGCAATTATTCTGTGGCTAGCATATGGACCTGTTGAACGACATCTGTCATCTATTAAGAATTCTCACACAACATTGGGTAATCTGTCCAGCAGGAAAAAAAACTCTTCCTGGGCGACCTCATATGTCAACTGTCAATATCAACTGTCAAACTTTAGGTGCTGAATGAGACCAGGTCCCTAATCTCTCCCACATTTCATCACCTCCGTATTATTTCCTTGTTCTGTATACAGGATCTATTGAGAGGGCTGCCCTATTTTCTTTGTATAATGATCCCCATAAAAGATTTGTATGTTTGCGTGAGCTAATTTGTACCACATTTTATGAGGAGGCCATATGTGCATTCTTTTGAGTTTTATCTCGGAATAATTTTTTTTACCATCTATTGCCTCATTCTGGGCATAGTTTTCATTGCAATGTAAATTGTTTTCACTGCCCAAGCTAAGAATAATATGGATTGTGTTAACAGATACCGTATCTATAGTACATATGAACAAAGAACTCTATTGTAATAAATTATGCAATAATAACCTGCTTGAAATAAAGAAGAGGAAGAGTAATATATAGAGGATCTCACATGAGTTTCTAGTTTATACGGAATTTATCAACCGAGTTCACTAAATTTGATTTGAGCCGAGGTTTACCGAGGGTCAAATAGAATTTAGAGGACGAGGTTGATAAGTTACGTATAAAATAGGACGAGTGTGAGATATCTTTTATCACATGATCAAATAAACCCGAAGCAACGCGAAATATTCATCGAAAACAACAATCATAAACTACAGCGATCGCAAGTTATTTAAGAACGCCGTGACGTCATCGCACGCGCTGATATTAAACGTGTCTATTACCGATAATTATGAAACTGCTTTTATGGCCGAATTATGTGATAAAAGTATATTCCGCTGTTATCCTCAAATTTTCATTTTATTACCATGTTGTTTACATTGTACACAGAGCACATGGTGTATTTTGCATGAGTTCATCCCTGGCTCAAATTCATTCATGTGTTGCATAATTATAATATGCATAATAGGAGATGGCCCCATAATTATAATATGCATAATAGGAGATGGTCCCATAATTATAATATGCATAATAGGAGATGGTCCCATAATTATAATATGCATAATAGGAGATGGCCCCATAATTATAATATGCATAATACGAGATGGCCCCATAATTATAATATGCATAATAGGAGATGGCCCCATAATTATAATATGCATAATAGGAGATGGCCCCATAATTATAATATGCATAATAGGAGATGGCCCCATAATTATAATATGCATAATAGGAGATGGGCCCCATAATTATAATATGCATAATAGGAGATGGCCCCATAAATGGCTGGATTACCTCTTTCCGTAGACATTGTGTTAATTTCTGAAATAATTCAGCAAACAGAATACCGGAAAGTACCGGTATACTTGTGATGCAAATATTTTCTGAAAATATATTCAAAATTCGGCAACCACTTTTGAGACACACCCTAAATTAATTGCGCTTACAATTTATTTTCAAGTAGTAACATTCCCATTCATTCATTTGTCAGCTTTTTGTTGAATGTATTAACTAAACTTTTCTATAAATGTATGACTGGGAATCAATCCATATGATGTTTCTCTGCCTGAAACCTTCTATAAATAAAACATCCCTACAAATGAAAAGTGGACTATTCCAATGTATACTTTTATAACTGGTCGGAAGAATCTATTCAGGAATCAAGGGGTTAACATCTCAATCCTCCTCTATATAGAAGTTCGCGAGCTGCTCGGTGGCATTCACAGCTGACACTCAAGATTATCTCCCCTTCTGTCAAGAAATGTGCACATCACAACTGGAGAGAGAAGACATGACAGTGAAGACTGACAAGGAGAATTAGTTGTCGGGTTTTGAAATTAATTTCAGGAGCTGCTCTGGTGACATCCGCAACCCTTGAAATAGTGTGTCTGTCATTTGCAGAATGAGGTCCCCAGAGGGTGAATTTAGTTATGCTACCCCGCATAGCGGGCTAGCATCACCAATTTCACCCTCTGGGGACCTCATTATGCTTACAACTCAGCAGAATGAGGTTCCCAGAGGGTGAATTTGGTGATGCTAGCCCACTATGTGGGGTAGCATCTCTAAATTCACCCTCTGTGGACCTCATTCTTCAAATGACAGGCACACTATTTCAAGGCTTGGACATCCATACCTTTGTGTGCAATCCTTGAAATAGTGTCTGTTATTTGCAGAATGAGGTCCCCAGAGGGTGAATTTCGTGACATTATCTCACACAGTGGGCTAGCATCACTAAATTCACCCTCTGGGAACCGTAATCGGCTTAGGCCTCAACTACTATGAGAGAGCTAGGATCTGATTGAAATTCCCCAGTTGAAGTTGGTGATGTTCATCCATTGGTTGCCTAAATTTAGCATTTTATCTTCTGCAAATAAGGGGATATAGAAACTGAACAGAAGGGAAAAGTAACTAAAACAATGTTAATTTGAGACTAGATACTTCCCAGAAGATGAGGCTTAAGCAGAATGAGGTCCCCAGAGGGTGAGTTTAATGATTCTAGCCCGCTGTGCAGGGGGGGGGGGGGGGTGGGGGGCGGTGGTATCTCTAAATTCACCCTCTGGGGACCTCATTCTGCAAATGGCAGACACACTATTTCAAAGCTTGTCTGTGTGCAATCCAGGACCGATCAGATGCAGTCAGTGTAACTTAATTAATTATATTCTAATAACGAACGTGCAGTCATGAGAGGCCGTTATTCGATTTTACACAGAAGTGTCAACTCAGCAATTGAATTGGGCATCGAGAAATGAACTTGGGCATGCATTGCTCCCAAATATTGCATGATATCTTCCCAAGTGCCATTCAAGATGTTTTATGAGTTGGGAAATAATTTGTTTCGGAAAAACTGGTCGAATGTGCATATTTCTGTGTCCTTTGAGATTTGTTATGTGATTATACGAAGATTGGAATTGTCGACCCTTTACTGCTTGAGAGTGGATACCACAGATCCGACAAATTGGAAAAGAACAGCCTTCTTTAAAATCCAAATTATCAGTCTAAATACCAGTAGCTTGTAGTACCTGGTTCCATAGTAAGCAGCTAAATATTGTGAGAATTTAGGTAATTTTGACTGTTCAAATTTTCATTCCATAGTGGGGGACCAGCCTAGAGGACGACTTGGGAGACATCTCACTAAAATGTGCCATCTTGCCAGTTTTGTGCCAGGGAGAAGCAGGGACCAGCCTAGGGGGCGACGTGGGCGAAATAGTCGCCCTGTGTGGCCGCAAGTCTCCCTGAAATGACGTCAGGGAGAAGTGGATGTCTCCCTAAAAAAAAAATAATAATATTTTTTAGTTAAATTTTTAATCTCCCTGAAGAATTGGTGACTGGATGATCTACTGCTCAGCTTAACACTTCCAGTTTATCCTCACCCATGTAGAAAATCTATTGTGGACAATAATAACAGCTAAAACAATCAGTTCTAATGAATAGTTACTAGCGACAAATAGTCGCACTAACGCTCCACTTCTCCCTGGTAAGCCCTCACTTCTCCTTATTTTTCCAAGAGGGAGAAGTCACTTCTCCCTATATTTTGACCCTAGGCTGGTCCCTGGGGAGAAGTGACTTCTCTCTCACATAGAGGTTATTCATACATGTATGTCCCAAAGCATATGTGCTGATATTGGTGCTCTTACTAACTATAATGGCTTTATAGATGGGTTCTTGTGTTGCATAATACTTATTGGATCATAGAAGGGTGATGTTGGGGTGTAAATTGAACTTCAGCCATTGTTACTTCTCCCTGATAACGGTCCACTTCTCCCTAATATCCAAACAGGGAGAAGTGAATTCTCCCAATCTGAAACCTGATGGGTTATATTTATACTCATTTTCATTTTGAATTTGGTGACCCTAGCCTGTGGTATGGAATAGCATCACTAAATTCACCATCTGGAGACCTCCTTCTGCATTATGTCAGACACACTATAACCAGACTCACTCTAAAACATGAGCCAGATGAATACGATTTGCTAAACAGGAGCCAGATGAATACGAATTGTTAACCCTTTGAGTGCCAGGGGCCGATCTCATCGGCCCTAAACCTACACAATAAGTCTGTTAAAGAATATAAGAATAAATTATTAAAATTGTCAAAAATTGTTAAAAAAAAATAAAAAAATTGTTAGGCCAATGCATTCTCTTATATATGCGAGGCGACCTATGGTCGACTCGCATATATAAGAGAATGCATTGGCACAGGGTATATGGGTTGATAAAAAAATTGACCTGGCACTCAAAGGGTTAAACATGAGCCAGATGAATACGAATTGTTGTTGCCAAATATTAGCTAAATAGCAACCAATTTTAAGTATTTCTGAAGAATGTTTTGTCTGTTGAGTTTCCCTGGCATTTGAAGCTCCTCCAATCAGACCACAATCGGCTAATTTAACGAGGCAGCCCAATAGTAATTAGAAGGATTTAATGTTCTTGTAAATATAGCATTGTTAAAATTGTTTGTGCATTGTATGTCAAATTAGATTAGAAAAACTATTTTCAATCTTGGAATGTGGTATCTGGAAGAAAATCTTAACATGTGTGGATTGGAAGTTTACAATATGTGCAATTTTCTTTCTCATATCCTCAGTGAGAGTACTGGTATCTTTCTGAAACAGGATTTGTGGCATTGTTATTTGTGAGAATATTACGTTATAGTAACATTCAGCATACAGTAATGCCCGAAGTATATGACCCTTTAACCACAGCAGAATTATGGGAATTTTTTTTAAGGATTTAGTCTGAAATATGGCTTGTTGCCATTCATTGGAAAGCTCTCCAAGAGCTTTCCAATGAATGGCAGCAAGCCATATTTCAGACTAAATCCAGAAAAACTTCCCATATTTCTGCTGTGGTTTAGGGGTTGATTATTTAGGACATTACTGTATGTCCTGGGTGTTACATATGTACAGGTTCAGTTCAATTTCAGAGACAAACAGAATTGTTTGACACACAGAATTGTTTGACACACAGAATTGTTTGACATACTGAATTGTTTGACATGCAGCTTCTTCTGTTGTTGCGATAAATGTACCGGGGTATATTAAAGGGTAAAAATTTGTGTTTGGAGATTAGATTTTTGGAGAACATTTAATTCTCAATTCAGATATAATACCTTGAAACATGGAACTCTAATGAAATAATCAAGTTTCTATTATTCACCCAAACGACAAAGGTAAAGGTAATCTGTGAAACACAGATACATCTCATCTATTCCAATGTGCATTTTTTCAGTTAAATGGAAATCCATTCATGATCCAAAGGATTAATTTTGAATTCTCTCCCTTCATTATCCCTCAGCACTTGACATTTTAGCTTAGTTACTTCCCTTGATCCCTGAAAATCGTAGGTAAAAACAAAATAACCCAGTCAGTCACTATCTGTTGCACTTCACACCTGGATTTGTTTGACACCTGAAATCACCTGTCTCGTTAAGAACACTTATTTTGGTGGAATGCCAACATATTGAAATACATCCCTCATCTTGTACCCCTAATTAGTTAAATCTTATTTTGATCTCCCTATTGCATGCGTTATTTATGGAATGTTGTTTTAGTATTGTGGGTATTTAACTTAATATGGACGCCACATGTCAAATAGCCTTATAAAAATTCCTACTTTCTTTGCTTATGATCATGTTTCTATAGCTAATATGGGAACTTTAGTCCCAACAAAATTTTCCTTATTAAATACAAAGTTGAGAATCAGTGCTCATATCTTACATATAGAAACGGGCAGATATACAGTTCCGATAACAAAAGTAGAAAAAAGAACTTGTGCTTTTTGTGCAAATGAAAAAGAAGATGAATCTCACTTCATGAGTAAATGCCCAACTTATAATAACATTAGATACAAATTTAATATATTTCATATCGGTGGTATGAGATATGATCTCAAGTCTCTTCTCAACCCTAACTCAAAATATGCAACAAATCAAATTTGCCTATATATAAAGCAGTCCTTAGACAAACGTAAAATATAATTTATTATCACCTTAGAAAAACCTCTCTGATACATTTATCAGTGTAACTTTAAAGATTACGTCACTAAAATAACTTCTGATAACCTCTAACCCACAACGCTAGTATATTTAATCCATATAAATATCCTAAATATCGGTTGTGTTCATTATGTCTATATTTATTTTATTTTTTAATCTTCATTAATGTAATACTATTATTGTTTGTTATTGGATAACAACTATATTGGCTTTCCGAATAAAATATTGAATTGAAAATACTCATTGATGAGTTACTGTACACATCCATCGGTAAGCCCAGAAGGGGGTGAATTGTTTTAGACAAAAACTTGGGACTTATCTTCGAGGACTGAAGGCTGCATGTTTATGCACTGTATTACCACCCTTGGACCCCTGCTAAGGTACAGCTCAGATTCACCCACATATAGCTGACATACATCTTGTAGTAACCTTCCTTGACGAGGGGGCTCAGGGTCAGCCGATTTCCTGTTGACTTATTTGGATAGGGCAGTAAGTCTCGCAGCATGTAGATTACTGTAAGTTTTGACCTTTTCGAATCCTTTTGTAATTCGGATGGAATTTATTTATTGTTGTAATGTCAGTATAATCTCCTGAATGATGGCCGCTCCACAGGGTAAATGTTGATTGTATCTATCCCTGAAGCTTGCCACTTAGATCAATTAGAGCGCTCGTTATATTAACCATTCCATGACTAGGGGCTGCTTTAAAGATCCTGTCGCAATGCATTCTCTTATATAATATGCGAGTCTCCCATAGTTATTGTGGTGGATTAACATTACCCTAATGTTTTTTTCATGGTTTTCCTGGGTTTTCAAGAAAATCTATTGAATTTTATGTCAAAAATGTTCATAAAAAAACACATTTTAATGTCTCAGAATTGGTTGATTTCGTAGTAATGTGTAATCTTACAGTTTATACAAAGACAATCAAAAGTAGACACAGACAATCTTGCAAATAAATATATGAAAAGCCATAAAGATATGTCAAAATAAAAAGCGGCCCTGTAGCTAACTATGACAGAGCGAATGTCAGTCTGATAGCACCTTTAACCCTTTCATGACACGAGCATTAAATATCCTGTGCCAGTGCATTCCCTTATATATGAGAGTCTCCATTAAGGAGCCTTGTACATATAAAAGAATACACTGGCTTACAGAGTCAAGGTAAATATTGTTAGGCCAATGTATTCTCTTACATATGCGAGGCTCCCTATGGGACCTCATTCTGCTTAGGCCTCATCTTCTCTGGAAGGTATCTTTATTATCAAAGAAACTTCTTTTGACCATAATTTCTTTTGGCTTGTAACCCCAACCAGACATTTACTTTTCTTTTGCATTATTAATAAGGGATCCTATATAAAAGCTAAGGTATTCTATATTAAGCTACAATATTCTATATAAAGCTTAATATATTGCACCTATCTGTGAACAAGCGAGGTCTCAGGAAGTTGTTGATAATAAGGGACCATCATGCGGTGCGGCTCATAGGATCTCATTCATTTACACTTCATTGGGTTTAATCTCGAGCACCTGTTAATGGTTTCATAACCTATTGTGGCTGATGACCATCTTAACAATGTAGATACGCCCGTAATGCATCAGGGTGCAATCTATTGGCATTGAGGAACAATTAACCAGCAAACATGAACAATGTAACGGCATTGACTTTATCATGGTTCATCAAGTGTAAAACCTAACGCTCCACTTACCTACACACTTATAAGTCTGCGGAAACAAGGGTCGTTGTGGAATCTTCTCAACGTCCAACAATGCCACTTAGGATCTCGTGAATAGAATTTACTGCCTGCTAAACCACGTCGACTCGTATCCGGTTCCCGTAATTAATGCGTTCTACAAATAATACTTGTCCCTTCCATTAATTGGAAATTTCGGAAAAAATGAGCCTAAAACATGCGATGTCAGGCCGGATTTTCTTAGAAATTAACAAGTGCATTATGGGAGATAATGAATGAGTCAATACCCACTCAATGGAGGACGAACTTGTCGCAATTGATTTAAGTCGAGAATTAAACGAGTTAGTTTGTCCACCATGTTCTTATTACCGGCGGTTGATGCTTTCGCGAGTATATAATCAGGTCACTTTGAGGGATGTTATTAAGGGTTAATCAGTGTGCGTTATTTTGCTGACTTAGCATGAGTTGCTTCTACTGCAGTCGTTCAGAATTCAGTAGTTTCCTCTATCGACTTCCAGAGTGAAGCCGGCACCAGCCTAGAAGTTTCAAAAGTGGGAGAAGTGGACTGTTTTCAGGAAGAATTATAAGTAATGGCGGCTGAAGTTCGATTTACACCCCAACCTTAAGCCAAAACAAAAAACTCTTTTTTCGATAACATTGGGAAAATTTTCCAGACAAGCAGGCAGGAATATATTTATTTTTTTGCAATTTTTTGTTTTTAACCCTTTACCCAACAGAAGGGCCCTGTGCCAATGCATTCTCTTATATATGCGAGTCGACCATAGGTCGCCTCGCATATATAAGAGAATGCATTGGCTTAACACATTAAAAATTATAAAATTGTTAAAGAATGTAAGAAAAAATATTTTTTTAGGCCAATGCATTCTCTTATATATGCGAGGCGACCTATGGTCGACTCGCATATATAAGAGAATGCATTGGCACAGGGCATAACTGTAACTATCACAATGTGGTCAATGAGCCGGTTCCAATGATATCCATATTTGTATGGTTCTATTGAGACAGACCGAAGATATTTTAGGCTGTTGAAGCTTTATTTGGCCGGTTTTGGCCGGTTTGTTGGGTAAAGGGTTAAACCTAAGTAATATAATAGTGTAGTCATGGTGCCATGGAATATGGTAGATCCATGTGTGTTGATATAACAGTGTAGTCATGGAATATGGTAGATCCATGTGTGTTGAAAATAAGCCAAGCATGAAGCATTGGATAAAAGCATGTTGTCACTTGAATTCATTCACTCTGCAGTAAGATCTCAACCAACATTTAGCTTAATTACCTGATTATTTTTGCTTTTGGGATTGGGAAAAACAATAAATATTCACATTGACACTCTAACAGGTAACTATATAGACTTTATTTCTGGGGGAAATTGAAAAAAAAAATTAAGGCAGGTAAGAAAATCTCAGCCAGGCAAGGTATCGGAAACAAAGAGGCTTTTTTTTTTGCCTAAGTCCTCTAGATTTGAGTTGAAATAACATGTCAGGAGAGTCAGTCTTTCCAATTCCTCCGCTTCTATGATCCAATAAGTATTATGCATCATCAAGAGACCATTCATGAAGCCATTATAGCTGTAAGTGAGTAAGAACACCACTATAATCAGTAAATATACTTTAAATATGGTTGGGATTTATGCATACTGGTATATGAGCGAGAAGTCACTTCTCCCTGGAACATAAATAGGTAGAAGTGGCTCATTTTAGGGAGAAGATGTCTCCCAAGACGCTTTCTCTGGGCTGATCCCTGTAGTGAAGCCACAGCAATATACCATATAATAGTATAAATAAGGCCAAAAAAAAAACTCTTTGTTTCCGATATCCTGCCTGGCTGAGATATTCTTACCTGTTAGAGTGTCAATGTGAATATTTATCGTTTTTCCTCCAATCCCAAACGCAAAAATAAGTCGGTTATTAAGCTCAAAATTGTAGATCCAATGCTTGGCTCATTTTCAATACACATTGATCTACCATATTCCATTGGACCGTGACTACACTATTACATGTATATCACCTTACGGCTGAAAGGTTTAAAAAAAAAAATTGTAAAATAATAAAAAAAACCTACCTGCCTAGCTGTCTAGAAAATTGTCCCAATGTTATCTGAAACAGAGAATTTTTTTGTTTTGGCCTAACTCTTATCATACAGTTACACCAGAATTTTTTATCATTAAGGGCCGACTCTGGTATGGGAATCTGAATAGGTTCAAAATTTGTATCTCATATATCAATGGAAATTTATTCATAAAAGATATTATCCAATTTTCATGATCACCAAACATCAAAGACACATAATGTACTTTGTGGTTATGAGTAAGATGAGGTCTTTGTTGACCCATTCACAACGGAGGTTAAATTGTCAACCAGAGAACCACCCTTTGGATAGCCATTTGTTCATTTATAAATTATAGGGAAGTTTACATAATTCACAAGCTAGAGGCTTGATTTAGAGGCGAGATCGCTCTTAACCCTTTACCCAACAAAACGGCCAAAAACGCCCGAATAAAGCTTCAACAGCCTAAAATATCTTCGGTCTGTCTCAATATAACACCATACAAATATGGATATCATTGGAACCGGTTCATTGACCACATTGTGATGGTTACAGTTATGCCCTGTGCCAATGCATTCTCTTATATATGCGAGTCGACCATAGGTCGCCTCGCATATATAAGAGAATGCATTGGCCTAAAAAAAAAATCTTTTACCATTTTTTCTTACATTCTTTAACAAGTTTTTAATTTTTTCTTACATTTTTTTACAATTTTTTATAATATTTTTATACATTCTTTGACAATTTTATCATTTTTAATATGTGTTAAGCCAATGCATTCTCTTATATATACGAGAATGCATTGGCACAGGGCCGTTCTGTTGGGTAAAGGGTTAATATAGTGCATAAAACCAGGGTCCAGGATTGTACAATCAGATTTATTTCTCTAGGAAAAACTTAAGGATAATCACCGATTCCGCAGTTCTAACAGAATTAACTGGCCTTTTGCCTTTTCCTAATATAGTCACTGGCAGTGTGAGCTTTGATAAGAATATATACATGTAGGTATTTCTGTTTCAGTTGGCTTGATAACCACTTCGTTTATACGGCTCATTACAGACCACAAAAGCATTCCATTCATCAATTGTTACATATTTCCGCCTTTCTCTCTTTACAGACTCAAAGAACTGCTGACCCACTTCCAAGTGCGAACTTTTGTTCCTACAATCTGAGAACAGACTTATCAAGTGTTTGTTTAAAAAACGAGATATTTGCTGGGACCCGCTGGAATACCAAACCATTATTGTTTCAAACATCCTCCAAAATCCGATCAAGATGTGCGGAGCAAGCAACACCTCGGCTTAACTTCCTCACAGCTTGTCGGCACATTTCCCATGATGCTTTGTAAAAGGATCTCGGAATATTAGCAGATATACAAACTTTATAAGTGGATGCTGCTGATGAAATATTTGAGAAGCACACATGTCACCAACATGCTAAGCGGACAGATGGACATGTGTGAATCGGCATACTACAATTATAATTATTTGGGTGTATAGCAAATAATTTTGGGATTAAATTCATCATGGAAAGAAATCGGCAGTGCGTGATCTGTCAACAAACTATGACATTTTTTCGAAGTATTTTTATTCTTTGGATGTTTTTGTATTCTGTTTCGGCAAGTTTTTTGCCAGCTGAAACGATAAGTTTTCATAGCGATCGTCTTCTCAACAACATGGCTATTGATTTGGAGACGAACACAGTTTACGTTGGTGCCATAAACAGGATTTTTCAGCTTGATTCCAATCTTAAAACAGAAAAACATGTGGATACAGGTCCAAAAAATGACAGTACCAAATGCTTCACACCTCCACGGCCATGTACATTTAACAGAGTTATGACCAACAACACAAATAAAATATTAGTTATTGACAAGTCTCGGTCAAAACTGATAACATGTGGGACGGTGTATCAAGGTGCATGTGAAGTGCGTTCGTTATCGTACATTGATAAATTCACAACTTATTACGACAATCCCAAAATCGGAAGTTATACGGTAGCGGCGAATTTACCAAATGCTTCCACTGTAGCCTTTATCGCACCCGGTCCCGCTCGGAAAGTATTATATGTCGCTACTACATACACAGGATCTGGAGTTTCCGATCGTGGTTTCCGAGATAATGTGCCTGCGATCGCGAGTAGAAACCTTCGACGGACTAACAGATTTGCCTTGGATACGGATACAGACGGTTTAGCTCCAATTCAGTCATCGATTAAGTTAAAGCCTGAAATTCGGTTAAATTATAAAATTAATTACGTAACTGGATTTAGTTCGAACGGATACAGTTATTTTCTGTCAACGCAGGAAGGAATATCGAAACTCATTCAAATCTGTCAACAAGATGAAGGATATAACTCGTATATAGATATGCCGATTCGATGCATAGCCGGTGCCCATGATTACAACAAATTAGAAGCTGCTGCAACGATAACACCTGGAAGTACGCTGATGCGATCACTAAATATTGTGTCAACAGAAGAGGTTCTTGTGGGCGTGTTCTCAAAATTTGACAAATTAGATGATAAACCTCGATCTGCTGTTTGTGTTTATTCCTTGCCTCAGATTCGATCTGTTCTCCTGAAGAATTCGAGGAAGTGTTACAGTGGTGACGTTTCTGTCAGTGGTGGAGGATACCTGGATACTGGGCTGGGTACCTGTCAAACTGATGTGGTGAGTAAAATCTTATATAGAGGTGGGTACCTGTCAAACTGATGTCGTGAGTACAAGCCTGCAAATAGCTTGTCTGTCATTTGCAGAATGAGGTCCCCAGAGGGTGAATTTAGTGACGCTATCTCGCATAGCGGGATAGCATCACTAAATACACCCTCTGGAGACCTCATTCTGCTTAGGCCTCATCTTCTGGGAAGTATCTATAGTATCAAATTAAAAAAAAATTTAGTTACATTTTCCCTTCTGGGAAGTTTCTATATCCCCCTAATTTGCAGAAGATAAAATGCATAATCGAGGTGCCCAATGGGTGAACATCACCAACTTCAACTCGGTAAATTCAATCTGATCCTAGGTCCACCATAGAAGTAGAGGGCCTAAGCAGAATGAGGTCCCCAGAGGGTGAATTTAGTAGTGATGCTAGCCCGCTATGCGGGGTAGCGTCGCTAAATTCACCCTCTGGGGACCTCATTCTGTAAATGACAGACACACTATTTGCAGGCTTGAGTGAGTAAAATCTTATATAGAGGTTATTATTTGGATTAGTTTGAATTATCAGCTGAAATAACTGGCTGAATATAAACAATATTACTAATCTAAATTTACATTTGAAATAAGATATTGATGAGTTATAATTATTGTGTATGCCATATCAAATCCAGTCGTAAATCGGGATTTTTTTTACCCTGTGCCAATGCATTCTCTTAAATATGCGAGTCGACCATAGGTCGCCTCGCATATATAAGAGAATGCATTGGCCTAACAATTTTTTTTAAATTTTAATAATTTTTTCTTGTATTCTTTAACAATTTTATAATTTCACCCATACAGAGCCCCAGACAAACATGAGCAGACGACACTCTTCTATATGCTTCTATATATGTGTGGGGCTCCCTGCAGGGTAATGGATGTTTTTTATTTTATGTCCTAAAAATTGTAAGATACATTTATTTAAAAAAAATTATAAAAAATTGTTAGGCCAATGCATTCTCTTATATATGCGAGGCGACCTATGGTCGACTTGCATATATAAGATATTGCATTGGCACAGGGTAAAAAAATTATGTGTCCATTGTCCAAGTAGGTATTCACAATTTACATTGAAATTACTGGGTAAACACCAGTTTGAAATGGCATGAAACACTACCATTACTTCAAGTCAATTGGGAATCTTTTTATCATTGTGATGGTATCCCCCCCCCCCCCAATGGCTGTTAAGTTGGATGTAAACACTGCACTTCCTTGGTGATGTCATAATTGATATCAGCCGAGTTTGGTGGGTTATCAGCTGAGTTTAGTGGGTTATCAACCAAGTTTGGAGCGATGTCAGCTGAAGTCGATAATTTCATCTTTTTGAAGTCTTTTTGCTGGATAACATTGAGTGAGGATATATATATTTCTTCAGCTGATTACTTCATAACAAATTTTCTTGGCTCATAGACATAGTTTTGTAATAAGATCATGCACTATCAGTAGAATGGGTTGCTTCATACCCAACATTCGTGCAGGCAGTGGTTAAATTGGAAATGGGCAAAGAAAATTTCAGACAAATCTAGTACAGAAGGTCTGTTTTCAGTACAGACATACAGGTACAGCACATTATGTAACAAAGTTACAAGGGGTTTTCAGTACAGACATACAGGTATATCTGTAGCACATTATGTAACAAAGTTACAAGGGGTTTTCAGTACAGACATACAGGTATATCTGTAGCACATTATGTAACAAAGTTACAAGGGGTTTTCAGTACAGACATACAGGTATATCTGTAGCACATTATGTAACAAAGTTACAAGGGGTTTTCAGTACAGACATACAGGTATATCTGTAGCACATTACGTAACAAAGTTACAACGTGTTTTCAGTACAGACATACAGGTATATCTGTAGCACATTATGTAACAAAGTTACAAGGTGTTTTCAGTACAGACATACAGGTATATCTGTAGCACATTATGTAACAAAGTTACAAGGTGTTTTCAGTACAGACATACAGGTATATCTGTAGCACATTATGTAACAAAGTTACAAGGTGTTTTCAGTACAGACATACAGGTATATCTGTAGCACATTACGTAACAAAGTTACAAGGGGTTTTCAGTACAGACATACAGGTATATCTGTAGCACATTATGTAACAAAGTTACAAGGGGTTTTCAGTACAGACATACAGGTATATCTGTAGCACATTATGTAACAAAGTTACAAGGGGTTTTCAGTACAGACATACAGGTATATCTGTAGCACATTACGTAACAAAGTTACAAGGGGTTTTCAGTACAGACATACAGGTATATCTGTAGCACATTATGTAACAAAGTTACAAGGGGTTTTCATCCAAATTTGCAGCACATCGGGTCATTCTTTTACATAAATTATACTTTATAGTGGTGGAATATTATCTGTTTGTTTAGGAAGCTCCAGCCATGGAAGGGTTAAGCTGGTAGAGTGGCTGAAGTAAGCTTGATAAATGAGATAACCCTTTAATATCTTTAAGAATATGCTGAAATTTGAGTAAATATCAATGAAACTATATTATTTTGTTAAATTTTCAGATGAATCAAGTAAAAGAACACGATGAGAGATTCTTCCTCTGTAACAACGACAACAGCAGGCGGAGTCACTACCTGATAGTCGGTAACGAGGCGCTCAAGGGATATCCTGTACGGGAATACCCGGGTATGCTGCTCAAGTCCATTAACTTGACGGTCATCGACAAACACACCGTGGCATTCTTGGGAACATCTACTGGGATTCTTAGCAAGGTAATGTGACATTACAGATAGTTTGTTTCATGCTCAAATGAGAGATCAGGGTTCCTGAGAGATCAGACCCTTCCTTGAAAAGTGCTTAAATTCATTTTCTTCCTTGAATAGTACTTGATTCACCCATCACCCATTTAATCAAATTGAGTATTTTTTAACAAACGTTTCTCTCAAATCCTTACAAAAGTTTATGTGATATTTTTTTTTTTAGCCTTAGTTTCATGGTTTTAGCCTTAGTTTCATGGTTTTAGCCTTTGTTTCATGGTTTTAGCCTTAGTTTCATGGTTTTAGCCTTAGTTTCATGGAACATATCCTTGCACTAATTCTTTCAATATTATAAGAAAACAATAAATTTTCAAATTGGAAGAATTTCTGTAGGCCATTTTAGGATAGCACCACAATATAATGGTCAACTATAAATGTGACCAGCCATATCAAATCCAGTCGTAAGTCGGGATTTTTTTTACCCTGTGCCAATGCATTCTCTTATATACGCGAGTCGACCATAGGTCGCCTCGCATATATAAGAGAATGCATTGGCCTAACAATTTTTTACAATTTTAATAATTTTTTCTTGTAATCTTTAACAATTTTTTAATTTCACCCATACAGAGCCCCAGACAAACATGAGCAGACAACACTCTTCTATATGCTTCTATATATGTGTGGGGCTCCCTGCAGGGTAATGGATGTTTTTTTATTTTATGTCCTAAAAATTGTAAGAAACATTTATTTTAAAAAAATGATAAAAAATTGTTAGGCCAATGCATTCTCTTATATATGCGAGGCGACCTATGGTCGACTCGCATATATAAGAGAATGCATTGGCACGGGGTAAAAAAAATCCCGAATTACGACTGGATTTTATATGGCGGGTCACAATTGGCCTTGAAATTTATCACTGTAGTCCATAAAAAGTGCTTGAATTTGGATAGCAGAAATGAGTGGAGTCTCTTCTCCATATTAGATTATTAAGGAGAAATGGACTGTTATAGGGGAGAAGGCATCACATCTCCCTACTAGTTTATTGGGGAGAAATGGACTCACTGTCCTTGAATTTTGCTACAGAATCATGAAAAAGTAATGGAAATTTACAACCAATATAGTGTACTTAAAATTCATAACATTTTGTGAAAATCAACAGATGGTGTATGATAGTGAGTCCGCTGCTTTTACGAGAATCAAAAGATATAGTGAGTCCGCTGCTTTTACGAGAATCAAACTAAGAATCATGATTCTGATTCTCGTCTGATTTTAAGCCCTGATGTCGGCTGGCTGTCTGTTATTTAGGTAGCAAAGATTAAAGGGACTTATTTTGAACTCGGATAATAAGATAAATGATTGATAAAGGCAATTTCTCTGTTATTTGTTGAATTATTCTCAGTGTGCCCTGGTGGCTGGTGTGCCTATAAATCTTCTGACACTATGCATTAACAACTTTTATATTTTCGTACATAGTTCCTCAACTGTTTTATTTGTACCTAGTTACTACATGTATATAAAGCCTTTTGAAATCTCAACATGTCATTAATTTTCAAAGTTTATTTTAATAGATGGTATTTCAAGATTATTTCATGATCACCCTGTATGTAATGATATAGAGAGAATACCTACAGCTTTTTTGTTTGAATACTAAAATATCTCATGAGTGTTTGGAAAGAAATATTGAATTTTCACTAGCAGCTGCAAGTGCAAATTCTATATTTCTTTCCAGACATGAATGAGATGTTTTAGGTACTCAAACAAAAAACTGTAGGTTTCTATTTATTATTTGCCCCTTATTAACTTATTTAAATTTAATTATTAACTCTACTTAATTAACCCTTTACCCAACAGAAGGGCCCTGTGCCAATGCATTCTCTTATATATGCGAGTCGACCATAGGTCACCTTGCATATATAAGAGAATGCATTGGCTTAACACATTACAAATTATAAAATGTAAGAATGTAAGAAAAAATGGTAAAAAGTGTTAAAAAAAGATTTTTTTTAGGCCAATGCATTCTCTTATATATGCGAGGCGACCTATGGTCGACTCGCATATATAAGAGAATGCATTGGCACATGGCATAACTGTAACCATCACAATGTGGTCAAGGAGCCGGTTCTAATGATATCCATATTTGTATGGTTCTATTGAGACAGACCGAAGATATTTTAGGCTGTTGAAGCTTTATTTGGCTGGTTTTGGCCGGTTTGTTGGGTAAAGGGTTAATTAAAGCAGCGATATATATAAGTATCTAATTTACGTCCATGATTAAACAGGGCGTGTCAGTGTTTACAAACAGGAAAGAGCCTAGGCCTAAAGTTGAAATTGACACTTGGAATTATAAATTTGTTGCTTTTGATTGGTTAGTGGACAATGTACATGCACTGATCACTCGGTCTACCTTAGCGGCACGTGTGTTCCTGGTTGTTTTTTTCAAGTCAGCGAGCTACAGTGAAATATCGGAGCCTACAGTGAAATAACAAATATGATGTAGCTCCGAAGATGATCTATGTTATGGTAATTTTCTGATACTTAATCGGCAATTATATAATAAATAATCTTTCTTCTCATTTCAGATTGTTATTAAATCTGAGTATGATGCCTATGAATATGACAGTGAGGTGGTGTTAAAAAATAAAACCCTAAAAAAAATGCTGTTTGATCAGAAAGCTGAGAATATATTCGTCATGAGCGATTATGAGGTGAGAATTACCGTAGATACTAATCAAATCATTTATATGCTGCATTTAAGATGCAATAAATTATCCAAAAAGTTTTCACTATTAATACCATGGTCATAGTATGCGCAAAATAAGCACTTTGGGCATGATGTCTTAACCCTTTTTTTTTTTTTTAGATTTTGAAAAAATTATTAAAATTGTAAAAAATTGTAAAAAATAATAACAAATGATGAAAAATTGTTAGGCCAATGCATTCTCTTATATATGCGAGGCGACCTATGGTCGACTCGCATATGTAAGAGAATGCATTGGCACAGGGTATATGGGTTGATACAAAAATCGGACCTGGCACTCAAAGGGTTAAACCCTCAGAAGGTACTTTTCCTCCCCATGGTTACTTATGTGAGATTTATAGCTCAACTATGTACAAATCTATCATCTTATTCATACGAAGTATAAGAAGTAACCCTAAAAAGTATACAAATTACCTAAAAAGACACGAGTACATGGTAATTTAACTTAGCTTTTCTGTCGAGTTGGGTGGGATTTATAGCTCAAACAACCTACATGATTTTACCATTGTATGTCAGAGCACTGTAATCAGTCAACCTAAAAATTAAGTACCTCCATAGTTTGGTGTTTATTTTTTTGTGATAATTTCTTTTTAATTAGCTAGATTGTCTTTCTTTCTGTCATCTTATTCATCCAAAATACAAAAAGTAAGCCTAAAAAGTATGTAGATTACCTAAAGACACTGAGAGTGCATCGTAATTTAACACAGTTTTTCTGTCGAGCTGGGTGGGCGAGTTGGGTGGGTGTGCACAATAATCCCCTCTATCACCCGACTGTTAAGTCACACACAAGCCTGAGATTAGTGTGCCTGTCATTTGCAGAATGAGGTCCCCAGAGGGTGAATTTAGTGATGCTATCCCGCATCTAGTGGGCTAGGATCACTAAATTCACCCTCTGGGGACCTCATTCTGCTTAGGTCTCATCTTCTCTGGAAAGTTTCTTTATTATAAGATTTCTATGGAAACTTCTTCACAAAGATTCTATTTCTTTTTTAGTTTAGTTTCTCTATATCCCCAAATGGAGGTTCCCAATGGGTGTACATCACAATATTCACCATTTTGGAACTTTAATCTGAGTCTATGTCTCCCATAGCAGATGAGGCCATGCAGAATGAGGAGCCAGAGGGTGAATTTGGTGATGCTAGCCCACATCACGGGATTGTATCACTAAATTCACCTTCTGGGGACCTCATTCTGCAAATAACAGGCACACTAAACTCAGGCTTGTTCACACAGTGCACATCTTATGTCTTAATGCATTGGGTGCTTTTGCCAGTAATTGTTGCAGAAATTGTCTTACCTGAACTCTTCAAAGACAGCATCGTTAGATTAGCTTTGATGCTCACCTGAGTGAATGCATATGGCATGCATACAAGTATGATCAAGCGAAGCAATAAAATCAGTGAAATTAATGACAGGTCAGGGCTGGTAAACAGTTTGTACACTGAAAATTTAGTAATTTATTAGCAATAACTCATAGTTTATGTATAATCATTAATATGATGCCACCCAGGGATGGTCTGGGTTACATGGAATGTGTCTAGATGGCTCCTCAAATAATACTGAGATTTTTATAATAAATTTATATGACATGATGCTAAAGCTACTGTATTACAGGTAGTTATTTTTGTTGCTTAACCCTTTACCCAACAGAACGGCCCTGTGCCAATGCATTCTCTTATATATGCGAGTCGACCATATGTCGCCTCGCATATATAAGAGAATGCATTGGCTTAACACATTAAAAATTATAAAATTGTTAAAGAATGTAAGAAAAAATGGTAAAAAGTGTTTTTTAGGCCAATGCATTCTCTTATATATGCGAGGCGACCTATGGTCGACTCGCATATATAAGAGAATGCATTGGCACAGGGCATAACTGTAACTATCACAATGTGGTCAAGGAGCCGGTTCCAATGATATCCATATTTGTATGGTTCTATTGAGACAGACCGAAGATATTTTAGGCTGTTGAAGCTTGTTTTGGCCGGTTTTGGCCGGTTTGTTGGGTAAAGGGTTAACCCCTTCATGATGGGAGGTTCCAGAAATTTTGCGAATATCCTGTGCCAATGCATTCTCTTATATATGCGAGTCTCCAGGAGCCTCTCATATATAAGAGAATAAATTGACCTAACAATATTTACATTGACCTTGTAAGCCAGTGCATTCTCTTAGATATGCGAGGCTCCCTACGGGTATATGTAAGAGAATACACTGGCACATGATATTTAATGCTGCACCGGCGCAGCTCCCATCATGAAAGGGTTAACATTCTAAATACGATAGATGCTCACATTCAATTTCGAGGAGGGCTGCATTTTTTCAATCTTCTGGCTAAGAATTTAATGTAAGCAGTTTTGCATGTAAAAAGACTGATTCAAGAAAGAGTAGCCAGAGCTCCAGCTGATAGTTGTAGGAGAGCTCCAGCTGAGAGTTGTAGGAAGGGAGACCAATACAATGAACCCCATATACAGTAATGCCCTAAATAATCGACTCTAACAACAGCAGAATTATGGGTAATTTTTCAGGATTTAGTCGGAAATGTGGCTTGTTACCATTCATCGGAAAGCTCTCAGTGGTAGCTTTCCGATGAATGGCAACAAGCCATGTTTCGGACTAAATCCTGAAAAATTGCCCACAATTCTACTGTGGTTAAGGAGCCGATTATTTATGGCATTACTACTGTATGACAATTTTCCAGACTCAGACAATTGTTTTAATCTGATTTTCACCAGGATTAAGTTCGCAAACCTGGAATTTCAGTACTTGGTAGCCATTTTGATGTAGTGAATTCACATTTTTGACATTCTCTGGGGGTCGGTGGGGGTGAATATTTGCTGATGCTGTGGTTTTTCATATAAAAGATAAGTGGTGGAGTAGTGATTAAGATTACCTCTGACAGAATGGGAATGGTCGTAATTGAATCCCTTAATGGTCGGGATCGGTTCCTTAATGGTTGGGGGCCGCACTGACATTATGGCGCGGAGAGGTAATGAACCGACATTATGAGGCCATTATGAACAGGGAGGAGAACATTTACTAATTCACATCCTCTCTAAATTAATTACGATCGTAATATGCCCCGCATAATTGATCCAACCAAATCAGAGATCGGCATCGCGAAAGCACTTCGAGTGAAAGTGAATCAAGCCACCGAAGGGACATCACTCCGCTAATTTGAATAATTAAATTCATCCTTGTAGCATCGAGGGGACATCGGGGAGAGTTGATGTGCACATGTCACCTATATTATTATTATCATCACAGGTTCAGAAGAACCTCTGTGTCATTTGCAGTTGAAGGAGAATAACTCTAATTTTACTGAGATTGAAGCAGCAGAAATCTTGTTTGCATACACAATGCTATTCTTTATGTGAGATGAGTACTTTCTCAATGTATAATTCATTTGAGAAGGGTTCGAGTGGATTTTTCTGTACACTAGTTTAACATATTCCAAAATGAAGTAACTGGATTATCAGTCTGTTTTTTTTTTAATGGTATGTTTCTGATAGAATTCATAAAACCATGGCTTTCAGAAGAATAAAATTTGTCTATGAACCAAATTTTTAGTATCTCTCCTAAACCAAACAACCTGCATGGTGACGGATTGATGCAATCTTATACGACATGAAATAATGACTATGATTTATTAAGTTGAATACTAACCCTTCTAAGACTGGAGCTTCCTGAAATTTTGCGAAAATCCTGTGCCAATACATTCTCTTATAGAGAGCCTCGCATATATAAGAGAATACATTGGCCTAACTGTTTAATGTATATTTAATGCTGCACCAGCTCCCATCATGAAAGGTTTAACATCCATTTTGTGACATGAACAGTTAACCCTTTGAGTGCCAGGGGCCGATATCATCGGCCCTAAACCTACACAATAAGTCTGTTAAAGAATATAATAAAATATATTAAAATTGTAAAAAATTGTAAAAAAAACAAAACAAAAAAACAAAAATTGTTAAACCAATGCATTCTCTTATATATGCGAGGCGACCTATGGTCGACTCGCATATATAAGAGAATGCATTGGCAGAGGGTATATGGGTTGATACAAAAATCGGACCTGGCACTCAAAGGGTTAATTACATGATCTATGTACAACATTGTCGGAATAAAAAATCAGTAGACTTGTTTCAAACTAAATGATATTGAATAATGGACCATTCCAATGTATACTTTTATAATTGTTGGGAGAATCCATTCAGTAAAAAGAGGGTTAAATCTCAATTTTTTTTATTTCACAGATCAAGAAAGTGCGAATACAGAACTGTGGTCAGCATAATAACTGTAGCAGCTGTCTAAGGAATAAGAACCCTTACTGTGGATGGTGTCTGCTCGAGAAACAGTTAGTGTTTTTTCAACAAATTTATCAATAAGATGGGCACGGATGATACGGCCCCATAAATCATAATTTCCACATCTAATGTATCAATCAGATGTGGGGGGGGGGGGGGGGGGGGGGGGGGGGCATGGATGATACTGCCCCATAAATAAGGATAAGAACCCTTACTGTGTATGGTGTTTACTGGAGAACCGGTAATAGTGTTCTTCATCTAATGTATCAATGTATATGTATATCCACTAGCACTCCTTAAATCTAAAGAGGATTACATGAAGATACAAAGGGTCTCACTGATAGCCTACTATTTCCATTTGTTTTTTTGACAATAGAAAATTAATAAGCAACCTTATTAACCTAAAAAATACTAAGGCCAAAAAATAAAACCTCTTTGTTTCCGATACCTTGCCTGGCTGAGATTTTCTTGCCTGCCTCAATTATTTTTTTCAATTTTCTCCAGAAAGCTAGTTTATATACATGTAATTACCTGTTAGAGTGTCAATGTGAATATTTATCGTTTTCCCAATCCCAAAAGCAAAAATAAGTGGGTTATTAAGCTCATGCTTTTATCCAATGTTTCATGCTTGGCTTATTTTCAATACACATTGATCTACCATGGCACCGTGACTACACTATTTAATATCGATTATGGTTGAAAGTTTAAAAAACAAAATCCCTGCCTGCCTGTCTGGAAAATTTTCCCAATGTTATCGGAAACAGAAGTTTTTTGTTTTGGCCTAAAACACATGATGACTCTCATAGGTCTGTTTCCTATTCATCTATTCACCTTATCAGACATAGCGGCTAGCATCACAAAATTCACCCTCTGGTGACCTCATTCTGCTTAGGCCTCATCTTCTCTGGAAGGTATCTTTATTATCAAATTAGCAATTTTTTTTATAATTTTTAGAAAGTTTATTTTTTATGGCAGACGACTCAATGCATAATCGAGGTGCCCAATGGGTGCACATGACCATCTTCACCATCTTGAATCTGTCCCTAGATCTCCCATAGTGGATGAGGTCATGCAGAATGAGGTCCCCAGAGGATGAATTTGGCGATGCTATTCTGCTGTGCGGGGTATCATCACTAAATTCACCCTCTGGGGACCTCATTCTGCTAATGTCCGGCACCATTTTCTCATGCATGCATCTAGTTGATATATATTCAGCTGATAATTTCATCAAAAAACTTTATTGTTTGTTCAATCATCTGAACATCCTAACAAATGAATGAATTGGATCAATAGGGAGTTTTTCAGAGCCAAAAGCTTATGTTGTCTGAACATTTGAGGAAATTAAAGGCCTACTTAATTTTCTAACCCCCAGATGACATTATATAAAATATATGCCATATTATATACCATGAACCCCCAGATGACATTATATAAAATATATGCCATATTATATACCATGAACCCCCAGATAACATTATATTAAATATATGCCACATTAATATATACCATGAACCACCAGATAACATTATATAAAATATATGTCATATTATATACCATTTGAAAGAGGAAGCTGCAAAACATTGTATTTTCAACTTATTAGATGAAATAAACTGTGAAGATGTCTGTTCTCTGCTCGATTTTCTGTACAAAGTATACTATTTTCAATGGAAGGGGAATAACTATATATTTAGATATAGAGTTATTTTCCATTGAAAATAAACTGTAGTTTGAATTCTGTTGCATTCTTGGAGTCATAATGGGGGGAAATGATTTTATGATTTCAGCTCTTTTCTATTAGTCTATGGGCACCTTCTGAGACAGATGTTCCACATGGTGATGAATTATAGTATTTTAATCATATTTTATGGTTATTAAAATCAAAAATTAAGTGGGCATTTAATAGATCATTCCAATATATAGTTGAGAACTGAATGAGGCGAATCTAGTTTGTTCATCTTCTCTATTTTGTAACATTTGTTTGAAAAGCAAGCAAATTTGTTTATATTGTGAACCAGTTAAAGACATATTATGTACTCGTTCGGGTGCGTGAAACTGATAAGTCAGTATTCAGGCGCTATGACAACTGGAGGAATATAACATTCTACTAACTTCGCCAAATATTTGCAGAAAATCGACCGTACCACTCCATGGAAAACATCGCCAGAACTACGCTCAATTGTAAATATTTACTACTCAATTCGGGACGCATCTATCGGCGATAAACTAATGAAAACGATTTCACCATCGAGGGCCACTGCATTTAATTCATATATAAGAATGACAGTGTGTGTTTTCAATTTGGATATACTATTTGTAAAAATTACTACTTTGAACAAGATTATTCTCCATTTTTATTTTATTACCATCCCGGAGTGTTTCACATCACTTTAACTTATCAGAAATGTTGACAACCAGATTAAGTAATCTGTATTTTCTATTCAGGTGTACATTGAAGTCTGAGTGTCCCGGTGCTCCACAGGGTCTCCGGTCTCGGTGGCTTCATGGAGAGGGAGGGGAGAGTCAGTGCGTTCACATTACCAATGTTAACCCCAAAGCTGCCGCTGTTACTCAGGAACTTGTTGTAAGTATTCTATAACACACCCGTTCCAAGAAAGTGAAATTCATTATTTTATAATATTAGGCCACCGCATTTAATGACTTGGTTTACGAACATGAGTGGAAAAATTCCCCAGATGGAGGAGGGGGAAAAAAATCTTGGGCATATTATTCGACGAATTTCCCCGCATCATCACTGGTGAACTAAACATCATTAATTCATTTAGATATCATTTATTTTCCTTAAAAAAGTTGTCGGCGGGTTCATAAACCAAGCAATTAAATTGCTGTCACCTTAGTCACTGTAAAGCTTTGCTAATTTATTAAATTTCAATTGCATTACTGTTAGTAATAAGTTTAAATCGAAATTATTTGTCAAACATTTTTTCTAGATTGTTTTAATAGCTGTGTAGTTTGCTATAAAATATTCACTAACATTTGCTCAGATAATTTATTTTTTATTTTAATTTTACATGATGGGCGTTAAAGGGGTACTGCACACTACATCCAGTCATTTATGGGACCATCTCCTTTTATACTCAACAGAATATATGCAACAAATATATGAATTTTGAGCCATGGATTAGCGCAGAATACACTCGTGTTCTCTATTAATGATGCAAACAAAATGGTAATTATAATGAATTCATTTTCATTATAATTAACATGTTGTATGCATCGTTCATAGAGCAAACGTGAGTATTTTGTACAAATCCACTAATTGTCCCCCGAAAAAAAAATTGGGGGACTATTAAAATGGCCGGTGTCCGTCCGTCCGTGCGTGCGTCTGTCCGTCCGGAAATGGTTTCCGGATGATAACTTTAGTTTCGGTTATTAGATCAAAAGCAAATTTCATAGGTGAGTTTATTTGTTGCATATATTCTGTTGAGTATAAAATCAGATGGTCCCATAAATGGCCAGATTTAGTGTACAGTATCCCTTTAAAATAAACAGTGAAGTTTGCATAAATAATGGTACGGTTTGGAGTCTAGTGTCTTAATATAATTGGGAATTCAGTGTGAACTGTTAGAGTTAAATTTCAAATTTGTAGACCCATTATAAGTCAATGTAACCCAATTTCCATACAAATCCATGAAATAAAATGGTCTTAAACCCCCACAGGGCTTTAAAAACATTTGTATAATAATTATGTAATCTGTATTTCAGTTTTATCTGACGATTAACGAGATTCCTGATGAAATTGAGTACACATGTGTGTTCAAAGAATTCAACTGGAGTACGCGGGCAATTCCATGGGGTTTTGGGCTGCAGTGTCGAACGCCAAGTGTGGCAAAAATGGGCTTGCAACTCGGAAACCAAGGTAAAACTTCATCTTCAAACACCTAATTTCAACAAATTCAGTCAAAGCTCTCCAGCTCCCTAGGTAGTTGATTCTGTCAGTTTATGGCGGGTCCTGAAAAGAGTTTTTATAGTAATTGGACATTTTCATAAAATTTCAGGTGGTGAGGACTATTTTAAATACATATTTTTGAGATTTTTTAAAATTTGCATTTGAAATTTCTTTCTTTGAAAAGACCTTATGGACTATATATTTTAAATAAAATTCTGTTTGCAATTCATTTGTTATAAACAATCCAAATCTTGATTATTTACAATTAATTTCAGGTTACAAAGAAGTTACTATCGGTGTTAACTCCAGTGCTCCAGGCATCATCTTCCTACAACAAAAGTTCACGTTTTACAACTGTAGTTATTACCAAAGGTCAGTCCCAGATTAGTTCTATTTATTATACAGTAATGCCTTAAATAATCGACTCCTTAACCACAGCAGAATTATGGGTAACTTTTCAGGATTTAGTCGGAAATATGGCTTGTAGTCATTCATCGGAAAGCTCTCAGTGAGAGCTTTCCGGTGAATGGCAACAAGCCATATTTCCGACTAAATCCTGAAAAACTTCCCATAATTCTGCTGTGGTTAAGGAGTCGATTATTTAAGGCATTACTGTACCTAACTATATGGAGTAAACATTTATGTAGTTGGTTTCATCCAATTTTTAAGAAATATGTTCTGGGTTCTAATTAATTTGGTTTGAAGTTCAGAATTCATAAAACAATTGTTACCATGATTAATCATCCCGTTAATGGGAACCTAGTCATTTTTAGCTCAACTTGTGTATGTGTGTGTCCGTCCGTCCATCAACAATTTCCTTTAGCAAACCCTAAAGGCCAAATCACTCATCCGATCTTCACCAAACTCATATGAATTTTCGAGGTGACCTCTGGTTGGAGCTATAGATTTTTTCCGATATTCGTTTTACATGGCCGCCCCCAGCAGCCATTTTGGGATTGTATTATTTGTATGACTAAATCTTTTGGCACGCCCTACAGACCACATGCCTCATCCAATCGTCACTAAACCTCATATGGAAATTTTGGTGACCACCAAATTTGTTAAAATAATTTGGATTTCACATTTGAATCCGTCGGCACACCCGCAGCCATCATTTATAGGAGATTTGTTTTGAATATTTACAGGCATGTTCAGGATCACTTCTCGATTGTAGCTTACAGGCATGTTCAGGATCACTTCTCGATTGTGGCTATATTTACAGGCATGTTCAGGATCACTTCTCGATTTTAGCTATCAAATTTGAATGACAATCGATCAAAACCATGGTCCAAGCCTTCTTGGATTTTACTCTTTTCATCATTGAATACTTTGGCATGCCCTACAGCCAACAATGTTTCATCCAAATGATCTCTTCGGGTTGACTCTGGTATTAAACATTTTAACTATCTGCTTTCTTATTGCTAAATTGACTGTATTGTATAACATTATTCCCTATCAAAGTTGAGCTACAGTGTCATTGGCACTTTTATTTATCACTGGTTAAGTTTTTTTTTTCTTTATTTGTGTACATTCATGGTATATTTAGGTATACTAATGATTTTCTATCAATGAAATTAAATTAGCTTATATCCTAGATTATTTTAATTCACTTTCAAAATTCTAACACGTTGATTGTGATATTTTCAGTTGTTCAAAATGTACAGCGACAGACTTCCACTGTGAATGGTGTATCTATGACAACACCTGTACCCACAATTCCACAACATGTCGGGAGAAGGAAACCGTTGGATGGAAAAATGTAAGTATACCCATTAGATTTGTGGGATAGGAAGGTTGGCCCATCATCTAGTGATCGGACACAGATATTATCAAAAAGACGAAAGTTCCAGCAATTATATTTTATTTGTCCTCTCAATAAACCAACAACATATTATAGATAAGTCATAATGAATTCCACATAATTATCGTGATGACTATAAAGAGAGAAGTGTCTCAAATTTATTCTACTATGCTTCTCGTTCCTTCTCTCTCGAAGCAGTGCTGAACTTGCGGTTCTCGTCAGCTTTGTTTATATATATAATCTAACAATAGAATTGATGGCTTGTGACTTGCTTTTCCAATTTTGGTGAGGAACAAACAATAGTGTTTAGTCATGCACTTGTCAACTAGTATTAGTTGGATGTATTAACCCTTTACCCAACAGAACGGCCCTGTGCAAATGCATTCTCTTATATATGCGAGTCGACCATAGGTCGCCTTGCATATATAAGAGAATGCATTGGCTTAACACATATTAAAAATGATAAAATTGTTAAAGAATTTAAGAAAAAATGGTAAAAAGTGTTAAAAAGGCCAATTTTTTTAGGCCAATGCATTCTCTTATATATGCGAGGCGACCTATTGTCGACTCGCATATATAAGAGAATGCATTGGCACAGGGCATAACTGTAACTATTACAATGTGGTCAAGGAGCCGGTTCCAATGATATCCATATTTGTATGGTTCTATTGAGACAGACCGAAGATATTTTAGGCTGTTGAAGCTTTATTTGGCCGGTTTTGGCCGTTTTGTTGGGTAAAGGGTTAATCGTTGATATATAATCGTGATATAGTATCACCGTAAAAGTCAGCTATGATATAATAGTATGAAGAATATTGGAGAAGCATCTTGAGAATTGTTATCATAATATGATCACACAAGGTTGCCACCATTCTGAAGTGAAATTACAGCATAACAAAAATGGAATGGAACAAGCCTTGAAATAACGTGTCTGTCATTTGCAGAATGAGGTCCCCAGAGGGTGAATTTGGTAATGCTAGCCCTCTATGTGGGATAGCATCACTAAATTCACCCTCTGGGGACCTCATTCTGCAAATGACAGACACGCTATTTCAAGGCTTGGAATGGAATCTAATCATCTCCAATATTTTTCATACTAGTACATTGTTTTCAGAAAGAGAATATATGTTCTTTCATAACTTCATGTGTCACTTAGGAACAAATGACTGAATTATCCCCCTCCCTCCAATTGAACTTGAAAATGTTTCTGTGTCCTTGCAGCAAAGTGGGACTGGTAAGAAAGGTCCTAGCCACTGTCCTCAGATAAACTACAAGCGGACGAGTAGAATTTACCTTCATGACAGCCTACAGAAGACAGTCATAATAAAAGGAGTCAATCTACCCTACATCAAGGTACGGAACATACAGAAAATTATCAGCTAATTTCTCGACTGTTTCATGTAAAATATACCAATATAGAATGAGCTTAATATTTGTGGCAAATTGTCTGTGCAAGCAACAAAATTCTAATTGTTTCTAATTTTCCCAGTTGTGTTTGCATATATAAAATTCAAACGTTTGATGTATCAAATATGACACATCAGTCGAAGCTAAAGATTGTAATGTGGAAAAACTTTATTGAAATACATCAAGTTAAAAGATATTAATGTTCGTCTGTTAGTCCAAAAAGGCATCAACTCAACCGAAATCCCAAGCTGTTGTGGACCGAGAATACTTTGTCTAATTTGTAACTTAACTTTCTGTATATGTTATCTTCCAGGCTGGTTTTGGTGGATACAGGTGCATAGTCCATGTCGGGAATATAGAGTTTGCTGCCCCTGGTAGCTACCTGGACAGCGAAAATGTATTCTGTAACTTCCCAGCTGTAAGTATTCATAGATGTCACATATTACAAATCTACTTAACCCTTTACCCAACAAAACGCCCAAAAACGCCCAAATAAAGCTTCAACAGCCTAAAATATCTTCGGCCTGTCTCACTAACACCATACAAATATGGATATCATTGGAACCGGTTCATCGACCACATTGTGATGGTTACAGTTATGCCCTGTGCCAATGCATTCTCTTATATATGCGAGTCGACCATAGGTCGCCTCACATATATAAGAGAATGCATTGGCCTAAAAAAAATCTTTTTTTTAACACTTTTTACCATTTTTTCTTACATTCTTTTAACAATTTAAAAAAAAATTCTAACATTTTTTAACAATTTTTATGATATTTTTCTACATTATTTGAAAATTTTATCATTTTTAATATGTGTTAAGCCAATGCATTCTCTTATATATGCGAGGCGACCTATGGTCGACTCGCATATATAAGAGAATGCATTGGCACAGGGCCGTTCTGTTGGGTAAAGAGTTAAAGGAGACTAGCCATTTATGGGGCCATCTCCTACTTTATTCAACAGAAAATATGCAACAAATGAGTGTATTTTAGCCCGGGATGAGTGCAAAATACACAAATATTTTATATGTACAGAACAATGTAATTATAATGAAAACTCATTTTAGTTATAATTATGAGGTTGTCATACAGTAATGCCCTAAATAATCGACTCTTTAACCAAAGCAGAATTATGGGTAATATCAAAGTTACCCATAATTCTGCTGTGGTTAAGGAGTCGATTATTTAGGGCATTACTGTAGTTTCTCACATATGGGACGAAGCAAATATTTTGTTGAAACAATAGTTCTTAAAATCTTAATATATTTTAAACAAGGTTTAATTGCAAAATTAATATATTTATTGAGATCAAAATTTAAATGACAATTCCATTTAAATTCAGATGACAATTCATTACATGGCTCTTCAAGGAAAGGACCTACATACCTGAGAATGTATCTTGAGTATCTGCATCAGTTATCAAGCCTTGAAATAGTGTCTGTCATTTGCAGAATGAGGTCCCCAGAGGGTGAATTTGGTGATGCTAGCCCGCTACGCGGGGTAGCATCACTAAATTCACCCTCTGGAGACAGACACCCTATTTCAAGGCTTGTCAGTTATACAGTTTAGTAACCTGTGGAATATGACTCCAGGCTTTTGCAAGATTTCAATTGCTAATGAAAATACACATAAAATATGTCAGATTCTGGACTATTATAGTTTTTAAATTTTTATTTATTCAATTGAATTTAACAATACATTTCAGGTGAATTACCCCAAGCTGGCTAACAGTGCTTACAATGCCAGCATGTCATTAGTGTGGGGTAACAGCTATAAGATAGAGGACAGAGAAGGATTAATAGGTATGAACTATAGCATTGTTATTCAGTGATCTTAG
Source organism: Siphonodentalium dalli (assembly GCA_032622095.1). Lineage (NCBI taxonomy): Eukaryota > Metazoa > Mollusca > Scaphopoda > Gadilida > Siphonodentaliidae > Siphonodentalium > Siphonodentalium dalli. Next base: position 261,907,187 of record CP136061.1, on the reverse strand, counting down.
AAGTCTTGTAATGTTATTTAAGACTTTATTTTGCCTTTTATACATATAAAAAAAGAACACATCCAAAACTGAATGCTATATATAAAATCTGCTGAATGTGCTAATACTACCAATTCTGAGAATCACTCACAGAGAGTTTGACTTGAATCTTCGACGACTGCTCTGCGAACATGTGGTTATATAGAGCATGTAATTTTTTGCATAGCTGAGAGAGGCTTGAATGGTTAAAATGTGGTCTTTTAATATATTGCTTCTTAAAATAACATGATCCAGTAATTTACTGGTCACATAACTACAATGAAAATATATTTTTTAATTAAGGCCATTAAATAAATATCTGTTATCAGGCAATTAGATATCAATTTTGAGATGAGGGGAAGGAGAATATTTTATTTTATTATATGCTTCCCCATTAAATAGTGGGAAATTGCCGTGGCGTAGAGCGTTATATCCATCGCCTGGACCGACTCGATGGATAACACTGACCGACTCGATGGATAACACAATAGTATTACTTTTTCGGAGATCACTTCCGGTTTATAGCGGCGAATCACATTAAGTTTCAAAGCGTATCAATAACAGCCGGACTATAGTTTTAATTATTGATTTTCACGGTTCATAAACTGTTATTTAATTGTTATAATGTTAACTCATTTGTTTTAATATATTCTTATCACTAAATTATGTATATATTAATTTTCTCGCATCATTTCAGAATAAAACAATGGGGACTATTTCTTATGGCGGCTATGCTCGATATTTGTCATTCAGTGGTGAGCAAATCAATTGATGGAATGTAAACAAAATGCAAATGTCAAAGCTTTCTAACAATTTGAAGTGAACTGTAGGACAAAACTAGCAGTTTTGGTGCGGTTTATAGCGCATATAATAAAAAGAACACCTACGGGTTTTGGTTGAATACCCGGATTATCTCATTCGTGGGTACAAGGAAATACAGAATTTCCACTCGCGGCTTGCAGCCGCTCGTGGAAATTTTGTATTTCCTTGTACCCACTCAAGAGATAATCCGGGTATTCAACCAAAACCCGTAGGTATTCTCTATTTATTTTCTTCTCGAAATCTGGAAAATATGCTCCAGAAACGAACAAATAATTCCTTTTTTCGTTGTTCAAATCCAATATTATAAACAGAAAATATAGTGGAAAATATTGAAAAAAAAATTCAGTGATAAGGAAGGCAACTGAGAATACGAAAGCTTTATTTATTTGGTCTAATTGAAGCTACTGCTCACCTGAATTATTATATTATTTTATACCCAAGATCAAAGATATGCTATCTTTTAAGATTTAATAATTATTACATTTCAGCAACAATATATAATTGTAAGATCGTTGGACAGAATGAGTGTGGACTATGTAAGAGTATCAACTATACCAACCCGGAGATGAAATGCATCTGGTGCGGTGGGATCTGTCAACTGGAGGACTGGTGTGGTACCCGCAATAACATCGACTCATGCCCAGCTCCTATCATCGATAAGGTATGATTTATCAAATTCAATAGCCTCATCTTCAGCAGTATGAAAAGGCACCTGTAATAGCATCGACTTGTGACCAATTAAATCCCCATAAAGTATGATTTATGAAAAGCCTCATCTTCGGCAGTATGAAAAGGCTCTGAAAGCTACAAAAAATAATGCTATGGATTTTCATTGGGAGAAAATAATCACTGAGAAATATTGTCAGCAAAAGTTTATACAATCCAGTTATTATGGAAAAACTAATTTTCTCCCACTCGATGAACATCTTATTGAGACAACACAATTGGTGTTTTTGGTAAGAAGTGAGAAATTTTTAATGCACATTCCACAGTTATGAGCACCCGATACTATGTGTGTTTTTCACATTCAAATCTGAATTGAGGGAGATCTCAATATGCCATGGCCATTTCAATAACGATAATGATTCTATAGAGAATAATCACTTGATTGAACTGGTAACGTGAAATAATTCATGAGAGGCAGGGACGTTGTACAAACATGACAGTTTACAAAATAGTCCCTGCCTCAATTGAATATGTCATGTCACCAGTTGAATCGAGTGAATATTCTGTTTATTATATTCCACTATAAACATCTGATTTACCAGAAATCTGAATAATACCGACATTATATTCACAACGCATAAATATTGATACCACATATGAATACATAATGCGCTAGTTAAAGTGACATAATTCAGAAGTGAAATTTTCGATTATAATCACGAGAAATCAAGGTAAATCACACAGAATGTAATAAAATTTGAGTCAGACACATAATACGTTCAGTCATATCTATAATTCAATAGGGATTAAAACACATGCATACTGATTTCAGGTATACCCTCTTACTGGGCCGACTGGAGGAGGAACACTGGTTACAATCACCGGAAAGGAATTGGGATCAAAGTTTGAAGATATCCTCAACTCGGTTAAGATAGCAGATGTTATCTGTCATCCACTGAGAGAGCTCTACAAACCTTCACAAAAGTATGTTTACGTATGGATTGCTATGCAGAAGGGGGAATAATACATCAGCAACACAACAATTCACCAATAGCGGAACTGTCCATGAATTTCACAAGATTTTTTAATGCAAATTATGAAAAAACTGAGGTTTTCTATCCATAAAACCACATGCTTCATATTTTAATCAACATAGTCAAATAAAAAAATTGGTTTTTTAAATAATATTGAGAAAAAAGTTGTAGGACGGGTTCATAATTATTAAACCATTATTAACTTAATGTTGCCTTAAATGAATATCATTGATATCCTAAAGTAGGACTGAAGGTAATAAAAAAAAAACAATGTTCTCAACCTATTTTAGGATCAGAGGATTTCTATTTATCTCATCTAGTTTTCAAAGCTTGGAAATTTCATTCAGAACTAAAAATCTTAAGTGGTGTTTGTGGGCTAAATCAGTAAAATAAGCTATAATCTAAAGTCTTGATGAAATAAAAAGTCCTCACATTGCGATTGTTTATTATTTTTGTAATTTTTTTCAGCATATCATTTATTTAAAACATGGTTAAAATATGTTACCTGAAAAAGAAGATAATAAATATATGCTCAGAATAAAAATACTCTTAGTATATCTCCATAATTCTGTCTGATGAATCAGTTGTCACTTTTTCAGAATTGTATGTAAGGCTGGCTGGATTGGTAAAACTTCACAAGGACGGGTTGTTGTGTCTGTTGGAGGAACCAAACAAATATACAGAGAAAATTTCTCATATCAGGTGAGTACCTAGGAGGAAATAGAAATTCTGCAAATAACTTTATTATACACCTGTTACCGAAAAACACTGTTTTCTTCATCTTGTGCCATGTCATCTTTTGCAATTCCACACAACACATGTTTTTCGAACCAGTTGACCTCACATGACGAAAATACGATGTTCGCTTCAACCATGAAACCGAAACTATGAAAACATCATCATACATTATAAGACAAGCCCGTTTTGTTTCTGAATAAACCTTGTACAAAGTCTGTTTTGATTGATGGATTCTAGGACGGATGGCGTGTAACGACAAACCCATTCACACTGCCATGTTTTTCTGTGTCTTTCTTCTTTCTCCACAACTGATTTCATCAAATTATCTGCTGGATTCTCAAGTATTTCTTAAAATATTTACACTCACACATGCAATCGCATTTTGGAACATGAATGCAGGATGTTGGTTGGTCGAAATTATGTCACATGACATCGCGCGCTGACCCCAACTTGCATCCATTTTTGTGTAGATGCAACTTGCCTCAAGTCACGAGAATAACTAAATCTGCCAGTTGACTCGGTGTAAATATAAGTAATGGATGTTGATTTTGTTGCGTTCCATAGAGTATGGATGCAAGTTGGACTGACATTTATATGTGTGGAACGCTTTTTTGCATCCATACTCTATGGAATGCCAGCAATTCAACATCCATTTCTTAAATAGAAATACTTCACTCTTATTCCAAAACCATAGCTTCAGTTTGTTGCATGAATATTTCCTTTGGAAAATTGGTTACCTCCCTTTGTTATATTTTAGGACCCAGACATCTACGATATAAACCCGAAAATTGGACCGAGAGCCGGTGGTACACTGCTGACAATAGAAGGGAAAAACCTAACGACTGGTAATGAAGTGACGGCATACGTCGGAGACCTACCGTGTCAGATTCTCAAGTGAGTCACTAATGCAGAAGGATTTATTCTCATCAGAAAGTGTCGGGTGTCAGCCTCTGAATAATGTGGGAAGGCTTGCCTCTTAATTATCAAGTAAGCCAGCCGTAGTTATCAAGTAAGCCAGCCGTAGTTATCAAGTAAGCCAGCCGTAGTTATCAAGTAAGCCAGCCGTAGTTATCAAGTAAGCCAGCCGTAGTTATCAAGTAAGCCAGCCGTAGTTATCAAGTAAGCCAGCCGTAGCACTGTTATTTTGTTATTTCAACGGTTGAATAACCTCTGAACAGAAAATAATGTAAAATAATATTGGCTACAGCAAAGTATATGATATAAACTAAGAATGAAATAAAAGTTAAAAAAGTACAATTTAATCACAAACTTTCAATTCAACTGGAAGCGTGATTGACAGGTGTTTCTTCCCAAGATATAATTGTTGATAGCGAGACATATATAATGCGCTAAATAATTTGTTTTCAAACTTTCAGTTTTACCTGCTTAACTTTAATTTAAACACAAGTTATTTCTTAAATGATTCAAAAGTCTTGAGATATCAGAACATATATCTCTTGTATTTGAGATTTCAGAACATATATCTCTTGTATTTGCAGGATCTCTGACAGATCGGTGATGTGTAAGACTCCAGCTTTGGACATGGAGCCACCCGTCAAATGGGAGAAACGCGTCATAATGGACTTCGATGGACAGAAGAGAGGCTCTGATGACAATTTCTTCTATGTGGAAAACCCGAGTGTCACTGGCATCTCTCCACTCAAATCCATCGCCAGGTGAGTTAAAACCCGAGTGTCACCGGCAACTCTCCACTCAAATCCATCGCCAGGTGGGATATGTTTCCCTGTTCTTGTAGTGTTTTCCATCAGAGATATTGTTTCAAGGTGAACAAATTACATTCGCCTCGGGAACGAAACTGGAATTTTAAGATAAAAGCATTATCATACATGACAAGATCAGAAAATATCATGGACTAATTAATTATTCGGAAAACAGTTTGAATGATTTATTTCTATGCAATTATTTTCTGATGAATTTTAGAATCACACATAAATTTTCTTTCCCTTTATATTGTAGAAATATATTCTTGACCATCTTTCTGATGCAACAGGCTTGTTTCATTTAATCATGTCTACCCTCCTCTATCGTTGATGCTCATTTCACTGAACCATGTCTTCTCTCCTCTATCATTGCAGTGGTGGTTTGACATTGACCGTGAAAGGCACAAACTTTGAAGCCGTCCAGAGAGCTTATATGTTTGCTTGGTACAATGTGACAAGGCCTGGGTTCATGGAAAGGCAGACACAGCACACAGTAAGTATAGTATTGCAGTAATATAATTTTGTGGCTTCAGCTTGAAAGTGTTACATATTAATAATAATAATAATAATAATAATAATAAATAATATTAATACCAGTACCATAAAAGTGAACTCTGTTTTATCAATGCTGGTTACCTTTTTATAAATTCCTTTACGTTATAATGTAAACATCAAAATTGTGCTTATTTGCAATTTGGTCTGTCCTTCAATCTGAATCAAACGAAACTGAAAAACTTATTAATTTGATAATAAAGATACTTTCAGAGAAGATGAGGCCAAAGCATAATGAGGTCCCCAAAGGGTGAATTTATTGATGCTACTAAATTCACCCTCTGGGGACCTCATTCTGCAAATGTCCGACACCATATCTTCAGGTCTGTGGATGATTGAGAATTATATTTGATAAGACCAACTCATTGAATTACACTAAATATGAACATGTTCCTAAATTCCATTTATATCAATTACAGGAATGTAGAAAGATTGATGATGAGACGATGAAGTGTCCAACACCGTCGTTATCTGAGGAGTTCGCTAATCGAAAAAGGCGCAGAAGGAGGAACACTCTTGCACCAGTTGATTCATTAGAGGAAATGACAGTCGGATTTAAAATGGATGACGTCTCATCAGTAGAACGACTTGACTATCACATTCAGTATTACCCGAACCCAGAGGTGTATAAGTTCGAAGATGGAGTCAAGAAATTCAAGGGAGAAGTTCTCATCATGGAGGTTTGTATTAAAAGAATATGATTTAACCCTTCCATGACTGAAGCTTCCTGAAATATTACAAACACCCTGTGCCAATGCATTCTCTTATATATGCGAGTCTCCCATAGGGAGCCTGGCATATATAAGAGAATACATTGGCCAAAAAATATTTACCGTGACAGTGTAAGCCAGTGCACCAGAGTTATGGCCCTTTTTGTTGGAATTTGCACTAAATTTTCGTTTCCGTATGATAACTTTTGTAAATCTGAACTGAATGGAATGAAATTTGGTATGTGAGTCAAGTTTGAATTTGGTTTCCGCAGTAAATTTTCATCAGAGTTATGGTCCTTTGTTGGAATTACCCCAAGCGTATTTTGCCACGCCCTAGCGATGCTCTTGTTAAAAGTTTTAGCTAATTTTGATGTTTATTTTTGCGTTTCAGGGGACGAATCTTATTGTTGCTGCCAATAAGAAGGATTACTATGTAACTATCGGGAAACAAAGCTGTAACATCACTACAGTGTCGGATAACCAGATTATATGTGAGGTGCCGGAGAACCAGCCTAATGGTGTCGATGAGTTCGGTAGAGAGGTCGCCGACAGGGCACCCGGAGTCAAGGTATAAATAGTTCTTTAACCCTTTCATGACTGGAGCTTCCTGAAATTATGCAAAACCCCTGTGCCAATGTATTCTCTTATATATAAGAGAATGCATTGGCCTAACATTATTAACCTTGACCCTGTAAGCCTGTGCATTCTCTTATATATTGGAGACTCGCATATATATATTTATTATATACTTGCCCATGAATTATAAGGTTTTAGCAGTGAGATATAAGTGATATCCCACTAGTGAGATATCGATATCTCACTGGTATTATTGCACCGTATGGATCCTCATGTGTGTAGTCAGGTTATACTTCATAGTGAATGATTTCCTGCACACATCATGTATTGACATTCATTGGGGGCCATTGGCAAGTAACGAAAGTATATAATATAAACAAAATCTAAACATTTTGAGTGTTTTAAATATGGGATTATTTTTTTGGGCGTAATGTGTCAGCTTAAAATTTCTGATAAATTGACATTCATTGGGGCCATAGGCAAGTAACTAAAGTATATAATAAACAGAATATCCACACTTTTTCAGTGGATATGGGTTAAATCTCATTTGTGATGACAAAACATTTGAATTTCCACTCGTAGCGAAAGCCACTCGTGGAAATTCAATGTTTTGTCATCACTCATGAGATATAACCCATATCCACTGAAAAAGTGTGGATATCCTCTATATATATAAGAGCATGCGGCATAGGATCTTTAATGCTCCTGCCATGAAATCATGAAAGGATTAATATATTCAGTCATGTGCCAAGTCCGAAAATATTCCCAGACGGGAAGGTCACAAATCTGATGGCAAACCATGATCCAAAGATTTATACAGTTTCTTAGGCGCAAGGTATGTCCTGGGTGTTCATTTTTGTGTGCCATAAATTATCTGAATAATGCAAGCTATTAATGATGAATGGGCTTCATAGTATATATTAGAAAATCTTGCCTACCTTAACAATACAATGACTTATATATAGTTTAATTTCAGTTCAGTTCAGTTATATTTTATATATGTACATGGCTATTCATTCATTTTTTATAATGCATATCAATTTCCTACAAAGTTCAAGAACCTACATAAACATATATTTTTTTTATTGGAATAAACAGAAATCCTTGAAGGAATGCTAATACAAACAGAGATAAATACTATTAGAAATCAGTAGATAAACATCTATTTTATTTACATTGCATTTTGAATCACTAGTTTCCTTATTTAGTAACAAACTATGATGATTTTAACTTGGTTTTTAACTTAATTTCCAGGTTAGAGTCGCCAACTTGGTGTTTGATATCGGAGTTGTTGAGTATTCGATGGAAAAGTTCCAGTTTCCTGTAGAAGTGATTATAGGCGTGACTGCCGCTGGAGGGTTCCTACTGTTAGTCATCGTCCTGATTCTCATAATATACCGTCGTCAAAACACAAAAGCCGAGCGCACATACAAAAAACTCCAGATTCAACTCGACAACTTAGAAAGCAATGTGAGAAATGAATGTAAACAGGCATTCGCGGAACTTCAGACTGACATGACAGATATGACCTCCGACCTTATGTCAGGAGGTATTCCTGTCTGGGATTATCATGTGTATACATTCAAAGTGCTATTTCCCGGATGTACCGATCACGCTATTCTTCATCCGCCAATGAAGAATGGTAATTGTATAGACTTCAGTGAACACGGATTACAGAACTTTCACCATCTGCTGAGTAATAAACTGTTCTTGTTGAAGTTCATAAAGACCCTGGAGGAACAGAAATCCTTCGGAATCAGAGATAAAGTGAATTTCGCTTCCCTCCTGATGATAGTTTACCAGAGTAACTTAGAATATATGACAGAGTGAGTATGCTTCAAATTCTCATGATTATGTGACACCAGATTAACAACTGAGGTTCATGACAGGGGGTTGCGCTTGTGCAGCATTCAAGACCCTGTGCCCGTGCATTCTCTTATATATATGCATTTATCCCATAGGGAGCCTTGCATATATAAGAGAATACACTGGCTTACAAGGTTCATGACAGAAGCTGTGCTGGTGCAGCACAGAAGATCCTCTGCCAATGCATTCTCTTATATATGCGTTTCATATATAAAAGAATGCACTGGCTTACAGGGATCATGCCAGGAGTTCTGCTGCTGCAAGCTAGGGTCAGATGGTATTTCAGTACCGTATACTTAAGTTGTGTTTAGTTTTTAGGTACAGGTACTATTGGGTTCAAAAGGTAATAATTTTTAATTCTAAATTAGGTCATATGTTTTTAACCCTTTACCCAACAAACCGGCCACAACCGGCCAAATAAAGCTTCAACAGCCTAAAATATCTTCGGTCTGTCTCAATAGAACCATACAAATATGGGTGTCATTGGAACCGGCTCCTTGACCACATTGTGATAGTTACAGTTATGCCCTGTGCCAATGCATTCTCTTATATATGCGAGTCGACCGTAGGTCGCCTCGCATATATAAGAGAATGCATTGGCCTAAAAAAAAATCTTTTTTTAACACTTTTTACCATTTTTTCTTACATTCTTTAACAATTTTATAATTTTTAATGTGTTAAGCCAATGCATTCTCTTATATATGCGAGGCGACCTATGGTCGACTCGCATATATAAGAGAATGCATTAGCACAGGGCCCTTCTGTTGGGTAAAGGGTTAAGCAAAAAATAAATCACAGCGGTGGCTTTCACAGACAGACTTGAAAATGAATATTTGATCATTTATTGTGATACATGTATGATCACTATAGTATATAACCAATGCTTCAACTTTGTTTATAGGATTTAATATGTTCGCCTGGGACTCATATGTGACCCGCCATATCAAATCCAGTCGTAAGTCAGGATTTTTTTACCCTGTGCCAATGCATTCTCTTATATATGCGAGTCGACCATAGGTCGCCTCGCATATATAAGAGAATGCATTGGCCTAACAATTTTTTATCATTTTTTGTAAATAAATGTTTCTTACAATTTTTAGGACATAAAATAAAAAACATCCATTACCCTGCAGGAGCCCCACACATATATAGAAGCATATAGAAGAGTGTCGTCTGCTCATGTTTGTCTGGGGCTCTGTATGGGTGAAATTATAAAATTGTTAAAGAATGCAAGAAAAAATTATTAAAATTGTAAAAAATTGTTAGGCAATGCATTCTCTTATATATGCGAGGCGACCTATGGTAAAAAAAATCCCGACTTTCGACTGGATTTGATATGGCGGGTCACATATTATCTCATTTGATGTAGAATACTTATAAGCCTCTATTTTGTGTGTGATTTTAATTAAACCGTGTAAATTCTCATTTCAGGATTCTCAAGGTACTTCTTGATGAGTTAGTTGAGAAGTCAGTTCAGGGCAAACATCCCAAGCTGATGTTACGGAGGTAAGATACTATCATAGAATTATATTTTTCTTCTTTTCTTCATTCAAACACCTGTAGCTGGTTCAAAACATATCGTATTAGCAAATGAGTTTTCAAACTTTTGAAACTATTAGATTTAAAACAATCATATAAAAATAAAATGGCAGTGACTTGTTAATTGGGACTAACAATCCATTCCAGTCCGTAACACTAGCAGTTGGCCATTACTCATAACTGGGACTCAGTGTTCGGTTTATGGGAACCATTGTATCTTGAAGGTTTGAAATCATGTTTGATGTTAGTAAGTAATGCTTTATTCTCAGCCAATTCAATGATGTTCAAAGATTGGGATGTTCATAGGCTTTCAATATAGTCAGTTGTATGGTTTTCATGATATTCCAGTGGTATATTTCACCTGGAAAATGGACATAACTTCGATGGTGCAGCACACGATGTAATGACATCATTTAGTAATGGAGATGTTTTACAAAAGGCCTAATCAGTACATACAGCCTAAAGTTTGTTTGGTAAACTTACTCCAGAAAATGAATAATAGACCATGTATTCTTATAGAACTGAACAGAAGGACAATACGAAGAATGCCATTCTATTTTGACTACCCACATTAATTAGTGTTGTAATGTGATGACATTATAGTTTTGTTTATCATACGATCTAAACTGTCTTCAATCCTTTTTCAGGACTGAATCTGTGGTCGAGAAGCTGTTGACAAATTGGTTATCGCTGTGTCTCTACAAATATCTCAAGGTATGTCTTCATACTACTCGCGCCTTATACATACTTCATACTACTCTCACCTTATACATACTTCATACTACTCTCGCCTTATACATACTTCATACTACTCTCGCGTTATACATACTTCATACTACTCTCACATTATACATACTTCATACTACTCTCACATTATACATATTTCATACTACTCGCGCCTTATACATATTTCATACTATCACGTTATACATACTTCTTACTACTCTCGCCATATACATACTTCATACTACTCTCGCCTTATACATACTTCATACTACTCCCGCCTTATACATACTTCATACTACTCGCGCCTTATACATACTTCATATTACTCGCGCCATATACATACTTCATACTACTCTCGCCTTATACATACTTCATACTACTCGCGCCGTATACATACTTCATACTACTCTCGCCGTATACATACTTCATACTACTCACACCTTATACATACTTCATACTACTCCCGTCTTATACATACTTCATACAACTCTCGCTGTATACATACTTCATTCTACTCTCGCCTTATACATACTTCATACTCACGCCTTATACATACTTCATACTCACGCCTTATACATACTTCATACTCACGCCTTATACATACTTAACTTCTGTAACATATATCCCGGATAAATGCTGGATGTGCTGTTAGCCGAGTGGTGTTTTTATGTCAGTTGTTTCATTCAAACCTACAAATAGTGTGTCTGTCATTTGCAGAATGAGGTCTCCAGAGGGTGAATTCAGTGACGCTATCCCGCACAGCAGGCTAGCATCACCAAATTCACCCTCTGGGGACCTCATTCTGCTTAGGCATCATCTTCTGGGAAGTATCTAATCCACAAATCACTCATAATATAAATCTGTGAATATAGCCACCAACTTCCTTTGTAACCAAGGTGATTATTGGTAAAACTAGGATACTGTTTCATCGCTTTTAGGCTCCTGTGTTTCAGGCTATTAAACATTTAAGATTGGCTTTGCAACTGACCAACAATTAATCGGTTGGTCTTATTTGCTGTATATAAATTTGATTTAATTTTTTTCTTCCAGGACTGTGCTGGGTCATCACTGTTTGTTCTTTACAAAGCCATAAAACTTCAGGTAGAGAAGGGTCCTGTCGACGCCATCACTGGTGACGCCCGATATTCCCTCTCTGAAGACAGACTGCTGAGAGAAAAATTAGAACCAAAAACTATGGTATGTGCACATTTGTGAAATTTTCCCCCAACAGTGGCACAGTAAGTTCCATGACATTTGATAAACGTTTCTTGCAATACTATGATTTGTTTATTAAACCCTTTCTTTATCACCACAAATAAATAGACCACTCTAATGTAATCAAATTGTGAATCAACAAAAAATCTATTTATTTGGCTGAGATGGGATCAAACATAAAAGCAGGCAGGATGCTTCAGGTCTGATAAATAATTTTGGGATGGTCACAGGGGCGCCGGAAGAGGGGGGCAGAGGGGGGCAGCTGACCCCCCTGCCCTTGACCAAGGGGGGCGAGCAGGGGCAGGACTGTCACTATTTAACCCTTTACCCAACAAACCGGCCAAAACCGGCCAAATAAAGCTTCAACAGCCTAAAATATCTTCTGTCTGTCTCAATAGAACCATACAAATATGGATATCATTGGAACCGGCTCCTTGACCACATTGTGATAGTTACAGTTATGCCCTGTGCCAATGTATTCTCTTATATATGCGAGTCGACCTGCATATATAAGAGAATGCATTGGCCTAAAAAAAATCTTTTTTTAACACTTTTTACTATTTTTTCTTACATTCTTTAACAATTTTATAATTTTTAATGTGTTAAGCCAATGCATTCTCTTATATATGCGAGGCGACCTATGGTCGACTCGCATATATAAGAGAATGCATTGGCACAGGGCCCTTCTGTTGGGTAAAGGGTTAACATGAGAGATATCACATATCTATAGCTTCATTATAAATATTCAGATAGTATTTTTTCTGCACAAGAAAATTTAACCCTTTCATGACGAGAGCTGCACTGGTGAAGCATTAAAAATCCTGTGCCATTGCATTCACTTATATATGCGAGTCTCCCATAGTCGTATATATAAGACAATGCACTGGCTTATAAGGACAAGGTAAATATTGTTAGGCCAATGTTTTCTCTTATATATTCGAGGCTCCCTATGGGAAACTCGCATATAAAAGAATGCATTGGCACAGGGTTTTCGCACAATTTCAGGAAGCTCCAGTCATGTAAGGGTTAAAAGAAAGTTTCAGAATAAATGTCAACTTTATTCTTTTTTTCAGTCGCTTAAAGTTGAGCATAACACTGAGTTAGCTCATGTTAAAGCGCTGAACTGTGATACTATAGATCAGGCCAAAGAGAAAATGATTGACGTCTTTTATAAAAATATTCCCGCCTCACAGCGACCTATAGCTCAAGAGTTAGATTTAGGTAAGTTCTACAGTCGTTATTTATATACACCTTTTGAGGGGGGGGGGAAATACAGTATTGCTCTAATTAATCGACTCCTTAAACACTGCAGAATTATGGGTAACTTTTCAGGATTTAGTCGGAAATATGGCTTGTTGCCATTCATCGGAAAGCTCTCGGGAGAGCTTTCCGATGAATGGCAAAAAGCCATATTTCCGACTAAATCCTGAAAAGTTACCCATAATTCTGCTGTGTTTAAGGGGTTGATTAATTAGAGCATTACTGTAGTTGTATTTAAATGATCATTTGTCCATGCACCCACTTAATTTCTGGATGATAACTTTTGTTTCAATTTCTGAAATGATATTTTTTAAATGTGTTTGACTGAAAAAGTTTGTGTTCATTCAAATAATAGCTGCATGTCAGGTAAGATTCCAGGGCTGTTTTCATACCTGGAAGCCCAAATATTCCCAAATTCATAATTTTCAACCAGACATTTCTACATTTTCAAGGCAATTTGCCCTACTTCAACAATACTCAATGTAAATCACCAATATGCAGTTGATATATAGCCTTTATTTGCATGTTCTGATATCAAATAAGAAATATTATTCCTTCTCTATGTATATGAAGACATCCTCAATTGTAGAATAGGTTTCCCCAAAACATTTTTGGATTCTTCCTTGTCTGTGATATAGGCTTTTGTGATTTAGAAAAATGAGTTTGATTTGATTATGTTTGATTTAAATGATAATAATTCGTTCAAGAGTTATGGGCCTGTTGTTTTCATTTCTTGACAAATAAGTTATATGTGTCTTTAACCCTTTCATCACTGGAGCTTCATGTCGGAAGCCCCATACAGGTGGCCACTTATATTGCTGAGTGTCGTATGCTCACGTCTGAGGGGCTCCATAAGGGTCGTTTAACCCTTCCATGACTGGAGTTTTCTGAAATTTTGCGAAAACGTTGTGCCAATGCATTCTCTTACATATGAGAGTATCCCATTAGGAGCCTCGCATATATAAGAGAATATTTTGGCCTAACAATGTCTACCTGGACCTTGTAAGCCAGTGCATTCTCTTATATGGGAGACTCGCAGACATAAGAGAATGCACTGGCACAGAATCTTTAATGCTGCACCAGCACAGATCCCATCATGAAAGGGTTAATTCTCCAATAAGGATTAACTGTCATGTGGAACCGAAGGGTTTTACATACAAGTTATGACCACTTACCTCACAGTTACATCTCCATAAAAACAGTCCACATGACAGTTAATCCTTATATTTATATACATTTAGCGAAAAAGCCACTTTTGTAAATGTATTTAAATCGAAAAGTGTATCATGACAAAACCAGCCCAAAATATCCCATAGCACCCTTGGCAAATGTTAACAGGAACAATTTCTTTATATTGAAACCTGATGATTTAATTTAAGTCAATCCTGCGCGAGTCCAAATGCGCCCAAAACATTACACGTTTTTCTTTCCGGTATCGATGACGTATCAATGTAATTATGGGGTTGCAGTTATGAGCTGTTGCGTGTTCACCGAGAAATAACTGCAACAAGTCACGTTGGCGCCGACAAATCGGGAATCTGGATTTAGTGATAATCACACTTAGTATGTAAATATAATTCAATAACCAGCACCACAAGCTGGAACATTGGTAACAATTCTAATATGATGTCTTCTTACTTGATTATAGAGTGGCGATACACAGGTGGTCACATGACACTCCAGAATGAGGACAGGACGACACTATGCAAAGACGGGTGGAGGCAGTTAAATACGCTCGAACATTATAAAGCGTGTGATGGTGCTATGATGGTTTTACAGATGAAACATCAGTACGAGACCATAAAATCACTAAATGGTGAGTTAAACATCAGTACGAGACCATAAAATCACTAAATGGTCAGTTAAACATCAGTACGAGACCATAAAATCACTATAAATGGTGAGTTAAACATCAGTACGAGACCATAAAATCACTAAATGGTGAGTTAAACCTTTCTTTAATAAATGGATTCTCCCGCTCAGTTAAAAAAGTATACATTGAAATGGTCTATTATTCAACTGGAGGGGTGTTCAGGAAAAATGAGCAGATGACAGATAAAAAAAATTGAAGAAGCAATGTCACAATTGGTAGAAACTGCCAGCCCAAGCATTATTCATATAACCCGGATGTTTCACAGACGTTCTCTTTAGCTGCCAAGGGTGATGGGGGACATGATTTGAACGTGGCATTGCAGCCAATCAGATTGCTAGTTAAAACTGGATGTGGGGACAAATGTATAGAATCAGGAATTGCTAACAATCCATGTCCAATTGATTTTCCTCCCTCCTGATCCATATGTTCCATTTTGTTATTAATGTTTGGTATTTTTAGGCCTGTGATATATCACAACTTTGGTTTCTGACAATTTTTATTGCAACAAATCCATTATCATATTGTCAAAATAAATTTTTATAGTTCTTGTGTTTGTAACCGGAAGTTTTAAATCCTGAAAACATTTTAAGATAATTTTATATAAAACAAATAATATGTATCAGTCACTTGCAAACATGCGTTTTTTTGGTAAATAAATTTTAACTAATTGGTCAATAAATTTTAACTAATTGGTAAATATATTTTAATTAATTGGTAAATAAATTTTAACAAAACCAATTGGATGAGATTTTTTTTTCTTTGATTTTTTGCAGGTTCACTGAATTCCACTATTCTTTCTACAGGTTCGACACTTCCGTTTATCAATTCCAATCATAATACAGCAACAAAGCGCTGGCATCTCGTGAGTATGATTGCACTTAAGTTAAAAGTTTTAACCCTTCCATCACTGGAGCTTCCTGCAATTTTGCGAAAACCCTGTGCCAATGCATTCTCTTATATATGTGAGTCCCCCATAGGGAGCCTTGCATATATAAGTTAATACATTGGCCTAACAGCATTTACCTTGATGTTGCAAGCCTGTGCATTCTCTTATATATGTGAGGCTCCCTATGGGAGAATGTATTGGCACATGATCTTTAATGCTGCACCAGCGCATCTTCCGTCATGAAAAGGTTAATCAAGCCTGGATATAGTGTGTCTGACACTTACTACACAATAAGCGATATGTGTTGACAAATCACTGTAACAGTTTTGTTTACATAACAATGATTTCAGTGCACAAAATTTTGTTATTGGAGAACTATCAATAATAAATATAAGAACAAAGTTGATATATTTCTCCATGTTCTTCTTACTAGTAATGGTGATGTTTTTACATTTATATTTTTTGCACATTTATCAACTGCGAGTGCCTAGGTCCCTTTAAAGTGATGTGAACACTCCGGTAGGGTGATCAAATAGAAACGGAGAATAATCTTAAAGTGAGGTGGAACACTCCGGTAGGGTGATCAAATAGAAATGGAGAATAATCTTAAAGTGAGGTGGAACACTCCGGTAGGGTGATCAAATAGAAATGGAGAATAATCTTAAAGTGAGGTGGAACACTCCGGTAGGGTGATCAAATAGAAATGGAGAATAATCTTAAAGTGAGGTGGAACACTCCGGTAGGGTGATCAAATAGAAATGGAGAATAATCTTAAAGTGAGGTGGAACACTCCGGTAGGGTGATCAAATAGAAATGGAGAATAATCTTAAAGTGAGGTGGAACACTCCGGTAGGGTTATCAAATAGAAATGGAGAATAATCTTGCTCAAAGTAGTTACTTTTACGAATATTAATCCAAATTTACAACACACCTTCATTTTTATATATTAATTAAATGTAGTGAGTCTCGATTGCGAAATCATTTGCATTAATTTATCGCCGATAGCTGCATCCCGAATCGAGATGTAAATATTTACAATTGAGCGTAGTTCAGACGATGTTTTCTATGGAGAGGTAATGATGATTTGTTTGAGATATTCCGCGATTTTAGTAGAATGCTGCATTCTCCCAGTTGGCCTATCGCCCGAGTACTAACTTATCAGTCTCAGGCACCCGAACAAGTCCTTAATATGTCATTTAAGAAGTTGAATGTAATTTTTAAATATATTCTTACAGGTAAAGCAAGATGAGGGCGTGGTTAAAGATGGTATGAAGATGATATCAGAAGTCTACCTCACCAGACTGCTGTCAACTAAGGTATTTATTAGAGTGAAAAAAATGTTTAGTTCATGGGCACCAAGCACATTCAACTTTAACACGCACTGTCAAATTACATTTCAATGACCCGTTAATCAGTCTATTTTGATAAAAATGGACAATCTAAATCACCTTGTATTATATAAGATAGGATACTATATGGCTTCAATATCTAGAACAGTCCATGACAGTTTATGTTAGGAAGAATAAAATATAAAAAAAATAAAAATTTGCCCTGCTTCCAGCTACTGCCCCATTCTTCTGAAAAAGTTGGATGTATTAATATAGCAATATATTTTTATAATATTGGCCTTATCATGACCATATAATTATGTTAGGAAGAATAAAATATAAAAAATTAAATCCTCCCACCCCCATTTATAGATTCATTTAGCATCACTAAATTCACCCTCTGGGGATCTCATTCTGCAAATGAACGACACATTCAAGCCTTTGTTCAGAGGGATAATTTATTCGACTTTTAATTTCTGCAGGGCACTCTACAGAAGTATGTGGATGACTTCTTTAAGACGATATTATCTGCAAACACGTGTTTGCCTCCTGCTGTCAAGTACCTGTTTGATTTCCTCGATGATTCTGCTGCGCGCCATGGAATCAATGATGCTGAAGCTATCCATATGTGGAAATGCAACAGGTGAGATAACTACGTTCACTGTCAATCTTTAAAAAAACCTTGATGTATTGAGAATAATTTCCAGATACTTTACAGGAAATAATAAGTTTGAATTTTTTTTTAAAGTCATAATAACCTTGGATATCTTGAGTAAACCCAAATTTTATTAATAATTATTGAGCATCAAGAAGTCAAGAATATCATATAAAACTATCTCCGACTGTAATTGGAATGAACATATCGGATATTCTCTTGTTCACCAATCAGAAGAAGCCTTTCTGAACAATGCAGCACTAACATATGTTGCTAATATTTTAACATTTCCCCCGAAGACCTTCTTTCATGTCTATTACAGACTCGACCATTTCACGTTACATCTAAAAAAAGTTTTTATACCACTACCTGTTTTTTTTTTATTCATTTGCAAGTTGTATCCTATCTATATATCTACCTCATGTATTTATATTTCTTTTCAGTTTATTGCTGCGATTCTGGGTCAACATCATCAAAAACCCTAACTTCGTGTTTGATATTAACAAGACGAGTATCGTCGACTCGTGTCTTTCTGTGGTGGCACAAACCTTCATGGATAGCTGCTCCACGTCGGAACACAGGCTCGGCAAGGTAATTAAGTCACTATAATTGTCGTTGAGCAAATATTGTCATTGAAATGAGATTTCAATAATTCTGCACATATTCTCCCAAATCAAGACAAGGAGCACCGATTAAAAACTTCACCATTCACAATGAAATCTTTAATGTTATGTTTGCAACATTCATTTTCACCCCTGGTCAAGTGGTCCTGCTAATGTGCTATGATGCTGTTAAGAAAAAGTGCCGTTATTCTTTCTAAAGTTGTCATTTTTGCGGTTTTCGAATAATCTGAACATATCCAGGAAAAGCCATTATTTTTATCAAACATTCAAAAACATATATATTGGAAAATATTTTTAATACTGATTGTATTAGTTGTTGAAAATAAAACTATAATCAAGATGGCTATTCACTTTGTTTTACAAACACCAGCGCAGCCATCATTATGTTTTTCAAAAATATATATGTTCTTTGAATATTTCATACAGACACTAGCTTTTTCTCAAATCCCTCCGATTAGCCAACCACCGCAAAAATGACTACTTCAGAAAAACTAACGGTACATTTTCTTAACACCATCTGTTTGCCCTAACATCATCATATCAATTCAACAGGACCTACCAGCATCAGGACCATTTGACAGGTGTGATTTTACAATCCGAGAACACAATTAATACAATAATATTAATTTTCATTCATCACTCAAGTTTTATTTTTTTATTTTTATATTCGTCTTTCCAATTAATGTTATATCCTATATATAGAACATTGGGACACGAACCGACACCAATAGGTCTCCAATTATTGGAGACTTAGTGATATTAAATCATGATGCATTTATTTGTTTTTCATTCAAGAAATACTGAACATCTTAACCCTTTACCCAACAGAACGGCCCTGTGCCAATGCATTCTCTTATATATGCGAGTCGACCATAGGTCGCCTCGCATATATAAGAGAATGCATTGGCTTAACACATTAAAAATTATAAAATTGTTAAAGAATGTAAGAAAAAATGGTAAAAAGTGTTAAAAAAAGATTTTTTTTAGGCCAATGCATTCTCTTATATATGCGAGGCGACCTATGGTCGACTCGCATATATAAGAGAATGCATTGGCACAGGGCATAACTGTAACTATCACAATGTGGTCAAGGAGCCGGTTCCAATGATATCCATATTTGTATGGTTCTATTGAGACAGACCGAATATATTTTAGGCTGTTGAAGCTTTATTTGGCCGGTTTGTTTGGTAAAGGGTTAATTGTAAAACTTTTGTTTTTTGACAGGATTCCCCGACGAACAAACTGCTGTTCGCACGAGATATTCCAGCTTATAAGAAGCTTGTAGAAAGGTGCTTCCAAACCGTTCAGGAGCTCCCGTCATTTTCCGACCAGGAAATGAACATGTACCTGCAGGACGTATCAAAGGTTAGTATGATCAAGCCTTGAAATAGTTTGTCTGACCTTTGCAGAATGAGGTCCCCAGAGGGTGAATTTAATTTAGTGATGCTATCCCGCAGGCCTCAACTGCTATGGGAAACCTCGGATGAGATTGAATTTCCGCAGTTGTAGTTGAAAATATTCCATACATCTATTTTTAAATTTTCGAAATAAATAAAAAGCCTCCCTACCATTCCATTATATATATTGCCAAATTAATTATTATTAAATTTTACTGGCCATAGCCAAGCCTTGAAATAGTGTCGAATGGGATCCCCAGAGGGTGAATTTAGTGAAGCTATCCCACATGGCCCACTAGCATCACCAATTTTGGTCATCGACCTTTTATTATATTATTAATGCTACAACATATTTTTTATTCAACATATTATATTATTCATGCTTATTATTCTTACAGATGTGCTCGAGTCATTTCTATATTCCAAGTGCTCTCAGGGAACTGTATTCCTACGTATCCAAGTATGATAAAGAGGTGAGTTCTGGTTAATTTACTCCACCCCCTCCCCTCTCAGGGAACTGTATTCCTACGTATCCAAGTATGACAAAGAGGTGAGTTCTGTCTAATTTAAGTTGTTGTCAACGTGGTTTTAAATTTAGGTACTAAAACCATTCCTGAAAATGTAACTCTAAAATATCAGCAAATTGGTAAATGCCATAGTCAATAATTAGTTTGTTCTCGTTTCAAAATATAAAAACTAAATTTGCATAGTTCAACTTTTCTCCCAATTATTTATTGACGCTATATATACTTAATAAAACATTTCAAAATGACAACAACTACCATAATGTCCTGGTATTTGCGGGAGGGGGGGGGGGGCTTTCACCCACAACTCGTAAACACCTTACATACATTCCAAAATCAAAATGATACCTTGTGCATTTTTTATTACGCAGACCGTGTTTATGAATGGACAATCATTAAAAATAATTTTATGTTTTAGATATGCATATAATTTATAGTGTCTCCATTATAACAAACATTGCCGCAAAGAAGTAACATTATACTATTTCCTTTGCAGCTGATGGCAGCGCTAGATGAAGATAACAGTACGTTACGACACCAGCTGTCATCAAAACTCGGTCATGTGATAACGGCGATGGAAGGACCGCGTGGTGACATGCCGGGATATGTCTAGCGGTCAAGGAACCCATATCTGCAAAGCTGTGATCAGAAACTCGTATAAAGTGAACATGCCTGTGCTATCAATACCAGAAGGATACTCCCTTATTATATACCACAATGTCTTTCATTATTTGTGTGGCGTCCATAAAACATGTGACGTCAGTTTTATGTTCTAGTCCTATATGCGTTGTTTGTTTTGAGTGTTTATGTCCAGATAAATTTGTAACCATTGGTTAATTTCTGTGCTGAGTTTGCTCTTTCCCATATACGATGACATATCTATCTTTATTTGAAACCGCTAATACTTACTGCACAATATGTTGATAGGTGGAGAATGAATAAACATTTTGGAAGGAAAATATTGTTGTTGGTAACGTTTCTCTCTAAAAAATGAGGTGAATGGGTTACTATCACCATGTGACAAACCTTGAAATAGTGTATCTGTTATTTGCAGAATGAGGTCTCCAGAGGGTGAATTTAGTGATGCTATCCCACACTGCATGCTAATATCACCACATTCACCCCTTTGGGGGACCTCATTCTGCTTGGGCCTCAACTGCTAAAGATGAGGCCAAGTAGAATGAGGTCCTCAGTAGGTAGCATCACTAAGTTTACCCTCTGTGGACCTCATTCTGCAGATGAGAGAGATTATTTGAAGGCTTACAGACGACTGCCGTGAAGATGGGGTATATTATTTGTCTGCAAAGGCATAATCTGATATTGGTTTAATTTTTATTGTAATTCATAGTAAATCTTTTAGCTAATCTGCAATTTTCCTTGATTGAGGGCACTAACAAGATAGAGTGCTGTCTCTTGGTATGCTCGGAACATTTTCACACAGATTACTATTCTAAAAATAGCCCCTAAAACTGTCCCCATGAATGTCATAAGAAATTCTTAATAAAATCTATATTAACTGATAGCTTTTCAGGACAGGTGTCTATCCATTCATTTATACCCTAGAATCTTTATAAAATTTGCTGGGAAGAGATACTCAATTCATATCTATTATTTTATACCCCGGAATCTATATAAAACTTACTGACAAGAGATAACCATCTTTAACCCTTTACCCAACAAACCGGCCAAAACCGGCCAAATAAAGCTTCAACAGCCTAAAATATCTTGGGTCTGTCTCAATAAAACCATACAAATATGGATATCATTGGAACCGGCTCCTTGACCACATTGTGATAGTTACAGTTATGCCCTGTGCCAATGCATTCTCTTATATATGCGAGTCGACCATAGGTCGCCTCGCATATATAAGAGAATGCATTGGCCTAAAACAAATGGTAACACTTTTTACCATTTTTTCTTACATTCTTTAACAATTTTATAATTTTTAATGTGTTAAGACAATGCATTCTCTTATATATGCGAGGCGACCTATGGTCGACTCGCATATATAAGAGAATGCATTGGCACAGGGCCGTTCTGTTGGGTAAAGGGTTAAATACTTAACTGATTATCAAAGTAATTTTTGGATTCATCGTTCTGTACTAAGCAAACTTAGCGCATGTTTCGCTGCCACCTGCCATGATCTGTATAAAATTTTGATATATATATTTTTGTTATGAAGATTGTGTTTGGGTAAGGCAACATTTCCCTTCATCACTTACAAACTTGTTACATCATCTTTTATTAACCCTTTACCCAACAAAACGGCCAAAACCGGCCAAATAAAGCTTCAACAGCCTAAAATATCTTCGGTCTGTCTCAATAGAACCATACAAATATGGATATCATTGGAACCGGTTCATTGACCACATTGTGATAGTTACAGTTATGCCCTGTGCCAATGCATTCTCTTATATATGCGAGTCGACCATAGGTCGCCTCGCATATATAAGAGAATGCATTGGCCTAAAAAAATCTTTTTTTAACACTTTTTACCATTTTTTCTTACATTCTTTAACAATTTTATAATTTTTAATGTGTTAAGCCAATGCATTCTCTTATATATGCGAGGCGACCTATGGTCGACTCGCATATATAAGAGAATGCATTGGCACATGGCCCTTTGCAGAATGAGGTCCTCAGGGGTGAATTTCTGCTTTGGCCTCAACTGCTATAGAAACTGAACAGAAAGGAAAAAGTTAATTTGAGACCATAGATACTTCCCACAAGATAAGGCCTAAGCAGAATGAGGGTGAATTTGGTGATGCTATTCAGCTATGCTGGCTAGCATCACTAAACTCTAGGGATCTCATTCTGCAAATGTCAGACATACTATTTCCAGCCTTGGGCATATCCTAGAATTCCAATGGTCATCCAAGATTTCCATGTAAAGTTTTTAGAAGATGATTTTCAAAAGACGTGGAGAAATTTCAACATATACAATAGAGTGATATATATTATAATATAAGCAGTATATAATTTAAGCAGTGGTGTTATTTTGTAGTCATAATCATAATAAAATTTCCACTTACTCTACTGTACTGCCCTTTGTAATTGACCCAGTAACTGGGGTAATTATTATGTATTTATAACTGATCAAACCATTTTCTGCACTGCTAGCAACTATTCCCTGACTGCTGTGGCACCGCGATCAAATGCAGTCGTAAGTCGGGATTTTTTTACCCTGTGCCAATGCATTCTCTTATATATGCGAGTCGACCATAGGTCGCCTCGCATATATAAGAGAATGCATTGGCCTAACAATTTTTATCATTTTTTTTAAATAAATGTTTCTTACAATTTTTAGGACATAAAATAAAAAACATCCATTACCCTGCAGGGAGCCCCACACACATATAGAAGCATATAGATAAGTGTCGTCTGCTCATGTTTGTCTGGGGCTCTGTATGGGTGAAATTATAAAATTGTTAAAGAATACAAGAAAAAAATTATTAAAATTGTGAAAAATTGTTAGGCCAATGCATTCTCTTATATATGCGAGGCGACCTATGGTCGACTCGCATATATAAGAGAATGCATTGGCACAGGGTAAAAAAATCCCGACTTACGACTGGATTTGATATGGCGGGTCACATATATAAATTTTCTGAAGCTGCAATTGTACTGAAAGTTACTTTTTCATACTGGTTGATGATTATATCCATTTTAACCACACAATTCTCTGGTTGTCTTCTGGTTTGTAGCCACATTTAAATTCTAAATGAAATACGGATTACTAAAAGAACCAAATATAATAGCCAACCTTTTACCTGACAAGAATTGATACTAATTTGGCAGAAAGTGTCGTTTTCATAAGTTTTACAGAGTTATCAATCTTAGAAATGCTGAATATACAAATCTTCCATAACTGTGTACCAAAGAGCGCATCAATAGGAACTATTTCCAGGTTAGATAACTCGACAAAACCTATAAAGACTTCACTTTCCACCCCTATGTTTAGAAACAAATTTAGGATGACCATATTTATATAAATATATTTGTTAAAAGCAATCATTTAACTAGAGAGATCATGTTATTAAAGAACTTCAATAAAATGTAAATGGTGTGATATAAATAACTCTGCAGATGATTTAGATTACTGTATGTACAATTTCATATCATGCACTGGCCTCAAAATATATATTTTCAGTATGAGGTCCACAGAGGGTGAATTCAGTGATGCTTCCCCTCACAGTGGGCTAGCGTCACCAAATTTATCCTCTGAGGACCGCATTCTGCATGGCCTCATCTGCTATGAGAGACCTAGACACAGATTTAAGTTCCATGATGGTGAAGATTTGTGATGTGCACCCATTGGGCACCTCGATTATGCATTGTGTCGTCTGCCAATTTGGGGATATAAAGAAACTAAAAAGGAACTTTCTAAAGAAGTTTCTTGAAAAAAAACCTTGTAATTAGATAATAAAGATGAGCCTAAGCAGAATGGGGTCCCCAGAGGGTGAATTAGTGATGCTAGCCCGCTGCAGGGTAGCGTCAATAAATTCACCCTCTGGAGACCTCATTCTGTAAATGTCCAGTACCATATTTTGAAACCGGAGAAGCATAACTACATGTACATGCATCATTTATTCATGAAATAATCATACGTGATCGAGAATGAATTGTTGATTGTACATTCTCGCATGCATGACGCTGCAGTTAATTATTTTTGTTATTGCTGATGAGGCTGAGATAACTTATTTGTATAAAATGCATCTTGTTCATTTCTGTAAATATTTATTTATCATCTGTGTATACAATCAGCTTTCAATGGTGAAGTGCCTGGAGACATAACTTGTATCTCGCCAGGGTAAGACGTTCTGCTCGCCAGGGTAAGACGTTCTGCTCGCCAGGGTAAGACGTTCCGCTTTGTTCAATTTACACATTATCAGGTCAGGCCCATCCTGAATTCAACTATTATAGTCTAATTTGACAGCGCTAAATCCACCATTTCCTTGATTTTGGGCAAACTATGGGATCGCACATCGCAGTGCACAGCCAAATGTTCAAATGTTTAATCTCCCGAAAAAATTAATTTTGCAACCTTTTTCGCCGGCTTATTTTAGATAATACAGACACATTAATGCCCATCTAAATGACATTAACACGATCAATCAATCGCTCCTTCATAACAATGTTTAAACCAATTGAATGGCAGTTGACTTCCTTATCATGATTAATCTTTTACACGGATCGAGACTTGTTATTTCGTCACAATACAAACATGGTACCGATCTAGTATGTAATGTTTTTGAATAATGTTTTGTGAGATATTAAGTTGGGTTATACCTCTTGTATCGAATGCACAAAATGACGATATAATTTCGAGCCAACTATAATAGTTAAATTCAGGATGTACCTGACCTGGCTATTGGTTGATTTATTTTGGAAGTATTTGTGATATATTCTTGCAATCTGTGCTCCATAGATATGGTCATGTAACTAAGTTGGTCTGGTGACCTTCAAAGTTCTGAATAATCAAAAATATTTTTGTCACCCAGACTGGTCCACATAATTTACATAACTTCAGTCTCAAGTCAGTATTGACACATAAATCTCATATTCACATTCATTTTAGTGGTGACTGTATTTGTGTGTATCGTCTGTGTACATACACAGGGTGTGAGGATGAGGGTGTGTGTATGTGTGTCTGTACATATGGAACTGCCTGTATGAATGTGCTGTAACTTTTATACATTGTATGCATTTTGTTAACTGAGAGTATTTGTTTGCTAAGTCAACCACAACATTCAAGAAGAATGAACATAAAATGTATTTATACTAAATTTGAGTCTGTTTTTGCTCCTCACTAACCCATGGGTCAATTGTAGTCGTCGAAAACTACTGAGCTCGTATTCACCAACTGGGTTTATTTGGTAGCGGCTTAGACCAAGTCTTCTCAGTCCACAACAGTTTGTGGTGTCGGTTGGGTTGATGCTATTTTGGACAGAGTCCCATCCCGTTACTCTTCTATAACCGACATTCATTGAAAAAAATGTACTACATTTACATGTGGAATCCTGACATTTACGTGAACCGCTGAATGTGATTAATCATCTGACATGTCCGCGAGTAATCTGTCTTTAAAATGACATATAATTTACCATGATAGAAAAAGGTAAAGTGATGATACGATCGTATAATATATTGTTAACATACATTTTCAAAATTCTCTGGAAAACCAGGCTTTGTTTACTTATAAATCTTGTTGCTTTGACATTCAGCAGGCCTCTGATATATCATGCATGTTTGCTATCACCAAACTTGGGGGAGGCTAACCTCTCTGTTCATATACCCTCTATGCAAAGCATCCATTTGACCTAATACAAAGACATACAAGCAAGATAACTCGCGATTCTGGTCGTAAAGTCTGTTATTGAAGAGTAATGGGGCGGGACTTCGCACAAAACAGCATGAACCCAACTGCTATCCCAAGCTGTTGTGGACCGAGAAGACTGTATCTAGTAGTGGCTGAACACGGTATCCTTGCTAACATTAACGCAACACAGTCTATGATTGGGTCCGTGACTACCCGCCCCTGAGGCAACTCGCCCGTTTCACTCCGGGACAACCAGCCCGCCTAAAAATTATTGTAATTAGGAGGTGTGAAGGGATTAGGAGATGTTTGTTTAACAAAACTGGGTTGGTCTTTATAGATTTTTATTCGATGTAATATTAAAAATGAAGTTTAAATGAACGAAGTATAATATATCATCAAAGAACATTAAAAGAACATAATTACTATTAACAATTTCGGGATAACCCGCCCGTGTTTATCGGGACGACATGCCCCGAAAACAGCAGGCGGGCGGGTTGTCTCAGGGGCGGGTAGTCCAGACTCCCGTTCCCTCTATGATTGACCCAATCTTATTCAGGTTTGCCATAAATTTTGTCAATAGACACCTGCCTCATGAACACAACAGCCCGCACACATGTATATTGTGGTTATATGGTTATAGAGACGTAGACTGAATTGACAGTGCCTCATATCTAAATCGCGAACACTCACCTGATACAACCCCTGTGTTTTTCACACATCGGTATAGACTTTCCCATGCATTGTCAAACTCAACCATTGTTGGAAAACTGAATACAGGCGATATATCCATAAATCATTTTAATCATCGCAATATAGGAGACATCATCTTCGAGTTTTTATCAGTCAATGATATTCGCGACTGATTACTCTTTCGCATCTTATTGTATTTATAACTATTTCTAGATACTATGATTCTCACAAATATTTACTATGCCACAAATGCACTCCATATTTGGAAATTGTTTATTATGTCATGTTGAGAATGCCACGTCGTAGAAATGAAATATAATGGACACTTCCAGAGACGTACATCCATCAGGATTGTCTTCAGCTTTTCAAAGAGACTGGGAAAATTACATCCATTTTCCAGGCCTGGAAAAATGGAGAGGGGGGTTGCAGGTCATGGAAAATGACATGTCCTTCTGCACCTCAGAATGATATATAATGTCATGCGATCTATGACATGCGTGAAAATAATGTGATGAATCAGTAAATTATTAGTCACCTGAGGTAAACACCGCATAACACTCTCCGGTTAAAGTTATCTTGTGTCTTTAATTAAACAGTCTTTTAAGCCGATAATAAATGCTCCTCTTTTATATCATTTGAAGTCCGAGTCAACGACATCTACATGTATCCCATGAATTCCTGTGTCTTGTTACCTCTGTGCACCAATTTTCCAACATATCTTCTGAGCTGATGATAAACGCTCTTTATTTATCACACAATTTATTAGTCCCCCTTTATGTCATCTGAGTTCAAAGGCTCCCATCCCATGACATTCCCCTGGCCAAATGTGTACCAATTGTGCTACATATTCTAAGCTGACAAGGAACGCTCTGTATTTTTTCACATGTTCACCTTTAAGTCGTCTGAGGTAAATATTGATGGGTGACAAACATTACATGCAGAACAATTTAACAAATATCGCCACCGCTGCCCTATAGGGATATAAAGAAATCTGGCAAAGGGACGCGCGGAGTTTGTCCCGAATGTGTATTTGGTGTTGATGCTGATCTGCCGATGAAGACGATGATACCAAGGTGATTTTGGTGTCATTTGACGCCCAAATGCCTCACTGTCAGGAACAACATATCCAAAATCCGCTTTGGGGGGAACTTTGTTATCCAAGATTGCGCCCAACATGGTTGTTAATACTAAATCAGTTCTCGAAATAAGTCATTATATGACATATTGTGGTATCGAAATTACACCGTTAATGATGTGAAATACTCCGGTAGGGTGATCAAGTAGAATTGGGAATAATCTTGCTCAAAGTAGTTAATTTTTTTTTACAAATATTTATCCAAATGAGCACAAAAAAAAGAAGCATTCCTTATAACTTCCTTATCAGCTTAGAATATATGTAGGAAAGTTGGTACAGAGTGGTCACATGTTCAGGTACATGTCATGTGATAGGCGCCTTCGACCTTGAGCAGATGAATTAAAGGGGGACTGATAAATTGCATGATTAATAAAGAGCGTTTATTATCGCTGAAGGGGTCACTCTCACACAAAAAAATCCTGATGAAGGGTACACATGTAGGTTTTGAATATGTGCTGAAGCGTACACAGGTTTTGAATCTCGTTCTAAATGACGTTTAGTTTTCGTATCGGCCATGATTTATGTTAGAGAATAATTGTTTATGTTCCAAAGGACATTAAAATGAACTGAAAATCAAACTGCTGATAGTCGACAGACTTTCAGAAACACAGTTTAAGTAACTGTGTACTGTGTTAGTGCCGATCACAAACCCTTCAGCACACTTTCAATTCAAACCCTGTGTACCCTTCAGCACACTTTCAAACCCTGTGTACCCTTCAGCACACTTTCAAACCCTGTGTACCCTTCAGTACACTTTCAAACCCTGTGTACCCTTCAGCAAACTTTCAAACCCTGTGCACCCTTCAGCACACTTTCAAACCCTGTGTACCCTTCAGCACACTTTCAAACCCTGTGTACCCTTCAGCACACTTTCAAACCCTGTGTACCCTTCAGCACACTTTCAAACCATGTGTACCCTTCAGCACACTTTCAAACCCTGTGTACCCTTCAGCACACTTTCAAACCCTGTGTACCATTCAGCACACTTTCAAACCATGTGTACCCTTCAGCACACTTTCAAACCATGTGTACCATTCAGCACACCTTCAAACCATGTGTACGCCTCAGCACACTTTCAAACCATGTGTACCCTTCAGCACACTTTCAAACCATGTGTACCCTTCAGCACACTTTCCAACCCTGTGTACCCTTCAGCACACTTTCAAACCATGTGTACCCTTCAGCACACTTTCAAACCCTGTGTACCCTTCAGCACACTTTCAAACCCTGTGTACCCTTCAGCACACTTTCAAACCATGTGTACCCTTCAGCACACTTTCAAACCCTGTGTACCCTTCAGCACACTTTCAAACCCTGTGTACCCTTCAGCACACTTTCAAACCATGTGTACCCTTCAGCACACTTTCAAACCATGTGTACCCTTCAGCACACTTTCAAACCATGTGTACCCTTCAGCACACATTCAAACCATGTGTACCCTTCAGCACACTTTCAAACCATGTGTACCCTTCAGCACACTTTCAAACCATGTGTACCCTTCAGCACACTTTCAAACAATGTGTACCCTTCAGCACAATTTCAAACCATGTGTACCCTTCAGCACACTTTCAAACCATGTGTACCCTTCAGCACACTTTCAAACCATGTGTACCCTTCAGCACACTTTCAAACCATGTGTACCCTTCGGCACTTTTTTTTCGGTGAGAGTGACCCATTTTTTTTTTCGGTGAGAGTGACCCCTTCAGCTTTATTATCAGCTCAGAACATATGTGCGAACATTAATGTTCACAGAAGTGAAAAATCGCCGAGCCGAAATTGAGATACCGGACAGATAACCGGAGTTGTTATTTTTTTGCCGGATTATGGATTTTCTATAATTTAATTTGATGACTTCCGGTATATCTGAGGCGGTCGATTTTGAAAAGTTGCAAATCTGTACAGAAGTAATTTATCACAATTGTCATCTAATTAAATGGGCGATAGATCACCAAGATGGAGGAAACCAGCCGATGTAATGAAAAACATCCGAATGAAGAGGAAGAAATCAGCGACAAGTCGGCAACATGATACCAAATATGGGCAAAACAATGAAGTCGGCAAAACAGAAGCGAAAAACAAAATTGCGCAGAAGAGATTGAACCCATTTTCTAATAAATCAGATGCGAAAAGAATCAAAACTGCTGAGGAACCTCCATTTCCAGATGAGCATAATGACCATCATCAAGAAGCACCTAACTCGTTCCTCATGAAGCTGTCTGGAGAAGGCACTAAAAGTAAAAATGAGGTTGGTCGGCCTCTGAGCCTGAGGCTCTGTCTCTGAATCATGAAATGATGAATGTGACTTCAAGTGCAGTCATGCATTGAATGTAGTCTAGTAGTAGTATTAAATGCAGAAGGGAAGTGCACTCTAGTCATGACTGAACTTAGTCCAAAATTGACTATACACGTATGCTGCCCTTCTGCTACATGCAGGGAATACAGGAGAAGTCGGCCCTGCGCGAAGTCGGCCCCGCTTGATACGGCCCACGCGAAGACGGTCCAGAGAAGTCGGTCCCTTATGTATTAACGGAACCATTGTTTAAAATTATTCTAAATCTTTATTAATATTATGATATGAAACTGATAATAATATTAATAATGACAATATAATAATAGCATAACAAATGATGTTAATACACAGTATATTCTCAAAATAAGTGTCCCTCTCGACCGCGTTGTAACCGCCGTGAGACGGCGTTGAAAAATGACCATCAACGCAGTTTTAGTGTTAACGCAGTGCAGTCGTAAAGTTAATTCAATGTGGATGCAATTATCAACACCGTCGATATAACGGTCAATGAAATACATTGTATAATGCATTTGGTGTAACTGTCAACGCAACAAAATGTGGTCGAGCTAACCGCCAATAAAATATAACGCGGTGTACCGGTAGGTGGTCGTAAACAAAACTTGAGTCGTGCCTTGGATTCCAATGCACATACGGTATGTCGGGGACGTCTTTATGACAGCCTGACAATGATGTTGCGTCCGTCAAGCGATATGATGGCCATAATCGCCATATAACAGCGATTTATTTTATGTCTTGTTGTCTGTTGGCTTATAAAATGCATTAGTTTATTAAGAAACTGGCCATAGTTTCGATTTATTTTTGAGTAAGATCGTCCTCATTTGGTTGAGGTCCTCCTGTAAATTGGCTGTAATTTCAATTCGGTCAAGTATTTAGGTACAGCATGCTAAAATTTCCTAGAAAAAGCGACCACATGCTCTATATTGTAGTTCACGATTTTGGAGCTACCGTATACGTACATGTACGCATCTGTAAATATACACGTACGTCAATATTTAACACATTTGCGTTGTTTTATTCATGAACAAATGTCATTGTGATTATGAGACAATTAAACTGATTTATTCGGGACCAATTTTCTGTAATATTGCATAATCACACAGAGCTACCTCATGGGATCCCAGTATCTTACTTGCAGTTCCAATGTAAATTCGCCATGTTTACATATGTTGTGTACAATTTGTATTTCTACTGAATTATATGATAATTAAATTACATTTCCGTTACAAGAACAATGCTCAGAAACCGAAAGTTGGCAGAGACCGGAATCCCAAGCGGTCACCCATCGAAGGACTAACCGAACTCGACGTTGCTTAACTTCAGAATCACACAAAGCGTCTTAACGACTGTGACCAAGAGATCTAGACCTCTCAAGTAGAGAAGTCATCGGCCTTCTATATTTACAACGCGACCGCTACACTACTCCCCCGTTCTTTTTGAGATTCGCGGAATCCCACCCGAGTCCTCCCCCAGAGCGGTCACATCATGACACAGACTCCAAGGAGTGGACGAGCCCCCAGTGTAACAGAACGAGAGAGAGAAGTGCCGGAGTCTCACCGAAAGTTGGCAGCAGTCGGAATCCCAAGCCATCCAAGGACTAACCGAGCTCGACGTTGCTTAACTTCGGTTATAACACAAAGTGTCTAATGACTGTGACCAAGAGATCTAGACCTCTTGAGCAGAAAAGTCATCGGCCTTCTATATTTACAACCCGACTGCTACAATGTTATAAAATCAACACACACTATGCTAACAGTATACTAGTACATATTTGAAAATTCCGACATACACGTACCTAGCTACGGTACCTGGTCAACAAATCGGAAACACCTGTTATTTTGTTTGCCTAATCTTATAAAAAAAAATTATGTTAAATATTATTAAACTAACTACATGTACAGTGCTTTTAACATATTACAGTATAACATAATGTTTCTGACTCAGAACTAAAGGAAAGGAAGATTACATACAATGTAGCAACCAATAATTGTCAATAGTTTGCACCCACGCAAAAATACACGTCAATTAAAATACTACACATTAGGCTACTTTCTTCTTCGTGTATTGGGGGGGCCTCGGTGGCTCAATCGGTTAGGGGTACAACTCCAAGCCATTTTGCCGTCCAGCGCGGTCCTACTAAACAACGAACACAAACGATCATAAACAAACACAAACGAACACAAGTTTAAAAATCAAAATAGAAGGGTGAAATTGGGTTTGTGTGTGCGTGGATGTCCATTTTATGTGTATGTGGTATTATTTCCAACTTGGTGATGACTTATTTTTTGAGTTATTAGCGATATTTTAATACAAAGCTACTAAATAACGAACACAAACAAGCATAACATTGGCCGTATAGCACTATAAGGCGTTAATCAAGGTGTTAATGAACTACCACTTACTTTACGGCTTACTCTGTCTTCTTGTTAATTACACATCTCTGAGTTGTTTTGACTTTATTTAATTCACTATAAGACTTTGTTTAACTCCCCTTAGCCTTTATTTGAGCTTGCGACCAGCAAACTTCATAGAAGTCAGGCGGATTTAAAACAAATTTCAGTTCAGTTTACAATTAGCTTTAAAATCCCAATATTTTAAGGAAATATAATTCAAATGAAGTGCCTATTCTGCATGCGTGGACCTC
This sequence comes from Siphonodentalium dalli, assembly GCA_032622095.1. NCBI lineage: Eukaryota > Metazoa > Mollusca > Scaphopoda > Gadilida > Siphonodentaliidae > Siphonodentalium > Siphonodentalium dalli. The sequence goes on along the minus strand of CP136061.1, from coordinate 261,873,362 downwards.
TTTATCTGCATTGGGATCGTATAAGTTTTCAATACTAGAACGCAAAATTAAAAAATTCCGAAATATTGGATGAATAACAATTGTGAAAGCCTTAACAAAAATACCATATTAGAAAACAATTGGAGGGCAAAATAATCAACTGATTTGACAGACAATTGAAATGAAATAGTGACTGACCAACTGCGTGACATTCGAGGAACCCTCCACGGTGGTGGGGATCAGTGTTCGCGCTGGACCGAAAAAAACTTTAGCCAAAAGTTTAGCCAAATGAAAATTATATTAGCAAATGAAAAAAACTTTAGCCAAATGTTTTTTGGTCAAATTATAAAAACTATGGCCAAATTAAATCATCGTTTTCTGGTCGGTTCACAATTAATGACTAAAACGTCAAATCTAACAGTCACAGGTAAAATACACAATAATTTAACTGATTTTGATGAACTAAAAATATTTATATATATATCATTTATTAAACATTTATTAATCTTTATGTGAAAGAACGATTTGGGGGGGGGGGGGGGTAACCCGGGATTGTCCTTTATAATGTCATTATTTTTTTGTTTTATATCAATATCTTTTTTTAAATCATTAAATATTAATTATCCTTGCGAAAATATCGAAGTGACATCTGGAAACTAATAACTTAATATTGTTACGCCATTATCAAATTACAATCTGTCGTAAAAGCATGCATATTGTTTTTGAATGCATCGGTATTGACGACAAATAGCCACAAAATATCTGTCGTGATTCACATTTGGCTGATTAAGCTATTGTCTTACAATTGGTGCTCATAAACCTTGACCGTCATAAAACAATGTTACCATAAACATGCCTTGTGCAGGAGCCCTGCCAGTGACCAGACAGACAATGGGGGATTAGCGGATTAAATATAAAACAATGACCTTTTGCTGTTTCGTGCAGAGTGACGGGTTCCTTTGTACTGTCCGCGATCGGGTTTCCCTTTGTACAGTCGGCGATATATTCCCACTTACGATGTGTTCGGACTAGATCGTTCCCAACGAAAACCCACTTGCCAAAAAATCATGCTTTCAGTTTCCATTAGGGTTAAAAAAAGTTTAGCCAAAAGTTTAGCCATATGACATTTTTATTAGCCAAATTCGAAAAAGATTAGCCATTGGCTAATTTGGCTACCGACAGCGCGAACACTGGTGGGGATTTTACCTCATCAGATATTGCATCTTCTTCAAAAGTCAGACACAAACAAACATGACAGCAGAACAATGAGTGTGAAGACTTCTTAATTTTGTGAGTGACAATTCCAAACTTCAACTGATTGACAATTAGCAAGCTCTACTGAAAGAGCAGTGGGATATATATATATATATATCTGATCCATCTGTACCAATTTTCAAACATATCATCTGAGCTGATAAGAAACGCTCTTTATTACTGATGTAATGTATAAAATATGCAACCAACGAATGACCAAACATCTCTCAGATATTCGATTAGATAATGGTTTTTGTGTTGCAAAGTATATCAATTTACCTGTCCATGATGTTTGATTCCATTTCAGCTTTCAAGCCAATCGAACAAACACATGGTAATTCTAACCGAGGAGGATGAAACTAAATCAAATCGCTTGGAACGCGAAAATAAATTGTTCAATAGCAGAAATTTTGAAATCGCAAGCATTTTCAAATGCAATTTCACAGAATTAAACTCTCCATTACTTGAGATTCTCGACAAACGAGTGATTATAGTTTACAGAAAAAATCTGAGTTTGCGCGAAATGCTTTTTCGATCAAATCGCGTCATGTTGAAAAATAATTAGCAGTACTTCTCATAATCATTCATGTACATGTGAAATCTTAAACTCATTAGCGATTTCCAAAGATGCATTTATGTAATAAATCACGCCAGCGAAATGAGCCCGTGCCTATGCTTAATTTTTTTCAAAAATATTAAACTTTAAATCCGGCTGCACTTCTACGAAATCTTCTGGTCCCAAGCCCAGATAAAAACGGAGGGGAGTTAAACAATGTAAAAACAACTCAGTAATTAACAAAGAGACAGAGTATAAGTCGTAGAGTAAGCGGTAGTTAATTAACACCTTGATTAACGCCTTATAGTGCTGTACTGCCAATGTTATGTTCATTTGTTTTCGTTGTTTAGTAGCTTTGTATTCAAATAATGCTAATAACTCAAAAACTAAGTCACCAAAGTTGGAAATAACACCACATACACATTATCACATAGAATGGACCCACACGCACACACAAACATAATTTGACACTTCTATTCCGCTTTTTAGACCTGTGTTCATTTGTGTTCATTGTTTAGTAGGACCCGTCCAGCGCTGGCGATAAGGGTTCAAATCCACCTGTTTCCATCGTGGATTTTGCAACTCAAAATCGTTATCTGGTGGAGTTGCCAGTTACTCACAGATGGCCGGTGGTTTGCCGCACATGGTCGACGAGTTTATCAGCCATTGAAATTAATATAAATATTAACCGCAAACTGAATAATTATTAAAATTGTTCACAATCATACTCTGAACCAATTTAGGTTTATTATTACCGGTATAATCAGACTGTACAATTATATCCACGGATATATTGTATTTTATTTCAAATACACATGTATTGTATTTTATTTCAAAACTTCCTGACGCCTTATAGGAACAAGCTCGATACCAAATTTGATGACCTGTACACTATGTACCGATGTTGCCGTTTCGATATTGATATCAGCCACCCGATTCGATATCAGATTTCCAATCTGGGGAAATGTGATTCACAGGCCCCTATATTTTGTCTCCAAAGTCTCTGGTTAATAACAATTTGTTGGTATAAGTATGTTGTTTAAATGTACATGACTCATTTGAACTTTCAGTTTATGTCCATGTAATTTGGGAGCATTTTTCAGGTAGTTGTTACATAAAGAACCCAAGAGTACCGGAACACTTTTTCAAACAAAGTTTTAGCACTGGTAACAGGTTCATGATTAACGTATTTTGCATTCCCGAATCCCAATTTCTTAATATGCTTTAAATAGCCACTGTGGTATAAATGCCATAAACTACATAGCTGTCCTTTCCAAGTTTGTGTGAGTAACAAGACAAAAACCTATCAACATGAATTCTGAAAAAAATGGGGTCCCAAAAGACGCTCCCATGTCAAACATACATACATTTAGAAATGAAAAATCAGGAGCTGGGGTTCAACTAATCAACTTGTAGTCGATTTCCCCTCATGACTAGTTGACTTCTGAAAACCACTAATAATTTCAACACTGGTTGGCGAAAGTGGTCATGTTGACATAAATCTGATTCTGACATTAATTTTAATATTATTTTGTTGTTCATGTTGTTCTACATGTAACTGATTCGATGCTTAGTCATTCCAGTTCTGATCTCGTCGGGTTTTAATGTCATATCTGGACCTCTAAGTCTTGTGATATTCTTTTTCTAAATTACATGCACAATTCTGAGAATTTCTCATTGTGACAGAAATTTCTTTTCTAAATTTTAGCTGAATGCAGATAGACTTGCATCAGAATATGACATTCATCTATCGACCTTAAATCGAGGGGAACAGAAAACCAAAACGGATAGTCTATCAACTAGTCAATCAGCTAAAAAGGATAGCCAATCAAATAGTCAAACAGCTAAAAAGGATAGCCAATCAAATAGTCAAACAGCACAGGTACGTATTTTTACATTTGTGTTTTAAAGCCACAAGGATGGTTCAAACCCATGAGTTTATATTGATTTTGGTGTCAAAGTAGGAAAAAATGGTATATACACATTTTAGAATGGTAAGTCGGGTTTCTAACTTTCTTTGCTATACAGTATATTGCGTCAGAACTGTCTGATATAGTAGAAATTTCTCACTATGACATTTAGCAGTTATCACAGTGCTAATACAGGCCTGCAAATTTGAGGCAAACTGCCGTCCAGTTCGCCAGGAGATTATCTAAAATTAAAATGCCATGAACGAAAAAACAGGTCGCGTCAAAGTTTTATGTACATGTACATGTAGGTCTCAAGATAGCTGATTCTCACATTATTTCATGCTCAATCAAGTCCCAAAGTGAGACCTTCAAGATGATTACGGTAGTTCAATGAGTTGCTCATCTGTAGTTAATAACACCAGTTGTAGTGAATATAATAGTTTTTGTAATTCTTCTGCTAACCTATGGTATGGGTTAGTACCTAAGCACAAACCAGGCAAACGAAAAAATGGGTCATACATAATTTTGAAATCTGTTGGCCTGCCCATACTAAAGTTTTCCACTGTCGGCATTTTCATGGAAACACTTCAATGGGAGTTTCTTGTGCTGATTTTTCTCAATGGATTTTCAGACTAGACAACACAAATACAACAAATAATAATCCTCCTAAATATTTAAAAATTTGGTAGTCTCAGGTGCCCAATAATCGTGATGGGTTGGTCGTCTCAGGTGCCCAATAATCGTGATGGGTTGTCTAGGTGCCCAATAATCGTGATGGGTTGGAATTTAGGCTGAAATTAATTATAGTGATATGGCAATTTCACTCTTTGTCTCAATGCCACATAATAGTGATAGTTCGAGGATCTTTGGGAATTTTCTCCAAAAATAATAATTATGCTGACACTGAGAGCTAAAGATGGACTATCTCTTCCCAGTAAGGTTTATATCAATTCCAGGGTATAAAATAATAGATACCGGTATGAATCGAGGAGATGGACTATCTCTTCCCAGTAAGGTTTATATCGATTCCAGGGTATAAAATAATAGATACCGGTATGGATCGAGGATACCTGTCTGGAAAAGCATTTATCAATTAATATAAATTTATTTAGAATTTCTTATGACATTTATGGGACAGTTTTAGGAGCTAATTTAAGAACGTAAATCGGCATGAAAAGGTTCGTAGCGTACCATGAAAGAGCACTCTATCTATCAAGGAAAATTGCAGATCAGCTAGAAAGTGTACCGCAAATTACAATCAAAATAAACCACTTTATAATGTCTTTATTATATAGATAATGAATGGCTTGGAGTTGACTATGCCAAAATAGTGGTCCGAGAGGAGCGGCTCGTGGGCTATTCCTCCTCGAGGACCACTATTTTGACATAGTCAATGACAAGACATACATTATTTATTATATTATATCGAACATTGGTGCCAATTCTCACACAATTTCTGTGTCTGATTTTGTCACAATTTGGCAACATTTTAGAAGTTAACTTGCTTTTAAACTTCGATTAAAACTGAAAAGGATGTTCACTGGCATTACAAAATTAAGACTGGCCACTTGCCAACTAAATGGACAAACTATTAGTATTATATATCTTCAGTTTTATCTGTATTTTATTCACAAATAACTATTTCTAGTCTTGAAATCAGGATTTATAAAAATTATATTGTTGTAATTGTGGCCCGGAAGAGACACACCATCTTTAATGATGGCCATTGTTTTGGAAAGTTCATTCAGTTTAAGTCTAAACTAGTAGTACACCTCACTACTATTGGGTCACAGCAATTTTATCAATTAGTTTACAAACATGGGGGGGGAAATATCTCGATGAAGGGGGAGTGAATATTTAATAATCATACGCAGGTCTTGAAATACCGATTGCTGATTATTCCACATGATGTTGGTAAATTCAAATCTGATATATTCACTTAAAATAACTTTTCCAAATAAAAATACATAAAATCAACACATTAGCAAGCCGCTATGTGGGGTAGCATCACTAAATTCACCCTCTGGGGACCTCATTCTGCAAATGACAGACACCCTATTTCAAGGCTTGCACATTAGTATCTCAATTATTCTCATATGCTATTATGACTAATAGAAAGGTTTGGTGAGTCGTATTATTCTCATATGCTATTATGACTAATAGAAAGGTTTGGCGAAAAGTCATACTCAAACTGAACACCATTGTCGCAAAAATAAAAATAAACAAAAACATTTTTGCTTACAATTTTGGTAAAATGTTCATAAACCAACTAATTAAATTGGTTTTGCCTTATTAAAGGCACGGGCGACGTTCGTTGCAGAAATATTCATATTTGTTCAAATTGCCATCAACCGAAGGAATATTAAAATATATATAGTTTTGTTCATATAGCAAACATAATCAGCGCGTAAATAGTATATTGTCGTCAAGACATACGATGGTGTACGTAAACAAGAACCTGCTCTTTTTACAGAAGTATTGCTTCTGTTTACATAACACAGCGCAATTCTATTGGTTAATTGCACACAAATGATATAAACGCTCTTTATTATTTCCATATCAGGAAAACAGTAACAAATAACACTCTTTATGTTTACCATATCCGGATCTAAACAAAAGCCAGGTTCTGTAGCGTTTTTTGCTTTTGTTTACATAACAAAGGAAAAAACATTTGACAATATTAAACATACTGTTTATGCCATATTTCTGATTGGTATAAGAACAAAGTCTGTCTTATATTTTACTATTCTTTCTGTTTATGGCCGTTTTTGATGGAGGTGAATATTTTAACAGCATACCCACTGCCAACGCCACCCGTATCTTTAAGAAATTACTTTTCATGTTCTATCTCCAGGGCGATAGATTGTCACAAGAACAGTTCACAAACAGCAGCCCTGATATTCCTGTGGACTGGAGCCTCAAACAAAAATTAAGAATACTGTCTCCGAAATCTCTGTCGTGGTGCACCTCTCTGAAAACAGCTGATGAGGCTAAAGGATTGTGTGAATTCGTCCGGTGTAAGTCACAGGTGAGCATAAATACTTACTGGGTTGATTTATGGTTAAATGGTCACATGGTGTACCAAGCCTATACACATCACATTGCCATAATTCTAGTGTTTCAAAGTATAATTTGAACCCTTCAATTAAATTCTGGCACTACAGCCGACTTTTTAGTACATTTTATCTCTTATAGAAATTTGCTTTCAAAATAAAATTATTTTTGCTTGCCTGTTGTATCACATGTCAAAATAAGGAACATTGTAATTAACAGAGCTTTTGAATGGGGGACAAAAATACTTGGCTTAACCCTTTACCCAACAAACCGGCCAAAACCGGCCAAATAAAGCTTCAACAGCCTAAAATATCTTCGGTCTGTCTCAATAGAACCATACAAATATGGATATCATTGGAACCGGCTCCTTGACCACATTGTGATAGTTACAGTTATGCCCTGTGCCAATGCATTCTCTTATATATGCGAGTCGACCATAGGTCGCCTCGCATATATAAGAGAATGCATTGGCCTAAACAAATCTTTTTTTAACACTTTTTACCATTTTTTCTTACATTCTTTAACAATTTTATAATTTTTAATGTGTTAAGCCAATGCATTCTCTTATATATGCGAGGCGACCTATGGTCGACTCGCATATATAAGAGAATGCATTGGCACAGGGCCGTTCTATTGGGTAAAGGGTTAAAACAATGTCAACAATTAAGGGAGTACTGCTATAACCACTCGAAACTCTCATATCATTGTACCAACTGCTCTCTCTCTATATATTTGATGCATTACTTGAGATTGTGTGAAATTGTCATGAGGAAATTAAAAGCTATTGGAAAATTAATCACTAAATTTGTGTAACGGCTGTTATTGACTGATTGTGAAGATATTTTGCTCTTAGAACTAATATTGAAGACATTGACTTGTTAGCTAAACTTTACTTTTTAACTCAACTTTACTTTGTAAAGTTTGAGCTATTGCCATGGCTTTGTCGTCTGTGTGTCCGTGTGTACGTAAGGCGTCAACAATGCAGGCTACAGGTCGTACCTTTGGTCGGATCATTATGAAATTTGTCATAGCTGTTGACATCAACATTTAGACCAGAATGATTAATTTTGGGGTCATTCGGAAAATAAACATGGCCGTCAGTGGCCATCTTGGATTTCAAAATTCAATCCATTAGCACGGGCTACAGGCCGTACTGTTTGTCTGATCATCATGAAATTTGTCAAGAATGTTAATAATGACATGTAGATGGGAACGAGTCATTTTGGGGTCATTCGGCCAAAAAACATGGCCGCCAGCAGCCATCTTGGATTTTACTCTTTGTATGACTAAATCCTTTAGCACGGGCTACAGATCGTACCTTTAGTCTTATCATCATAAAATTTGTCATGGCTGTTGATATTGGAATGTAGATGGGAACGAGTCATTTTGAGGTCATTCGGACAAAAAACATAGCCGTCAGCGGCCATCTTGGATTTCAAAATTTAATCCATTAGCACGGGCCACAGGTCGTACTGTTCGTCTGATCATCATGAAATTTGTCATGGATGATAATATTGACATGTAGATGGGAACGAGTAATTTTGGGGTCATTCGGCCAAAAAACATGGCCGCCAGCAGCCATCTTGGATTTTACTCTTTGTATGACTAAATTCTTTAGCACGGGCTGCAGGTCGTACCTTTAGTCTGATCATCATAAAATTTGTCGTGGGTATTAACAATGACATGTAGATGGGAACGAGTAATTTTGGGGTCATTCGGCCAAAAAACATGGTCGCCAGCAGCCATCTTGGATTTTACTCTTTGTATGACTAAATCCTTTAGCACGGGCTATAGGTCCTACTTTTAGTCTGATCATCATAAAATTTGTCAAGAATGCTAATAATCACATGTAGATGGGAACGAGTCATTTTGGGGTCATTCGGCCAAAAAACATGGCTGCCAGCAGCCATCTTGGATTTTACTCTTTGTATGACTAAATCCTTTAGCACGGGCTACAGATCGTACCTTTAGTCTTATCATCATAAAATTTGTCATGGTTGTTGATATTGGAATGTAGATGGGAACGAGTCATTTTGAGGTCATTCGGACAAAAAACATGGCCGTCAGCGGCCATCTTGGATTTCAAATTTAATCCATTAGCACGGGCCACAGGTCGTACTGTATGTCTGATCATCATGAAATTTGTCATGGATGATAATATTGACATGTAGATGGGAACGAGTAATTTTGGGGTCATTCGGCCAAAAAACATGGCCGCCAGCAGCCATCTTGGATTTTACTCTTTGTATGACTAAATTCTTTAGCATGGGCTGCAGGTCGTACCTTTAGTCTGATCATCATAAAATATGTCATGGATGTTAACAATGACATGTAGATGGGAACAAGTCATTTTGGGGTCATTCGGCCAAAAAACATGGCTGCCAGCAGCCATCTTGGATTTTACTCTTTGTATGACTAAATTCTTTAGTATGGGCTACAGGTCGTACCTTTAGTCTGATCATCATAAAATTTGTCATTGATGTTAACGATGACATGTAGATGGGAACGAGTAATTTTGGGGTCATTCGGCCGAAAACATGGCCGCCAGCCGCCATCTTGGATTTTACTTTCTCTTCATGTCTATAAACTAGTATTAGACATTCAACTTTCCACATTCCTAATCGCTCCATTGACTGTAATGCATTAAATTATTCCCTTTCCAAGTTGAGCTACAGTGTCATTGACACTTTCATATTTGGAATTTAGCTTGTGATTTGGCAGATATACATGTAAAAGAACTGAATCCGAAATAAATATATTCAAGTGTGGCCTGATTCACGCATTATCTCTAAACACTTGTTTTAAAGTGACGCAAGGCCTTTTGTTTAACTCTCCAATAATGAAATTTCACATGTCAAAACCATAGTGATGTAAAAAGTGGACTACTGATCAAAGTTCAATGAGTCCAATAAGGTACCAAAGTTCAATCAAAACTTGACAATAAGCATCGGAAAATGTCAATTAATTGAAAACTATTCTGAACATCATATTCAAACTAATATAATATTTGAACTTGCTACATGATTAGCAATGTTTGTTGGCAATTCACTTTAACAGTTTGTTTACATAACAATGGTTTCAATACCCAAAGTTTTATGAATATAAGACAGGGTTTCCGCTAGGGGTTGGGGGAATGTGGCCGTATTTGGGAAGCACATACCCGGCGTCCTATCGGGAGATAAATTTGATGTTTATCTCTGAAAATTAGCCATTTCCTTGCACTTGATACAACAAGAAGGAACATTGAAGCTTCGTATAGAAACCAAATTAAAACAGATCGTCTTTCTTTGATCTCAAGTTAATGAACTAAAAGCACCACCACAATTGATACAACGACTTTTATAACCAATATACTTAAAGCAATATTAAAAGCCGACATCGACGAAATTACTGGGGTTGGAAAGACACATTGTCACATTCAGTGTCAAGCGTACTCCAGCAGTAATAAGTGTTTTGTCAGAGCTCATGTCACGTGCTTTGCACACGTTCTGTGTGCCTTATTTCTCTGTATTTTATACAGTTCCGATCAAAACAAGTTGGTGTAAACTCAAAAGCCATTCCTCAGACGGAGATGACCACATGCTGGATTTGTATAAATGAAAATTTTGCATTCATTGGATAGGGAATAAATACACTTGATTAGAAATATTAATATTTTATTTTTTTTAGTTTTAATTAAACATTTCTTTGATTTTGAGGTAAAAGGTCCGCACTGCTCATCACAGGGACTGCACAAACTCACCTGTGTTCATGGTTGTAGCTCATTATTCAGCCCCCGTAATGACTTACCGATGTATATTGCGCATTTTGGGGAAAATAGCGGGTCAGAAACAAGCCTTGAAATAGGGTGTCTGTCATTTGCAGAATGAGGTCCTCATTCTGCTTATACCATAGCAGAATGAGGTTCCCAGAGGGTGAATTTGGTGATGCTAGCCCGCTATGCGGGGTAGCATCACTAAATTCACCTTCTGGGGACCTCATTCTGCAAATGACAGACACCCTATTTCAAGGCTTGGTCAGAAAGTTGAGACTTATAGACAGAAATCTACGGTAAATTAAAATGCGAGAGGCTGCATGATTACTACTAAACAATCGCCAACAAAGCGTTATCCAGGATGGTGCAGACAACTGTGCACGTGGTCCACGCTATTGACCATGTCTTATTCAGGCACGAAGTGTAGGATTCCTTGCAATCTGTTAATCATCAGTGTCGTACGTGATTGCTCGTCCTGAGTAAAAAGGCGGCTGAGTTGGTCTGTGGCTATTTTGTGACCAATGTTATGTCAAGGATGGGGAGGGGAATGAGGCCGCTGGACGGCCGGCCTGTTGTAGTAGCGGAAACCCTGTATAAGAACAAACTTTTTATTTTATTTATACCAGTAATTTTATAAGAACAAAGTTTATATATTTCTCCATATTCTTTTTAGTGGTGATGTTTTACAGACTATTATATTTTTTGCACATTTACCCACCTTGGGTCCCTTTAGTTGAGAAAATGTTTGTCAATTTTTCAGATTTATTTAAATGAGTTTATGATAGATTTCTAATAGTGTGTTGTTGAATGTTTTAATATTTCCAGAGCCAAGAAACACCTATCCGTGATATTGGGAGTGTCTTCCACAGCTGTTGTGGATACTGGACACACCCTAATCTACCATGGCTCAACCTGTTCCCAAGAATGGTTCAAGATAATAAGATAGCGTAAGTTAAATTAATGTAGATATACTGGGCATACAGTAAAACCTCTCCAAACCGAATGCTGTCTGGTAGTGCTGGGCGGTATTATGATATATCGGGTATAGCCGGTTTTAATTTTGATATCGTCAATAATATAGTCTGAAATAAAAATATCGTAATACCGTCCCAAGTTGTAATATTCTCCATGTAGGTTGAAACCCATCATATGGTCCCCACAAACAGCGAAGTTTCACGTCTGGCTTTTGCCTCGGCACTGCCCATTGTGGCATTGTCAACGCTAATTCCCAGGGCTGCCGTATATGGACATTGAAGTCCCACGGTGCTACCAACTACCAATTATCACTGATAAATAGTCTTACAAACAACCAATTCCTCACGAATTAATAAAATGGCAATTTGAAACCGAATGCGGTGCTTAATGTGTGCATGGTGTTGAGCGCTATGGTCAAAGGGATATAACTCTAAAAAATGTATGCGAAAACGCACGTGGGCCGTGTTATATGATTATATCCCTTTGTTTCAAAGTTATTATTTCTCTGTCGGCAAACTGTCAGTTGTTGCAGACGAGTGGTCATTATATACATGTATACTGTGATGTTACTGATAATTGTTCAATACACATTTACTCGACCTCTCATGACCCACAAATCATAAATAAAACGTAGGGATGTATGGTGCAAACTTTATTCATGAAATATTGCATATATTGTACATTGTACTTACCAATTGTAATATACCAAAATAATATCGCGCTAATATCGTGTATCGCGATGTTGTCGCCATAATATCGCGATATTTTTTGGGGCCAATATCGCCCAGCCCTACTGTCTGGACCGACCATTTTGTCTGGTTTAGAGAAGTGTTTGGTTTATAGAAATCACATGACAATTGGATTGGACTGTTCCTGTTATCAAGACATAACACAGTATTTTTAATGGATGAAACTTCAGGCAACAGAAATTGAATTATGATCCCGCCGATAATTATTTTCTATTAATTGCACACAAAACTTGCAAGCAAATTTTTTTATACAAATAGATCTGATTAATTCAATTCCAAGATTAAAATTTCCAGTAAATGCAATACATTCAATCTAATCTGTTTGTTAAATAATAATTTGTCCACCTAAAATTGAACTACGAAAAACTGTCCATGAAACTCTACCAGAATGATGCTAAAGTAAAAACCATCGATACCTCAAAAATTGGCACTTTGAAACCAGATTGAAGCATAATATGATTGAAAAAATAAATATGTCAACGATTGCCATATGCATGTACAGCTTATTTATGGAAACTGAAGTGTTTGTTTTGTAAAGTGGTCATGAACACATTGCAATTGTTCAGTCATTACGGAATAAACATGTTGACCAGTGTTCGGAGTAGAGAGGTTCCGGATTACAAAGGTAATTATTAATGACAATGCACTTGGCTTAATTCTGGACTGACAAATTCGTTCGGTGTAGAGATGGATCCGGTTTATAGAGGGTCTGGTTTGAAGACGTTCTACTGTATAACATGTCTAATATAGTTCTTACGGCCTCTAAATTTGTGTTAATGTTTTAAATAAAAGCTATTGATTCAAGAACTCATGGCAAAAAATCTGCCTGTCATTAGAATAAATTTTTCACTTATTTATTATAATAATATGAACATACCCACCAGCAGTGAACATAAATTTCGCTGTTTGACCAATCGGTTTCAAATTGCCAAAATTATCTCATAATTAAATTTATATTTGAAATGACTCTTATACATGTTTCACATCTTTTCAAGATAGAAAAACTTTTTGTGGCTTTATATTGAGGAATATAAAAAAATATGAATGTTGTCAGTATGGTACAGTAATGCCCTAAGTAATCGACCTCTTAACCAAAGCAGAATTATGGGTAACTTTTCAGGATTTAGTCGGAAATATGGCTTGTTGCCATTCATCGGAAAGCTCTCGCTTAGGACATTACTGTATCTTCAAATTTGAAAATTAAAAAAGTATAGAAACTATAGAAAGACTTTCTTTTTATCAAAATCCACCAATCTTAAATGTCTACTATTTCAGAAAACAGAATTGTACGATAACCAACGAAGACATTCACTCTTCCTTGTATACGGACTGGTAAGTCTCGTTACGTCAACAATCTGTTTCCATGGTTGGACCCAGTGAACAATATTACAGTAATGCTCTAAATAATCAACTCCTTAACCACAGCTGAATTATGGGTAAATTTTCATGATTTAGTCGGAAATATGGCTTGTTGCCATTCATCGGAAAGCTCTCACTAAGGGCATTACTGTATTTCATGGTTGGAAATCAAGTTCAAGTATGGAAATAGTGTCTGACATTTGCAGAACCTAACTTTACTTTTACTAATCGATATTATTCGAGTAGTTTCAGCCTTGACATAATTATCTCTTTGATTATTTTGTGTTGGTTTGCAGGTAAGAGGAAGGGAATAACAGAACAAATTTTATGTGCAGGTGTAAATGTTACTGAGTGATATGTTGGTTCAGTTGCATTGATCCAATCTATTTCAATACAAAAAATTTGTATTCAACTGTTGAAAACTATATCATATCATCGAAACGTTTCAACGATATGATATAGTTTTCAACAGTTGAATACAAATTTTTTTTCTTTCATTGGTTATCAAGGGGTGATCCATATACAGTAATGCCCTAATCGACTCCTTAACCACAGCAGAATTATTTTCAGGATTTAGTTGGATTTAGTCGGAAATATGGCTTGTTGCCATTTATCAGAATGCTCTCGGCAACAAGCCATATTTCCGACTAAATCCTAAAAAATTACCCATAATTCTGCTGTGGTTAAGGAGTTGATTATTTAGGGCATTACTGTAGCTTTTCAATGTGTACTACATGCAGTCCAGTTCTGGCTACTTTTCTTTCTAAAATTGCTATTTCTGTGGAATAATAAAGAAAGGTGCAGAAAAGTGATCGGCATTCTCATACTGAAAACCACAATCACAATTTGGACTTTTGAAATTTGTCGCTGTTTAACTCGCTACAATTATTCTGAAGCCTGCATAATAAAATGTTGCTTTTTCTGCGACCATTAGGCCACACACAAAAAAAATTGGGTTTCTCAAGTATTTTTTCAAAAAAACCCAGCAGGCAGGCAGATTTTTATTTTTTTGGGCTGAATTTTACCGGCAGGCAGGTTTTTTATGCCGAATTGTTATGTATAAAAATGATGGGCAGACATGCTTTTATGATTAAAGATTGACTTAAGACAAAGTTTGGCTCTTTGTAACATGGTGTGTAATGTATATTTACCTTGTTTGTTCATGATCATGATCTGTTTTCATATGTTGTTGGAAAATAAAGCTGTTTATTTTATATATATGCAAATGTGTGTACTCTATGGATGCTGTATTAAAATAAGATCTCTCATTTATAGCATTAAAATTTATTGCAGAAATAACAGATGTTCAACAATAACAAGATATTTTGGTTTAAAACAAATCCAGTCTACCTGAAGGTCATATACTCAGCACCCTGGTACTGAGTCTACAGAAACTGTTGTTGTTTTGTTTTGAAATTGGGTAAAACAGTTTTATTGTTTGAGTCCATGAGAACAGAAATTCGGATTTTCCACTGTTTTCAGCAGACACTGGTGCAGCATCTTCCAATGTTAATGTTATCAGGAAATAGCGGCCGAATATATCTGCTACCTGGATAATATTTAAATTCTGCGAAACGAACTGAAAGTCCTGTGTCTGTGAATCCTTTCCAACAGAAATCCCACTAATAGTAATACACGCATCACAATTAGGGTATTTTGCGGACGCGGCGATACTTGAGAAACATATTATTTTTTTTGTGTGTCCTTACATTAAATACGAGGTGGTTTTAGAATTGATGTATATTATTTGTGACGTTGTATAAAGGCTCCATATATAGAGGCACAATTTTGGGCTATCTTATCAAGGCTATTCCAAATTACCATGATTTGTACGTCGCTTAGCATTGAGTAAATGTTTTGATATTGGTTGACCGAATGTAAATATAGGCCTACATGTATAGGCAGTGTTAAACGTTTCGTAATGTAGGTTACTCATTAACATAACTCTCTTGTTTTCGCTGTGGTTTATTTTAAATTAAAGTCTTACTATTTTTCGCTCAGTTTTAAATTCGTGTACCGACGGGTGAATGAAATAGTACTGCCCAACTTTATATACGGGTAAGGGATATGAATTAACAGTATATTTATTGACGTTTTTTGGTTGTGGCTATCAGATGTTTCATCAGCTGGTCAGTTTTTTCGATTATTAATTAAAACAAGGGCTGCATATAAAACTCAGAGATATATCTCCAATGAGTTATGTTGGGATATAACATTTTTATGAAACGAGTTTGATAAATTTGATTCACAACGAGTCATAGACAAGTTGTGAATCAAATTTATCAAACTCGTTTCATAAAAATGTTATATCCCAACATAACTCATTGGAGATCTTGTATATCACATGAAAAAACTAGAGCTTTATGCCTTTTTAACAAATCAAAATCCTTACCAGAAGCTTTAAAATGCATACATTTCCATTGTTGGCTGAGACGCTTCACAACCGTATACGACAGTATGCTCGCTCGAGCTGCCGACAGAAAATATAGTCCCCAATTTGCCTCTTTGTTTTTGTGTCTATTTTGGTTAGTGCAATGAAGTTGGACAATAATTTAACTTTAATGAACAAAGCAATAATTTTGCATTGTCTGGTGTTTTTGCCATTTGCGGCTTTACGAAATAGTATTAATCCGCCTCATTTAATGTAGAGTCATTTGTTGGTGCGCTGCCCAGTTGGCCCACACTTATTTGTCACTAGTGAGAGATAAGAAAATATGTAATGGCTTTCTTAATGATATAATAGGGGTTTCATGTGATAATACATGCATTCTGTAGATGGCCTTGCTATTCCATGCTCGCCAACAGTTACAGTGTATCATCAGGTTTACCTATGCAACCCTGAAATCTATATTTAACATGCCAAATTCACATTTTAGGTTAGATTTTACATTGGTGACAAATTTTTACATTGGTGACAAATTTTCTTTCAGGGTGGATAGCTTTACATCTGTGTTCCATTTATTAAGAAGTCAGAGGTGTGCTTACTTCTATCTGTGTACACATCAGTTCACTGTGCTGTTCCAAGCGGCCGGCTTATGTGGCAGGTCTGAAATGGTCGCTGTCCTATCTCCGACGACCCGCGGGCTGAGAGCCGCTCTAAAGGAAGAAGGTATGATAAAATCAAGCCTGAGTTTAGTGTGTCTCTTTTGCAGAATGAGGTCCCCAGAGGGTGAATTTAGTGATGCTATCTCACACAGCGGGCTAACGTCACCAAATTCACCCTCTTGGGACCTCATTCTGCATGGCCTCATCTGCTATGGGAGATATAGACTGGATTGAAGTTCCCAAATGGTGAAAATTGTGATGTACACCCATTGGGAACCTCGAATATGGAATGTGTTGTCTGCCAATTTGGGGATATAGAGAAACTAAACTAAAAAGGGAATAGAATCTATGTGAAGAAGTTTCTATAGAAATTTGATAACAAAGAAACTCCTGAGAAGATGAGGCCTAAGCAGTATGAGATCCCCAGAGGGTGAATTTAGTGAAGCTAGCCCACTATGCGGGATAGCATCACTAAATTCACCCTCTGGGGACCTCATTCTGCAAATGACAGGCACCTTATT
This sequence comes from Siphonodentalium dalli, assembly GCA_032622095.1. NCBI lineage: Eukaryota > Metazoa > Mollusca > Scaphopoda > Gadilida > Siphonodentaliidae > Siphonodentalium > Siphonodentalium dalli. Next base: position 261,856,206 of record CP136061.1, on the reverse strand, counting down.
CTGGATGAAATTAATAAACTGTTGTGGGGAGTTATTAAAAAGTACAGAGGACAAAAGCAAGCATTGAAATAGTGTATCTGCCATTAGCAGAATGAGGTCCCCAGATGGAATGAAGGTGAATTTAGTTCGGAGCATAGCATATGGGATAACTCTATCTAAAATAAAAAAAACTAATAATGAAAAAATGTCCCAATTAATTATTGCATTATATAAGAAAATATCTATATATAATAAATATTAATTGATAGAAGTGTTTAGGACAGGTGTCTTCAACTCATATATATTATTTTATACCCTGGAAACTATATAAAACATATTTAGGAAGCTCCATCTTTAAACATTGTTGAAACGATGGTATTGGAATATATAGCGGTAGTTATTTTCTATTTGTCTGCATAGACTTAGGTACAAATATAATGATTAATTCTGATATTTTATGGTGGTCCTAAATTCATCGTGGTCCACAATGTCGCATGTGCTCATCGGCATTAATTCCAGAGGGCTGCTGTGTTCAATACGATTGACCTGTCTTGTGAATTTGCATGAAAGCCTGAGGTTTCGGGCGTTAATTTTGGATACGATTGGAGATACAGTTGGGAAATACAGCTTCAGGCTTGAATTAAGTTGGTCTAATCAACAATTAATTTATATTTCAGGTGAGGCCTTATTTTTAATAACTTGGTTAGCTGACCTGACCGACCAAAAAATTTAAATTTTGGGGAAAAAATAAAAACAGTCCAATTAGTTTATTTATTAGTTTATTTATCTTTTTTCTTTGAAATCCCATTTGTTGAAATTGTATTTTATTGTTTTATGGAAAAAAAGACTGCAGCAGACTTAGATTTAGAGGTGACAGAAACAGTTTTCATTTTTATTTTATCACCTGAAGCCTTGTTTTAAGCTATAAATCAATTTATTCCATTTTGCCGTATGTATCTATCATCATGCAATTTTATTTTTATTTTTATTTCAACCAAGTGTTTAAAAAAAAGCGTGATTGTGCCTTGCAGCCCTTGCTTCATGACTTCACTGGAGACATAAGACTTTTAGTGCTGGTGATTGCGACATGTTTTATTATTTTCTTTCAGGTATTGAATTCTCGATGCCAGTGTTAGGGAATAAGGCCAACAGAGATGAGGCACCAAACAACACTGATGGTGACAACAGGTAGAATGCAATATAATATAATAGCTCTTATACAAATTGTACAATACTTAGTTTCAAGCCTGATTATAGTGTGTTTGTCATTTGCAGAATGAGGTCCCAAAAGGTCAAGTCTGCAAACTACTAAAGTTACTAAACCACATGTGTTTATTTATTTTCGTAATTAAATTTAGCAAGTCGCGACTGCTCATGCTCTTCTAATTCGGCATCTTCCGTCACTGGACGTGAGCCTCCGGGGCGGTGACGGAATCTGACGAGGTTTGCCGAATGACTGGTATTACTGCACTCGTCAAAACTCTGAGCCTATCGATGTGGGTAGACGAATGTATACTGTTGACCACTAGTCAAACACCCATCGCAAGAGATTACATTTTCTCCACTACCTATAACAAATTAAAGAACAGACAATGTATGACATCTATCCTCCCTATATATTATGGCCAGTCGATGGGAGTTAGCTGCAATATTTTGCGACAAAATGGGCACCCAATAATCATTTCGTTCCGGGCGACATAATAATGCGGAATTGTTCGTTGCTATTTTTAGTTAACTGGGAATTCCAAATTCAATTTTCAAAATGATAACAAATTTATTCGTTAAAAAGAATGAAAAAAGTGGTTTAAGCGCCGGAGTTGACAATGAAAAGAAAGAAGAAAAATGTGACACAAAAATAAGCGACAATGCGCCACCCCAGCGTATTAAACTTAAAACCGTAACAGTAAAAAAATGGATTAATAACGACTTGGCCATTTACGGTTTACCATGCTGATAAATGGATCGAAGTTTTAATCATTTTGGTGTACCTTCCTTAGTGATTGCTTGGCAATATGACATTGTTACATGGAATACAGTGACTATGATCTATGATCATCTATGATCTATCTAAGCTTTTGATCATGCTGTTCATTACAGAAAAACAAACATTATGTTACATTATAATTATAAACAAGGTCAGAGATTGTAAAACCATAACATTGATAACAGAACACAATAATACTGACGTTATACTGGGGTACAGGGGTTTTGAAAGTGTATAGGAAGCTCAGTTTATATTAAAAATCCATGACAGGTACTGAACTTCATATGACTGACACCAGTCAGTTGGTGCCTGTCATAGTGACAGGCACACTCCGGGGAAATTTTAGAAATTATTTGCAGGCTTGCAGATGGTGAATTTAGTGAGGCTTGTATAGGCACATTAAACTCATGCTTGCTTAATTTGCTTCTACATCTGAAGAAATCCTGATGTATGACTTAACCCTTTACCCAACAGAAGGGCCCTGTGCCAATGCATTCTCTTATATATGCGAGTCGACCATAGGTCGCCTCGCATATATAAGAGAATGCATTGGCTTAACACATTAAAAATTATAAAATTGTTAAAGAATGTAAGAAAAAATGGTAAAAAAAGATTTTTTTTAGGCCAATGCATTCTCTTATATATGCGAGGCGACCTATGGTCGACTCGCATATATAAGAGAATGCATTGGCACAGGGCTAACTGTAACTATCACAATGTGGTCAAGGAGCCGGTTCCAATGATATCCATATTTGTATCGTTCTATTGAGACAGACCCAAGATAATTTAGGCTGTTGAAGCTTTATTTGGCCGGTTTGTTGGGTAAAGGGTTAAAGGGGTACTCTATGCGAATTTCAATAAATTCCCAGAAATAACAACGATCAAATGTCAATAATATATAGAAAAATAAGTAATTTGAGTCAAAGATGTATTCTATAAACGGGAATTTGAAAAAGAAAGCTACATATCTAAGTGGGATAATTCGTGTGTAATAACCCTAATCCGATTTAGAACAAGTAATCACCCTTTGCCTATTGAAACCGGTCGGTGGAATGGCACAGCTAGAAATAACCGAATTTGTTTATTGTGCCAACATGAACATTTAGGAGACGAATATCATTATATATTCCAGTGCCCATATTTTGACAAAGAAAGAGACAGGGTGATACATCGATCATATCGAGAATGCCCGAGCATGTCTAAACTCAGAATTTTACTTTCAAATACTAAAATGTCAATTAACAGTAAATTATGTAGATTCATACAATATGTATGTAAAGAACTCCGAATCATATCCGCATAGCTAACTCATGTTGTTTTCGTGTCTAATTTTATATATTAATTTGTATGTTGTTCCTCACAACGTTGACCGATGTATAATGTATTGTTTTGTGTTTTGGTTTCCTTGCGCCATTATCTGATGGCTTGAGGAAATAAATCTATCTATCTATCTATAAACGTTCAGGTTAACAGGTTATCTTAAAATCAAAGTTAATAATTTGATATAAATATAATTTATGGCTCAAGCCATAAATTAAATTACGAATTTCCGTGTACAAGACATAATCGTATTAATTGACGGAATTGGATTGGGCAATGCGTGGCACACATGATTGTGTAAAAAATAATGTTGATACAGGGCATAAACTCAAGCCACTCCCTGAGTAGTGCCTATACAATAACTTAAATGAGTATATGGGACTAGTATAACAGTTATTTGATACATTCGCTGACTGATACTGATGAATATATACTGAGTGATGACAATTCACCGAGTGAATAATTGACTATTAAAGCACTACTAACATTATTTATTAATATTTCGGCTTATTTATTATGTGATCGGATTGGGATTTGGGTCATTTTAATAACAATCAAGAGGGTTTTCTGATTGTATTCGGTGGTATCTAGACCAAATTTATCCTTTAAAATGAAAATGTCATATTTCAATGAAAATAATACCTTGTTGATATGTTCTTTCTCACACCTCCAAAATAAATTAACCCAGAGTGGAAAAAGACATTTTCCATTATAAATTGTGACATTAATTCATGTTGTCTCATTTCTTTCTGAACGTTATTTGATTTTAGGCCAGATGAGGAACCGAGTGATGCTCATACATCTCAGGAAGAGAATACTGAAGAAGACGATAATCTGGTGGAGTCGAATGAAGGGGCTTCTAACTGGCTCGAAGAAATGGGTCTCAATAAGAAAGAATTTCCATCACTAGATCCAAAAAAGGTTCAACTGTATCCTTCATTTCATTTGGGGAGCTATTTCCTCAAGCCATCTTGTAAAATACAATAAAATAGTAGATGCATTTATATAACCATTAGGACATTCTTCAGTAAATTATCCATTCAACACCCATATCTTTGCAAGAATACAGACGCTTAACGAAAGTGCATACTGGAACCGACATGGTGGCGACATCACTAGAATATATCTCTTTGGAGTTGAGCTAGTTACGTTGCAGTTAGGTTATGAAAATTCATTTGAATTTAATTTTACCTATATTTTATGTTGCAAAATACATTCCACTTTATATTTTTCCACAGGTTCTACCATAATTTAGGTTTAAATTCAGATCTCAGGGTGGGTTACAGATGTGTTAAAATTAAGGCATTATTCACGGTCTTTGCAACTGTATGTTCCGAAAGTTCTGATTGTTACACATCCGTAAGTAAGTTCTGATTGTTTTAATGGGTATATACATATAGTGTCTGCAGATTATTTATTTATAGACCATTGTATATTTTTTTACGATCACAATAAATTTCTGTTGCTTTTGAAGTTCGAGTGTTTGATAGCTTGACAACTTTGGTAGAAAATATATGCAGGTAAAACGATCTGCCAATTACAATATCTTACACTTCTAGATTTTAAACCAATATGGTGAAAGTACATGTAGATAAATCTGTGTCCCTACATTGAAATATTTACTGGATTTTCGCCTTAGCAGCTAACGGCCCCATCTCCGACCCCTAGCAGAAACCAAAGGACATGGGGGGCATCAGACCTGTTAAGTTTTGAAAATGTCAATCCGGGAGATTTTTGCGGGAGGTATGCCCAAATATGTTCATGTTCCAAAAATCATTTTTATGATGAAGATTACATAGTTTTTATGAGTTTCTATTTGTTTATTTTATAAATATATAGACCTAAATAAAATGGTAATGAATGTCCTGTTGGTAATTGTAATAGAGCTGCTGTGAGTGGGAGATACCACCATTTATTGAAAAGAAAGAAGCAGACACTGTGTAAAAATACTCAGAATTCCACCGGATACAGCCGGATATTCGCGAAACCGAAAGTATGAAATCGTAATAAACCACAAAATGGACTCGTTTACGGTTTAACCCACAAAATGAAATGCACACATTCCACCATTTATTAAAAAATTTAAAGAAGCAGAAACTTTGTTTAAAATAAGTAAAAACGAACCCGAGTTACACAGGTTACAACCGGACATGTATGCGTGAAACCGAAAGTACAAAATGACCCGTCTTGAAGTTTTACCTGCAAAAGAAAATGGACACATTCTGTTTGCAATGCATACCACTATCAGTGAACTTAAATCATAAAGAATCCGTTACCGTTATAAATGTTCATCAATGGGGGCCTTACAATACAGCTGCACACTTGTGATTATACGTATTGTATACTATAACAACACCTTTTATACGTGTGGCTTCACCAGAGTGTGGAAATCAATTAATATCAGTCACAGTTCACCACTGATCAGTCTTCAATCAAATGTTACAACTGTGAAGGTTAATGTGTGGGTATTTACGGTACCGGAAATAAGGAATTCCCTGTCATTTGGGGAATCCCCCGCAAATACCTATTCCAAAAAAGATTGTTTTTTTTTTTTTTTTTGAATGCAGGGTTTTGCTGAATCCGGGAGATATTGGGGGTTATTCGTAATTGCGGAATTGCTGTGGCAATCTGGGACTCTCACGGACAATCCGTGAAACTTAACAGCTCTGGGGGGCATAGTCACACTGTGATTTGCATATTATGAGAACTTATGACTGCGCTGCCCATGTACCTGTTTTACATTTAGTCAGATTTCATGTGGCTCTCTCATTGTCGATAAAGGAGCATTAACCCTTTCAGTGCCAGATGCCGATCTCATCGGCCCTAATTTACGGTCTGTAAAATCGGCCCTAAAAAAATAAAAAATATCTATGTTTTTTTTTTTTGGGTTGAATTTTTTTTGGGTATGCTTAAGCATGCTATAGCAAATAACTCAAAACTATCACCAAGTATTCATAGTAATAATTTTGATGCCCATGAAAAACGTAAGATTCCCTGGCACTAAACCTACAAAATAACAAATAATAACAAATGATGAAAAATTGTTAGGCCAATGCATTCTCTTATATATGCGAGGCGACCTATGGTCGACTCGCATGTATAAGAGAATGCATTGGCACAGGGTATATGGGTTGATACAAAAAATCGGACCTGGCACTGAAAGGGTTAAGCAGTTCCTTCCTATAGCTTTCTGGGTGTTGGTGGCTTCTACATGCAATAGAGTTATTTCCAAGTGAAAATAGCTCTCTGCTCCGTCTTTTCTCTACCTGTTAAACTGACGCTGTGATATGGCATACCATCTGAAATGACAATAAACTCTAATGATTGAAATCATCCTATAGCCACTCAGCACAGTCAAACTCAACACTTGTTTAACCATTTATCGGTGACACATGGGATTTTTTTTATCAGCCATCTATCCAATTATTACAACAGTTTAAATATATTTCCATTTTCTAAATTTAATCTGTGTTCACTGATATTTCATCTGGATACAGCACATGCCTATTTATGCCTTAACATGACAAGTCAGCGTGAATGCTTCAGGATCATTGACAACAGACCTGAGTCGTTACTGCTAATTCAGGGCGCTGATGTCCAGGCTCTCTTCAATTTCCTGCTCAACCTTAAGAGCTGTATATCTCCAACAGGGGTACAAGCAGGGATTCCTCCAACCATCCTCTCACCGGTGGCATACAGAGGAGCCACACTCAAAACCATGAAGGTAAGTCGTCATGACAACCATCTTGTCACCGGTTGTATTCAGAGGAGCAACACTCAAATCCATGAAGATAAGTTGCCATGACAACCATCCTCTCACCGGTGGCATTCAGAGGAGACACACTCAAAACCATGAAGGTAAGTGACCCTCTTAACCCTTCCATGACTGGGGCTTCCTGAAATTTTCGGCAAAAATATAATTAAAGTTTTTAGGCTGAGTCTACATATTATATGTATGTTGTGGTATATTTTCTAAGTGAAGTGTGAGTATAGACTACATGAAAAACTCATTTTATTGAATTAAACTGGTATCCAGAACAAATTTAAATTATGGCTTCAGACACCTGCAACCAAACACCCACATAAATTTGAAATTTTTTCTTTAGTGTCAGTAGCAATGTAGCTGGATGGGATATGGATTTTCGGTAGCTATTTTTAAAATTATGTTTATCTGTTTCAGGCAAAGCATTCTGTGATTAACCAAACTGATCCTCATGGAAATAAAACTCAATCATTTGTTCTGGAGGTAGGAGGAGCCATCATGCCGAACACAGTTTTGAGTTTATGTGACCTGTACAAACAGACTCTGGATGATGATTTCTCAATAACTTTCCACAACCATGAACCAACCAATCCATTCAATGTGGGATTAACGAAGCATGGTGGTGGTGACCCCAGCTTTATATCGCTAGATACTCTCGGGTTACCAGAAAATATCGTGAATAATATTTCATCTTCTGATGAACATCCTTCACAATCAACGACTCTCAATGAATTGTATTACAGTAACGGGACATACTATTGGTCATGATTCAATGTGCAGATAATAGATAGGTTCATCCACCCGTACATGTAATCTACTAACTTGTAACATGTGTTACTATGGTATTGTTATTAGCGACCGTAACGTAATGATGTCGCAGCCAGTTTCCTATTCTGCTCTACAGTAAATTTCACCTTTTCTTTTTGTCTCCCGAAAAAAAAAAAAATTCGGGGGACTATTAAAATAGCCGGTGTCCGTGCGTGCGTCCGTCCATGGTTTCCGGATGATAACTTTAGTTTCGGTTATTAGATCAAATGCAAATTTCATATGTGAGTTTATCAGACCAAAATACAGGTCAAGTTCGAATATGGGTTTGCTCCGCCCATTTTTGTGAGAGTTATGGCCCTTTTTTGTCCGCCGACCCAACGGGTTCGGAGGACTATTATAATCAGCCTGTCCGTGCGTGCGTCTGTGCGTCCGAGGTTTCCGGATGATAACTTTAGTTAGAGTGAACCAAATAAATTAAATTTGGTATGTGGGTTTACTAGCAGAAAAGACAGGTCAAGTTCGAATTCTTGTTCCGTCCGCCAATTTTCACCAGAGTTATGCCCCCTTTTCGACTTAGAATTTGACCGTCTGTTAACATTTTTGGTTTCCGACCGATAACTCCAGTTTGGATTATTTGATCTGAACCAAAGTTGGTATGTCTATTTTCCAGCTAAAGATACAGGCCAAGTTCGAATATGGGTTCCGTCAAATTATTTTTACATGAGTTACGGCCCTTTTTCGACTTAGAATTTGACTGTCTGTTAACATTTTTGGTTTCCGACCGATAACTCCAGTTTGGATTATTTGATCTGAACCAAAGTTGGTATGTGTCTTTCTCCCAGCAAAACACAGGTCAAGTTCGAATTCGGGTTCCGCCCGCCAATTTTCACCAGAATTTTTCCCTTTTTTACTTATAATTTTTGCCAATTTGAGGTTTCCGGATGATAACTTTAGTAAATGTGTACTGAATGAAATTAAATTTGGTATGTAGGTTTACTAGCACTAAAGACAGGTTTTTATGTGCAAACAACGGTCGTATCAAGCCGACACTTAGAGGCGGACATGAGGTCTACCGACCTTTTATTTTTACTTAGAATCTTGTAATTTTCTTGTTTCCGGATGATAACTTCAGTTTGTGTGATCATATCTGAACCAAATTTGGTATGTGAGTTTATCAGCCCTATATACAGGTCAAGTTCGAAATTGGGTTTGCTCCGGCCATTTTTGCGAGAGTTGTGGCCCTTTTTCGACTTGGAATCCTGTCAATTTCTGGTTTCTGGATGATAACTTCAGTTTGTGTAATCATATCTGAACCAAATTTGGTATGTGAGTTTATCAGCCCTATATACAGGTCAAGTTCGAATATGGGTTTACTCCGCCAATTTTTGCGAGAGTTGTGGCCCTTTTTCGACTTAGAATCCTGTCAATTTCTGGTTTCCGGATGATAACTTTAGTTTGTGTGATCATATCTGAATCAAATTTAGTATGATAGTTTATCCACCATTATGGGGACACTGGTTGGATTGTTCTGAAATTTAGTATCGGAATTAGGGTGCTTGTTATTTTTTTCAGAAAAGCCGATGCCCCCAATGAAGCCACTTTTTCGGGGGACACTCTGGCCGGACGGCCTTTTATTATAATTTGATAAATACTCAATGGTACAAAAAATAATTTACTGTTTCATATTCATCTTACAACTGTTTTAGCTGCCAAAAAATTATCGAGATTAGATTTGACATAACATAGTTTCAGCCGATTGAAAACCGGTTACGGTCTCCCAGTTTATAAAATTTCTGAACTTATGGGCGCCGACATCTTGCTTCTCGTGATCTCACGTTAGGTCATATCGCCTTACATGGCTCATAAGTGACATAAAAAGTAGAATTATAGGAGGTAGAAATTGTAGTGACGTATTCTTTGGATATTTATAACTCCCAATGTGTGAAGATATTTCCACTAATTTACATAATTCTGTCTGCCGATTGTCGGATGTAAACACATGTCATATGCGTTTTGTTCAAGAATATATGAACTTCTGAGTTCATTTTGCTTAAAGGTGCGCTATATAGATTTACATGAGAAAAAATGTCAGAATCTTTTCTTTAAGCTGGTATAAGCTGATAGACCTCGTAATGCCGCACATTTTAGTTATTGGTGGGGTATTTAGTGAACACCTAGACAATTATTTAGCTAGAACCGATACAGTCTATGTAAACATACACTCAGATTCATACTGATACTGAGTCTATTGCATTCCCATCAACTTTTCATTTCTGAACGGTAGTGGGCTTCCCCCAAATTACGTCACACGGCACTAAATATAAATCTGAAATTAGTTGTGATTGACAGGCGTAAACATGGTCACGTGCCAGTGCCGTCATGGCCGCTTCAACCCTGTGAAGCCGATTCGAAGAATCGGAATTAATAGTTGCAGGGTTTGTGACTTTTCGTTCGGCGGTTGTTTTACTGACAATAAAGGGAAACAGCTAACTTCCGGGATCCAAAATAATATGTACAATAACTAAGACAGAATTATTTTTTAGATTGGCCAGGCGATTTGTCGACCATGTTGTCAAAAAATAACACAAATCAACGGCCACGAATCAAAAATACATGAATGTCGGGACTATTTGCTAAAACAACTCCAGAACTAAAAAAAAGTTAAATGACATAACAAAACGATATATCAGTTCCCCAGTACCGGCAGTAGTACCACCGCAGCCAAAACGAGCGAAGAGCAACACAATTATACCACCAACCCCACCGAAACCGTCCCGACCTTACACAGCCGTATTATTAGCTCCAACAATTGGCCAGTTGTACCCTAATTACAGTTGCCTGCAATCCAAATTCCGGTGATTCTTGATTTTAAACGTTCGACCGCTCGTCAACAATCTACTTTATTTGTCGATTTGTGAATTTCTCTTCCGGTATAACATGACGTCATGGATACTATTTTAACAACATTTAGCCACACCTTTGGAATTTCCACACCGAGAGCACGTGACATGTTACTAGTTTTTTTATTGGGGCACACATTTCTTGGAGCTAAGTTTTGATTGGCGGTAATTACAAGGAATCCCGGGTTTGGGAAATGAAAACTGAACGAAAGGTCGTCAGACCCACTATTTTTTATATGTGGGTATGTAGTTTACTCCAGACTGGAACCGATATAACGTCATGTATTTACGTTGGGATGCGATAAAATACACGAGAAACTGTCCCAATATTTAGGATAACATACCTGTGTTAATATGAAATATATTCTAAAAACACTTCCTGCTATGAATAGATAATCAAAACATCATCGCAAACCTTGAACTTAATCATGACACATTCTTCATTATTGATTTTGGTATTGAATGGTTTTGAAAATATTAACCCTAATTTTAAATATATTTCTTGTGTTTATAGACTTGTATCTTTCCAATGATCAGATTAGAAGAAAATTAACCCGCCCATTCCATAGACATACAGTATGCTATCCAATGTAATGACTCTAATATCTTCAATCTGACCATTCTCATATCTCACCTCTCGTTATCTCATAATTATGTTATATCCAATCATTATCAATCATATTTTACCAAAATTATAACTATTTTCTCTTTAACTGTTATGTATGGTGCATCTGCCTGACTATGGACTGAGCTTAATTAGCTTTATCACTCTATTTTAGAGTGACCTAATAGGTTGAAATCGAATGCCATATCCATGTTCATATGGAAGGTGCCCAATAAGTCTTATGCCACTTTGAACTTAAAGGTACTTAATCCGATTCGATGGTCCCCATATTATCAGATTCCAACAACAACAATTTTTTTGAAATGCTGCTTCAGTTATCAGAATCGACTAATTGCCCAAAAATAATGCTAACCACAGTCCACTTTAGTATAAAATTGCCCAAAACCTGTTATTTATCAACATTTTGTACAATGAAATTTTGCCGGTTTGTCAAATATCCGACACATAAAGGCCACTTGATTTTAGAGTTATCCATCTTCATCTGCTGAGCTTTGATGAATGGGTTCCTCGATTCAAATAAAATATTTTTTACCCCCGAAGCCAATTAAATAGTAACTGAGGGGTGCTTAATCGGATTGAGTACCTTTAATTGTAAGGTGTGAATTGTTGAAAAGGTTGGTGTAAGGATTTATGAAAATAGCTAATCGCTATCACCAAGGTATGGATTAAACATCTGCCGATCGTGATCAGCCTCTCGTTAACTGACTGGGAGAATCCTTTTAGAATAAAAAGGGGTAAATTACTACTTTCAGCTGACACTCAAACAAATATTATGTTTTCTTTGGAATAAACTGGGTTACTTCCACAATTGTGACATTCTATGTGACATTCTATGTGACATTCTATGTGACATTCTATGTGACATTCTATGTGACATTCTATGTGACATTCTATGTGACATTCTATGTGACATTCTATGTGACATTCTATGTGACATTCTATGTGACATTCTATGTGACATTCTATGTGACATTCTATGTGACATTCTATGTGACATTCTATGTGACATTCTATGTGACATTCTATGTGACATTCTATGTGACATTCTATGTGACATTCTATGTGACATTCTATGTGACATTCTATGTGACATTCTATGTGACATTCTATGTGACATTCTATGTGACATTCTATGTGACATTCTATGTGACATTCTATGTGACATTCTATGTGACATTCTATGTGACATTCTATGTGACATTCTATGTAACATTCTATGTGACATTCTATGTAACATTCTATGTGACATTCTATGTAACATTCTATGTGACATTCTATGTGACATTCTATGTGACATTCTATGTAACATTCTATGTGACATTCTATGTGACATTCTATGTAACATTCTATGTGACATTCTATGTAACATTCTATGTGACATTCTATGTAACATTCTATGTAACATTCTATGTGACATTCTATGTGACATTCTATGTAACATTCTATGTGACATTCTATGTAACATTCTATGTAACATTCTATGACTGTCATTGGTTATCTTAGATGAGCGGGTGATTTACACTTAGTCTGCTATAGAACATTAACCCTTTACCCAACAGAAGGGCCCTGTGCCAATGCATTCTCTTATATATGCGAGTCGACCATAGGTCGCCTCGCATATATAAGAGAATGCATTGGCTTAACACATTAAAAATTATAAAATTGTTAAAGAATGTAAGAAAAAATGGTAAAAAGTGTTTAAAAAAGTTTTGTTTTATGCCAATGCATTCTCTTATATATGCGAGGCGACCTATGGTCGACTCGCATATATAAGAGAATGCATTGGCACAGGGCATAACTGTAACTATCACAATGTGGTCAAGGAGCCGGTTCCAATGATATCCATATTTGTATGGTTTTATTGAGACAGACCGAAGATATTTTAGGCTGTTGAAGCTTTATTTGGCCGGTTTTGGTCGGTTTGTTGGGTAAAGGGTTAAGGTAACCTCATAAACCATTATTATCCTAACTGATTTCACTGGCTGGTTAACATCAAAGGAAACTTGGACAATCAAGCCTTGAAATAGTGTGTCTGTCATTTGTAGAATGAGGTTCCCAGAGGGTGAATTTAGTGATGCAACCCCGCATAGTGGGCTAGCATCACCAAATTCACCCTCTGGGGACCTCATTCTGCAAATGACAGACACACTATTTCAAGGCTTGTGGACAATGCTGTTGTATTCTTGTTGAACTCTACCATATTGTTATATTTATTATAAATAAACTATTGTTTATTTTAATTTAAGTATTCATTAGTTTTCCATTTCTGTCCAGGGGCCAAGACAATAAACAGGCCAGGCACATCCTGAAATTCAACTATTATAATTATCTTCATAAGGAGCGATCGAGTGATGAAGTTAATGTCATTTAGAAAGGCATCATATTGTCTGTATTACCAAAAATACGCCGGCGGAAAAGGTTGCAAAATGAATTTACTCGGGAGACTGAAAATTTGATATAATGTTGCTACAAGTTCAATTTGGCTGTGCACTGTGATGCGCGAGCCCATAGTTTCCACAAAATCAAGGAAATGGTGGATTTAGCACTGTCAAAATCAAGGAAATGGTGGATTTAGCACTGTCAAAATCAAGGAAATGGTGGATTTAGCACTGTCAAAATCAAGGAAATGGTGGATTTAGCACTGTCAAAATCAAGGAAATGGTGGATTTAGTGCTGTCAAATTCATAGTTGAATTCAGGATGTGCCTGACCTGGTTATACAGGATATTACTATAATGCCATTTAGAAAGGCATACTTTTAGCTATCATCAAGTTTTCGCAAAAAAATCATGGAAATAGTGGATTTAAATTCAAATATAATCAGTAAGGCACATCCTGAATTTAACTATAATAGGTAAAAATGAATATTGTCGTTTTGTGAATTTGATACAAGAGTCGTAACCCAACATCATATTTCACAAACAAATATTAGAAAACACTGTCATATAATATATAGCATTAGCGCTTCATCCCTGGTGTAGCTCGAAGCACTTGAATCGACAAACATACTAAATCTGTTACATGTTTGTTTGTGTAACGATAAACATTTCATGATTAATAATGACGCCTGATAAAGAAATCAACTAACATTCATTTGGTCTAACTTTGTTATGAAGAAGCTATTGGGTGCTCATGTTTCATGTCATGTCATGAAGAAGCTATTGGGTGCTCATGTTTCATGTCATGTCATGAAGAAGCTATTGGGTGCTCATGTTTAATGTCATGTTATGAAGAAGCGATTGTGTGCTCATGTTTAATGTCATGTCATGAAGGAGCTATTGTGTGCTCATGTTTAATGTCATGTCATGAAGAAGCTATTGGGTGCTCATGTTTAATGTCATGTCATGAAGAAGCTATTGGGTGCTCATGTTTAATGTCATGTCATGAAGAAGCTATTGGGTGCTCATGTTTAATGTCATGTCATGAAGAAGCTATTGGGTGCTCATGTTTAATGTCATGTCATGAAGAAGCTATTGGGTGCTCATGTTTAATGTCATGTTATGAAGAATCGATTGTGTGCTCATGTTTAATATCATGTTATGAAGAAGCGATTGTGTGCTCATGTTTAATGTCATGTCACGAAGAAGCTATTGGGTGCTCATGCTTAATGTCATGTCATGAAGAAGCTATTGGGTGCTCATGTTTAATGCCATGTCATGAAGAAGCTAGTGGGTGCTCATGTTTAATGTCATGTCATGAAGAAGCTATTGGGTGCTCATGTTTAATGTCATGTCATGAAGAAGCTAGTGGGTGCTCATGTTTAATGTCATGTCATGAAGAAGCTATTGGGTGCTCATGTTTAATGTCATGTCACGAAGAAGCTATTGGGTGCTCATGTTTAATGTCATGTCATGAAGAAGCTATTGTGTGCTCATGTTTAATGTCATGTCATGAAGAAGCTATTGGGTGCTCATGTTTAATGTCATGTCATGAAGAAGCTATTGGGTGCTCATGTTTAATGTCATGAAGAAGCTATTGGGTGCTCATGTTTAATGTCATGTCATGAAGAAGCTATTGGGTGCTCATGTTTAATGTCATGTCACGAAGAAGCTATTGGGTGCTCATGTTTAATGTCATGTCATGAAGAAGCTATTGGGTGCTCATGTTTAATGTCATGTCATGAAGAAGCTATTGGGTGATCATGTTTAATGTCATGTCATGAAGAAGCTATTGGATGCTCATGTTTAATGTCATGTTATGAAGAAGCGATTGTGTGCTCATGTTTAATGTCATGTTATGAAGAATCGATTGTGTGCTCATGTTTAATATCATGTTATGAAGAAGCGATTGTGTGCTCATGTTTAATGTCATGTCATGAAGAAGCTATTGGGTGCTCATGTTTAATGTCATGTCATGAAGAAGCGATTGGGTGCTCATGTTTAATGTCATGTTATGAAGAAGCGATTGTGTGCTCATGTTTAATGCCATGAAGAAGCGATTGTGTGCTCATGTTTAATGTCATGTCATGAAGAAGCTATTGGGTGCTCATGTTTAATGTCATGTCATGAAGAAGCGATTGGGTGCTCATGTTTAATGTCATGTTATGAAGAATCGATTGTGTGCTCATGTTTAATATCATGTTATGAAGAAGCGATTGTGTGCTCATGTTTAATGTCATGTCATGAAGAAGCTATTGGGTGCTCATGTTTAATGTCATGTCATGAAGAAGCGATTGGGTGCTCATGTTTAATGTCATGTTATGAAGAAGCGATTGTGTGCTCATGTTTAATGCCATGAAGAAGCGATTGTGTGCTCATGTTTAATGTCATGTCATGAAGAAGCTATTGGGTGCTCATGTTTAATGTCATGTCATGAAGAAGCGATTGGGTGCTCATGTTTAATGTCATGTTATGAAGAAGCGATTGTGTGCTCATGTTTAATATCATGTTATGAAGAATCGATTGTGTGCTCATGTTTAATATCATGTTATGAAGAAGCGATTGTGTGCTCATGTTTAATGTCATGTCATGAAGAAGCTATTGGGTGCTCATGTTTAATGTCATGTCATGAAGAAGCTATTGGGTGCTCATGTTTAATGTCATGTCATGAAGAAGCTATTGGGTGCTCATGTTTAATGTCATGTCATGAAGAAGCTATTGGGTGCTCATGTTTAATGTCATGTCATGAAGAAGCTATTGGGTGCTCATGTTTAATGTCATGTTATGAAGAATCGATTGTGTGCTCATGTTTAATATCATGTTATGAAGAAGCGATTGTGTGCTCATGTTTAATGTCATGTCATGAAGAAGCTATTGGGTGCTCATGCTTAATGTCATGTCATGAAGAAGCTATTGGGTGCTCATGTTTAATGCCATGTCATGAAGAAGCTAGTGGGTGCTCATGTTTAATGTCATGTCATGAAGAAGCTATTGGGTGCTCATGTTTAATGTCATGTCATGAAGAAGCTAGTGGGTGCTCATGTTTAATGTCATGTCATGAAGAAGCTATTGGGTGCTCATGTTTAATGTCATGTCACGAAGAAGCTATTGGGTGCTCATGTTTAATGTCATGTCATGAAGAAGCTATTGTGTGCTCATGTTTAATGTCATGTCATGAAGAAGCTATTGGGTGCTCATGTTTAATGTCATGTCATGAAGAAGCTATTGGGTGCTCATGTTTAATGTCATGAAGAAGCTATTGGGTGCTCATGTTTAATGTCATGTCATGAAGAAGCTATTGGGTGCTCATGTTTAATGTCATGTCACGAAGAAGCTATTGGGTGCTCATGTTTAATGTCATGTCATGAAGAAGCTATTGGGTGCTCATGTTTAATGTCATGTCATGAAGAAGCTATTGGGTGATCATGTTTAATGTCATGTCATGAAGAAGCTATTGGATGCTCATGTTTAATGTCATGTTATGAAGAAGCGATTGTGTGCTCATGTTTAATGTCATGTTATGAAGAATCGATTGTGTGCTCATGTTTAATATCATGTTATGAAGAAGCGATTGTGTGCTCATGTTTAATGTCATGTCATGAAGAAGCTATTGGGTGCTCATGTTTAATGTCATGTCATGAAGAAGCGATTGGGTGCTCATGTTTAATGTCATGTTATGAAGAAGCGATTGTGTGCTCATGTTTAATGCCATGAAGAAGCGATTGTGTGCTCATGTTTAATGTCATGTCATGAAGAAGCTATTGGGTGCTCATGTTTAATGTCATGTCATGAAGAAGCGATTGGGTGCTCATGTTTAATGTCATGTTATGAAGAATCGATTGTGTGCTCATGTTTAATATCATGTTATGAAGAAGCGATTGTGTGCTCATGTTTAATGTCATGTCATGAAGAAGCTATTGGGTGCTCATGTTTAATGTCATGTCATGAAGAAGCGATTGGGTGCTCATGTTTAATGTCATGTTATGAAGAAGCGATTGTGTGCTCATGTTTAATGCCATGAAGAAGCGATTGTGTGCTCATGTTTAATGTCATGTCATGAAGAAGCTATTGGGTGCTCATGTTTAATGTCATGTCATGAAGAAGCGATTGGGTGCTCATGTTTAATGTCATGTTATGAAGAAGCGATTGTGTGCTCATGTTTAATATCATGTTATGAAGAATCGATTGTGTGCTCATGTTTAATATCATGTTATGAAGAAGCGATTGTGTGCTCATGTTTAATGTCATGTCATGAAGAAGCTATTGGGTGCTCATGTTTAATGTCATGTCATGAAGAAGCTATTGGGTGCTCATGTTTAATGTCATGTCATGAAGAAGCTATTGGGTGCTCATGTTTAATGTCATGTCATGAAGAAGCTATTGGGTGCTCATGTTTAATGTCATGTCATGAAGAAGCTATTGGGTGCTCATGTTTAATGTCATGTTATGAAGAATCGATTGTGTGCTCATGTTTAATATCATGTTATGAAGAAGCGATTGTGTGCTCATGTTTAATGTCATGTCATGAAGAAGCTATTGGGTGCTCATGCTTAATGTCATGTCATGAAGAAGCTATTGGGTGCTCATGTTTAATGCCATGTCATGAAGAAGCTAGTGGGTGCTCATGTTTAATGTCATGTCATGAAGAAGCTATTGGGTGCTCATGTTTAATGTCATGAAGAAGCTATTGGGTGCTCATGTTTAATGTCATGTCATGAAGAAGCTAGTGGGTGCTCATGTTTAATGTCATGTCATGAAGAAGCTATTGGGTGCTCATGTTTAATGTCATGTCATGAAGAAGCTAGTGGGTGCTCATGTTTAATGTCATGTCATGAAGAAGCTATTGGGTGCTCATGTTTAATGTCATGTCACGAAGAAGCTATTGGGTGCTCATGTTTAATGTCATGTCATGAAGAAGCTATTGTGTGCTCATGTTTAATGTCATGTCATGAAGAAGCTATTGGGTGCTCATGTTTAATGTCATGTCATGAAGAAGCTATTGGGTGCTCATGTTTAATGTCATGAAGAAGCTATTGGGTGCTCATGTTTAATGTCATGTCATGAAGAAGCTATTGGGTGCTCATGTTTAATGTCATGTCACGAAGAAGCTATTGGGTGCTCATGTTTAATGTCATGTCATGAAGAAGCTATTGGGTGCTCATGTTTAATGTCATGTCATGAAGAAGCTATTGGGTGATCATGTTTAATGTCATGTCATGAAGAAGCTATTGGGTGCTCATGTTTAATGTCATGTTATGAAGAAGCGATTGTGTGCTCATGTTTAATGTCATGTTATGAAGAATCGATTGTGTGCTCATGTTTAATATCATGTTATGAAGAAGCGATTGTGTGCTCATGTTTAATGTCATGTCATGAAGAAGCTATTGGGTGCTCATGTTTAATGTCATGTCATGAAGAAGCGATTGGGTGCTCATGTTTAATGTCATGTTATGAAGAAGCGATTGTGTGCTCATGTTTAATGCCATGAAGAAGCGATTGTGTGCTCATGTTTAATGTCATGTCATGAAGAAGCTATTGGGTGCTCATGTTTAATGTCATGTCATGAAGAAGCGATTGGGTGCTCATGTTTAATGTCATGTTATGAAGAAGCGATTGTGTGCTCATGTTTAATGTCATGTCATGAAGAAGATATTGGGTGCTCATGTTTAATGTCATGTCATGAAGCTATTGGGCGCTCATGTTTAATGTCATGTCATGAAGAAGCTATTGGGTGCTCATGTTTAATGTCATGTTATGAAGAAGTGATTGTGTGCTCATGTTTAATGTCATGTCATGAAGAAGCTATTGGGTGCTCCTGTTTAATGTCATGTCATGAAGAAGCTATCGGGTGCTCATGTTTAATGTCATGTCATGAAGCTATTGGGTGCTCATGCTTAATGTCATGTCATGAAGCGATTGGGTGCTTATGTTTAATGTCATGAAGAAGCTATTGGGTGCTCATGTTTAATGTCATGTCACGAAGAAGCTATTGGGTGCTCATGTTTAATATCATGTCATGAAGAAGCTATTGGGTGCTCATGTTTAATGTCATGTCATGAAGAAGCTATTGGGTGCTCATGTTTAATGTCATGTCATGAAGAAGCTATTGGGTGCTCATGTTTAATGTCATGTTATGAAGAAGCGATTGGGTGCTCATGTTTAATGTCATGTCATGAAGAAGCTATTGGGTGCTCATGTTTAATGTCCTTTCATGAAGAAGCTATTGGGTGCTCATGTTTAATGTCATGAAGAAGCTATTGGGGGCTCATGTTTAATGTCATGTCAATAAGAAGCGATTGTGTGCTCATGTTTAATGTCATGTTATGAAGAAGCGATTGTGTGCTCATGTTTAATGTCATGTTATGAAGAAGCGATTGTGTGCTTATGTTTAATGTCATGTTATGAAGAAGCGATTGTGTGCTCATGTTTAATGTCATTTCATGAAGAAACGATTGTGTGCTCATGTTTAATGTCATGTCATGAAGAAGCTATTGGGTGCTCATGTTTAATGTCATGTTATGAAGAATCGATTGTGTGCTCATGTTTAATATCATGTTATGAAGAAGCGATTGTGTGCTCATGTTTAATGTCATGTCATGAAGAAGCTATTGGGTGCTCATGCTTAATGTCATGTCATGAAGAAGCTATTGGGTGCTCATGTTTAATGCCATGTCATGAAGAAGCTAGTGGGTGCTCATGTTTAATGTCATGTCATGAAGAAGCTATTGGGTGCTCATGTTTAATGTCATGAAGAAGCTATTGGGTGCTCATGTTTAATGTCATGTCATGAAGAAGCTAGTGGGTGCTCATGTTTAATGTCATGTCATGAAGAAGCTATTGGGTGCTCATGTTTAATGTCATGTCATGAAGAAGCTAGTGGGTGCTCATGTTTAATGTCATGTCATGAAGAAGCTATTGGGTGCTCATGTTTAATGTCATGTCACGAAGAAGCTATTGGGTGCTCATGTTTAATGTCATGTCATGAAGAAGCTATTGTGTGCTCATGTTTAATGTCATGTCATGAAGAAGCTATTGGGTGCTCATGTTTAATGTCATGTCATGAAGAAGCTATTGGGTGCTCATGTTTAATGTCATGAAGAAGCTATTGGGTGCTCATGTTTAATGTCATGTCATGAAGAAGCTATTGGGTGCTCATGTTTAATGTCATGTCACGAAGAAGCTATTGGGTGCTCATGTTTAATGTCATGTCATGAAGAAGCTATTGGGTGCTCATGTTTAATGTCATGTCATGAAGAAGCTATTGGGTGATCATGTTTAATGTCATGTCATGAAGAAGCTATTGGGTGCTCATGTTTAATGTCATGTTATGAAGAAGCGATTGTGTGCTCATGTTTAATGTCATGTTATGAAGAATCGATTGTGTGCTCATGTTTAATATCATGTTATGAAGAAGCGATTGTGTGCTCATGTTTAATGTCATGTCATGAAGAAGCTATTGGGTGCTCATGTTTAATGTCATGTCATGAAGAAGCGATTGGGTGCTCATGTTTAATGTCATGTTATGAAGAAGCGATTGTGTGCTCATGTTTAATGCCATGAAGAAGCGATTGTGTGCTCATGTTTAATGTCATGTCATGAAGAAGCTATTGGGTGCTCATGTTTAATGTCATGTCATGAAGAAGCGATTGGGTGCTCATGTTTAATGTCATGTTATGAAGAAGCGATTGTGTGCTCATGTTTAATGTCATGTCATGAAGAAGATATTGGGTGCTCATGTTTAATGTCATGTCATGAAGCTATTGGGCGCTCATGTTTAATGTCATGTCATGAAGAAGCTATTGGGTGCTCATGTTTAATGTCATGTTATGAAGAAGTGATTGTGTGCTCATGTTTAATGTCATGTCATGAAGAAGCTATTGGGTGCTCCTGTTTAATGTCATGTCATGAAGAAGCTATCGGGTGCTCATGTTTAATGTCATGTCATGAAGCTATTGGGTGCTCATGCTTAATGTCATGTCATGAAGCGATTGGGTGCTTATGTTTAATGTCATGAAGAAGCTATTGGGTGCTCATGTTTAATGTCATGTCACGAAGAAGCTATTGGGTGCTCATGTTTAATATCATGTCATGAAGAAGCTATTGGGTGCTCATGTTTAATGTCATGTCATGAAGAAGCTATTGGGTGCTCATGTTTAATGTCATGTCATGAAGAAGCTATTGGGTGCTCATGTTTAATGTCATGTTATGAAGAAGCGATTGGGTGCTCATGTTTAATGTCATGTCATGAAGAAGCTATTGGGTGCTCATGTTTAATGTCCTTTCATGAAGAAGCTATTGGGTGCTCATGTTTAATGTCATGAAGAAGCTATTGGGTGCTCATGTTTAATGTCATGTCAATAAGAAGCGATTGTGTGCTCATGTTTAATGTCATGTTATGAAGAAGCGATTGTGTGCTCATGTTTAATGTCATGTTATGAAGAAGCGATTGTGTGCTTATGTTTAATGTCATGTTATGAAGAAGCGATTGTGTGCTCATGTTTAATGTCATTTCATGAAGAAACGATTGTGTGCTCATGTTTAATGTCATTTTATGAAGAAGCGATTGTGTGCTCATGTTTAATGTCATTTCATGAAGAAGCGATTGTGTGCTCATGTTTAATGTCATGTTATGAAGAAGCGATTGTGTGCTCATGTTTAATGTCATGTTATGAAGAAGCGATTGTGTGCTAATGTTTAATGTCATGTTATGAAGAAGCGATTGTGTGCTCATGTTTAATGTCATGTTATGAAGAAGCGATTGTGTGCTCATGTTTAATGTCATGTCATGAAGAAGCGATTGTGTGCTCATGTTTAATGTCATGTTATGAAGAAGCGATTGTGTGCTCATGTTTAATGTCATGTTATGAAGAAGCGATTGTGTGCTCATGTTTAATGTCGTGTTATGAAGAAGCGATTGTGTGCTCATGTTTAATGTCATTTCATGAAGAAGCGATTGTGTGCTCATGTTTAATGTCATGTTATGAAGAAGCGATTTTGTGCTCATGTTTAATGTCATGTTATGAAGAAGCGATTGTGTGCTCATGTTTAATGTCATTTCATGAAGAAGCGATTGTGTGCTCATGTTTAATGTCATGTTATGAAGAAGCGATTGTGTGCTCATGTTTAATGTCATGTCATGAAGAAGCTATTGGGTGCTCATGTTTAATGTCATGTCATGAAGAAGCTATTGTGTGCTCATGTTTAATGTCATGTCATGAAGAAGCTATTGGGTGCTCATGTTTAATGTCATGTCATGAAGAAGCTATTGGGTGCTCATGTTTAATGTCATGTTATGAAGAAGCGATTGTGTGTTCATGTTTAATGTCATGTCATGAAGAAGCTATTGGGTGCTCATGTTTAATGTCATGTCATGAAGAAGCTATTGGGTGCTCATGTTTAATGTCATGTTATGAAGAAGCTATTGGGTGCTCATGTTTAATGTCATGTCATGAAGAAGCTATTGTGTGCTCATGTTTAATGTCATGTTATGAAGAAGCTATTGGGTGCTCATGTTTAATGTCATGAAGAAGCTATTGGGTGCTCATGTTTAATGTCATGTCATGAAGAAGCTATTGGGTGCTCATGTTTAATGTCATGTCGTGAAGAAGCGATTGTGTGCTCATGTTTAATGTCATGTCATGAAGAAGCTATTGGGTGCTCATGTTTAATGTCATGAAGAAGCTATTGGGTGCTCATGTTTAATGTCATGTCATGAAGAAGCGATTGTGTGCTCATGTTTAATGTCATGTCATGAAGAAGCTATTGGGTGCTCATGCTTAATGTCATGTCATGAAGAAGCGATTGTGTGCTCATGTTTAATGTCATGAAGAAGCTATTGTGTGCTCATGTTTAATGTCATGTTATGAAGAAGCGATTGTGTGCTCATGTTTAATGTCATGTTATGAAGAAGCGATTGTGTGCTCATGTTTAATGTCATGTCATGAAGAAGCTATTGGGTGCTCCTGTTTAATGTCATGTCATGAAGAAGCTATCGGGTGCTCATGTTTAATGTCATGTCATGAAGAAGCTATTGGGTGCTCTTGTTTAATGTCATGTCATGAAGAAGCTATTGGGTGCTCATGTTTAATGTCATGTCATGAAGAAGCTATTGGGTGCTCCTGTTTAATGTCATGTTATGAAGAAGCGATTGTGTGCTCATGTTTAATGTCATGTTATGAAGAAGCGATTGTGTGCTCATGTTTAATGTCATGTCATGAAGAAGCTATTGGGTGCTCCTGTTTAATGTCATGTCATGAAGAAGCTATCGGGTGCTCATGTTTAATGTCATGTCATGAAGAAGCTATTGGGTGCTCTTGTTTAATGTCATGTCATGAAGAAGCTATTGGGTGCTCATGTTTAATGTCATGTCATGAAGAAGCTATTGGGTGCTCCTGTTTAATGTCATGTCATGAAGAAGCTATTGGGTGCTCATGTTTAATGTCATGAAGAAGCTATTGGGTGCTCATGTTTAATGTCATGTTATGAAGAAGCGATTGTGTGCTCATGTTTAATGTCATGTTATGAAGAAGCGATTGTGTGCTCATGTTTAATGTCATGTTATGAAGAATCGATTGTGTGCTCATGTTTAATATCATGTTATGAAGAAGCGACTGTGTGCTCATGTTTAATGTCATGTCATGAAGAAGCTATTGGGTGCTCATGCTTAATGTCATGTCATGAAGAAGCGATTGTGTGCTCATGTTTAATGTCATGAAGAAGCTATTGGGTGCTCATGTTTAATGTCATGTTATGAAGAAGCGATTGTGTGCTCATGTTTAATGTCATGTCATGAAGAAGCTATTGGGTGCTCATGTTTAATGTCATGTCATGAAGAAGCGATTGGTTGCTCATGTTTAATGTCATGAAGAAGCGATTGGGTGCTCATGTTTAATGTCATGTCATGAAGAAGCTAGTGGGTGCTCATGTTTAATGCCATGTCATGAAGAAGCTAGTGGGTACTCATGTTTAATGTCATGTCATGAAGAAGCTATTGGGTGCTCATGTTTAATGTCATGTCATGAAGAAGCTAGTGGGTGTTCATGTTTAATGTCATGTCATGAAGAAGCTATTGGGTGCTCATGTTTAATGTCATGTCATGAAGAAGCTATTGGGTGCTCATGTTTAATGTCATGTCATGAAGAAGCTATTGTGTGCTCATGTTTAATGTCATGTCATGAAGAAGCTATTGGGTGCTCATGTTTAATGTCATGTCATGAAGAAGCTATTGGGTGCTCATGTTTAATGTCATGTCATGAAGAAGCTATTGGGTGCTCATGTTTAATGTCATGTCACGAAGAAGCTATTGGGTGCTCATGTTTGATGTCATGTCATGAAGAAGCTATTGGGTGCTCATGTTTAATGTCATGTCATGAAGAAGCTATTGGGTGCTCATGTTTAATGTCATGTCATGAAGAAGCTATTGGGTGCTCATGTTTAATGTCATGTTATGAAGAAGCGATTGTGTGCTCATGTTTAATGTCATGTTATGAAGAATCGATTGTGTGCTCATGTTTAATATCATGTTATGAAGAAGCGATTGTGTGCTCATGTTTAATGTCATGTCATGAAGAAGCTATTGGGTGCTCATGTTTAATGTCATGTCATGAAGAAGCGATTGGGTGCTCATGTTTAATGTCATTTTATGAAGAAGCGATTGTGTGCTCATGTTTAATGCCATGAAGAAGCGATTGTGTGCTCATGTTTAATGTCATGTTTTGAAGAAGCGATTGTGTGCTCATGTTTAATGTCATGTCATGAAGAAGATATTGGGTGCTCATGTTTAATGTCATGTCATGAAGCTATTGGGTGCTCATGTTTAATGTCATGTCATGAAGAAGCTATTGGGTGCTCATGTTTAATGTCATGTTATGAAGAAGCGATTGTGTGCTCATGTTTAATGTCATGTCATGAAGAAGCTATTGGGTGCTCCTGTTTAATGTCATGTCATGAAGAAGCTATCGGGTGCTCATGTTTAATGTCATGTCATGAAGAAGCTATTGGGTGCTCATGCTTAATGTCATGTCATGAAGAAGCGATTGGGTGCTTATGTTTAATGTCATGAAGAAGCTATTGGGTGCTCATGTTTAATGTCATGTCACGAAGAAGCTATTGGGTGCTCATGTTTAATATCATGTCATGAAGAAGCTATTGGGTGCTCATGTTTAATGTCATGTCATGAAGAAGCTATTGGGTGCTCATGTTTAATGTCATGTCATGAAGAAGCTATTGGGTGCTCATGTTTAATGTCATGTCATGAAGAAGCGATTGGGTGCTCATGTTTAATGTCATGTCATGAAGAAGCTATTGGGTGCTCATGTTTAATGTCATGTCATGAAGAAGCTATTGGGTGCTCATGTTTAATGTCATGTCATGAAGAAGCTATTGGGTGCTCATGTTTAATGTCATGTCAATAAGAAGCGATTGTGTGCTCATGTTTATTGTCATGTCATGAAGAAGCGATTGTGTGCTCATGTTTAATGTCATGTTATGAAGAAGCGATTGTGTGCTCATGTTTAATGTCATGTTATGAAGAAGCGATTGTGTGCTCATGTTTAATGTCATGTTATGAAGAAGCGATTGTGTGCTCATGTTTAATGTCATTTCATGAAGAAGCGATTGTGTGCTCATGTTTAATGTCATGTTATGAAGAAGCGATTGTGTGCTCATGTTTAATGTCATGTTATGAAGAAGCGATTGTGTGCTCATGTTTAATGTCATGTTATGAAGAAGTGATTGTGTGCTCATGTTTAATGTCATGTTATGAAGAAGCGATTGTGTGCTCATGTTTAATGTCATGTCATAAAGAAGCGATTGTGTGCTCATGTTTAATGTCATGTTATGAAGAAGCGATTGTGTGCTCATGTTAATGTCATGTTATGAAGAAGCGATTGTGTGCTCATGTTTAATGTCATGTTATGAAGAAGCGATTGTGTGCTCATGTTTAGTGTCATTTCATGAAGAAGCGATTGTGTGCTCATGTTTAATGTCATGTTATGAAGAAGCGATTTTGTGCTCATGTTTAATGTCATGTTATGAAGAAGCGATTGTGTGCTCATGTTTAATGTCATTTCATGAAGAAGCGATTGTGTGCTCATGTTTAATGTCATGTTATGAAGAAGTGATTGTGTGCTCATGTTTAATGTCATGTTATGAAGAAGCTATTGGGTGCTCATGTTTAATGTCATGTCACGAAGAAGCTATTGGGTGCTCATGTTTAATATCATGTCATGAAGAAGCTATTGGGTGCTCATGTTTAATGTCATGTCATGAAGAAGCTATTGGGTGCTCATGTTTAATGTCATGTCATGAAGAAGCTATTGGGTGCTCATGTTTAATGTCATGTCATGAAGAAGCGATTGGGTGCTCATGTTTAATGTCATGTCATGAAGAAGCTATTGGGTGCTCATGTTTAATGTCATGTCATGAAGAAGCTATTGGGTGCTCATGTTTAATGTCATGTCATGAAGAAGCTATTGGGTGCTCATGTTTAATGTCATGTCAATAAGAAGCGATTGTGTGCTCATGTTTATTGTCATGTCATGAAGAAGCGATTGTGTGCTCATGTTTAATGTCATGTTATGAAGAAGCGATTGTGTGCTCATGTTTAATGTCATGTTATGAAGAAGCGATTGTGTGCTCATGTTTAATGTCATGTTATGAAGAAGCGATTGTGTGCTCATGTTTAATGTCATTTCATGAAGAAGCGATTGTGTGCTCATGTTTAATGTCATGTTATGA
This sequence comes from Siphonodentalium dalli, assembly GCA_032622095.1. Classification (NCBI taxonomy): domain Eukaryota; kingdom Metazoa; phylum Mollusca; class Scaphopoda; order Gadilida; family Siphonodentaliidae; genus Siphonodentalium; species Siphonodentalium dalli. The sequence continues at coordinate 261,828,753 of CP136061.1, read as the reverse complement.
AGAAGCGATTGTGTGCTCATGTTTAATGTCATGTTATGAAGAAGCGATTGTGTGCTCATGTTTAATGTCATGTTATGAAGAAGTGATTGTGTGCTCATGTTTAATGTCATGTTATGAAGAAGCGATTGTGTGCTCATGTTTAATGTCATGTCATAAAGAAGCGATTGTGTGCTCATGTTTAATGTCATGTTATGAAGAAGCGATTGTGTGCTCATGTTAATGTCATGTTATGAAGAAGCGATTGTGTGCTCATGTTTAATGTCATGTTATGAAGAAGCGATTGTGTGCTCATGTTTAGTGTCATTTCATGAAGAAGCGATTGTGTGCTCATGTTTAATGTCATGTTATGAAGAAGCGATTTTGTGCTCATGTTTAATGTCATGTTATGAAGAAGCGATTGTGTGCTCATGTTTAATGTCATTTCATGAAGAAGCGATTGTGTGCTCATGTTTAATGTCATGTTATGAAGAAGTGATTGTGTGCTCATGTTTAATGTCATGTTATGAAGAAGCTATTGGGTGCTCATGTTTAATGTCATGTTATGAAGAAGCGATTTTGTGCTCATGTTTAATGTCATATCATGAAGAAGCGATTGTGTGCTCATGTTTAATGTCATGAAGAAGCGATTGGGTGCTCATGTTTAATGTCATGTTATGAAGAAGCTATTGGGTGCTCATGTTTAATGTCATGTTATGAAGAAGCGATTGGGTGCTCATGTTTAATGTCATGTTATGAAGAAGCTATTGGGTGCTCATGTTTAATGTCATGTTATGAAGAAGCGATTGTGTGCTCATGTTTAATGTCATGTTATGAAGAATCGATTGTGTGCTCATGTTTAATATCATGTTATGAAGAAGCGATTGTGTGCTCATGTTTAATGTCATGTCATGAAGAAGCTATTGGGTGCTCATGCTTAATGTGATGTCATGAAGAAGCGATTGTGTGCTCATGTTTAATGTCATGAAGAAGCTATTGTGTGCTCATGTTTAATGTCATGTTATGAAGAAGCGATTGTGTGCTCATGTTTAATGTCATGTCATGAAGAAGCTATTGGGTGCTCATGTTTAATGTCATGTCATGAAGAAGCGATTGGGTGCTCATGTTTAATGTCATGAAGAAGCGATTGGGTGCTCATGTTTAATGACATGTTATGAAGAAGCGATTGGGTGCTCATGTTTAATGTCATGTCATGAAGAAGCTATTGGGTGCTCATGTTTAATGTCATGTTATGAAGAAGCGATTGGGTGCTCATGTTTAATGTCATGTTATGAAGAAGCTATTGGGTGCTCATGTTTAATGTCATGTTATGAAGAAGCGATTGTGTGCTCATGTTTAATGTCATGTTATGAAGAAGCGATTGTGTGCTCATGTTTAATGTCATGTTATGAAGAATCGATTGTGTGCTCATGTTTAATATCATGTTATGAAGAAGCGACTGTGTGCTCATGTTTAATGTCATGTCATGAAGAAGCTATTGGGTGCTCATGCTTGATGTCATGTCATGAAGAAGCGATTGTGTGCTCATGTTTAATGTCATGAAGAAGCTATTGGGTGCTCATGTTTAATGTCATGTTATGAAGAAGCGATTGTGTGCTCATGTTTAATGTCATGTCATGAAGAAGCTATTGGGTGCTCATGTTTAATGTCATGTCATGAAGAAGCGATTGGTTGCTCATGTTTAATGTCATGAAGAAGCGATTGGGTGTTCATGTTTAATGTCATGTCATGAAGAAGCTAGTGGGTGCTCATGTTTAATACCATGTCATGAAGAAGCTAGTGGGTGCTCATGTTTAATGTCATGTCATGAAGAAGCTATTGGGTGCTCATGTTTAATGTCATGTCATGAAGAAGCTAGTGGGTGTTCATGTTTAATGTCATGTTATGAAGAAGCTATTGGGTGCTCATGTTTAATGTCATGTCATGAAGAAGCTATTGGGTGCTCATGTTTAATGTCATGTCATGAAGAAGCTATTGTGTGCTCATGTTTAATGTCATGTCATGAAGAAGCTATTGGGTGCTCATGTTTAATGTCATGTCATGTCATGAAGAAGCTATTGGGTGCTCATGTTTAATGTCATGAAGAAGCTATTGGGTGCTCATGTTTAATGTCATGTCATGAAGAAGCTATTGTGTGCTCATGTTTAATGTCATGTCATGAAGAAGCTATTGGGTGCTCATGTTTAATGTCATGTCATGAAGAAGCTATTGGGTGCTCATGTTTAATGTCATGAAGAAGCTATTGGGTGCTCATGTTTAATGTCATGTCATGAAGAAGCTATTGTGTGCTCATGTTTAATGTCATGTCATGAAGAAGCTATTGGGTGCTCATGTTTAATGTCATGTCATGAAGAAGCTATTGGGTGCTCATGTTTAATGTCATGAAGAAGCTATTGGGTGCTCATGTTTAATGTCATGTCATGAAGAAGCTATTGGGTGCTCATGTTTAATGTCATGTCACGAAGAAGCTATTGGGTGCTCATGTTTAATGTCATGTCATGAAGAAGATATTGGGTGCTCATGTTTAATGTCATGTCATGAAGCTATTGGGTGCTCATGTTTAATGTCATGTCATGAAGAAGCTATTGGGTGCTCATGTTTAATGTCATGTCATGAAGAAGCGATTGGGTGCTCATGTTTAATGTCATGTCATGAAGAAGCTATTGGGTGCTCATGTTTAATGTCATGTCATGAAGAAGCTATTGGGTGCTCATGTTTAATGTCATGTCATGAAGAAGCTATTGGGTGCTCATGTTTAATGTCATGTCAATAAGAAGCGATTGTGTGCTCATGTTTATTGTCATGTCATGAAGAAGCGATTGTGTGCTCATGTTTAATGTCATGTTATGAAGAAGCGATTGTGTGCTCATGTTTAATGTCATGTTATGAAGAAGCGATTGTGTGCTCATGTTTAATGTCATGTTATGAAGAAGCGATTGTGTGCTCATGTTTAATGTCATTTCATGAAGAAGCGATTGTGTGCTCATGTTTAATGTCATGTTATGAAGAAGCGATTGTGTGCTCATGTTTAATGTCATGTTATGAAGAAGCGATTGTGTGCTCATGTTTAATGTCATGTTATGAAGAAGTGATTGTGTGCTCATGTTTAATGTCATGTTATGAAGAAGTGATTGTGTGCTCATGTTTAATGTCATGTTATGAAGAAGCGATTGTGTGCTCATGTTTAATGTCATGTCATAAAGAAGCGATTGTGTGCTCATGTTTAATGTCATGTTATGAAGAAGCGATTGTGTGCTCATGTTAATGTCATGTTATGAAGAAGCGATTGTGTGCTCATGTTTAATGTCATGTTATGAAGAAGCGATTGTGTGCTCATGTTTAGTGTCATTTCATGAAGAAGCGATTGTGTGCTCATGTTTAATGTCATGTTATGAAGAAGCGATTTTGTGCTCATGTTTAATGTCATGTTATGAAGAAGCGATTGTGTGCTCATGTTTAATGTCATTTCATGAAGAAGCGATTGTGTGCTCATGTTTAATGTCATGTTATGAAGAAGTGATTGTGTCCTCATGTTTAATGTCATGTTATGAAGAAGCTATTGGGTGCTCATGTTTAATGTCATGTTATGAAGAAGCGATTTTGTGCTCATGTTTAATGTCATATCATGAAGAAGCGATTGTGTGCTCATGTTTAATGTCATGAAGAAGCGATTGGGTGCTCATGTTTAATGTCATGTTATGAAGAAGCTATTGGGTGCTCATGTTTAATGTCATGTTATGAAGAAGCGATTGGGTGCTCATGTTTAATGTCATGTTATGAAGAAGCTATTGGGTGCTCATGTTTAATGTCATGTTATGAAGAAGCGATTGTGTGCTCATGTTTAATGTCATGTTATGAAGAATCGATTGTGTGCTCATGTTTAATATCATGTTATGAAGAAGCGACTGTGTGCTCATGTTTAATGTCATGTCATGAAGAAGCTATTGGGTGCTCATGCTTAATGTCATGTCATGAAGAAGCGATTGTGTGCTCATGTTTAATGTCATGAAGAAGCTATTGGGTGCTCATGTTTAATGTCATGTTATGAAGAAGCGATTGTGTGCTCATGTTTAATGTCATGTCATGAAGAAGCTATTGGGTGCTCATGTTTAATGTCATGTCATGAAGAAGCGATTGGTTGCTCATGTTTAATGTCATGAAGAAGCGATTGGGTGTTCATGTTTAATGTCATGTCATGAAGAAGCTAGTGGGTGCTCATGTTTAATACCATGTCATGAAGAAGCTAGTGGGTGCTCATGTTTAATGTCATGTCATGAAGAAGCTATTGGGTGCTCATGTTTAATGTCATGTCATGAAGAAGCTAGTGGGTGTTCATGTTTAATGTCATGTTATGAAGAAGCTATTGGGTGCTCATGTTTAATGTCATGTCATGAAGAAGCTATTGGGTGCTCATGTTTAATGTCATGTCATGAAGAAGCTATTGTGTGCTCATGTTTAATGTCATGTCATGAAGAAGCTATTGGGTGCTCATGTTTAATGTCATGTCATGTCATGAAGAAGCTATTGGGTGCTCATGTTTAATGTCATGAAGAAGCTATTGGGTGCTCATGTTTAATGTCATGTCATGAAGAAGCTATTGTGTGCTCATGTTTAATGTCATGTCATGAAGAAGCTATTGGGTGCTCATGTTTAATGTCATGTCATGAAGAAGCTATTGGGTGCTCATGTTTAATGTCATGAAGAAGCTATTGGGTGCTCATGTTTAATGTCATGTCATGAAGAAGCTATTGTGTGCTCATGTTTAATGTCATGTCATGAAGAAGCTATTGGGTGCTCATGTTTAATGTCATGTCATGAAGAAGCTATTGGGTGCTCATGTTTAATGTCATGAAGAAGCTATTGGGTGCTCATGTTTAATGTCATGTCATGAAGAAGCTATTGGGTGCTCATGTTTAATGTCATGTCACGAAGAAGCTATTGGGTGCTCATGTTTAATGTCATGTCATGAAGAAGCGATTGGGTGCTCATGTTTAATGTCATTTTATGAAGAAGCGATTGTGTGCTCATGTTTAATGCCATGAAGAAGCGATTGTGTGCTCATGTTTAATGTCATGTTTTGAAGAAGCGATTGTGTGCTCATGTTTAATGTCATGTCATGAAGAAGATATTGGGTGCTCATGTTTAATGTCATGTCATGAAGCTATTGGGTGCTCATGTTTAAGGTCATGTCATGAAGAAGCTATTTAGTAGAGGCTCTTATGTACTACCGTGTGCACTTTGTGAAGAAATATAGCGACTATGCCAATGACGTTGCTTGATATCTCAGGCACCAGAAAACAAATGTTAGACACCTTGGGGTCGCGACTGGGTGGATTTATGACGTCATCAAGATGGCCGCCATACACAATTTCACAGTATGCACTGAGTCGGTTTGATTAATATCTACTTGTGAATTTATTATAGAAATTTGATTGTCTCACCACGGACGTGAAACTAATAGACCATACTTCCATTTGACAGAAAAAGTTGCCACAATTAACCAAGATGGCCACCAAAATGGCCACCGAAATTAGGAAAATATATGATTTTTCACACTTTCCTCTTGTATCATTAACCGATGTTTGAAATTTGTAACGAATAAAGACCTAAATTTGAATAAATTCTAGTATCCAACCATTTCTACAACATAATATGTCATATTTTGGATCCCATTCCTGCCAGCTATCTTTAAAATGTGAATTCAAAAATGTGCTATGAAAGTTAACTAACATTAAATTATGTGATTCTATCCAAGAGTTGAACAGAAAATAACTGAATTTGATGAAGATAATGTAAAAATGTTTTAAATATGTGAATTGGCATATAGTTACACTGAAAATAGTGCATTTTCCTATAAGATGGCGGCCAAGATGGCTGCCAAAATGGAGAAATCACCATAATCTGTCCAATTATTTATCACTCATGTGTTGGGGGAAATGTAAATATATGTGAATATGTGCTACTTTTTCGCGAAAATCCATGGACTTATGCAATAACTTGTAAATTTGGTGAACCATATAGCTGCTTATATCCGAGAATTCAAAAGAATTATACCACGAAAATTAAGTCAAATCATCTTCATGGCAGCCACACAAAATTGCAGAATGGGCACTGAGTGAGGAAGAAAATTTAATACAGAAAATGAAAAATATTTCTACGGCAATGATAACATTGCACCAAGCTACCTTTTGAAAGAACAAGATTGATAAAAAAAAAACAAGATGGCTGCCAAAATGGCGACCGAAATATAGAAATGTGTTGAATTGTTACACATACCCCTTACGTCATTTTCGGTTATTTGTAAACTGTGGCGAGTAGGACTTGTCTTTGTTTTTATCAGTTATGACACCAAGTACTTTCGAAAACATATTATGCTGTAATTTGTGTCTAATTGTTGCCCATACTCCGAAAAATGCACATTAAATAATGCGCTATGTAATTTCACAAATAAACTTGCTTCTCGAGGTTCTAGATTTACATTGGACAGAAATAGGCATAATAAAATAAACAAAAGTGTACACAGTTTTAAATATCGTTAGTGTCATTCAATTACACTCGACATTGATCTATTTGACCCAAGATGGTCGCCAGAATGGCCGCCGAAACTCAAAGTTATAAAATGTGATAAATGTTTATATTATCAAACGGCATTTAGCAAAGGAGGTGGATATATTCGCCCAATCTAAATTAGATACTATCATGTTAAGGTATATTGTGACTATGTTTGACCAAACATAGTTTGTTTATAATCGAGAATATAACAGAATGGACTCTTAGAAACCTAACATGAAATTGCCCAATATAATTTAAACGATCCTGCCCGTTTCCTGGGAAGGAAGTCAAACCGGATATGTGCTGACTGTATCATTATAAGAGCATAACGAGTACTCGAACGCAAAAGAATCCCTGCAATCATAATACAGACAGAAATCCAACTTTATGGCTATATTATTTCGTTTGGGGCAGAACTGCTTTATTCGTTGCCAATTCTTGATGAATAGTTGACCACGTTGATTTCGCCCGGCCACAAAAATTTAGAAGATTCAGGAACAATATCACACCTTGACTTCATCGAAGTCGAAGTTGCATTGGTATCATACTGCCACCGGGAAATATAATTGCTCAACTTAGAAATACACAGGCATTACATGTTAGTGCAAACATTATTTTGTATCTAATTATGAAACAGTTGTGTATAATAAGATACAATAAGGGGATATTTCATTGTTCAGTTTCTTGTTTTTGGCATATCTGTGTTTCATCACCCGAAATTCGTTTGAATAGTTGAGACATTGTCACACTTCTCAAGACGTGAGTCAGCACATGTACCACTCCTGTTACTTCGTCCAATAGACAGTCACATTGATGGTAGTCTATCTACAACCAACTCACCCCAGCAACTACAGTTGAATTACAAACTCATCTCACAAGCTAACAGAGCTCACCACAAAACTCTCCGACTGCATATCAGAGACTCCATATAGAATGTTTGCTTCGGTTGTGGAATGCAGAGTCCATAATACAGATTTAATAAATAAAATTCAATACGGTCGCAGACCTCATAGCAGATACATTGCATATTCACTTCGATGTAGTCTAACAGAACTGTGCACATAACCGAGTTAATGCTTGTCGGTTTATTTTAGAATATGTCAAAACATCAGTGTCGGGCAAAAATAGCCTAAGTTTTGTCATTCTCCATGTCGAGTCCAGCAAGTGACAATAACGGCTCCTCAACTTCTTCCTGGTTGTCAACGAAAACATATCGTGAAATCAAAATGCCTATGCCTAGTGCCTGGATATTTAGTGATGAAATACCTCATCGAAACACTAGAAGCTCATCTTTGGTCCACGCCATATGATGGTGCATCGAAGTAATGAATACAGTGACGGGTCATCAAGGTCATTTCATGGAACGTTTATTAAGATTTCTTGCAAAACATCCACATGGGGACATTCATTAGCATTATACATCAACTGTTAGTTCACAGAAAGTAAAGATCTTCGAATCACAGAAACCCCGCAATCTCGAACGAAATCCTTTAATTGTCCATCGAATAAATGTAGTTCATAGAATTTGCTGGCAAACCGTACAACCATAATAGTCTCATCCACAAGTAGGCCAATTACAAGCTTGGAATATAGATACTGCGCAAAAGTTGGAAGTAATAGATAACAATGTTATGCTTGAATTGAGAGAAGATTGTGGATTGTTAGCCATTTGAAGAGTCTATAACTGAAATTGAATTCAACTATTGCTCAGGAAGGTATAAGATTTCAACGTTTACCGACCTGAGTTTTCTGCAGGCCTGATTTCATTGTAGTGGGATGTCAAATGTTCCTGTATAAAACATCTGGAAAGAATACTACAAACTTTCCACCCAATAATAATACATGTACCTCAACATGTTGGTGAGTTGAATTGCCTCTACAGCCAAGTCGAACTGTGCATTGGTGCGAGAAATTATTATCAATTTTTCTGGAACATTGCCGATAGCCGATACAATTACAGAAATGCAGGCATTTAAAGAACATTTGGTGTGAATATGTTTCTTGTATGACATTTTTATGAGACCGCATAACGCAAGCATGAAAGAACTTCGATAACACATGTGACAAATATGACATGGGTGTATCTAATATAAACTTGATGAGTGCATAAGTTCTGCACAGGAAGATGGGGATCATACACGGAACGAACTTGCAGTATATGCGATGTCCAGAAAACTATCTCTGTGGAACTCAAATACACATGTATACCAATTGAACTCATTATATGAGGCTATCTTCCTATCCTAGCTCGATCAAAATCAGCCACGCTTTCGCAAATCTTGGGTGTGGAGTCAGTGAGTTGACCTATGAGCTGTCCAGAGCTCCACAGCAGTTTCTGTTTTGGTACGAACCTGAACATAATTTATCTCTAGTCGCTATAGATCGCATGTAACAAGCAGAGGTCTGGTATAAATCCGCCAATGCGATTCTTCTTTGCAGAAGACACATAGAGCTTACATCTGAACGCTACTGTTTTGGGGTACTGCATTGTGTGATGTCCATTCAATTAATTTCCGTGAGCAGCTGAATTTCGGTAGAATTGACTTAGTATGATGGCATTACATGAGCAATACAGAAGTCAAGTGAAAAATTCTTATCCAAACCCCATAAGGGGGGGGGGGGGGCGATATCAAGGGCAAGTAATTAAAGTATTGCTCAATATACCGACAGCCTTATTGTTGAGGTAGGGATTTTTATCCAGTCGAGTCACCCAATCAGGAAATTTCCGATGTACATGTAATGATGGATGTAATCAGCATATATTCAGATTTGGATATTTTCAAATAGGTCAACATCAGATGAATTTATCTACTTTTCATGGTTTCTGTTTCCATTCTCATGAAATCTCGGATATAAGCAGCTACTGTTCGCAAAATATTCATATTGTATCAGATTGTATCAGCATTCCTGGTACTTTTGTCAATAGGGAAACAAATGTGTTTACCAGTAGTCACTGAAACCCACCTTAGGAGCGTTATCAATGAAAACTAGCAAATTTGGATGATTTCTCCATTTTGGTAACCATCTGAGTCACCATCCTGAATTTAGATTCATATGGATAATAATATGTTAATCTAACATATCATGGTTGTCGAATGATTAGATAGTATAATTTATTCAAAAAATAAGGTTGCTAGTAGCCACCGATTTCAAACCGCTGTGAATAATTTAAGAGGCGAGTGTGAAAAATAATCAATTATTAGAATTTCGGTCGCCGTTTTGGGAGCCATCTTGAATTTGGAGTCCAAATTGCACCGTCAAGAGGAAGTGTGATCCAATGGTATTATTGGTCGCAAAACATAATCATTTCACTATCTAAATTTTCCTCCCAGACTCAATGCCAACTCTGAAATTGTTCATGGTTGCCATTTTGATGATTTCATCTCATTTTCGTCGTTTCATTCTCTCGAATTCTTGAGTATAATCAGCCATTGTTCACAAACTATTCATATTGTTTCATATATCCATGTTATTACGCCTACACGGAGCAAATATATTCGCCTATATTCACTAAATCGCACATTAGGAGTGATATCAAAGAAAATTTTACAAATTTTAGTGATTTATCAATTTTGGCAACCATTTTGGTCGCCATCTTGAATACAGATGCAATTTTTTGGTTGTAATTATATGGCAATCTATATGTTTAAACCTGTTGCAAATGTTTGTCATCAAATTCAGCTATTTTCTGGCTAACACTTGGCTCGAATTACAAAATCAATATTTGGTAAAATTTCATAGCATATTTATGAATTCACATTTTGACGACATTTTGTAGGAATACTACCCAAATTATGACATATTATCATGTTAAAATGGTTAGTTATTCAAATGTATTTAAAATTAAGTTGCTATTAGCCACCGATTTCAAACAACCGTGAATGTTTTAAGAGACATGTGTGAAAATTCATCATTTTCCGGAACTTCGGTCGCCATTTTGGTGGCCATCTTTGTTAAATGTGGTCAATTTTTCTGTCAAAGTGAAGCCTGTTATCATAGTATTACAACAGTAGAGAAATATTATATGTCCTACCATAAATTCACTACTATCTATTAATCAAACTGATTCAGTGCCTACTCTGAAATTTTGGATGGCGGCCATCTTGATGACGTCATAAATCCACCCAGTCGCGACCCCCAGGTGTCTAACATTTGTTTTCTGGTACCCGAGATATCAAGAAACATCATGAGCATAGTGGCTATATTTCTTTACAAAATGCACACGGGAGCCAAAAAATGGACATAAGAGCCTCTACTAATTGGGTGCTCATGTTTAATGTCATGTTATGAAGAAGCGATTGTGTGCTCATGTTTAATGTCATGTCATGAAGAAGCTATTGGGTGCTCCTGTTTAATGTCATGTCATGAAGAAGCTATCGGGTGCTCATGTTTAATGTCATGTCATGAAGAAGCTATTGGGTGCTCATGCTTAATGTCATGTCATGAAGAAGCGATTGGGTGCTTATGTTTAATGTCATGAAGAAGCTATTGGGTGCTCATGTTTAATGTCATGTCACGAAGAAGCTATTGGGTGCTCATGTTTAATATCATGTCATGAAGAAGCTATTGGGTGCTCATGTTTAATGTCATGTCATGAAGAAGCTATTGGGTGCTCATGTTTAATGTCATGTTATGAAGAAGCTATTGGGTGCTCATGTTTAATGTCATGTCATGAAGAAGCGATTGGGTGCTCATGTTTAATGTCATGTCATGAAGAAGCTATTGGGTGCTCATGTTTAATGTCATGTTATGAAGAAGCGATTGGGTGCTCATGTTTAATGTCATGTCACGAAGAAGCGATTGGATGCTCATGTTTAATGTCATGTCATGAAGAAGCTATTGGGTGCTCATGTTTAATGTCATGTTATGAAGAAGCGATTGGGTGCTCATGTTTAATGTCATGTCACGAAGAAGCGATTGGGTGCTCATGTTTAATGTCATGTTATGAAGAAGTGATTGGGTGCTCATGTTTAATGTCATGTCATGAAGAAGCTATTGGGTGCTCATGTTTAATGTCATGTCATGAAGAAGCTATTGGGTGCTCATGTTTAATGTCATGTCAATAAGAAGCGATTGTGTGCTCATGTTTATTGTCATGTCATGAAGAAGCGATTGTGTGCTCATGTTTAATGTCATGTTATGAAGAAGCGATTGTGTGCTCATGTTTAATGTCATGTTATGAAGAAGCGATTGTGTGCTCATGTTTAATGTCATGTTATGAAGAAGCGATTGTGTGCTCATGTTTAATGTCATTTCATGAAGAAGCGATTGTGTGCTCATGTTTAATGTCATGTTATGAAGAAGCGATTGTGTGCTCATGTTTAATGTCATGTTATGAAGAAGCGATTGTGTGCTCATGTTTAATGTCATGTTATGAAGAAGTGATTGTGTGCTCATGTTTAATGTCATGTTATGAAGAAGCGATTGTGTGCTCATGTTTAATGTCATGTCATGAAGAAGCGATTGTGTGCTCATGTTTAATGTCATGTTATGAAGAAGCGATTGTGTGCTCATGTTAATGTCATGTTATGAAGAAGCGATTGTGTGCTCATGTTTAATGTCATGTTATGAAGAAGCGATTGTGTGCTCATGTTTAATGTCATTTCATGAAGAAGCGATTGTGTGCTCATGTTTAATGTCATGTTATGAAGAAGCGATTTTGTGCTCATGTTTAATGTCATGTTATGAAGAAGCGATTGTGTGCTCATGTTTAATGTCATTTCATGAAGAAGCGATTGTGTGCTCATGTTTAATGTCATGTTATGAAGAAGTGATTGTGTGCTCATGTTTAATGTCATGTTATGAAGAAGCTATTGGGTGCTCATGTTTAATGTCATGTCATGAAGAAGCGATTGTGTGCTCATGTTTAATGTCATGTTATGAAGAAGCTATTGTGTGCTCATGTTTAATGTCATGTCATGAAGAAGCGATTGTGTGCTCATGTTTAATGTCATGTTATGAAGAAGCTATTGGGTGCTCATGTTTAATGTCATGTCATGAAGAAGCTATTGTGTGCTCATGTTTAATGTCATGTCATGAAGAAGCTATTGGGTGCTCATGTTTAATGTCATGTTATGAAGAAGCTATTGTGTGCTCATGTTTAACATCATGTTATGAAGAAGCTATTGTGTGCTCATGTTTAATGTCATGTTATGAAGAAGCTATTGGGTGCTCATGTTCAATGTCATGTCATGAAGAAGCTATTGGGTGCTCATGTTTAATGTCATGTCATGAAGAAGCTATTGGGTGCTCATGTTTAATGTCATGTCATGAAGAAGCTATTGGGTGCTCATGTTTAATGTCATGTCATGAAGAAGCTATTGGGTGCTCATGTTTAATGTCATGTCATGAAGAAGCTATTGGGTGCTCATGTTTAATGTCATGTCATGAAGAAGCTATTGGGTGATCATGTTTAATGTCATGTCATGAAGAAGCTATTGGGTGCTCATGTTTAATGCCATGTCACGAAGAAGCTATTGGGTGCTCATGTTTAATGTCATGTCATGAAGAAGCTATTGGGTGCTCATGTTTAATGTCATGTCATGAAGAAGCTATTGGGTGCTCATGTTTAATGTCATGTCACGAAGAAGCTATTGGGTGCTCATGTTTAATGTCATGAAGACGCTATTGGGTGCTCATGTTTAATGTCATGTCATGAATAAGCTATTGGGTGCTCCTGTTTAATGTCATGTCATGAAGAAGCTATTGGGTGCTCATGTTTAATGTCATGTCATGAAGAAGCTATTGGGTGCTCATGTTTAATGTCATGTCATGAAGAAGCTATTGGGTGCTCATGTTTAATGTCATGAAGAAGCTATTGGGTGCTCATGTTTAATGTCATGTCATGAAGAAGCTATTGTGTGCTCATGTTTAATGTCATGTCACGAAGAAGCTATTGGGTCCTCATGTTTAATGTCATGTCATGAAGAAGCTATTGGGTCCTCATGTTTAATGTCATGTCATGAAGAAGCTATTGGGTGCTCATGTTTAATGTCATGTCATTAAGAAGCGATTGTGTGATCATGTTTAATGTCATGTCATGAAGAAGCGATTGTGTGCTCATGTTTAATGTCATATTATGAAGAAGCGATTGTGTGCTCATGTTTAATGTCATGTTATGAAGAAGCGATTGTGTGCTCATGTTTAATGTCATTTCATGAAGAAGCGATTGTGTGCTCATGTTTAATGTCATGTTATGAAGAAGCGATTGTGTGCTCATGTTTAATGTCATGTTATGAAGAAGCGATTGTGTGCTCATGTTTAATGTCATGTCATGAAGAAGCGATTGTGTGCTCATGTTTAATGTCATGTTATGAAGAAGCTATTGTGTGCTCATGTTTAATGTCATGTCATGAAGAAGCGATTGTGTGCTCATGTTTAATGTCATGTTATGAAGAAGCTATTGTGTGCTCATGTTTAATGTCATGTCATGAAGAAGCGATTGTGTGCTCATGTTTAATGTCATGTTATGAAGAAGCTATTGTGTGCTCATGTTTAATGTCATGTCATGAAGAAGCGATTGTGTGCTCATGTTTAATGTCATGTTATGAAGAAGCTATTGGGTGCTCATGTTTAATGTCATGTCATGAAGAAGCTATTGTGTGCTCATGTTTAATGTCATGTCATGAAGAAGCTATTGGGTGCTCATGTTTAATGTCATGTTATGAAGAAGCTATTGGGTGCTCATGTTTAATGTCATGTTATGAAGAAGCTATTGTGTGCTCATGTTTAATGTCATGTTATGCAGAAGCTATTGGGTGCTCATGTTTAATGTCATGTCATGAAGAAGCTATTGGGTGCTCATGTTTAATGTCATGTCATGAAGAAGCTATTGGGTGCTCATGTTTAATGTCATGTCATGAAGAAGCTATTGGGTGCTCATGTTTAATGTCATGTCATGAAGAAGCTATTGGGTGCTCATGTTTAATGTCATGTCATGAAGAAGCTATTGGGTGATCATGTTTAATGTCATGTCATGAAGAAGCTATTGGGTGCTCATGTTTAATGCCATGTCATGAAGAAGCTATTGTGTGCTCATGTTTAATGTCATGTCATGAAGAAGCTATTGGGTGCTCATGTTTAATGTCATGTCATGAAGAAGCTATTGGGTGCTCATGTTTAATGTCATGTCACGAAGAAGCTATTGGGTGCTCATGTTTAATGTCATGTCATGAAGAAGCTATTTGGGTGCTCATGTTTAATGTCATGTCATGAAGAAGCTATTGGGTGCTCCTGTTTAATGTCATGTCATGAAGAAGCTATTGGGTGCTCATGTTTAATGTCATGTCATGAAGAAGCTATTGGGTGCTCATGTTTAATGTCATGTCATGAAGAAGCTATTGGGTGCTCATGTTTAATGTCATGAAGAAGCTATTGGGTGCTCATGTTTAATGTCATGTCACGAAGAAGCTATTGGGTCCTCATGTTTAATGTCATGTCATGAAGAAGCTATTGGGTCCTCATGTTTAATGTTATATCATGAAGAAGCTATTGGGTGCTCATGTTTAATGTCATGTCATTAAGAAGCTATTGGGTGCTCATGTTTAATGTCATGTCATTAAGAAGCGATTGTGTGATCATGTTTAATGTCATGTCATGTCATGAAGAAGCGATTGTGTGCTCATGTTTAATGTCATATTATGAAGAAGCGATTGTGTGCTCATGTTTAATGTCATGTTATGAAGAAGCGATTGTGTGCTCATGTTTAATGTCATTTCATGAAGAAGCGATTGTGTGCTCATGTTTAATGTCATGTTATGAAGAAGCGATTGTGTGCTCATGTTTAATGTCATGTTATGAAGAAGCGATTGGGTGCTCATGTTTAATGTCATGTTATGAAGAAGCGATTGGGTGCTCATGTTTAATGTCATGTCATGAAGAAGCGATTGTGTGCTCATGTTTAATGTCATGTCATGAAGAAGCGATTGGGTGCTCATGTTTAATGTCATGTCATGAAGAAGCGATTGGGTGCTCATGTTTAATGTCATGTCATGAAGAAGCGATTGGATGCTCATGTTTAATGTCATGTTATGAAGAAGCGATTGGGTGCTCATGTTTAATGTCATGTCATGAAGAAGCGATTGTGTGCTCATGTTTAATGTCATGTTATGAAGAAGCGATTGTGTGCTCATGCTTAATGTCATGTCATGAAGAAGCGATTGTGTGCTCATGTTTAATGTCATGTCATGAAGAAGCGATTGGGTGCTCATGTTTAATGTCATGTCACGAAGAAGCGATTGTGTGCTCATGTTTAATGTCATGTCATGAAGAAGCGATTGTGTGCTCATGTTTAATGTCATGTCATGAAGAAGCGATTGTGTGTTCATGTTTAATGTCATTTAGAAAGGCATGCTTGTGTCATTATCTAAAATAAGCCAGGGCAAAAGGTTGCAAAATTAATTTTATCAGGAAACTGAAAATTTTGCTGTAATGTTGATACGAGTGCAATTTTCCACAAAAACAGGGAATTGGTGGATTCAACATTGTCAAATTCAACTATAATAGTTAAATACAAGAGGTGTGCACTCGAGTGCTAGCATACCCCCATCGTGGCAAATTCAACCCGCATTATCCGTAAACCCAACAAAAAAGATTTTTAACTTTAAAGAAAAATTCGGACTAATAATATCGATATGGTGTCACAAGAAGCTTGTACTGAAAAAAATTATTCAAATTGGTTCATATTTGTTAAAGTTATTAAGTCGGACAGAATTTTCTTAGTCAAAATAAGTCGAAAATGAAGTGTAATATTATGAAAAACAGTCTGAGCCAATCCCTAGCCGCATCATGTAGAGAGGGTATTGTGAGAAGCATGTATACCAAAAATTATTGAAATCGGTTCATATTTGTTAAAGTTATTAAGTCGGACAGAATTTTCTAAGTCAAAATAAGGTGTAACTTAAAAAAAAAAAAAGTCGGACCGAACCGCAATTAGCATCATGCGGAGAGGCAGTCCTAAGGAGATTGCATACAAAAAATTATTGAAATCTGTTCATAGTTCTTCGAGTTATGAGGTCGGACGGACGGCTCGACTGACGGAGGGAGAAAGCGTGACGTACGGATGGACAGACGCAGTCAATCTAGTATACCCCCCCATTTTCTTCGAAAGTGGGGATATAATAATATAACTAATAGTTTAATTCAGCAGGTCTGGCAATTACTAATTATAGCTATAATAGCCTCATGCAGCTACATATGCCTATTGGTGGTGGATGAATCTGGTTGAAGAGAGATAACTCAATCCAACAAATAATCGTTGCTATATACAATAACCTGATTTGATTATTCTTAGTAAGTTAATATAGTTTGCCATTTTCATGTATAATTAACAAAATAGTCCAACATGGTTACTTTTTCCTGACAAGTTTACCTAAATACAAGAATAGTAGATCATATATGGATGGATATGAGTCCCAAATCGCCTAGCATAACAGATTTCTAAACAGATACACATGCTTAGCTATGCTTGTCAGATATTCCGCAAGCTGGTGCAACCGAAATGATACCGGCAGTGCTTTCATAAGTTGCTAGGAAATAATACCCCTCACCCTTAGTTGCAACAGCTCGCAGTAATGCTTACGCGCCATGCCAATTGGTAAAATATTGTTAAACGATGGTGAAATATAGCTATAATTGGGAATTGCCAGACCTGTTCAGGATGTGCCCGACATGATTATCAATGGATTATTTATCACGCCAAAAGCAATGAAGATTATAGTCTCTAGTTCCAGATGTGAGAGGTTACAGGGAATGGAGTGTGAACATAGCTCAGCCATAAATTTTTAAATGTTAACAGCTACATATTGGAGAAATTCAATTAGCAATATCCAGGGATTTCTACAGCAAAAGTCGCAGCATTCCACATCTTGTTTTGCTATGTGTGAAAGGAGGACAAGATATCCTGTCTCCTTTGTGCAACCAAAATGTACCCACATTCAATAGTTGGTTTAAAAAAACAACGAATTTGATGAATAACAAAATTATTTAATATATCACAGGAATTATAAAACAAGATGAGTCAAAAGTCGAGCTGTCCAGTGTCGGCCTTGGATATCTGTACATCGATCTGTCCAGTGTCGGTCGTGGATATCTGTACATCGATCTGTCCAGTGTCGGTTGTGGATATCTGTAAATTTTCCTGCAGTTGCTTAGATAAATTGGCTTCCTCTGCAGACTTTGCGTCTTCCTCCTTTTTCAGTCTTTCAGCATACTGAAATTTATGAATTGTGAAAATTAATGTTGTTTCATATCAAATAACAGCTGCCCGAGAATGAGAATGAGAAAGAAGTCAGTACCATATTGGCAGATATGTTTACTTCTGGAGTGCCTATTTTATAACTAAAATATTTCTAAATGTGGGTAACAGTTTAACAAAATTTAGTATGATAATGTTTGAATCATTTTTAGCTTTGGCTTTGTCGTGCGTAAGGCGTCAACAATACAGGTCGTACCATCTTCATCATATAATCCATCTTCATCATATAATCTGTCACCACATCCAGGGGTGATAGGAAGACAGTCAGCCATGACTATATCACCCCTAGCAATATACATGTATAGTCTATCAATATTATATTTATTTGTAATTGTACTTTCCATGTGTGTATATTGTAAATAAAATTATCCTATCCTATCCTACCTTTGATCGGATCATTATGAAATTTGTCATAGCTGTTGACATCAACATTTGTACCGGAATGATTCATTTTGGGGTCATTCGGAAAAAAAACATGGCCGCCAGCGGCCATCTTAGATTTCAAAATTCAATCCATTAGCACGGGCTACAGGCCGTACTGTTCGTCTGATCGTTATGAAATTTGTCATGGATGTTAATATTGACATGTAGATGGGAACGAGTAATTTTGGGGTTATTTGGCCAAAAAACATGGCCACCAGCAGCCATCTTGGATTTTACTCTTTGCATGACTAAATCCTTTAGCACGGGCTACAGGTTGTACCTTTGGTCAGATCATCATAAAATTTGTCATGGATGTTAACAATGACATGTAGATGGGAACGAGTCATTTTTGGGTTATTCATGCAAAAAACATGGCCGCCAACAGCTATCTTGGATTTTACTCTTTGTATGACTAAATCCTTTAGCACGGGCTACAGGTCGTACCTTTAGTCTGATCATCATGAAATTTGTCATGGCTGTTGAAATTGGAATGTAGATGGGAACGAGTCATTTTGGAGTCATTCGGACAAAAAACATGGCCGCCAGTGGCCATCTTTGATTTCAAAATTCAATCCATTAGCACGGGCCACAGGTCGTACTGTTTATCTGATCATCATGAAATTTGTCATGGATGTTAATATTGACATGTATCTGGGAACAAGTCATTTTGGGGTCATTCGGCCCAAAAACATGGCCGCCAGCAGCCATCTTGAATTTTACTCTTTGTATGACTAAATCCTTTAGCACGGGCTACAGGTCGTACCTTTAGTCTGATCATCATAAAATTTGTCACGGATGTTAACAATGACATGCAGATGGGAACGAGTCATTTTTGGGGTCATTCAACCAAAAAACATGGCCGCCAGCAGCCATCTTGGATTTTACTCTGTGTGTGACTAAATACTTTACTGCTCATTTTTACACTCCTTTTTAATTTCTCTATTCATTGCTCATCACAAAAAAATTACCTTCTTTACAAAGTTGAGCTACAGTGTCATTGACACTCGTAATCGTCGAGTAATCGTCCAATCAATATCATAACCATCCAACCAATCTCATAATCGTCCAACTAATCGAGTAATCGTCCAACCAATCGAGTAATCGTCCAACTAATCGAGTAATCGTCCAACCAATCGAGTAATCGTCCAACTAATCGAGTAATCGTCCAACCAATCGAGTAATCGTCCAATCAATATCACAACCATCCAACCAATCTCATAATCGTCCAACTAATCTCGTAATCGTCCAACCAATCAAGTAATCGTCCAATCAATATCATAACCGTCTAACCGATCTCATAATCATCCAATCAATATCATAAACGTCCAATCAATATCATAATCGTCCAATCAATCTCATAATCACAGATTCTGTTTGTGATGGTGGTAAATAACTGTGCCAAGTTTCATAGATATTGACCAGGAAATTAAGGAGTAGTTCTTTTATATATCTCTTAAATTCACACAAAATATATGTCTTAACAATTGCTGATCGTGACAGCATTCATTTTAGCTAGAAATAAATTAATATTACAGTATACTGCCCCCACCCCCAACTCATTATCCCCCTGCCCACATAACTTCATTACAGGGTTATACTAAACATTATTACCTTCCTTCTCTCTTTGTGCTCTTTACCGATACCAAGTCTGAAAATAATCAAATAAATGGGGTGAATAATATATTTCTAAAACAGGCCAAGTGGATAAGTTTTAGAGGACTTTGGACAATAAGATAGAGAAGACTTAATTCATGCCACCCTGCATCTGCAGAATTTCTTCGTAGGAAGAACGAATACTGCTACAAGTGTAAAAACTGTATGTGTGTATGTAGTTAACATAGACTGATAAAATATGTATCATGTCACTTTCATTATGAAATCTTGTATCTGAATTCTGCTGCGTTAATTTCAAGTGTCAACCATCTGCGACTTGTAACTTTCAACCTGTGACATCATGATGTGGGAACGCTTGTTAATTTTAATTCCTGCACCTGTTTGTTGGGAACCCCATAACATTAAAGGGCCATATTATGTTCTAAGGAACATTTTCACATTATGGTGACCTTGACACTGACCTTGGAAGCCCTTTGTTGAGTCCCTCTAGCAGTACGCAGGCCTTGCACACTGGATTACTTGATATGTAGCCACACCTCGTGCATAAACCTGAAATAAATCATATTCATAAAGTTAAAGGTACTCAAATCAGATTCAATGGTCCCCATATCATCAGATTCCAACAACAACATTTTTAGAAATGCCCCTTCAGTTATTAGAATGGATTAATTGCCAAAAAATAATGCTAACCACTGTTAACTATAGTATAAAATATTGCCAGAAATGTGTTATTTATCAACATGTTGTACAATGAAATTTGGCCTTATTATCAACACCAAGACTCTTGATTTTAGAGTTATCCATCTTCATCAGTAATTTGGAACGAGGCTGTCGGATCGTCGACTTTTACTGGGCCACTAATAGATCTCGATGGTGAAAAATAATAGATTCTAAAAATTGATATCTAATAACTCTGATCTTTGAAAGGTGGGTTCCTCGACTCGAATCAAATAATTTTTATCCCCGAATCCAAATAAATAGTACTTGAGAGGCATTTAATCAGATTATGCATATTTAAAAGAAGGATAGAAATTGTATAATTACAAATGTTGACTGTTAATAAAATATACTCGGTGCTAGATGGATTTAGTGAAAGTGTTGTGACTAAAAATATAACCTTAAATTTTAAGACACGGATGGCCTTGGATGTATGTTATAATTTAGAAATAAAAGTTAGCAAATTATGAACATTTCCTCAAGAATATACTAATAGCATAGTATAATGATAGTATAGAAATGCGATATTATCCAGAAAACAAAAATTGTGTGAGCCAAACGTTTGTTTATATATAACACGTAAAGAGTGTGAGATTAGCAAAACACTCAACACTGTGGTGACTTTTTGGGGAGAGTGATTCAACACCAAAATCTTGAGAGGCGAGGATTAGCGAGTGCTATATTGTATGTTTTAAACAACATGGTGGCAATTTTAACCAAAGTTCGCTTAGGGGTCTCCCCGGTGTTGAATGTTTTGCATATCGTACACTCTTTACACACTGTACTGTATCATTATATGGCTTTTGTTTACTAACACAGCATACGATCTTGACAATAACTTGCTATTTATGATTGGTGTAAAAACAAAATCGGAAATTTTTGACGAATCACGTACGCACAACCGATGCCAACCCATGGCAATAGCTCAAACCTGACTTCGTCAATTATTACATATCTATCAACGTAATTCGCATGATTGCACGACGTTCCAGGCGTGTGATAATTCTCAGAATCGCACTAGTGCAATCTGTCGACGGAACTCTTTCATTCAGTGTTGTTAGACTGGCTCACACCGTTACTATTTTTACTTTTTCAACTTTTCAACGCAAGGGCGACAACCCACATGCCGAAATCGCAGCGCGCTGATTGGGTTATATTTTTGGAAAATCTGGGGAAAACCCAATTAACACCTTTGAGCGGGTCAAGTTCACTCGCAGATAGACGGGCTCCCTGTCTGATTGTTGCGTTAACCCTAAAATGCCGTTAAAACTCAATTAAATTCACATTTTCTGTACCGGAGATGTACGATTGTGAGTCAACTTACTGTAATACGGAGATATGTAATAAAAATAGAACCGCATGAGTGTCTAGATTTTGACGAATTATCGCACTCGATTTGTTGGCGGACGAGGTATCGCTCCGCCAACAAATCTCGTGCGATAATTACGTCAGAATCCAGACACTCATGCGGTTCTATCTATTTATAGCTAAAAAAAATGTACCTTGAATGGGAACTTTGACTTCTTTCTTCACTGACAGCTGTTCACCAGAATGTAGGATATCTGAGGAATATAAACCAGAATGTAGGATATCTGAGGAATATAAACCAGAATGTAGGATATCTGAGGAATATAAACCAGAATGTCTGCAGAAATGAAAAGGAATCCAATTTTAAGGTGAATGGGATGAAACTCGAGGTGTGACTGGAAAAATGTACACTTCGACCATCAATAGGATAGCCAGTCATAGGTACAAAATCATGTTCAAGCCGAGGAATAATATAAAATTACATCAATGGAGATCACTGATTATCTGAAAATGACTTTGAAATTATCATGATTTCAGTTTTAAATTTGATGATCCAGATCCCATCTACAAAAATGTAACAACAGGTAAGCATTGGAAACGTAGTCAAATTGTGGAATAGGAAATTGTGTGATTGAGTAGAACCCATAGACCAAATCTGGTCGAAATGGGATTACGTTTGTTATGAGTTTTTGAGCTTATGAAGCCATGAACCAAATTGTGTCAAATCAGATTATGTGTTTAACCCTTTACCCAACAGAAGGGCCCTGTGCCAATGCATTCTCTTATATATGCGAGTCGACCATAGGTCGCCTCACATATATAAGAGAATGCATTGGCTTAACACATTAAAAATTATAAAATTGTTAAAGAATGTAAGAAAAAATGGTAAAAAAGATTTTTTTTTAGGCCAATGCATTCTCTTATATATGCGAGGCGACCTATGGTCGACTCGCATATATAAGAGAATGCATTGGCACAGGGCATAACTGTAACTATCACAATGTGGTCAAGGAGCCGGTTCCAATGATATCCATATTTGTATGGTTCTATTGAGACAGACCGAAGATATTTTAGGCTGTTGAAGCTTTATTTGGCCGGTTTGTTGGGTAAAGGGTTAAGTGATCATGATTACATCTTGAAATAGACCCCTGGTAAGTTTCTCAACAAAAACAACATGTTCAGTTTATTAAATCGAATAAGTGGAAAATGCAATGTAATGGAGCTTCCTCTTTCAAATGGTATATAATATGGTATATATTTTATATAATGTAATCTGGGGGTTCATGGTATATATTTTATATAATGTAATCTGGGGGTTCATGGTATATATTTTATATAATGTAATCTGGGGGTTCATGGCATATAATGTTATCTGGGGGTTCATGGTATATATTTTATATAATGTAATCTGGGGGTTCATGGTATATATTTTATATAATGTAATCTGGGTGTTCATGGTATATAATGTTATCTGGGGGTTCATGGTATATAATGTGGCATATATTTTATATAATGTTATCTGGGGGGTCATGGTATATAATGTGGTATATATTTTATATAATGTTATCTGGGGGTTCATGGTATATAATGTGGTATATATTTTATATAATGTAATCTGGGGGTTCATGGTATATAATGTGGTATATATTTTATATAATGTAATCTGGGGGTTCATGGTATATAATGTGGTATATATTTTATATAATGTTATCTGGGGGTTCATGGTATATAATGTGGTATATATTTTATATAATGTTATCTGGGGGTTCATGGTATATAATGTTATCTGGGGGTTCATGGTATATAATGTTATCTGGGGGTTCATGGTATATATTTTATATAATGTTATCTGGGGGTTCATGGTATATAATGTTATCTGGGGGTTCATGGTATATAATGTAATCTGGGGGGTTCATGGTATATAATGTAATCTGGGGGGGTTCATGGTATATAATGTAATCTGGGGTTCATGGTATATAATGTAATCTGGGGGGGGGGGGGGTTTCATGGTATATAATGTAATCTGGGGGGGTTCATGGTATATAATGTAATCTGGGGGGTTCATGGTATATAATGTAATCTGGAGGGTTCATGGTATATAATGTAATCTGGGGGTTCATGGTATATAATATAATATGGGGGTTCATGGTATATGTTATATGGGGGTTCATGGTATATAATGTAATCTGGGGGGTTCATGGTATATAATGTAATCTGGGGGTTCATGGTATATAATGTAATCTGGGGGTTCATGGTATATAATGTCATCTGGGGGTTCATGGTATATAATGTTATCTGGGGGTTCATGGTATATAATGTAATCTGGGGGTTCATGGTATATAATGTAATCTGGGGGTTCATGGTATATGTTATCTGGGGGTTCATGGTATACAATGTTATCTGGGGGTTCATGGTATATAATGTTATCTGGGGGTTCATGGTATATAATGTAATATGGGGGTTCATGGTATATAATGTAATCTGGGGGGTTCATGGTATATAATGTAATCTGGGGGGTTCATGGTATATAATGTAATCTGGGGGTTCATGGTATATAATGTTATCTGGGGGTTCATGGTATATAATGTAATCTGGGGGTTCATGGTATATAATGTAATCTGGGGGTTCATGGTATATAATGTTATCTGGGGGTTCATGGTATATAATGTAATCTGGGGGTTCGAAAATTAAGTGGGCCTTTAATCAATCCAGGAGACATAACTCCTGATAAAATGAACAGATACCAGACGGACCAAAAAGCCAACATTTCCAGATAAACAAAGATGAATAACTCTAGAATGGAAAATCTGAACAAAACGATGGAACCCTCTATTTAATGTCCTCATAGTAGTGAACATCCATACCAAATTTAATTGAGATCCCAGCACAACTGTTAAGTTACGACATGAACAGACACCAGACGGACCAAAAAGCCAACATTTCCAGATAAACAAAGATGAATAACTCTAGAATGGAAAATCTGAACAAAACGATGGAACCCTCTATTTAATGTCCTCATAGTAGTGAACATCCATACCAAATTTAATTGAGATCCCAGCACAACTGTTGAAGTTACGACATGAACAGACACCAGACGAACCAAAAAGCCTACATTTATAGATAAACAAAGATGAATAACTCTAGAATGGAAAATCTGAACAAAACGATGGAACCCTCTATTTAATGTCCTCATAGTAGTGAACATCCATACCTAATTTCATTGAGATCCCAGCACAACTGTTGAAGTTACGACATGAACAGACACCAGACGGACCAAAAAATCTGAACAAAACGATGGAACCCTCTATTTAATGTCCTCATAGTAGTGAACATCCATACGCAATTTTATTGAGATCTGAGCACTACTGTTCAAGTTATGACATGAACAGACATCGGACGGATGTACGGACGGTCTGACGCATGGCTCGACGCACGGACGGTACGACGCATGCACGGACGGACGGACAGGTGCAAAACAGTATACCCCCCCTTTTAAAAAAAGAAGGGGGTATAACAATTCAGACAGGGCTGGTTTAATAACCCATCCAAGAGATTCATGAGTAGTAGACATGATAACAAATTTATTTTAACTGGACTATGTTTGTTAGAGTTATAGCATTTACACCTAACACGGATGGACACCCACCGTAATTCATCAAAGTTTTGGTCGACCAAAAATACTGATATGGTTAAATTGTTAAATGGGGATTTACTATACTGCACAAACTTTGAGAGCTCATATAATGGGTATAGAAGTAACACTGCACATATAACACCTATAAATAACATACCTATCATATGTAACATACCTACAATAGAACATACCTATAATAGAACTTGGTCTAATTTTTTCCAGATCTTTTATATATGCTCTGGCGTAGCCCCTAAAATAGAATGTGAATACTTGAGAAATCAGATTATTCAGACAGATATATGACAGGAAATCAAGTGAAAGAACTCATTAAGGCTACACTCTCTCTAGTACTAATTGGGTAGTGGACTTAAGTTGATCCCAACCACGTGAAGATGATGTTATAAAAAATTATTTCTCAGACCAATCTTGTTAGGAACGCTTAGTTTGAATACTTATTACACGCTTTTACACAGGAATTCATTTGAAAGAATCATTGGTGCTAGACTGTCTCTAGCACTAATTTGGATAGTGGATTCAAGTTTCTCCAAAACATAGAAAGACAATGTTATAAAAAATAACTTCTCAGACCAATCGCTTAGTTTGAATACTTATTACAGACTTGTTCCTAGAATTATAGTGTTCGTCAAGCTCCATATTTACCAATACGTATGGAATACGCGTTTCATACACATCCCGTTGATGTCACATGACATAATGACATTCTCCTCAACCATGAACTGGAACTATAAAATAAATTAGCATCATCACACATGACAAAACAAACCTGTTTGTGCCTGAATAAACCATGGAAGACTTTTATTTATTTTGCCGATTCTAGGACCGGTGGCTTGTAATAAACACAGAATGACACATATGTTAATGGGTTTGTCGATACGGCACTTGTGCCATCACGGAAGGATAGAACTCGAGGCTGCGTCTCTTAGTCTATCCTTTAGCACTTTTGCTCATACCCATTAACACACTTGTGTCGTTCTATGTAACTGCATTAAAATTATAGTTATGATACTGAGAGATAATTTGGTACTCAGAATTTAAAGGTACACAATCCGATTGGATGGTCACCATATCATCAGATTCCAACAACAACATTTTTTGATTTTTGAAATGCCGCTTCATTTATCAGAATCAATTAATTGCCGAAAAATAATGCTAAGCAGAATCAACTATAGTATAAAATTGCCCAAAACCCTGCAAAACCTGTTATTTTTCAACATTTTGTACCAAAAAAATTTGCCGGTTTGTAAAATATCTGACACAAAAAAGCCTCTTGATTTTAGAGTTATCCATCTTCTTCCGCAATATGGTCAGAGACCGTCTTCTCATTGACTTTCTACTGGGCCACAAAAAAGAATCGGTGGTGAAAAATAATAATAGATTTAAAAAATTGATCTCTGATCACTCTGAGCTTTGATGCGTGGGTTCCTCGACTCGAATCAAATATTTTTTACCCCCGAATCCAAATAAATAGTAATTACGATTATGCATCTTTAAATAGATAAAAGGCCTCTATGCATTTTATTTAGCCAATAACCACTTCATCACATTGCAGCTATTAATTTAATAGTATGTGTTTTCTACAAACAGTTCTTTTATTGCTAGGCTCCCAACCCCAAACACTTTTCATCGCCATCCAATTTTTGAAATTTGAAGCTGTCTAGTTTAAACTTTTGTGGTTTAGATCAAAACTGCAAAATTATTGTGACCATAACCCTTTCTATACTAAATACTCCCTTAGGAAATATTAAGATAATATTAAAGTTCAACAACGACCTATTTCATTTAAAGGGGAACTTTACACTAAATCCTGTCATTTATGAGACCATCTCCTATTATACTCAACAGAATATAAGTAACGCATGAATGAATTTGAGCCATGACTGGAGTCATTAACTTATTTTCATTAATTACTATGTGTTTACATCGTTCATAGATGTATTTTGCACTCATCCATGGCTCAAAATTCATTCATTTGTTGCATATAGTCCCACTATAATGCCATTTTTAAAACTTATTATCAGAACATTTCCCACCAATCAGTAGGAATCTTTCTTCACTTGTATTATTTGTTGTATCATATTTCTGGAACTTCCCTTCATATGAATAATAGACCATTCCATTTAATAACTGGGTGGGAGAATCCAATCAGTGAAGAAGGATTAAAGAAAAATATACCCACATCCAGTATTTATACATGTTTACCTGTAAGCGTTTGGAGAGTATATGCATTCTGTGGAGAAGTAGTCCAATTTCTTGAAATATGCATACCTAAAAATAGACAAGGATTTGAAGAAAGTGATGAAATAAAATAAAAGTATTTGCATGTGATAAAGATACAAACGAGAAAAACATGGTGTATCACAATAATATATACAACTAGCTGAAACAGGCTCCTTTATTGTGGCCCCTTTGTGTGTTAGAGGCTCCTTTATTATGGCCCCTTTGTGTGTTAGAGGCCTAGGCTCCTTTATTGTGGCCCCTTTATTGTGGCCCCTTTGTGTGTTAGAGGCTCCTTTATTGTGGCCCCTTTGTGTGTTAGAGGCTCCTTTATTGCGGCCCCTTTGTGTGTTAGAGGCCCCTTTATTGCGGCCCCTTTGTGTGTTAGAGGCTCCTTTATTGTGGCCCCTTTGTGTGTTAGAGGCTCCTTTATTGTGGCCCCTTTGTGTGTTAGAGGCTCCTTTATTGTGGCCCCTTTGTGTGTTAGAGGCTCCTTTATTGTGGCCCCTTTGTGTGTTAGAGGCTCCTTTATTGTGGCCACTTTGTGTGTTAGAGGCTCCTTTATTGTGGCCCATTTGTGTGTTAGAGGCTCCTTTATTGTGGCCCCTTTATTGTGGCCCCTTTATTGTGGCCCCTTTATTGTGGCCCCTTTATTGCGGCCCCTTTATTGCGGCCCCTTTATTGCGGCCCCTTTGTGTGTTAGAGGCCCTTTGTGAACTTCTCGCACATTTTGATTGTTATTTTGAGTCTCAAAACAAAATTGTTTTAATTAAGCCGGTATAACATCCGCCGGTGAATCCTGAGTCACCAAACCAAATTTGGTTGAAAACAACGCAACTACGTAATAAAATTATATGTGATGACAAATATTTGTGATTATGAAACCTCGTATAACATCTGCCGGGGTACCATGTATCACCAAACCAAATTTGGTTGAAAATAATTTAACTACCGAATACAATGAATCAATGATATGTGAAACCTATTCTGAAAGTTTGGTTTGTTGCAGTTATCAACCACTAGTCCATCTCACGGAATTGTCAGTTTTGTTTTGGAGTAAAGACTGCACAGTAAGTTAATTTAATTGGAAATAAAACAAGATTGGCCGTTACAATTTGATGGTCTTCTGCTCCATGCACTTGACTGACTGAGATACAATTGAAGGGGGTGTGGCACACTGTTTTGAAGGAGTTTTCAACATGCTGAGTTAACAGTATCAAAAGTGCATTTAGCTCAACTTTGCATTACCATTATATAGACGTTTTTCACTGTCTGATCTAATTCATGCTATATACTAACATGACAATCTCTTTCTGATACGTGTACATACATGACAATCTCTTTCTCATATGTGTACTTACATGACAATTTCCTTCTCATACGTGTACTTGAATGGTTTACATCGGGAGATTAGACCCTCAGAGCCCTGAAACAGTACACAATATTATATATATAATGTGTGGCTTGCAGTTGAATATGGAAAAATTGTGGACCATGAGAAGGTATAGTCAACGAGCCACAGAGGCGAGTCATTGTGTTTCACATTGCTTTTGTTGACCATATTAACATGTTTACTGTCGACGCCCATTCAATTACATGCAAAATATGAGACAACTCGTAGTTGGCAGTAAACGTGTTAAAGTGTACGAAAATGTCTCACTAATTTTGATTTCTATCCAACTCAAATAGGTTTTTTTTTTAATTTATTAAATGTCTACCCAATGTACAATATATGCAGGACCTATTAAAAATTTGCCCTATATTTTTATGTCAGTTTTTAATAGTAAAGATTTCATCTCGCTGTGTCATAATTATATTGTTTGAAACCTTGGAACCATAGAAACAACTTAAGTGAAAATCAAGAGACATGTGCATTTACACATACGAGAGATGAGAGTGTTAAAACAATAACTTACTGTGTTTATGGCAGTACACCTTCTCAGTCGGGAAATATCTCCTCTCAAAACTGAAAGACACAACAGTTTGTGATTATTCAATCAAACATGTATGATGTAATTTAAGTAAAATACAACCACCAGCGGAAACTATGTAAAACTTGTTGGAAGAGATAGACCATCTTTAACATATTATATGACATTCATTCTGGTAATAATAAAGTACAGTAATGCCCTAATTAATCGACTCTTTAACCACAGCAGAATTATGTGTAACTTTTCAGGATTTAGTCGGAAATATGGCTTGTTGCCATTCATCAGAAAGCTCTCCCACGAGAGCTTTCCGATGAATGGCAACAAGCCATATTTCAGACTAAATCCTGAAAAGTTACACATAATTCTGCTGTGGTTAAAGAGTTTATTTATTACTGTATTACTGTATCTGTCTACAGGATGCAAAGGTCACTTCAATACTTCTCAAAGGTCACTTCCATGCTTCTCAAAGGTCACTTCAATGCTTCTCAAAGGTCACTTCAATGCTTCTCAAACACATAAAACGTCCCTAATGTGGTATGCAGCAACAAGATCTGACACTGAGGCCCATTGAACTTCCAGTAGTGGCATTAGAAATTAGAGTTATCTTTCTTCAATCACAAGTTCCAACATAATTTTGTGTTTAAAGCAGTTTAAGAGTACAATAATATGGCCATTGTCAGCAAGCCTGAGTATTTTGTGTCTATCATTTCCAGAATGAGGTCCCCAGAGGGTGAATTTAGTAACGCTACCCCGCAAAGCAGGCTAGCATCACCAAATTCACACTATGGGGACCTCATTCTGCTAAGTATCTATAGTCTCAAAATAAAAGTGTTTTTAGTTACTTTTTCCCTTCTGTTGAGTTTCTATATTATCTAATTTTCAGAAGATAAAATGCATAATCGAGGTGACTTATGGGTGACTATCACAAAATTCAACTGGGGAACTTCAATCTGATCCCAGGTCTTCCATAGCAGTTGAGGCCAAAGTGGAATGAGGTCCCCAGAGGGTGAATTTGGTGATGCTAGCCCACCATGTGGGATAACATCACTAAATTCACCCTCTGGGGACCTCATTCTGAAAATGACAGGCACACTAATCTCAACAGTCAGCTGAGGAAACATCAGATGGTGACAAAATAAACATGATATCTACAGATATAATTGTTGACATATGGCCCTCGTTAAGTAGAAATTGGAATTGGTTAAATCATACATAGGCAGGTGTCAAGCCCATAAGATCCATCAAGTGGATAGAACATATGCTCTGGTCAAAAACATCAAGATTATTTACAATTGATCAGAGGTACGATCCACATCAATTCTGAAACAATGTCATTTTGGTAAGAATCAGATCAGTAAATATTTTGTTTGGGGATTTGCAGTAAAAAATGAAGCCACATATGATTGTACTTTATTAAATCTAAACTAACTCACTGTTCATAATCACAGTCTCGGCTATATCATCCGCATTATGACCTGAAAAAAAGACCAAAACGACTGGTTAAATGGCTGAACTGTTTACTCTCAGAAAATTAATGACAATTAAAGGGACACAAGGCACTCACAGTGGGCAAAAGTGGAAACAATATAAACGTATGTAATCACCACCACTAAGAACATGGATAAATAGATAAACTTTGTTCTAATGTTCATTATTGATAGTTCTCCATTATGAAATTTCATGTGTTGATTCAAATGTTACGTAAACAAAAGTATTTATATGCTCAGAACTTTTAAAATGTTATGAATATTTCAAGAAATGCATGAACGCCCTTATTAATCTAAATGCCATTATACTTCTAAAATTTGAAGATTTTTTTCTCACTGACCAACACAAATTCAACTAGCTTATTTTACGTCAAAATAAATTGTAATCAATTCTCAGCCAATAAATAAAAATAAAAAAAACAAATAAAAATTATTTGACAGGTTACCTGTAACAATTTTCTCAACATTTAACATCGCTGCTCCTCTGTCTAATGCCTGCCGTCTGAACACACCACAGAATGTACCTGAAAGGAAAAAGGTGGCTCAAAGGAGACACGTACCAACTATTGGAAATTTCCAACCTCACACCCCATCCTATGGTTGGAAATTTCTAAATCATTAATTGGACCAAAGTAAGAAAATAATCGACATTTGATCTAAGAATAAAACTATCAGATAACTTTTTGGTCTGAAAATTCCAACTGATGTTGTGTCAGGATTTAAAGGTCCACTTAATTTCCGGATAACATTATACACCACATATTCCATATTATATCCAATTTGGAAGAGGGGCTAAAAATATATATTCCACGAGAACAGCTGTGGCCTAGCAGTGTGCACCAAGCGATAGTGATTCTCAGATTCACCAGACTTCCCCCATTATTTACCCCAGAATGTATCATAATTACCAACAAAGAGATAGAGTTATTCCCCTTCCATTGAGAATAATAAGACCAGATTTTAACAAAAAGTTGCACCTCGGGTGCTGGGATACCCTCATGATGCCAATTTAAACATCGGCAAGACAGAAACCAAATTTTAAAAGATATATGAGCGGACGGACACAAATTAAACATTTTCAGATGAACAAAGAGGGATAAATCTTGAACAGAAAATGCAAACAACATACATGTAACTGAACACACTTTTGAAAGTCCTCCTGATGCCAAACCTCCATACCAAATTTTCTACAAAATCCAATAACCCATGGCTGAGATATATGAGCGGACATGTTGAAATCCAACATTTTCAGATAAACAAAGAGGTATAACTCTTGAGAGGAAAATGTGAACAACATCAGTGAATGCTCTTTTGAAAAACTTCCTGATGCCAAACTGCATACTAAATTTCATCGAGATCCGATAACCCATAGTTGAGATATATGAGTTGATAGGCAGAAATCCAACATTTTCAGATAAACAAAGAGGGATAACACTTGAAATGTAATTGTGAACACCGTCAATCAACCCTCTTTTGGAAGTGCTTCTGATGACAAACATTCATACAAAATTTCATCGAGATCTGATAACACATGGTTGAGAAATATGAGCCTGACGGACGGATGTCCCAATAGACGCACAGACACATGTAATCCAGTATACCCCCCCCCCATCTTTTGGATGGGCCTATAATTAAGCATAAAACACACGTCGCTACCTTGACAAAAACAACATGTTCACAGTTTATTCAACTGGAGCTTCCTCTTTCAAATGGTATATAATATAGAATATGTCGTATATAATGTGATCTGGTGATGCAAAAATTAAGTGAGGCACCATGATAGGAACACATCTATGCGTTAAGATTTTCTGTTCATCATTAAAACAATTCTGAATGGCATACATCATAAAAGCTACTTAAATAAGCTTTCCCCACGGAGAAACACATGGCTTACAGACAGACAAGAAATCAATTTTTTTCTATTTATATTGAAGATCCCTCGCAATAATAATATAAAGGCCGATATAAATTATCAACATCTAAAGGCCGATATAAATTATCAACATCTAAAGGCCGATATAAATTCTCAACATCTAAAGGCCTATATAAATTCTCAACATCTAAAGGCCTATATAAATTCTCAAAACCAAAAGTCCTAACCTAAGAGTACATGTATGCTAACCATTAAAAACATATTAAGGACTTGTTCGGGTGCTTGAAACTGATAATTTGGTGTTCAGTCCTTATGCCATTTGGAGTAATGTAGCATTCTACTAACATCGCCAAAAATCTCAAGCAAATCGACCATACCACTTCATAGAAAACTTTGTCTGAACTGCGCGCAATTGTAAATATTTACTTCTCGAATCGGGACGCATCTATCTGCGATAAACTAACAAAAATGAGTTCGCCACCGAAAGTCACTGCATTTAAATTTTAATTACTATAAAAGAATGACAGCGTGTTTTGTCAATTTGAATATAATATTTGTAAAAATATCTACTTTGAGCAATATTATTCTCCATTTATATTTGATCTCCATACCGGATTGTTTCACATCACTTTAAGATTATTCTCCATTTCTATTTGATCACCATACCGGAGTGTTTCATCACTTTAAGATTATTCTCCATTTCTATTTGATCACCTTACCGGAGTGTTTCATCACTTTAAGATTATTCTCCATTTCTATTTGATCACCCTACTGGAGTGTTTCATATCACTTTAAGATTATTCTCCATTTCTATTTGACCACCATACTGGAGTGTTTCATATCACTTTAAGATTATTCTCCATTTCTATTTGACCACCATACCGGAGTGTTTCATCACTTTAAGATTATTCTCCATTTCTATTTGATCACCCCACCTGAGTGTTTCATATCACTTTAAGTTTATTCTCCTTTCTATTTGATCACCCTACTGGAGTGTTTCATATCACTTTAAGATTATTCTCCATTTCTATTTGATCACCCTACTGGAGTGTTTCATATCACTTTAAGATTATTCTCCATTTCTATTTGACCACCATGCCGGAGTGTTTCACATCACTTTAAGATTGTTCTCCATTTGTATTTGATCACCCTACTGGAGTGTTTCATATCACTTTAAGTTTATTCTCCTTTCTATTTGATCACCTACCGGAGTGTTTCACATCACTTTAAGATTATTCTCCTTTCTATTTGATCACCCTACCGGAGTGTTTCACATCACTTTAAGATTATTCTCCATTTCTATTTGACCACCATACCGGAGTGTTTCACATCACTTTAAGATTGTTCTCCATTTGTATTTGATCACCCTACTGGAGTGTTTCATATCACTTTAAGTTTATTCTCCTTTCTATTTGATCACCTACCGGAGTGTTTCACATCACTTTAAGATTATTCTCCTTTCTATTTGATCACCCTACTGGAGTGTTTCATATCACTTTAAGATTATTCTCCATTTCTATTTGATCACCCTACTGGAGTGTTTCATATCACTTTAAGATTATTCTCCATTTCTATTTGACCACCATACCGGAGTGTTTCACATCACTTTAATTATCACCTTATACCGGAGTGTTTCACATCACTTTAAGTTTATTAATAAAAATAATCATCGATGGCATAAATAAGTTTTCCCTTGACAAACACCTGGATCATTAACAAACAATCTGTCTAAAGCTCAATGTTGAAATTTGTTCTACAAAGTGAAAGGAAACTTCCACATTCAGATACTTTTATTACGTGCTATACAACCAATAAACAGACAGTTTCTATACAGCTAATTATATGAGAATGTGCCATAACAGTGGATACAATGAAATACCCAAATTTGCCAACAATCATTACAGATTTATTGCCATGAAAAATCCAGATACGGGTAATTTTTCGGAAATTCGGACGTAATTGCAAAAAATTAAACTATCAAGAGCTGCCTGTCAGTGTGCCAAAATAAGTTTTATTTGAACAAATTGTGGCTTTACAGAAACTTTCTGTGTCTAAGGTTTCCACTTAAATTAGTTTTTAATTCCACCTTAAAATTGTTTCAGTAAATTTGAAATAGTGTTTTGAAAGGGAAATAACTACCAGATGACATCTTGCCATAAGGATCGTAAATCATGTAAAAAGAGCATCGTTTCACTCATCAAAGGTGAGGTAAGGCGATAGTGTAATTAAATTAGTGACACTTGGACAGTCGCTGATGCCTTTACAGTACAGGAGTTTAATGACTCACATGAATACAATTACAAAACTCTGAACTATTTATAATTAACATTAAACGTGGTGAAAGAGTAAAGGTAGAGAGTTTTTACCCGATGTTCCCAATATGAAACCCCAAAGACAAAGGTATGAGTGTTAAATAGTGGGAAGAATTATTATATTATTAAAGGTAATACAATAGGATAAAATAATCTCAAATTCAAAACTCATTTTCTAAGAATACAAGGAACCATACAAGTCTGAGCTTAGTGTGCCTGTCACTTGCAGAATGAGGTCCCCAGAGGGTGAATTTAGTGAGGCTATCCTGCACAGTGGGCTAGCATCACCAAATTCACCCTCTGGGAACCTCAACTGCTTAGGCCTCAACTGCTATGGGAGATTGAAGTTCCCCAGTTAAATTTGTGATGGTCACCCATTAGATTATGCATTTTATCTTCTGCAAATTAGGAGATATATAAACACAACAGAGGGAAAAAGTAACTAAAAACAATTTTAATTTGAGACTATAGATACTTCCCAGAAGATGAGGCTAAGAAGAATGAGGGGGAATTTGGTGATGCTAGCCCACTATGCAGGGACCTCATTCTGTAAATGACAGACACACTAAATTCAGGCTTGGAACCATTTCTCATATGTAATTTTTCAACGATTGATTTTCAAATTAGCTGAGTTAAAAAGAATTCAAGTCGCTGATGTCTTTAGTAGGAGTCAAATGACTCAGATGAATAAAATTACAAAATTGTGACTGCTGAACTATTTTATAATAAAGATTAACCATTTCTGTACTAAATACTCATTGATGAGTGGTTCCCTCAGGAAAAGTTCAGATAATAAGTTCAACAAACGACCATATTGAGCTTATTATCTGAACATTTCCCACCAATTAACCCTTTATAGAGCCCCACATAGACTGGAGCAGACGACACTCTGCAGTGCATGCTTCCATCTGTGTGAGGCTCCCTGTGGGATAAATCTCTTAATTAACCCTTTACCCAACAAAACGGCCAAAACCGGCCAAATAAAGCTTCAACAGACTAAAATATCTTCGGTCTGTCTCAATAGAACCATACAAATATGGATATCATTGGAACCGGCTCCTTGACCACATTGTGATAGTTACAGTTATGCCCTGTGCCAATGCATTGGCCTAAAAAAAATCTTTTTTTAACACTTTTTACCATTTTTTCTTACATTCTTTAACAATTTTATAATTTTTAATGTGTTAAGCCAATGCATTCTAGGTCGACTCGCATATATAAGAGAATGCATTGGCACAGGACCCTTCTGTTGAGTAAAGGGTTAATATGAATCTTTCTGATATCTGTTTTTCTGTTTATTATCTCCATTTATTTTCTGAACACCCCTCCTAATAAATAATAAACCATTCTAATGTATATATTTATAACTGAATGGAGAATCAATTTATTATAGTCCATAAAGAATTAATCATGGTGAAGGTTTAAAGATACCATAGAGAAATCTTTTCACCCTATGTTTCTGATAAGAAACCTCAGGAGAGGCATTCAATTCTCCGCATCAAATGTTGTGTCAGAATTGAAATTTTCAACTTAAGCAATTTGGGGTGAGGCACCAGTGGTTAGATGATAGGAACAACATCTATGAGTTAAGATATTCTGTTCATCATTAAAACAATTCTGAATGGCAGACTTTATAAAAGCTACATAAATAAGCTTTCCCCATGGAGAAACACATGGCTAACTGACAGACAAGAATTGGATTTTTTACATTTATATTGAAGATCCCTCGCAATAATAATATAAAGGCCTATCACAAATCTAAATCATTTGTTAATTTCTGCATTAAAAGAAGATAGAAGTTTGGGTAAAAACTCATGGCTCAACACAGTTAAAATGGTAGAGAATTTCACAGGGCATGAGTTAATCAAGGAGAACGAATCCGAGTTTAAGAAACATCTCAATGAAAAATACAGAGAGAAAGTATCCGAAGAGTTCAATAGACGAGACATAAATGATAATTGATCTTTTATAGTAGGATATTCAAACACTTGTATTTTAAATAATATTGTCATTTGATATTCCAAAGTTTATACAGTGAATTAACAAAATTGAGAGTTTTTGCCCATAAACTACGTATTGAAATTGGCCAATATGGTGGAAAATATAGAACGAAAAGATTGTGTAACAATTGTAAAGATAAAGTTGAAGACAAACTGCACTTCCTATTTAAATGTCCAATATATGATGACATCAGGAATAAGTATGGTGTATGTTTAGTGACTGAAAGAAACCACAAGAGAGGGAGAGGTAATAATGGCACTTGGTGCTGGGTACAAAAGACCAAGTCAATTCTCAGGCATCAAATGAAGTCAAATAATTTATCAATATCCACAGACATCCACCACACTATAATAACTCAGTTATTTTACCACCACCCCCACACTATAATAACTCAGTTATTTTACCACCACCCCCACACTATAATAACTCAGTTATTTTACAACCACCACCACACTATAATAACTCAGTTATTTTACCACCACCACACTATAATAACTCACAGTTATTTTTCAATCCAATTTCTTTGACAATGGCATCCATTGTCCAACCATACAGCTCCTGAAATTTACAAACGTTTCGATTTAAAGTTGAAGTCTCTCTTCAGTAGAAAATTTGCTAAAAAATTCAATTGAATGACATTTCCTATACAGATGTCTAAGTATTTGAAAATGCAAAATAACAGCACTTATTCATCTATTAAGTATAGATTGATATAGTCATAAGCCCTGTAACATGAGGTCATCTAACTTTAACTCTGGGATGGTAACCATAAAATCTAAAGAAATTATAAACTTGAGGTGTAAGATCAGATCTCTGGCTTTGAAGACATGGTCAAAACGGATGAAAATGAATAATTGACCTCTAGGCTCTAATCATGTACTATCTCATTATTATAATTGCATTAACCCTTTACCCAACAAACCGGCCAAAACCGGCCAAATAAAGCTGCAACAGCCTAAATTATCTTGGGTCTGTCTCAATAAAACCATACAAATATGGATATCATTGGAACCGGCTCATTGACCACATTGTGATGGTTATAGTTATGCCCTGTGCCAATGCATTCTCTTATATATGCGAGTCGACCATAGGTCGCCTCGCATATATAAGAGAATGCATTGGCCTAAAAAAATCTTTTTTTACCATTTTTTCTTACATTCTTTAACAATTTTATAATTTTTAATGTGTTAAGCCAATGCATTCTCTTATATATGCGAGGCGACCTATGGTCGACTCGCATATATAAGAGAATGCATTGGCACAGGGCCCTTCTGTTGGGTAAAGGGTTAACGTCAATGAAAACAGCTCAAACTATAATAATGAAAACGGCTATATATTTGTTCACAAAATCATACATACCCCATATGATACAATCTTGAGAGGCAAATCATACTGTATTTGATTTCTCTTAACAGTCTGAAAAGGAAAGGGGGGGTAAATGACTAAAAGTCCTTCCTGTTCAAGCCAAGTGGGGTCAGTGTTTGGAGGGTATAGATCCAGTGGATCTCTTGTGTTTTTCTAATTTGATGTCCCCTCACGCTTTCTGGATTGCAATTAATTATGTCAATGATAGGTCTCGATGATCGTGATCAGGTAGATTATAGTGAAATGCTACCGGGGTGTTCCTGTTGTGGTGTATGTCTGCTTGATGTTCTGATAATCTTGTTTCGAAGTGCCGTTTAGTTTCTCCTACATATTGTGTACTGCATCGTTTGCAGGTTAAAAGATAGACACAGTTGCGTGTTAGGCAGTTGTATCTTGAAGGACCCTTGTGTCGCTTTTTGAACCATTTGTTGGTGGGTATGTCCTCGCATACCTATCGGCAAAGGTTTAGTTGATTACTGGTGTTTTCCCTGGAGAACTTTGTTCTCATTTACCTTACCAGTCTGAAAAGGAAGACAATTTTTAATAATGACTAGAACATCTTGTGGTCAAGTTATTTTGTTTAAGATACATGTATTTAACCCTTTGAGTGCCAGGGGGCAATCTCATCGGCCCTAAACCTACAAAATAAGTCTGTTAAAGAATAAATTATTAAAATTGTAAAAAATTGTAAAAAAAAAAAAAAAAAAAAAAAAAAAATGTTAGGCCAATGCATTCTCTTATATATGCGAGGCGACCTATGGTCGACTCGCATATATAAGAGAATGCATTGGCACAGGGTATATGGGTTGATACAAAAATCGACCTGGCACTCAAAGGGTTAAGTTTACTTTCTGATCAGAAACAAGTCTATTTGGAACATGATTGCAAGATTTTCCATTGGACAAAGTGATCCGAGTATAAGGTGGGAAATTGTGGGAAAATTCACTCCAAACTACTTGTTGTAGCCTGGATCATTTAGCCCAGTGACCAACCTAGAGGTTTTAATTTGGGAGAAGTGGCTTCTCACCATTTGGTTATCAGGGAGAAGTATCCATTTACACCACAACACAAGAGCATATAATCATTATTATAGTGAGTAAGAACATCATTATAGTGAGTAAGAACATCATTATAGTGAGTAAGAACATCATTATTATAGTGAGTAAGAACATCATTATTATAGTGAGTAAGAACATCATTATAGTGAGTAAGAACATCATTATTATAGTGAGTAAGAACATCATTATTATAGTGAGTAAGAACATTATTATAGTGAGTAAGAACATCATTATAGTGAGTAAGAACATCATTATTATAGTGAGTAAGAACATCATTATTATAGTGAGTAAGAACATTATTATAGTGAGTAAGAACATCATTATTATAGTGAGTAAGAACATTATTATAGTGAGTAAGAACATTATTATAGTGAGTAAGAACATCATTATAGTGAGTAAGAACATCATTATAGTGAGTAAGAACATCATTATTATAGTGAGTAAGAACATCATTATTATAGTGAGTAAGAACATTATTATAGTGAGTAAGAACATCATTATTATAGTGAGTAAGAACATTATTATAGTGAGTAAGAACATTATTATAGTGAGTAAGAACATTATTATAGTGAGTAAGAACATCATTATAGTGAGTAAGAACATCATTATAGTGAGTAAGAACATCATTATTATAGTGAGTAAGAACATCATTATTATAGTGAGTAAGAACATCATTATTATAGTGAGTAAGAACATCATCATTATAGTGAGTAAGAACATCATCATTATAGTGAGTAAGAACATCATTATACATATTAAACATACTTTAAATATACTGTTGGGACATATTCATACTGGTATATGAGAGAGAAGTCACTTCTCCCTGGGACTAAAATAAGGAGAAGTGGTACATTTTAGGGAGAAGATGTCTCCCAGGTCGCCCTCTCAGCTGATCCCTGGTGTAGCCATCATTCCTCTTAACATATGTGTCTACATTGGTTGAATCCTAGGATTTCCTATACTTCTGTTACCTGTGTATGCAAATATTTCTTGCCATACCTCAACCAATTTCAAAATATTTATCTGAATGGTTCAAATATTAACCCTTCCATGACCGGAGCATACTGAAATTTTGAGAAAACCCAGTGCTAATGCATTCTCTTACTATATATGTGAGTCTCCCAAAGGGAGCTTCACATTTATAAGAGAACACATTAGCCTAACAACATTCACCTTGACCATATAAGCCAGTGCATTCTCTTATAATGCGAGGCTCCCTATGGGAAACTCACATATATAAGAGAATACACTGGCACAGGATCTTTAATGCTGCACAAGCGCAGCTCCCATCATGAAAGAGTTAAGAGGAAACCCAAAGTGCATTGGTAAATTGTACAAACAGAAGAATGAGGTTGAGTCCGTAATCATGTAATTATACATACCTCGAGTGAGTCGTCCCGGTAACCTGTGATTCCCTCGTCCACGGACAGAAGTATGAGGTTGAGTCCGTAGTCATGTCTCTCATTCAACAGCTTCATAACATATGCAAGAACTGTCGAGTCTGAAAGATGGAAGTAAAATGTGATATGCAATATAACTTTTATATGCTCTAATTTAACCATTGTATCATGGACCAGCCTAGAAGTTTAAAATTGGGAGAAGTCACTTCTCCCTGTTTGGTTTGCCTTCACTGAATATGAAAATCAGTATCCAAATTTTTCACTTTTTTGTGAACTATCCCAGTTTTGTAATTAATTAAACATTCAAACCAGTAATGTCACATTTAACACAGGCTACACTGGCAGTTATGCCCCCTGATAGTTATTTTTCTATCAGACCCCCTACAATTTGATAAATCATGTACTGCTACCCTATTTTGACACATGTACCAGAAAAATTAAAAAGCGAATATTATTACAGGTAGTTGTATTTTGTAGTGCAAACCACCATGTGGCTTTAACCCTAATTTTAATGGGTTTCTGGCCAATCCTGAGTTTATTGTGTCTGTCATTTGCAGAATGAGGTTCCCAGAGGGTGAATTTAGTGACGCTATCCCGTATAGCAGGCTAGCATCACCAAATTCACCCTCTGGGGACCTCATTCTGCATGGCCTCATGTGCTATGTGAGACATAGACTCAGATGAAGGTCCCAAATGGTGAATATGGCAATGTACACCCATTGGGAAGCTCGATTATGCAATGTGTCATCTGCCAATTTGGGGATATAGAGAAACTAAACTAAAAAAGAAATAGAATCTATGTGAAGAAGTTTCAATAGAAATTTTGTAACAAAGAAACTTTCCAGAGAAGATGAGGCCTAAGCAGAATGAGGTCCCCAGAGGGTGAAGTTAGTGATGCTAGCCCACTATGCGGGATATATAGCGTCACCAAATTCACCCACTCGGAACCTCATTCTGCAAATGATAAGTACACTAAACTAAGGCTTGTTTCCGACCATGACGAAACATAACATACAAACCTTTACCACCAGAAGCCCCGATAGCTACGGACTCTCCTCGAGTGAATAACTCAGCATCTATTATCGTCTTATGGATTTCCTTCTCAAACGCTGAGAAAAAACATTCTTTACATAAAGCATCTCCCTGAAATAAAATAAATTTAACTTTAGATAAAGTCCCAGGGTCATCATAACCGCATGGGCCAGAGAAGGCTGCAGCCCCCCTTAAAATGTTTTGAATGCTAAAATTTGGGTAATTTTCTGGCAAATTGAATGGTATTTCAGGGGGAAATTATGGCAAATTACAGTATTTTTCACATTTCTGCCTGAATTATACATATTTAAGGTGAATTTGAATCTATTTTGTTATAATTCTGACTATATATTCTACTAAAACTGTGTTACAACTGTGAATATGTCATGAAAAACAATTTGGGCAAAAAGTCTACCCCCCCCCCCCACAAAAATAAATGGGCGCCCGTACAGCTATTTGGGTCATCCAAGTAGCCCTGAATTGTAACCAGGAGAAGAAATCATGTCTAGATTAGCCACCACTAGATTACATCGTGTAACCATGTCAAAGCATTTTCCAACACAACTAGAATACATGTACATATCTAGCTAATTAAAATATCTGAACAAGATCAATTTTGATGAATTCATGCAGCTTCCACAATAGAAATAGCCGAGTTATCACTAATGTTTTGTCAGGTAGGATGTACACTAAGGAAGGAAATAACAGACAATGCTCTATTATTACATTAGCTGAAACAGACTCCCTTTGGTAGCCATTATTCTGAGGCATAGGGGCCAAAGTGAGACTCGCATATATAAGAGAATGCACTGGCACATGATCTTTAATGATCCACCAGCATGGCTCCCGTCATAAGAGGGTTAAATAATGTATTGACCTGATGTTGAGTCAAAACAACAAAAGGAAGATTCCAACAACAACAAAAAATATTTAATTTTTTTCAAAGGGGAGTTTGAATATTGACCATTAGAACAATTGCAAACATTCCCCATCAACCCAACCACAATATATCATGATATAGTGGTGACTTATGTCCCCGTTAAACCACCTTATGCCGGAGCCGATACAATACAGATCATTCTCACATGAGCAGCCAGCAATGATATCAAATAAAAACCTAACAATAACGTCCATCCCCAGGGGATTGTTTCTTTGATGGAAACCGAAGTGACAGAAATTACATATTTCGGGGTAATGGCGAAGTGAGGGGGCAATGATCAAAACAATGATACAATGATAAGATGACCCCTGACGACCCCCAGGTATTTTAAGGCTTGGGGATAGAGTCTTTAAATCCTGAGTTTAGTGTGTCTGTCATTTGCAGAATGAGGTCCCTAGAGGGTGAATTTAGTGGCACTATCCTGCACAGTGGGCTAGCATCACCAAATTCACTCTCTGGGGACCTCATTCTGCTTAGGCCTCATCTTCTCTGGAAAGTTTCTTTATTATCAAATTTCTATAGAAATTTCTTCACACCGATTTCTATTTCTTTTCTAGTTTAGTTTCTCTCTATCCCCAAATTGGCAGACGACACATTGCAAAATCAAGGTTCCCAATGGGTGTACATCACAATAAACAATATTTGGGAACTGTCTACCATAGCAGATGAGGACATGCAGAATGAGGTCCCCAGAGGGTGAATTTGATGATGCTAGCCCACTATGCGGGATAGCATCAGTAAATTCACCCTCTGGGGACCTCATTCTGAAATTGACAGGCACACTAAACTCAGGCTTGCCTCTCGCCATCATTATGAATGATGTTCAGTCAAAACTGATTTATTTTATGAAGATTCCAACAAACAACAAATTATTTTTATTTTTTCAAATAGGAGGCGACTTGGGAGTTATCTTCTCCCTAAATTGTGTCACTTCTCCCTAAAGTTTGTCCTAGGAAGAAGTGACTTCTCTCTCAAATACCAGTATGCATGTGTCCCTACAGCATATTTAAACTGTATTTTCTGATTATAATGGTGTACTTACTTATTATAATCATTTTATAAATGGGCTTATTGTATTGCATAATACTTGGTGTATCATAGAAGGGTGATGTTGGGGTGTATAATACTTAGCGTATCATAGAAGGGTGATGTTGGGGTGTATAATACTTAGCGTATCATAGAAGGGTGATGTTGGGGTGTAAATTGAACTTGAGGCATTATGACTAATCCTTGATAACAGTCCACTTCTCCCTAATAATTAAATAGGGAGAACCTCTTGGCTGGTCACAGGACCATTAGAACAATTGTTAACGCTCTCCATCAACCCAACAGCAAGATATCACAATATAGTAGTGACTTATGTCCCCATCAAGCCACCTAATGCCAGAGCTGATACAATACAGATCACCTCACATGAGCAGCCAGCAATGATATCAAATAACAACCTAACAATGAGGTCCATC
Source organism: Siphonodentalium dalli (assembly GCA_032622095.1). NCBI lineage: Eukaryota > Metazoa > Mollusca > Scaphopoda > Gadilida > Siphonodentaliidae > Siphonodentalium > Siphonodentalium dalli. Next base: position 261,784,157 of record CP136061.1, on the reverse strand, counting down.
TCCAGGGGATTGTTTCTTTGATGGAAACCAAAGTGACAGAAATTACACATTTCGGGGTAATGGCGAAGTGAGGTTACGATGATCAAAACAATGATAAGGTGACCCCTGACAACCCCCAGGGATCCACCCATCCAGGTGGAAACATCGTAATGACAGACAAACGGCAAGACGTTTGGCACAACAATGAGAAATGTTAGGCTAAATGAGCAACCAGCGTAATTACTGAGATTTAAAAGGGACACAAGGTTGTTACACACGCTAGGCAACAGTCTAATTAACATTTAAAAGGGACACAAGGTTGTTACACATGCTAGGCAACAGTCTAATTAACATTTAAATGTGGCACAAGTTACAGATTACGGCTCATGTATTAGATGCTTTTTCACTTTCCGCTCAGTTATTGAATCATCAAATGTTTCTGGGAAGAAGAATCAGTTCTTCAATGTTAATACAGATCAACATTTTAACAACATTGTATGGCAGACTTGATCTATCTATCTATGATTGTATACATTTCCATGCAAGTGTGCTTTATGTACCACCAATATTATGTGGGGAAATTAACATAGAAAATATGTTATAAGCTGATTTTCATTTCACTAATAACTTTGTTTGACTAACTAAAAGGCCTTTTCCTGCAATTGCATTACTCTGACTTTGTTTCTGTCAATCTAGTGTTTGCTTACCCTAGCAGGCATGCTACCTGGTCAGACACCCATTTACCCATAATGGTTACATAGAAAAACACAACTGGTGTAATTATTGAGAATTAAAAGGGACACAAGGTTGTTACACACGCTAGGCACCAGTCTAATTAACATTTAAATGTGGAACAAGTTACAGATTACGGCTCATGTATTAGATGGTTTTTCACTTTCCGCTCAGTTATTGAATCATCAAATATTTCTGGGAAGAAGAATCAGTTCTTCAATGTTAACCCTTTAATGACTGGAGCTTCTTGAATTTTTGCGAAAACCCTGTGCCAATGATTTGGACAACTATCAGTGATGTTTCTGAAGAGTTTATATGTTTTAGTGTTAATTCTACTGAATTATTCTGGAATGGAAGTTGATGACATCAAAGACTGGTCAAAATTTGCAAGAGTTAGACATTTGATGCCTGACCCAACATTTAATAGTTTGAAATTTGACACCACATATATGTTGAAATTGTTTTCATTGTTTGATGTTAAAATCAGTAATTTTTGGGGAATATTTTTAGACCAACAGCTGCATAAATTTCTACTTTTGGTAAAACATTTGGTCTGAAATGACCATCAGTTGAAATTTATCCAACCTTATGGGGGAGGTGTCAGTACAACAGTTGGGGAAAGTTTGAGGTACAAGTTTTAAAGGACTAACCCAGAGTTGGGGGGAGCAAGTGGTATTTCATGAACATTGGGAGTCTGGTCTGTTTCAAGAGGGGGAGGGAGTGTAGTTGGAAATTTCATCAAGGTGGACATTTCCCCCCCCCCCAACGAAGACCCTCTAATCTGGTTGCATCCATGCATTACATGTATGAACTGCAACATCTGGTTAAGCAAAGTGCTGGCCAGAAAATTCTTTAAGCCAATTGTTTGGCCATTTCTAAACTTTATTGCCATTTTTCAGAAACTTTGGCAAAATAAAAATAAAATAATATACAATTATTCAGAAAATCGCAACCAAAACTATTATGAAAACAAATATATTACTAATCTGCCTAATATTGTTTGGCGTGGTGTTATTACTGATCTGCCTAATATTGTTTGGCGTGGTGTTATTTTGATCTGCCTAATATTGTTTGGCGTGGTGTTATTTTGATCTGCCTAATATTGTTTGGCGTGGTGTTATTCTGATCTGCCTAATATTGTTTGGCGTGGTGTTATTTTGATCTGCCTAATATTGTTTGGCGTGGTGTTATTCTGATCTGCCTAATATTGTTTGGCGTGGTGTTATTTTGATCTGCCTAATATTGTTTGGCGTGGTGTTATTTTGATCTGCCTAATATTGTTTGGCGTGGTGTTATTTTGATCTGCCTAATATTGTTTGGCGTGGAGTTATTTTGATCTGCCTAATATTGTTTGGCGTGGTGTTATTTTGATCTGCCTAATATTGTTTGGCGTGGTGTTATTTTGATCTGCCTAATATTGTTTGGCGTGGTGTTATTTTGATCTGCCTAATATTGTTTGGCGTGGTGTTATTTTGATCTGCCTAATATTGTTTGGCGTGGTGTTATTTTGATCTGCCTAATATTGTTTGGCGTGGTGTTATTTTGATCTGCCTAATATTGTTTGGCGTGGTGTTATTTTGATCTGCCTAATATTGTTTGGCGTGGTGTTATTTTGATCTGCCTAATATTGTTTGGCGTGGTGTTATTTTGATCTGCCTAATATTGTTTGGCGTGGTGTTATTTTGATCTGCCTAATATTGTTTGGCGTGGTGTTATTTTGATCTGCCTAATATTGTTTGGCGTGGTGTTATTTTGAAATGACAAAGCAAATAAGTAAGCAGGTGTAAATTCTGATAAAATGTTGTCCACAAATAGGCAAGCAACTGCTTGAAATCACAACATCCTTAACCACAGCAGAATTATGGGTAACTTTTCAGGATTTAGTCGGAAATATGGCTTGTTGCCATTCATCGGAAAGCTCTCAGGAGCTTTCCGATGAATGGCAATAAGCCATATTTCCGACTAAATCCTGAAAAGTTACCCATAATTCTGCTGTGGTTAAGGAGTCGATTAATTAGAGCATTATTGTATGACAGTCAATCCTGGATATAGTGTATCTGACATTTGCAGAATGAGGTCCCCAGTTGGTCAATTCACCCTCTGGGGACCTCGTTTTGCTTAGGCCTCATCTTCTGGGAAGTATCTATAATCTCAAATTAACATTGTTTTAGTTACTTTTTCCCTTCTGTTCAGTTTCTATATCTCCTAATTTGCAGAATTTCTCAGATGGAGAATTTGGTGATGCTAGCCCACCATGCAGGATAGCGTCACTAAATTCACTCTCTGAGGACCTCATTCTGCAAATGTCAGACACACTATATCCAGGCACACTATATCCAGGCACACTATATCTAGGCTTGATTACGGTAGTGATAGCTGAATTATATAAAGATTATTTATGTTGTAATGGAAATTGAACCCTGAATACATCTTTAATATTCCTAATCCCTTAACCCTTTCATGATGGGAACTGTGCTGGTGCAGCATTAAATATCATGTGCCATCGCATTCTCATATGAGTCTCCCATAGGGAGCCTTGCATATATAAATAATAAATAAATAACAGTTTTGTATAGCGTAAAATCCACCGAAGTGCTCTAAAACGCTTTTGTATAAGAGAATGCCCTGGCTTACAAGGTCAAGGTAAATATTGTTAGGCCAATGTATTCCAATGAGGCTCCCTATAGGAGACTCGCATATATAAGAGAATGCAATGGCACAGGGTTTTCGCAACTTTTCAGGAAGCTCCAGTCATGGAAGGGTTAAAATAATCTGAAATCTGTTGGTGTGTCATCACTAAAATGCCACCAGTCTTGTTACAATGTATGCCCATAAGTTAAAATCAACAATGTATGCCCATAAGTTAAAATCAACAATGTATGCCCATAAGTTAAAATCAACAATGTATGCCCATAAGTTAAAATCAACAATGTATGCCCATAAGTTAAAATCAACAATGTATGCCCATAAGTTAAAATCAACAATGTATGCCCATAAGTTACAATGTATGCCCATAAGTTAAAATGTATGCCCATAAGTTACAATGTATGCCCATAAGTTACAATGTATGCCCATAAGTTAAAATGTATGCCCATAAGTTAAAATGTATGCCCATAAGTTAAAATCACTAAAATGCCACCAGTCTTGTTACAATGTATGCCCATAAGTTAAAATCACTAAAATGCCACCAGTCTTGTTACAATGTATGCCCATAAGTTAAAATGTATGCCCATAAGTTACAATGTATGCCCATAAGTTAAAATGTATGCCCATAAGTTAAAATGTATGCCCATAAGTTACAATGTATGCCCATAAGTTACAATGTATGCCCATAAGTTAAAATGTATGCCCATAAGTTAAAATGTATGCCCATAAGTTAAAATCACTAAAATGCCACCAGTCTTGTTACAATGTATGCCCATAAGTTACAATGTATGCCCATAAGTTACAATGTATGCCCATAAGTTAAAATGTATGCCCATAAGTTAAAATGTATGCCCATAAGTTACAATGTATGCCCATAAGTTACAATGTATGCCCATAAGTTAAAATGTATGCCCATAAGTTAAAATGTATGCCCATAAGTTAAAATCACTAAAATGCCACCAGTCTTGTTACAATGTATGCCCATAAGTTAAAATCACTAAAATGCCACCAGTCTTGTTACAATGTATGCCCATAAGTTAAAATCAACAAATATTGTTACAATGTATGCCCATAAGTTAAAATCAACAAATATTGTTACAATGTATGCCCATAAGTTAAAATCAACAAATATTCATGGTTTCTGCAAACATTGATATTTTTCTTAATTAAACTTCCGACACAACCAATGAGTAATGGTTGCGTCATGAATAGATGAGAAATATATATCCCGTTTGGACACCAAAATCAAATAACTGAACAATAGTAATTTCTATTTCATTTAGTAACCACCTACTGTGCTTGTATTATATACCAAATGTCACGTTTGTTTAATGTTGTCAAATAACCATAAAATAAAGCAAACAATCGCGATATCTGTTTGTGCTACCAAAACGGTCTGTGTTTTATGTACTTGAGAACAACTCCGGGTGTTAACCGATACATTGCATTCACACTAACTAGTAGTTAATACCTCGTAAATACTACTAAACGTGTCAAGAAAACCACGGTGACAGATCGCGGCCCTATGATCACCTGTCCGAAGGAACAATATCTTCTGAGGTGTTGTAGATACTTGTCTGTGACAGCATGAGTCATATTGCAGTTAACCCCTCAGGGATGAGGCTAGATGGTCTCCAACTGGCACATCAAACTTTCCAACTGGTGAAAATTCCCCACCTGACAACCCCCGCCCCCCACCAAGGTTGGAAACTATCCAACTGATGGCCTTTCAGACCAAAAGTAGAGAAAAATATGCTGTAAAAAAAATATGTCCCACTAATTACTGGCTGGATATGAAACAATACAAACAATTTCAACCTACATGTGGTGTAAAATTTCTAATTAAACCCTTCAGTGCCAACAGAGGGACTCAGTTACTCCCGGGATCCAACCAATCATTCATGCTAAAAAGTCCATCCTGTATTATCCTTATTTGGGAAATAAGGTCTGTATTATTATAGTATGTTACATGCAGATGAGTTGAATTCTAAAACTTGCTGCGTAATATTTCAACAAAAGATTTTATTATTATACATGTAACTATAGATGTAATCGTTAGATAAAGTTTAATTACAAAACAGGATACATATTATAACTTTTTTTAGTTACCCCATTTGACAATAATTCTGGAAAAAGCTGCAAAAAACCACCCTGTGCTATTATTTTGTAATTAAATGGACATGTCTCAATCGAGCTTCCAAATTTTGTCAACGTTATTTCAAAGGAGGTACATGTATAAGATAGGTTGTCAAATACACACAAAATATTGATATGTCGGACATTGTCGGTTTCTATTGCTCTGAAAAATACTTGCCATGGTCACAGACATTTTCCAGCTGTTTTAAATTCACTGACAGAAGTGAAACAAACGCTGTACAATGGTCCATATGAGGAATAGACTAACACAGAACATTCTTTTCTGTTCCATGCCATACAAGTGGGACCAAACATTGTGTTCAAAGTTGTATTTTTTATGACTTCAATGCATCTTTCTGAAATTCTGGGACATATACTGTAAAGCTTGTAGAAAGGTAGTTCAAGTATTTATCAATCTATTTTGATACCAGGGAAAATTCAAAAGCGAATATTATTAGGTGTATTTTGAAGCGAAAACTGCCAAGTGGCTTTAATATGGGAAATTTGGTTTGTACTATTATATTATCTTTAATATGGGAAAATTTCCACCCTGTACCGGTACTATTATTTGGTAATGTAATATTATTTGGATCATAATTCTGAAGGGTGATTTTCAGCCTAAATTGCAGAAGTATGAACATGCAGAATTATAATAGAATCAGAATAGTTTATTGAGAGAAGTACAGTGCTGAATATGTATTAATTAGTAGCATTACATAATATAGATTATGAAAATGGTGTGTAATAAGTTAAGGTGGGCATGCATATTGTGTTTTATATCAAAATATAGGTAAATGTAAATTTCAATGGTTCCCAAAGAATAGATTGCGGTTTGGTACTTCTGCATGAGAATTATGAAGAAATACTAGTAGCATTTACATTGAACTGATTAAAATATATTGTTATTGATGGTTTTTTTATTTTGGTCAAAATGTCTGCACCTTCAATTCAAACGTGAAGACAAAGTCTAAAGGATAGGAGGAATGGACTTCAAATTCTATTAGATATGCCATCAATGTCATTTTTTTATAGATCTACATATATGAGCGTATTGATGTCTCAGTGGGAACTACATACTGTATACTAGTACATTCCGCTACTAAGTTTTCATGAAGTTAATATTAATAATATTCATTATTATGCACGAAGGTCAAAGGTCTTTTCAACCCATGAAAAATTAGTATAATTTTATGAAATAATATTTTATTTTATTTCATGCAATGAAAACTTGGTATAATTTTATGAACATAATATTTTATTTTATTTTATTTCATGCAGTTAATAAAATATTATGTTCATAAAATAGTTATGAATTGTTATTCATTGAAAACGAAAGTAGTTGTAATTATATATTGATAAATATATCTGGTGCAGTCATATACTAGTAGGTCCATCCAACAATGACTAGAAAACGAGGATTAACACCAAAATCAGTAATTCTAAACCAGATGCAAACAAATTATGTCATACAAGTCTATATATGTACATGTAGACCATGCCACTATGTCAATTCTAGGCAGTTATAGCCAAGGCAGTAACCATATTACTGTGGGTATTGGAAGGGATAATGAAACCTTGGTAGTATTTTCAATAAAAAATTACCCCAATTAACATCAACCGCCACTTGAACTGGCCTGTATACACAAGGGCGCCACCATATTAAAACACTGACTTCTAGCGTAAATAAAATTACTAAAATAAAATAAAACAATATTGTACTGTGGTTTCTGTACAATGTTTTTTAAAACATTGAAATAAGATTTTTCTCTCAAAGTTATCAAGTTTTTTGCCAAGGCACACTTTTAAAAATGTCAGGCAGTTTACTTTAATTAGATCCAGACATGAGTGGATTGTTATCAGGGAGAAGTAACAATGAGTGAAATTTATTATACACCCCCCCCCCCACATCACCGTTCTATTTATAGAACCATTATACTGAGTAAGAACACCGTTATAATCAGTAAGTATACTTTAAACACGCTGTTGGGTCATACATGTATGCCCTAAGTAATCGACTCCTTAACCACAGCACTGAGAGCTTTCCGATGAATGGCAACAAGCTAAATCCTAAATCCTGAAAAGTTACCCATAATTCTGCCGTGGTTAAGGAGTCGATTACTCAGGGCATTACTGTATGCATACTGTTGTATTATAGATGAATCACTTATCCCTGGGACAAAAATAGGAAGAAGTGGCACATTTTAGGGAGAAGATTTCACCCTCTGAGCTGGTCCCTGAATTGTGGGGTGCTATTTTAAAACTTAAAATATTATTTACATGGACCATATATGGAGATATGGAACCAAGAAAGCAGTTTTAAATTTCCACATGTTGAAGGATGACATGAGAAATTAAATGTGACAGACCTTCTTTTATCGCGATGATTTTTCAACTTGTATTCTTTATGAAGAAAACTAAATTGAGGGGAAGCTATTTTAAAACTTAATATATTATTTACAGCGACCATATTTTGTGAGGAAATAGAGATATCATGACAAATGCAGGTGGAAAATTAAATTTCAATAGAGCTCCTTGTCGACAATATTTCATAGAATCTCAAAGCAGCCACCGTGGTGTGGGACCCATATCATTAACCGACATTGTACATATGATATACTGCTATTAGCGTCTTGATTTGGGATAAACTGATACCTTCTGAGTCAGATGTTATTCAGTAACCCCGCGATTGTCCCAGTTGGGTGGCCCGTAATGACAGACTTCCGACACGGGAAACACAGTCAATCTGTAGCCACTGGCGATTTCTCACAGAATATTAGACGAACAGGATGTTTCCCTTGTACAGATAAGAATATGCTGACGTTTGGGCATAATGTGGCAAAATTGTACATCAAAAGAATGTGTTGTTTTGTGTCTGTAGCGTCAAGGAGCCTTATGATTCAGCCACAGTCCATATTAACCCTTGCTGCACTAAAGCACCATTGATAAGTACAGTAATGCCCTAAATAATCGACTCCTTAACCACAGCAGAATTATGGGTAATTTTTCAGGATTTAGTCGGAAATATGGCTTGTTGCCATTCATCGGAAAGCTCTCACTGTGGTTAAGGAGTCGATTATTTAGGGCATTACTGTAGTTATTCCATACTAGAAGGCACCCCTCATAATTGACTATGGCAATCAGCAATGCCGAAGCAACTTGCTGAAGCAAACTGGGCCACAGAAAAGGGTTATACCGAAGACAAACAGTCTGAATTAAGAGGTCTGCATAGGAAATGTTCAGATATTAAGTTCAACCCTTTCTATACTAAAGCATCATTGATGAATAGTTATCCTGAGGAAATGTTCAGATATTAAGTTCAACCCTTTCTATACTAAAGCATCATTGATGAATAGTTATCCTGAGGAAATGTTCAGATAATAAGTTCAACCCTTTCTATACTAAAGCATCATTGATGAATAGTTATCCCATAGGAAATGTTCAGATAATAAGTTCAACCCTTTCTATACTAAAGCATCATTGATGAATAATTATCTCATAGGAAATGTTCAGATAATAAGTTCAACCCTTTCTATACTAAAGCATCATTGATGAATAGTTATCCTGAGGAAATGTTCAGATATTAAGTTCAACACTTACTAAAGCATCATTGATGAATAGTTATCCTGAGGAAATGTTCAGATAATAAGTTCAACCCTTTCTATACTAAAGCATCATTGATGAATAGTTATCCCATAGGAAATGTTCAGATAATAAGTTCAACCCTTTCTATACTAAAGTATCATTGATGAATAATTATCTCATAGGAAATGTTCAGATAATAAGTTCAACCCTTTCTATACTAAAGCATCATTGAGGAATAGTTATCCTGAGGAAATGTTCAGATATTAAGTTCAACACTTTCTATACTAAAGCATCATTGATGAATAGTTATCCTGAGGAAATGTTCAGATAATAAGTTCAACCCTTTCTATACTAAAGCATCATTGATGAATAGTTATCCCATAGGAAATGTTCAGATAATAAGTTCAACCCTTTCTATACTAAAGCATCATTGATTAATAATTATCTCATAGGAAATGTTCAGATAATAAGTTCAACCCTTTCTATACTAAAGCATCATTGATGAATAGTTATCCTGAGGAAATATTCAGATATTAAGTTCAACACTTTCTATACTAAAGCATCATTGATGAATAGTTATCCTGAGGAAATGTTCAGATAATAAGTTCAATCCTTTCTATACTAAAGCATCATTGATGAATAATTATCTCATAGGAAATGTTCAGATAATAAGTTCAACCCTTTCTATACTAAAGCATCATTGATGAATAATTATCTCATAGGAAATGTTCAGATAATAAGTTCAACCCTTTCTATACTAAAGCATCATTGATGAATAATTATCTCATAGGAAATGTTCAGATAATAAGTTCAACCCTTTCTATACTAAAGCATCATTGATGAATAATTATCTCATAGGAAATGTTCAGATAATAAGTTCAACCCTTTCTATACTAAAGCATCATTGATGAATAATTATCTCATAGGAAATGTTCAGATAATAAGTTCAACACTTTCTATACTAAAGCATCATTGATGAATAATTATCTCATAGGAAATGTTCAGATAATAAGTTCAACCCTTTCTATACTAAAGCATCATTGATGAATAATTATCTCATAGGAAATGTTCAGATAATAAGTTCAACCCTTTCTATACTAAAGCATCATTGATGAATAATTATCTCATAGGAAATGTTCAGATAATAAGTTCAACCCTTTCTATACCCTATGGGAGACTCGCATATATAAGAGAAAACACAGGATCTTTAATGCTACAGCAGCACAGCTCCAATCAGGATTAACCCTTTAATTACTCAATACAATTTCTATTCAGTTCTAAAAAAAATACATTCCGCCAACAAATCAAGTGCGATAATTCGTCAAAATCCAGATACGCATGCGGTTCTATTTTTATTACATATCTCCGTATCACAGTAAGTTGACTCACAATTGTACATCTCCGGTACAGAAAATGTGAATTTAATTGAGTTTTAACACTGAATGAAATAATTCCGTTGACAGATTGCACTAGTGCGATTCTGAGAATTATCACACGCCTGGAAACTCGCGCGATCATGCGAATTACGTTGATATATATGTAATAATTCATTCTTCATTCGTATCGAAGGGACCAGCCAAGAGGGTGACTTGGGAGACATCTTCTCCCTAAAATGTGCCACTTCTTCCTATTTTTGTCCCATGGAGAAGTGACTTCTCTCTCATTTACCAGTATGCATATTCAAAGCTACTGGTACATTTTGGAAAGAATTAAAGGTACTCAATCCGATCAGACGGTCGACATGTTGTCAGATTCCAACAACAACAGCATTTTTTGAAATGCCGCTTCAGTTATCAGAATCGAGTAATTGCCCAAATATAATGCTAACCACAGTCAACTTATATAGTATAAAATTGCCCAAAACCTGTTATTCATCAACATTTTGTTTAACGAAATTTTGCCAGTTTGTCAAATATCTGACACAAAAAAGCCACTTGAGTTATCCATCTTCATCTACAATTTGGTCAAGGAAAGTCTTTATGTCAACTGTTTATTGGGCCACTTAAAATTATCGGTGGTGAAAAATAATAGATTTCAAACATCGATATCTGATCACTGTGAGCTTTGATGGGTGGGTTCCTCGACTCGAATCAAATATTTTTTACGCCCGAAGGCAAGGAAATAGTAATTAGTGAGCATTAATTCAGATTATGCATCTTTAACTAATGATAATTACAATGGTACATGTATTATAAATTAATTAATTAATTAATATTGCATAATACATTACTTACACTAATGTGATGTTAGGGAGTAAATAGAAGATACATGTAGAACTAAAGCATTTATCACTTCTCCCCATTAACTGCACATTTCTCCCTAATAATTTAATAGGGAGATGTGACTTCTCCCTATTTAAATTCTCTTGGCTGGTCAATATTGGTATGGATTTAAGAAATTTAAGAAGATATTTCAGATAGAGAAAACCTCTTAACCCTTTTAGTGCTAGGGGCCAATCTCATCGGCCCTAATTTATGGTCTGTAGAGTGCCCTAAAAAAAATAAAAAAAATGAATTTTTATTTTTTTATTTGGGTTAGGCCAATGCATTCTCTTATATATGCGAGGCGACCTATGGTCGACTCGCATATATAAGAGAATGCATTGGCACAGGGTATATGGGTCGATATAAAAATCGGACCTGGCACTCAAAGGGTTAAAGATATTAACCCTTTGTATAGTATACATGTATAATCATTGACAAGTTGTTCTGTTAGAAATTGTTCATAAAATAAGTTCGACAAACAACCATAAGTTGAACTTATTATCTGAACATTTCCCACCAAAGAATGAGTATTTAGTTACCAGAAAGTTGTGAAATAATTAACTTGCATGATCAGATAAAAGGACAGGGTTTCCGTTAGGGACTCAGGACTAATTCCCTTTCCAGATAAACAAAGATGAGGAATTCTTGAATGGAAAACACAAAAGTCATTGGCCCCTCTTTTGAAAGCAGTCAAGATGGTGAACATCCAAACCAGGCTTGTCAAAGTACCGCCGGTACCAAGGTAGTCGGTACCGGTACCGGTAAAGCGTTGGAACCGCGGTACCGGTACCGGTACTGGTGTTGTATTGTTTATTCCACTACATATCACACATACATGTATAAAAGAGTATATTCTAATGTGGTAATTACTGGTAATGTATGGCACTTTGTGCCAGTTTTTGGTGATTGTTGTGGATGACATATACAACCATGTCAGACTATCCTAATGCATGTATGCCACAGCAGCCACACATAAATGTGTGACATACATGCATTAGTATAGTCTGAAATAGTTGGATTTATCACCCACAACAATCACCTAAAATGTGCAATAATTTAGGCAGCCTGATAGGTGTTAGAACTTTTATGTTTAGGGCTTCAGGCGCTCAAAAACATACATCGGAAAGATGGGTATATATATATGGTGAATGACAATTTAAACTGAAATAAATTTTAAGTACCTGCAAGGCTGCAATCCTCATATGTACATTTGAAAGTTATAATGTAACACACATTGAGTCAATGACACATATACATTGTTGAATAAAATGATAACAGCTTCAAGACTCGGCATCCGCCGCCGCGTGCTTGATCCGTTGACACATAGTAGCATACCATAATGCAAGCGGCAGTTGCGGCACACTTAAAAGAGCAAAGTTCCTTCAATTTTAATCGATCTATACTTATCTATTTACTGTTGGCGAGTACCGAGAACCGTCGGTACTGAGTATCAGAACCGGTACCATTGAAACGGCCAAGTACCGCCGGTACCGGTACATGGTACCGGTTGACAAGCCTGATCCAAACCAAATTTCATTTAGATCCGATAATCCATGGCTGATGTATATTCCCAGAAGGATGGACGGACAGACAGACGGACAGATGGACAAAGTCAATCCTGTATACCCCCCATTTTTCTTTGATAAGTGAAGATATTACTAAACATTCCTGGACCGCTGTGTGGAGCCCTGTACAGTAATGCCCTAAATAATCGACTCCTTAATCACAGAAGAATCATGGGTAACTTTTCAGGATTTAGTCGAAAATATGGTTTGTTGCCATTCATCGGAAAGCTCTCAGTGAGAGCTTTCCGATGAATGGCAACAAGCCATATTTCCGACTAACCCACTCACCACCCCATCCCGCCTCCCATAGTATCTTATGCGCCGCAGGCGCTCGCATAGAGGTTAGTACCCACTCACCACCCCATCCCGCCTCCCATAGTATCTTATGCGCCGCAGGCGCTCGTATAGAGGTTAGTACCCACTCACCACCATGCACATCCCGCCACCTATATTATCTTATGCGCCGCAGGCGCTCGTATAGAGGTTTTTTTAATAAATTGCTATCATTTTGTTTAGTATTTTCATAGTATATAATGAGTATTATATATATATACATGTACCAGCCTACAGTGTGTACTTCAACCCAAGGAATGCATTAAAAGCAAAAAAAAAAGAAGCCTTAACCCTTTACCCAACAGAAGGGCCCTGTGCCAATGCATTCTCTTATATATGCGAGTCGACCATAGGTCGCCTCGCATATATAAGAGAATGCATTGGCTTAACACATTAAAAATTATAAAATTGTTAAAGAATGTAAGAAAAATTGGTAAAAAAATATTTTTTTTAGGCCAATGCATTCTCTTATATATGCGAGGCGACCTATGGTCGACTCGCATATATAAGAGAATGCATTGGCACAGGGCATAACTGTAACTATCACAATGTGGTCAAGGAGCCGGTTCCAATGATATCCATATGTGTATGGTTTTATTGAGACAGACCAAAGATATTTTAGGCTGTTGAAGCTTTATTTGGCCGGTTTTGGCCGGTTTGTTGGGTAAAGGGTTAAAAGCAAAAAAAAAAGAAGCCTTAATTGCCGTATAATTTTAAATGGTTTTCAAATTCTCTTTTAGAAATCACTTCTCCAAAAATAGGGATAAGTTACACACTTTAGGGACTCCATGACCACCAACATAGAATTGAACTATCTTCAATACAGTTCTATCAGGGGCGCCGGAAGAGGGGGGAAGAGGAGGGCAGCTGACCCCCCTGCCCTTGACCAAGGGGGGCGAGCGGGGGCAGAACTTGCCATTTTTCTGGAGACAGAAAATGCTTTTTGTGTGTTTAATCTCGTGTTTTTATAACAAAATGTGACTTTTTTGGTCCAAATACCACCAATTTCACAAGGAATATAAATTTTTTGTCAATTTTATCACAAAACGGCCATAAAAACTGACAAATACCATTAAAATAGGGATTTTTGCCACAATGAAATTATGGTTATTTTAACGAGTTTACGGAGAAAATGCCCTTTTTTGCGGAAAAGTGCCCTTTTTGTAGGCTCTGCCCCCCCCCCTGCCCTTGGATGATTCCGGCGCCCCTGAGTTCTATCAGATTTATTCTTTTAATTCTTTTCATAGTGTATGAAGCATGAACATCACGGTTATATCTCAGCCTACAGTGTGTATGAAGCATGAACATCACGGTTATATCTCAGCCTACAGTGTGTATGAAGCATGAACATCACGGTTATATCTCAGCCTACAGTGTGTATGAAGCATGAAGGTTATATATCAGCCTACAGTGTTACTTCAACCCAAGGGATGCAACGGAAGCAAGACTAAGGCCTTAATTTAATCTCAAAGATTATGTGGCCCTATAATTTTAAATTGATTCTCAAGTTCTCATTTAATCGTCATCTGTGGTCATCCTGATGACTAGAGCTTCCCATAAAATGCAACTGTAGTAATTACGATGACAGCTTTATCTATAACCTCACACCTTCACACTCTTAAAATGGCTCTCTTAATTAAAATGAATCATAATTATTGTGGGAATAATGGAGCTATGTCCAAAGCAGCTGCCCAGAGGGTAGTAATTAGTGTATACACATGGACGACCACAAATGAATTTCACCTAGTGCCATGATTTACCAAGTACCCCCATCGATGCACAACAATACAATATCAAGCATCAGAAACACACCGCCTTATTTGATCCCTATTAAACCCACATATACCCCACCTTGCTGGTATCATATTAACAGCCTTTGGCCATCTAGTTACTATTGCCATCTAATGTTGCTTGTGTGTGATTACGAGATGTTTATGTCCAATTTCTCAGCTGGATTTTCCTTTTTGAATGAGATTTAAGCTTCCCTGGCCATCAAAGGTGTAATTTCAGTTAATGAGTAAGGGACTGTACATCTGTTTGATATGGGTGGATCAAAAATTTAAATGAACTGAAAATCTGTTTAAACATGAAGAGCAATTTACTGGGTGATGGAATTCCAACATCACTAAACTACATGTATATTATCACAAGAGCATTGCTTTGGCTTGACAAAATACGCCTGTGGTTTATTCCCACAAAGGGCCATAACTCTGTTGAAATTGTGGGGGGAAACCAGATTTGAAATTGACTTGTATTTCGGGCTAGTAAACTCACATACCAAATTTCATTCCATTCAGTTCAGACTTACTAAAGTTATCATCCGGAAATGAAAATTGAGTGCAAATTCAAACAGGTCCATAACTCTGGTGATAATTGGTGGGCATTGGTGTACATGTACAACATACATGTACATGTACATGATTGTACTCGTAAATGTAGTTTTCCATGGAGAACAAAAGAATTAGATCCAGCTTATCAGACCTAAAAATTAGCATAATCATCCTACGGCAAATTTAATGCTGTGGCATGTTAGATTCCACATGTATTCCATGGCATTTCCCACGACATTATGCTTATTTCGAGGAATCAGAGCTTATGCTAACTTTATGCCAAATTTGAGTATCTTAATGCTACTAGTATTGCTAAAATTGTACAGCATTGTTCAATTTTTGCTAAGAAAATTGCTATTCTATACCACAGGGGGCAGGAATCTTTTTTATTATGGATAATTCTTTGGAAAGGGACATAGCTTCTAAAAATGGTAGCTTCAGTATAAAAATTGCCTTTAAAAAATAAGAATATTATTCACTACTTGTCATCATCAATCACTCCCCAAAAGAATACTCGACTTGTAGAAACAAACCCCTTCCCGATCGGACATATAATTCAAGAGATATTCGTCATCAAATCCAGATCACCCAGCTGGTCACATTTGAGCGACAAAAACATGTTTCAGAAGTCAAATAAAAACCGAATTTGAGCATGTCAGACATTGTCAAAACACAAACGTGATTCAATCAATGTTAGATCTTAGTAAACGAAATTGTGTGTTGAAAAGATGATTTTATCGTAGCGGAATGATGTGTTTTTATTTTATAAAATTTCGTCTTTTTGAAATTCTGTTTCTGACAACTTAAGTCTTTCGATGAATTTTTTGGAATTGATCTGGATTTTATGACAATTATCTCTGGAATTATATGTCCAATCAGGAAGGAGTGTGTTTCTATGTGTAGAGTAGCCACTTGGGGAGTGATGGATGATGACAAATATTGAATAATATTTTTATTGTTTTTAAAGGCAATTTTTATCCCGAAGCTACCATTTTTAGAAGCTGTGTCCCTTTCCCAAGAATCATATAACTATCCATAATAAAAGATTCCTGCTCCCTGTGTTCTATACCAGTACCATTTATTTTGCTCCAAAATGTTAAAATACAACACTTGATAATTCTTGACTCAATCTTTCTGTAATGATTCACGATGAAGAATGCATTTTACAGTATCAATATCGTCAATAGCCATGTCTGACATGATAGATTAGAGTTTTGTTATGGAGTGAATGAATTATCTGACTTTTAAGATTTGATTAACGGAATATTTGACCAACAATGAATGAGTGTGAATCATTTAGGGTCATCCCAATAACAATCAATAACAGAAAACAGATTTACCCCCAGCTGGTAGTGAGCCCAGGCTGTTATTATACCATTAGTTCTCCATCCCACTTCTGACGCCAACCTTGTTATAAGATAATACACGTATTATAAAAGAACCAAGTTTGTAGGAGCCTCCTGGCAGTTCACCATACCAAAAACAAATTTGTTTCACGTTTTCACTGATCAGGTGTCATATAATTAACAAATCAAATTGATATGGTTATTTTTGAACTTGTGGTTGCTTTGTTTCATCAGATGACCAGCAAAAAACTGTGTCAAGACAGATGTTTATGGCAGTCAGAGAACAAGAGCAGAAATTGACTTGTACTTCATTCTGCTTGAAAGACTCCATAAATTAGCACCTTCAATAAAATGGTGGAAATGGATTGTGTGACATTTACAAAGCTGACATACAAAGCTGACATACAGAGCTGCAAATTTTTATCCTGATTATTAACCTTTTCTTTACTAACTGATTCTCACAAACAGTTCCAACAGTATACAATGGAATGGTCTATTATTCATTAGGTGGGGTATTCAGGAACATTCAATGTTAATCTTCAAAGATTAAAAAAAAAAAAAAAATCAAAAGGGCCATAACTCCATAAAGAAAATTCAGATCAAACCCAAATTCAAAATCTACTGGTATCTGTATTTTGGGCTGAGAAACTCACACACCAAATTTGGTTTCGATCAGATAATTTTTTTGTGTGTTATTGCAGCATGTGTGAATTCTAAGTCGAAGAAGGGCCATAAATACTCTGATCAAACCCATTTTCGAACTCAATCTGTATTTAGGGCTGAGTAATACATATAAGAAATTTGGTTCTGATTGAATAAAAAATGTTCGAGTTATCGCACAATGCGTAAAGTGTCTATGGACAGACCGACAGATGGACAACAAGTGGTCAATCTGGATGTCAACACTATACTATGGTATGGTTACACATAAAATCAAAATAAATCGATTAACCAATAGTGGCAAAGAGTGTGTCAAAATAATCCAATATACAATGAGATATATCAGATGAAAGGTATTTCTGTTAAAGTATCAGGAATGTTGAGAAGGCTTAATTTTTAACAACAAAAATCCATGCAAGTGAAAGAGGAGAAACGTGGAGATATACTAGTAATAGGAGAATGATTAAAAGCAAAATATAAACGAGAGGCCGATCATCCCTTGGAAATAATAAATAGCTAAGATCGGAATCATAATATAGAGTTTTTATGTTGCCTTATTGAGAATACTGAACATTATGTACTAATGAAGTACATTTATAGACAAATATACATAATAACAAAAATTCTCAAATTATTTCAATTTATCGGTCATAGTGCCAATTTTGCACTAGTAGTGTCACAGTAACATTGGAATATCATAGGACCCTAACCTGAGATATTAACTGAACACAGTCCATACCCTGGTGGTCAGTATAAATCTCAAAAAAAATATTAGACAATACAAATTTTAAGTAGCCCTCAATAAAATGGTTTCACACATTACAATGTTTAACAAGAGGTACTACTCTGAGGTACCAGTAGCTATGCAGTGGAAGCTGTCAGACTAATTAAATATCTTGGCAGTAACATGACATTGTGTAAACAAGCTGGGTCTCCAAATGCTGCATGTATTAAGGTACAGCTAAACTTGCTATTTAAGCTATTTAAACTTGACATTGATAGCATGTGTTTACAGGGTGGGTGGGGAATTAAAGAGTTAATATCTGAATGTCTAGGCCCCTTTATACCATGTCAGATTAATCTTCCCGAGAAGATGATTAAATGTCTCAGTAATTTCATTGAAAATGGGAATAAAATAAAGTAACACCATTTAAGACTCATTTGAGTTTTAAAAAAACACGAGCTTTCGGCTATCTAGTAGCCTTTATCAAGTATGAAGTGAACAAATAGTGAAAAGTTGTTGACGTTGAAAGTGTCCATCACGATGACGTGCATAACAAGATTACATGTTATTTCATTGAAGAAATAACACACTTAATAAAAAAAATTATAAATATTTTTTGTTGTTAAATGGAGCAAGGAGTTGAATATACAAAAATAATTAAAAAAATATATAAAAAAAAAATTGGTGGGCTGAGAATCTCAGATACCAAATTCGATTCCGATCAGATAAAACATTTTTGAGTTATCGTAGCATGTGTAAATTCTAAGTCGAAAAAGGGCCATAACTCCGTAAAAAAAAAACTCATATCAAACCCATATTCGAATTCGATCTGTCGAACTCGGTCTGAGAAACTCATATACAAAATTTGGTTCCGATCTGATAGAAAATTTTGAGTTATCGCACCATGCATAAAGTGTCTACTGATGGACAGATGGACGGACAATGAGTGGTCAATCCGGACATCGACAATATGTTTACCATACTATGGTATGGGTAAACATAAAAATTAGCAGATGACAGACAGACAAGAATATAGTACATATATAGTAGTAATGATGAAGGATTACTATAGTACATATATAGTGGTAATGATGAAGGATTAATATAGTACATATATAGTAGTAATGATGAAGGATTAATATAGTACATATATAGTAGTAATGATGAAGGATTAATATAGTACATATATAGTAGTAATGATGAAGGATTACTATTCATCGGTGGGAAATGTTCAGATAATAAGTTTGCTGAACTTGTTAGCTGAACATTTTCTAAAGGGAACTACTCGTCAATGAGTATTTAGAATAGAAAGAGTTAATAGAGTGTTGTTGACATACATGTATTCTAGTGTATAAAATAACATGTTTGGAATGAGACGTGCCACACACAACACATATTTCATTTTCTATTCATTTTCTACATGTATATACATTTATTTTAATATTTGTTCCCCATTGGGTGCATTTAGCGACACTATCCCGCACAGCGGCTAGCATCACCAAATTCACTTAAGCATCACCAAATTCGCTTAAGCTAGTGACAGTGACTGATGTTCATTGGCAGTTTGTTCCATAGCGCGATGGACACTTCCTGGAAGCATAACTTTCCATCGCCGATGGCATTCAGGTGGAATCCGTGGTGTTGGACCGAGTTATTCCTCCCGATCTCACTTGAAACATGTCCGTGATATAATCAGGTGTTTCCATGTGGAGAGATTTGAACACAATTACAGCGCATTTAAACTGAATCCTAAATCTGAATGCTCTTGGATTAGAAATTGGGTTATATGATCATACATGTATTTACATTTATTATTCATTAAGCGAACACAATTGTTTATCAAATTGTCGATCTTATCCACATTCTCCTGAGTGATGGTAGTGAGTAGGGAGCTAAGACTGTCAATACGAGATACAATCAGCGAAAGCACAGCATGTTTCATTGCTTCTTTTGTAAGATGTGATCTGATCTTCTTAAACATCGCAAGTGGAAATAACAGATTTTTTACAATGTTAGACACCATTGTGTCCACTGTCATATTGGAATCAAAATATGCACCTAGGTTCGAATTTGCTTTGATGAAGAAATGATGCTAATAACGCCAGTAGAGATCATATTCCACTAGTACAAAACCTTGGAACTTTTTGAAGTTTTGACAGGGAACCTTATAAAGTCGGAACAATAACACGGGGAATATATTTCTCAGCTATTATCTGTTCCTTAATAATGTACTTCAAGATGGGTGAATGTCCCAACTCAAAATTGCATGTTTTTCTATGACTTTTGTGAGCCGATATCGCAATAAACATTGAATTATTTACCCAGGAGAACTGCTATAATTGTCAGCAACGCAAAGCAAATCTCTCAAAAGTTTGCTTTAATCATGAAATTTCGAGTTGGGACCTCCACCTATAGTAAAGTACATTATTAAGGAACAGATAATAACTAAGAAATATATTCCCCGTGTTATTTTTTCGACTTTATAAGGTTCCCTATCAATACTTTTTTACTGGTTTTGTACTGGTGGAATATGATCTCTACGGGCGTTAGCCAGAGTGGAGACTCATGGCATGATCTAAATGCCATTGTGCATAAAGTGTAATGGGTAATGGTATTACACTTAAGCATAATAACATTATGCTTAAGCATAATAGCATTATTCTTAAGCGTATTAGCATTACACTTAAGCATAATGATAATCTGAATTAAGCCTAAGTTTAATGGTATTACGCTTAAGCGTAATGGCATTGCACTTAAGCATAATGGAAATCTGAATTACGCTTAGGTATAATCGCATTACACTTAATCATAATGGAATTACACGTACCAGTAACTGAAATGGAATTATGCTTATGGGTAATGGCATTAAGCTTAAGTGTAATGCATTACGCTTTTGCTTAATTGGCTATTAAATGGGAATTTGGCCTCCCATAAGGAACAATGTTGCATCGAGCTAATGCCAGTAATGGCTGTCGAGCATGCAACAATGTGCGAACGTTATCTACCATGGCGAAGAAATCACCAGGTCACGAGTTCGGCAAAAAAAAATCAGAACAAATTGGCTAAACTGATAATAAAGCTCTCGATATCGTCAGATTCCAACTACATTGCAATTTATCTGGGACCACCCATACTCTCCACATGTACATGTAACAAATGTTTTATTACTTAATATATAGTATCTGGGAGCTAGCAGTGTCACTTAACAGAACAATAACAATAACAGAGTACTATTACTACAAGGACAGTGACTAGTGTGAGTCACTGAGTCGACCGACTGAGTTAGTGAGCGAGACTCAGCATCTCAGTACAGACTTCAGTCTACACTACATATAATATCGTGTACAAACTGTTTTCGGTCTTTTCAAAATCGCTCTCTGTTGACAGCAGGCACAATTCACAGGCATGGCTGTCGTTTGAAATTGAAAATTATTCTCAGAAACGAAATAAAAAGCGATTACACAATTTCGACAATAAATTTCATGGGCGCAGCCATCTTGGATTTTTCTCCTTGATGATTGGCTAATTTAACAGGAAGTCGTATTTCGGACGAGTAGAATAACGCGGAACGGACTAGAGTCTGTAACGGAACGAAACCCCTAGATTATTCAAGCTCTCCCAGCGAACGAATCGTCGACATTAATCTGACGCGAGGTTCCGACTTCGATATCCCTCAGACCACATGTAATTAATAGCGAGTTTTCGATACGCGTGTAACGGGTACGGATAAATAGGTAATCTCGTCACAGATACTTCAGTTCCCTCAACACAGGATACATGCAAGCACAGCACACACAGCGATAGCAATTAGGGTAGAGGTGCCCAATTAACTGATAATCTTTCACTAACTTTTTCTTAATCAGAAGTATGTAAATGCTATAAAATGGTAGTCGGTCCACGTGACCTTTAACTAATGGGCAAATCTCAATGAGAAATTTGCCATGCAGTTAAGTTTTATGTTGAAATTATCGACGGCTTCAGGGACTTTGCTAACTATACGAAATGCCAATCGTTTCACAAACAACCAGTGTTGAGTTCATTATAGCTGTGGCGGGTTTATTTTATAGTGACTTATGCGGTGTCAATGCCTTTGTACTGTGCTTATATGTCGTTCATGCATCAGCATAATGGACATTATATATATGATCTGGAGAATCAGATCTGATGATCAGCTAGCTGTTTTCCATTATACGAACAGAAGAGAAATAAACGCTCTTGGTTTACACCATACAAGCTAAAATAGACTATAACAAGGAACGTTAGTTGTTGTTTCTAAGTTTGAATTCTCAACCAACACTCAGGTCGAGAACAACCGCATAACAAATTCCCATTTCATAGTTGGATTATCTTTCCCCACATCATGCCCAAGACTTTTAATCCAACACCCAATATGAATAAATATTCCACAAGAGTCCAATTCAACTGTCTTAATTTATGTTTCAAGTTGTTGTGAATCTTCTTATACCAATATGTGCCTCTATAAAGCTTACGACATAAATTCAATGATATAAACCCATATATAGCATTAACCCTTTACCCAACAAACCGGCCAAAACCGGCCAAATAAAGCTTCAACAGCCTAAAATATCTTCGGTCTGTCTCAATAGAACCATACAAATATGGATATCATTGGAATCGGCTCCTTGACCACATTGTGATAGTTACAGTTATGCCCTGTGCCAATGCATTCTCTTATATATTCGAGTCGACCATAGGTCGCCTCGCATATATAAGAGAATGCATTGGCCTAAAAAAAATCTTTTTTTAACACTTTTTACCATTTTTTCTTACAATCAATGTGTTAAGCCAATGCATTCTCTTATATATGCGAGGCGACCTATGGTCGACTCGCATATATAAGAGAATGCATTGGCACATGGCCCTTCTGTTGTGTAAAGCATTAACGCATTTTTTTTGCATCGATCCTATCCTAAAGGCTAGACGCATAATGCTGGTTTCAAAAGAGAGCACAGCCTCACTGAATGGGCATGTCCGTCGACCGCAGCTGCTGCCCCACACTGGGAACCCCGCCGGGAAAATTAAACCCCTTCAAACAATGCAAATATCGGGTTCCTTATATATGTACGCAACGTCTTCGAAAAATGCTTTTATTAGCGACGGCGTTCGACTAATCGACGTTTTTTGTTCAGTGTGGTTGATATGACTTCCATAATGATCTGTTATAATTAATTTGGGTGTTAAACGAAAGTGTCAATGTCACTGTAGCTCAATTCGACACTGGGAAGACACACTAAGAGGTAATCTCCGATCAGGGTGGCTCCAATTCTTTTCGCATTATTCTGAGATGCCGAACTGTCCATATTTATTTGGGAATTGGCTAGATAGAACCAGAACAAATTTTAACCGATTAAATAAATGTGGACAGTTCGGTTTCTCTGAATAATGCGAAAAGAATTGTAACCGACAAAACTTTTAAAGGTATTTCGTCAGTTGTCAATGTAGAGTTTAGGTTAAAGGTTCTCAATCCGATTCGATGGTCCCCATATCATCAGATTACAACAACAACAACAATAACATTTTAAAAAATGCCGCTTCAGTTATCAGAATCGATTATTTGCCCAAAAAGAATGCTAACCACAGTCAACTATAGTATAAAATTACCCAAAACCCGTTATTTATCAACATTATGGTCAACGAAATTTTGCCGGTTTGTCAAATATCTGACAGAAACAAGCCACTTGATTTTAGAGTTATCCATCTTCATGCGGAATTTGGTCAAAGAACTTCCTCTCGTCGACAGTTTACTGGGCCATTTAAAATTAAAAATATAGATTTCAAACATCGAGATCACTCGATCTGAGCTTTGATGGGTGGGTTCCTCGACTCGAATCAAATATTTTTACCCCAGAAGCCAATGAAATAGTAATTTGCGAGCGTTAATTCGGATTGAGTAGCTTTCAATCAAAAGTGATTTCCCCACATGCTGTGTACGTGATGACAGGACTCAGACCAGCATAACAAGGGGACAATGTGAAAATACATCATTGGATGTACTCATCCCCACTCGAGTCGATGCATATACACACACGATGAATGACATTTAATATGTCTGATTTATGCTAAATTTGTGTTCACACCAATGACATGTAAATTGTATTTTGTTTTCAATATGAACGGTTCTCATGCCAAAATATGGTTAGAACATTAAAGAATTGTAATTGTAATTGCCTAATCGGAGATGGATAGAAAATACCGCCGGTCGGAGGAAAACACAATAGACTCAATCAACGTGTGTTATTTTAATTATTTTATGTGTAACCAATGCATGTATACAAGTGGATGTCTGACCAGGTAATACGAGTCCATGCAGGGTAAGTAACTCCTAGCACACTGGAATGAGAGACCAAGTCAGAGTATTGCACTGGGAGGTTGACCAGAGGCCTTTTTGTAAGTAAAAAGATTATTATGACTTAAACATATTCGTTTTAGTAAGAAAGAAAAATGACTTAAACATATTCGTCATATAAGTTTACCCATATACTAAGGTGGTGCAAAAATGTAATGGATGTCAAGAACAAGGGGAGAGTGTCTGCAAAATATGGGGGAATATATTAAGGTCAGGGTCCCAACCACATGCAGATACTGTGTTCCTCGTGTTCTTGGCAAAATTTTGAGTCGGAGAGCAAGGTCCCAAAGCGGCTTAAAAGATTTTTTTAAAGTAATTTGGAACGTACAGGTCGAAAGTAGATAATTAAAATCAAAGAATATTAAAATAATTTAATTTGAGGAAAAAGGTAAAACTTAAAATTTAAAATTTAAAGACCAAACAGGTAAATTTTGAAAAGTCAAAAGATTAAATAAACCAATAGGATCATCGTCAGTTGCAACTCACTGACCTGTGCCATATTAAGCATATTATTATTATTATTATTATTTATTTATCTCAGACACTAAGTCCATATAAAATGTCCAAACCGATAGGTTATTCATCTCAGTACAGCAGATCACTCCACAGTTGATACAAAATTGATTGGAATTGATTGTCTGAATTATGTATTCCTGCAACAATTGTGTTCTTCGAGCAATAAAGGCGATCCCTGAAACTGTGAATCTGTTTGCGACGGAGCATGTTGAATGATAAGGGGTTGTCCTTCACGAACATATTGCTCGCACTACAACGCCATTCATATCCCATTATTATTCTGTATGCGTTGTTGTAGCATACGGTAATTTTCTGGATGTTGGATTTATTATATTTACACCACAACGGCAAACAGTATGTTGAAGATACGAAACTTCGGAAGAGTATGCGTTTTACTTCAGGTGAGCATCTCGCGAATTTTCTTGTAATGCTGTTACTTTGAGCACATATTGATCGACACTGCCTTGTTATATCTGCGTCGTCCTTCAAATTTTTGTCTATGATGTGACCAAGGTATTTCACCTCTGATACAACATTTAGATGTTTTCCGTTGAGTCTTAGATCGGGGATGTTTTTTATATCCGAATTTGGAGGTATGAGGGACATGGCTGATGTTTTCTGTGCATTGTATTAGAGATCTAACTGATCAGCTTCTCGTTCACATATAGATATGAGTTTCCTCATTCCGGCGATGGATGTATGCATATGAACACAAACTTTTTTTGAAGATGAAGAGTACTATACTCTGTCTTGCAGTTTGGATACACCCACGAATGGATGCTGTCGTCTCAAGTCTGAGTTTAGTGTGTCTGTCATTTGCATAATAAGGTCCACAGAGGGTGAATTTAGTGACGCTAACCCGCATAGCGGGCTAGCATAACTAAATTCACCCCCCTCTGGGAACCTCATTCTGCATGGCCTCATCTGCCATGGGAGACAAATACTCAGATTGAAGTTCTCAAATGCTGAATATTGTGATGTACACCCATTGGGTACCTCTATTATGCTATAATAAGACATATAGAGAAACTAAACAAAACAAGAAATAGAATCTATGATGTGAAGAAGTTTCTATATAAATTTGATTATAAATAAACTTTCCGGAGAAGATGAGGCCTAAGCAGAATGAGGTCCCTAGAGGGTGAATTTAGTGATGCTAGCCCCCAATCGGGATAGCGTCACTAAATTCACCCTCTGGGCACCCCATTTTGCAAATGACAGGCTCACTAAATCCAGGCTTGCTGCCGTCTTAAGTCGCTGACCATATTAAAGGTACTCAACCCGTAAAGAGGGTCCCCATCTCAACAGATTCCAACAACAACAATCCGATCAGAGGGTCCTATATTACTATTTCTTTGGCTTTGGGGGTAAAAAATATTTGATTCGAGTCGAGGAACCCATCAAACAAAGCTCAGAGTTATTAGATATTGATTTTTCAAATTTGTTATGTTCTCGAGATGAAAAAAACTTTAGCCAAATGTTTTTTGGCCAAATTAAAAACAACTTTGGCCAAATTAAATCATCGTTTTCTGGTCGGTTCACAATTAATGACTAAAACGTAAAATCTAACAGACAAAGGTAAAATACACAATAGTTTAAATAATTTTGATGAACTACAAGTATTTTTATATATATCATTTATTAAAAATTTATTAATCTTTATGTGAAAGAGTGATTTGGGGGGGGGGGGGGGGTGACCCGGTATTGTCCTTCTTAATGTGATTATTTTTTTGTTTTATATCAATATCTATTTTTAAATCATTAAATAGTTATCCTTGCGAAAATATCTAAGTGACATCTGGAAACTAATAACTTAATATTGTTACGCCATTATCAAATTACAATATCTCATAAAAGCATGCATATTATTTTGACTGTATCGGTATTGACGACAAATAGCCACAAAATATCTGTCGTGATTCACATTTGGCTGATTAAGCTATTGTCTTACACTTGGTGCTCATAAACCTCGACCGTCATAAATACAATGTCATCATAAACATGCATTGTGCAGGCGCGCCGTGAGTGACCAGACAGACAATGGGCTGACTGGGGGATTAGGGGATTAAATGTAAAAATTAATAATGACCTTTTGCTGCTTCGTGCAGAGTGACGTAATCTTTCTCCAGATTAAAACAGCCTGCACATGTTACGAACAAATTGCTTATATACCGGCGTCAATGCACTTTACAAAACATTGCTTTCTTCACATTGTCATAATTCAACCACGGTCGGTTTAATGTCCATGCGTCTTTGTTTGTCCGTCTTGTGAAAACTAAAGATGATTGCATATCACTTTATGATCGCTTGGTTGATAGTTGTCGATCGGGTTTCCCTTTGTACGATATTTCATAAGTACAACAATAATGAAATACGTTCGATCGTCACCTAACTTCGTCTTGAATGTCGATCTATTGAGCGCTTTTATTAATTAGCTTTCTGGCTCCATGCTATCAGTCTCCATTTGGGTTCAAAAAAAGTTTAGCCAAAAGTTTAGCCAAATGAAATTTTTATTAGCCAAATTCGAAAAATATTAGCCATTGGCTAATTTGGCTACCGACAGCGCGAACACTGGTACCAATAACTGCCGTAATCTGCTCTGGATGTGTACTCCAAATCTATTCAAACAGACAAGGATGAATAACTCTAAAATCAAGTGGTAATTTTAATGCAATTTTGACTGAGTTCTGGGCCAGATAGTATTCCCGATAATGAAAAATAATAGATTTCTAAAATCGATATCTAACAAATCTGAGCTTTGATGGGTGACTTCCTCGACTCGAATCAAATATTTTTGACCCCCGAAGCCATTGAAATAGTAATTGAGAGGAGTTTTATCGGGTTGAGTACCTTTAAGCATATGAACACAAACTTTTTTTGAAGATGAACAGGACTGAACCCTGTCTTGCAGTTTGGATACATCCACGAACGGATGCTGTCGTCTCGAGTAATATAAATGATGACTTCCGCGCTTCGGTGTTACATTACCAGACTGCGAATGAGTCGAAATGTCACGAAACGCCAATTAACTCTTTAGAATTGTTTCCAGAAAGAGCCCCTATTGAATCTACGAACGACAACTCATGTCGACACCCGTCGCCCCGAGCCTCGTTGGTGACATACGTCAACAATCAGCGAAAACCTATTGAGATTTCTTGTCAAATTCAAAGAAAAACGTCTTTGTTCGCACACAGCTGGAAAGCAGACGGCAACAAGGAACGGCAAGCCGGGTGGGTAATACTATATGTAACACCAAAAAACCCATCATTCGCTAAAATATGGGTTGTTACTCTAATTATAGTTTGAGGCAATATTTATGCGCGTTGACGGGTAACATGATGCACATGCGGGTAGCCACACTGTCGACTCAATCTCTGTCTATGGCCAATTTCGAACATAAACTTGCGCCCATTTCCAGTATTTAAAAAAGAAACACGTGTTAAATAGAAATGGCTGCCGATGACTGAGAAATGGGTTTAACACTGAGGTTCATGACTGGGGTTGAGCTGGTGCAGCCTTAAATATCCTGCATGTGCCTTAGCATTCTCTTATATGTGCGAGCCTCACACAAGGAGCCTCGAATATATAAGAGAATGCACGGCTTACACGGTCAAGGCAAATATTGTTTGGCATTATATATGCCAAGAGAATGCAATGGCATTGGGTTTTTGACGAAATTTCAGAAAGCTCCAGTCATGAAAGGGTTACAATGGAGGTGTTGGTCCTATCTATACTAAATACTCATTGACGAGTAGTTTCCTTAGGAAATGTTCAGATAATAAGTTCAACAAATGACAAAGCTGAACACCTCTAAATGAATACTATACCGTTTCATTGTATAATTTTATAACTTAGTGGGAGAATCCATTACATATAGAAAGGGTCAAACACGTATACATGTATCAAGGTAGATTAGTGAAAGATGTATTCAACACTGAGAGCTCTAAACAATTTTATTTATACATTCATCGAGTCTTTTTATTTGGGTCTGATTTAAACATAAAGCACAACATATGTATAAAACCATTTTATGTATTCATGGTACTCCAGTCACAACATGAACAAAATCCAAACAAAATGTGACATAAACTATACATAAACAAACGAACAGGAGTGCAAATTATTTTGGACCTCAAGAGGTGAAGTTGGAAATTTGATACCACAAAGTCCCTCTATTCTAGTATATCCACGTTCCTGTCTGTGATTACTGTGTCAGTTATTACATTTGAGCCGTAGTGTAATAAGTAACGTCGAATTTTTTATTCTATGTCCTATATTTTTGTTTTATTTGAAAATTTGACAAACGGGTTTGATATAGATGTTCCTTATATTTGTCGTATGTTGTAAAACTATTAAGTTTGAATTTTCTTGATTTAACAGGGGGGGGGGGGCGGTCGGAATTTTTTTTCCAGGCACGTATGATGGGGTGGGTGGGTGTCTCTCGGGTCCGAAAAGCAGTTATTTCCATGTGCCAAATTTCTTTTCCATTTCTACTATTGAGTCTTATTTTGATGTGTTTTGAACAGAAACAGGTCATATATAGTTAATAGCAATGCTATACTATATATAGAGGTTACCAGAAGTTGGATCAGTTGCACAATGGCCAACAATAACCCAATTCAACTTGATAGAAAAAGAAACTGCGCTTTTGGAAAAATAAAATTTAATCAGGGTTCCATCTACTGATACAACAAAATAAGAATAACTATGCAGAACTCAGCTGAAAATAAGTGATAAAATGAAAGCACACTTGACCATATGTGACATGGAAATAAAGACATAATAAATAATGGAATAAAATAGACTCTTGACAACGTAAAACATAAAATCTTAACATATAAATTGAAGGCCAGCCGGGCCAGCTTGAACAATTTCAAATTGTTTTCCAAGTTAATGTGGATCAGCTTGCAATGTTAATCACAGTAACAAAGATTTTATCGTCACTGATATCGTCTGCAAAAAAGAAGTGAGATTGGGCTATCCATCCATATTTTATTCCCAATTATTACGAAGCCTATTACTTCAGGCAGTGGCTACCAGCCTGCCATTGGTATATCATGGTTATGTTTGGTATTAGCATTATTCTTCAAACTGGGATGAACTGGGATGAACAGTTGTATTTCCACATGTTTTGATAAACAATTTGGTCAAGCTATATATCACATAGCAAATATCAAAATATCAAATAATCTGAAATGTGTTGTACCATGTAGCCTGTAGAATACTCAAATGTGATTATGTGACTAGATCACGTGACTATATATTATGAAAATGAATAAATAAAATAAATATTTTAATAAAAACTTTGGTACTCTGCCTATCCCTAGAAATGTGATTATGTTGACACATTTCTTGATTAATGACACTTATATGATAAATTCAAATAGTATCGTTATCTTCATTATGCACTGTTCTATTAAAATCTCGCGCAATAAACTATGATAATCAGGGATAATCAGCTATTTGGTTGGTCAATTGATAATTTTCTCAAATTTAGGGGGGTGGGTGTCCAAAACTGACCGGAAAAAAATTCCTGAAACGGAAAAAAAAGGGTGGGTGTCCAAAATTGCCTGGAAAAAAAGGCCGGAAACGGAAAAAATTGGGTAGGTGGGTCCCCCGAGGCCCGAAAACATAAAAATGATCATACGTGCCTGGAAATTTTCCCCGACCCCCCCCCTGGATTTAAAGGATTACACCTGTGTACATCTGATGTCAACATGACCTATCTAATAATATCCCCGGGTCAAATTACCCATATGTATAAATTTTCAGTTCCGAGGTTCCAGCCGTTTATAAACAATCGGTAGATAAAAGCCAATTGCGACAGCCTTTCAAGTTTGACACGGTGTGTCGCTAGTAGTCCCCCATGTGACGCCACATGAAGGAAGATGAACGAGTCGGACTGCATAATCCATAATGTAATATTCAATCGTATGAATCGCCATAACTTCAGTTACAGGCGGCCGATCACAAAAATCTTTTCGGCAATGTGATCAGTGGAGTAGCGGACATCAACACACCGGTGAAATCCTTTAAATGTCAGTATTCTGCTCGCTAAACATGTTCAGTGATAGAAACAATTTTCTGAAGATTTTAGGGTTTTCCGAAAAATAGTTTATGAGTTTTTCAATCATATACAAATAAAAAAAATCCCACCTCTCGCGTACGCTATTTTCTGTGTTATTTTAGCACAAGAGTTCCCCCAAAAATAAGATTTTCACATCTTGGAGAAAGAAAGCATGCACTCTTCCAGCCAGTCACTAGCTTCGCTGGCACCTAGCCAATTTCGGTTTCCATTGCTTATTTTTGAAGGTTAAAGATACAACATTATAACACTAAAATGTATTTCATCATGTGGTACAAATTAAACAAGAGGTACGCTGTCGCGTGGCATTTGCCCCCGACCGTAGCAATTTGGATTAAGAATTGACGAAACTGCGGATATCCGAGGAGGTCTATATGACCATTCCAAAAGAAGTTCGTACAGAAATGTTGACTAAAAACCACAAAACAAGCGATCCGGAAACCCAAAAACAAGCGAAAATTAAAATTTTCTAAGTTGAAAAAAGGGCCATAACTCTGGCAAAAATCATCAGATCATACCCAAATTCGCACTTGATATGTATTTTCATATAACTGATCCACAAAAATACGGGATTTGCAATCGTACCACCAAAGCTCATGCTATCATCTGGAAACCCCAAAAAACAAGAGAAAAATTGAATTTTCTAAGTAAAAAAAAGGGCCATAACTCTGGTAAAAATGGGTTGACGAAACCCGCGCTATGCATGTAGCTGTTCCCCTATGCTGCTCTATCACCATACCAAATATCAGCTAAATCTGCCCAGCAGTTGCTGAACAATAATGCAAAATGTTTGTACGGACGGACAAAATTGAATTTTCTAAGTAAAAAAAGGGCCATTACTCTGGTGAAAATGGGTGAACGAAACCCGCGCTATGCATGTAGCTGTTCCCCCATGCTGCTCTATCACCATACCAAATATCAGCTAAATCTGCCCAGCGGTTGCTGAACAATAGTGCAAAATGTTTGTACGGACGTACGGACGGACGGACGTACGGACGGACGGAGACGTCGACTATATACCCGCCGACTTCAAGTCGGGGGCATAACAAAAGGTCGCAGACCCCACGCCCGCCCCGAAATGAGGTGGCTTTTTTTTTGGACGTCGGCTTTTTTTAAAAAGACACAAGAAGTGACAGTAAACAAAATGTGGGCCAACTTGACGATGACCTACGTGTTCTCAAATGTGAACAACATTCCAAAAATCAAGATATTCGGGTGAATATTGATAAATTTATCATCTGGACAACCCAAAAATTAAGATTTTAAATTGAAAAAGGGCCAAAGCTCCTATAAATATAATCGGACCATGAAAAAACAAAACAATTTGGCCTGCATGTGTCTTCTCAAATGTGAACCACATAGCGAATATCGAGAAATTCTGTTGAATATTTCCCAAGTTATCATACGGACAACCCCTAAAAAAATGATGTCTAAGTCGAAAAAAAGGAGCACAAGTTGCAAAACTCCGTCAAAAATCATCGAACCGTGACCAAATTCGAACGTAGCCTGTGTCTTCTCAACGGTGAACCACGTTCCAAATTTCAAGAAATCCTGGTGAATATTGCTCAAATTGTCACCCAGACAACTCCAAAACTTAGAAAAAAAGTTGCATAACTTCATCAAAATTTATCGGACCGTGACCAAAATCGAACTTGACCTCAATAATGTGATGGGGTTATTCCTCGTACCAAGTTTCGTTTCGATCGGAAAATTTGAACTGGAGTTAACGTCCGAACAGTTAGGAGTGGGACGGCCGCACGGACTGACGGTTCGACGCATGGACGGGCACGGCTGATTAAAATAGTCCTCCGAAAATTGGGGTGCAATCAATTCATTGGTCCACAGTGGAAAAGGAACAATATAATTATATATATCAATGACAAAAAAAGATGAGTTTTGGAGATCGAACATATTTCCATATAGCCTCTCATTCGAATTTAATATACTGTAAGACACGATCTCGGACATGAAATCCCGAATAGAACGATACAAATACCGCAGTTTGCCACAAAATAGACTTAGAACACTATACGGCACCTAGCCGATGGTATCGCATGAGTCAGAACACTATACGGCACCTAGCCGATGGTATCGCATGAGTCAGAACACTATACGGCACCTAGCCGATGGTATCGCATGAGTCAGAACAGTTGCCATTCACAAATATACCCCCTACTACCCGTGCAGAATTGGTCGTTCATTCGATAGCCGAAGTTTCGGAACAGCTCCAAGCAGTTTTCATTCCCTCCCGACGGTTCACCCTCTGCCCAATACTCGTGAGGTAACATAATCCCAGATATTGTTACCCAGCGATTTGCGAATCGTTGATCATTTCCGTTCACCCAGAAACCCATCAGTCCGGTCAGAGTGGAGTCTGCATAAATGAGGTCGGTTATCGTCTGCCATTGATTCCGATGTTCAACAACGAAGAGTTGCCCCCCTTGATCCGCGCAAGACGGATGTGCGATGTTGAAATTCACTGAAACATTTGAGATATAGAATTTCTTAAGACCAATTGTGTTAACGACAGGAATGGTCTCATATTTGTATCTTGCTTCGCCGGTGGGTATACACAGCTCCTCCTCGTCGCAGAAGTTGGCGCATGCGCTCTCTTGACTTACGTTTTTATGAACAAATTCTCCATGACGACTGAACGGGTTGCTAATCAGCAAACACACGTTGTTCTTGAAGAATACTCTATAGAACATGAACTTTGATATATGCACAGTTTTCGACACCGAATATAATTTTTCTGTCTCAACGATCAGAACCTTGTCCACACTTGCTAAATTAATTCGGAAAAAAAGTAATGAAGCGTATATGATCAGTGTAACATGGCAGCCATGAATCATATTAATGCGTACATGTATGATATAATAGTAGCTGATTCACAGAATGTATCCTAATTTCAACAATGCGACATGTCGTGTTAAATGGAAGTCAGAACAACCACAGAGTCAGTGTACAAATCTATTCAAATATGGGGATAAAAAAGATGTTGGCCTGTCATATCTTTGTCATGTATGTGACGTCATGGAACGACAACATATCGACATACACGCTTAGACTTTGGAAACCTCACGTTCGGAACCCACGCTTTCCGTTTGGGAGACTTCCGATGTATCGCTACGTCCGTTCTTGAGACGGGGAGATATCCTATGTGGTTTATTGGTCGTAAATTAATTGCAGCAAACAAGATATAGTTCCTTTATACGCCAACAAGATATAGTTCCTTTATACGCCAAAGAAATGGGTTCTTTGTTCATGTAGAAAACGGAAGCGCTTCATTGATATTCAGATGTGTTTCTATACTTATTGGACGCTGCATCTCAGTTATAAAAGTATATCTGCATGGGAATGGTTTTTTATTCACCAGGAGAGGTTTTCAGTTAAAAAGTAAGCAGACGACAGATAATACAAGTGCAGAAAGAGTCCTATTTATACGCCCTGTCACTAACTCGCGGCCATATTGGATCCACCAGGCCCGGTTCCGTGGTTTTAGTGCTACAGGTCAAAGTTCTGGAGTAGACATTTCCATACATTGACCTGTAGCACTAAAACCACGGAACCGGGGCTGGATGAATCTTTGAAACCATGGAACGGAGCTGGAAGAATCCAATACGGTCGCGACTCAGTGATCTCGCTTATTTGAGGGAAATATTCAAATAATAAGTTCAACGAACTTATTATTGAACATTTCCCAAGTGTTAACTACTGGTCAATGAGTATTCAGTATAGAAAAGGTTTAACGACCGGGGGATGCATGGCGCTGCTGTATATATATAGTCAATATAACACCGTTTGTGAGTGTTTGCACATACCCTGAAGGTCAATATAAAACATTTCTGAAATCTCATCATACGAAGATGTATGGAAGTGATTGATCCCCCTAATGGACTCTTGTGAGTGTGTTGCTCGGCTGGTGTTTATATAAAGCTATACACATGTATATATTGTGGGTATATATGAGCTATCGATTGTTTGTTAGTCAAAATATTGCACTGCATGTCAACATGGACGTGGCTAGAGGGTCCCAGTTGGGGATGTCCACCTTGCATTTCCAACAGCACCCCTTCCACCAGACCAAACTCCCACTAAGATTGGAACATTTTCAACTGATGGCCATTTCAGACCAAATTTTGACCAAAAGTATAAACATATTGTTGGTCTAAAAACAACAAACACCAACTAATTACTTGTTGGAAATTCAAACGATGAGATAAATTTCAACTTATATGTATGTCAGAGTTATGGAGGCACGGACTCAGTATGAGTGTTCATTGCTACATATTTGCGTGAACAAATTCTCATTTCTTTTCGAAATGGCCATGTGTCGATCGGAATGGTACATCGAGATGTTCCCCAAACCAAATCAAGCCTGAAAACCGGTCCCGATTTTCATCCATGCGGGGTTCGAATCCGCGCCAACCTCCTCTAGCCCAGACTGTGATGATCTTATCCACGACCTAACCACCTCGGCTACGGGGACATCCTTAAAAAGGAAGCCCTTTCACCGAGAGTTAGGAAGCGTATCAGTCTGAACATAGGTTCGAACCCTCTACCTTCGAAATTCTTGATCTGCCATTCTGGAAACATGTCAATGCACTTCCTTCGAAATTGCATCTGTGACCATACGATTACTGGTACTGGCGTATATATATATATATGTCAGAGTTATGGAGGCACGGACTCCGTACATTTTGGTTCGGTAAACGAACAGACCAGAATCGATAAAAAAAAAACCAGATCGTAATCGTTATTTCGTCGTAATCCAGATTCTGATTCTGATTCCGTAATCGGAATCAGAACATTCATGATAACTCGTTTCATTAAATTATCAATCAATCAATCAATTAGTTGGAAAATAAAGCTTTGATGTACCGCTACATCTAGCGAATGTTGTGGTCTTGTGATTGAATGAGAATTGCATCTACCAATCGCACAACTATAAATGTAAAGCTTATTCTAGAATCGCAGGTCCATATTCGAAATGCCAGTCAATTTATTAGATTAATACCCAGACGTACAAGTTCCAAGGACGTGACTAGAGGGTTCCCATGAGGGGGGGGGGTGTCCACCTTCAAATTTCCAACTGCACCCCACCCACTTGAACCAAACATCAAACTCCCAGACATCCATTTGCACCTCCCTTGGAAATATCCAACATGACATACCCTAAGTTTAGAAAATGACCAACTGATCACCATTTCATGCACTAATTACTTGTTGAAAAAACCTATATCTGGTGTCAAATGTCCAACTAATGTTTTGTCAGGCATGACATTTTTCGGCTAATGTGCTTTGCACTAAACGCTGAAAAATGATCATTATACGCGGACACTTGTTCTCGATGAAATTTTTTCTTTTATTTTATGGATAAGAGTTGTTTTCTCTGAAAAAAATCTATTTTGACATACTGAAGCGGACAGCAAGAAAAATCGGATGCGTCATATAATGACCTTCAATTTAATATAGAAACCTTTGTTGGGGCGGGCGAGGTGCAGCCAACTTCTAAACTTTTGTGGCTTTCTGAGAATTGACCCATAGACTAAGTGGCTTTCTGAGAATTGACCCATAGACTAAGTGGCTTTCTGAGAATTGACCCATAGACTAAGTGGACTGATAAGTTTGACGCCATTCTGATAATTGAATGTAATTGGTTCCGGAAACGGACCGCTTATGGTCGAGTGTTTCGTGAGTATGCACTGCGCATGTGTGGAGGACATATCATGGTGCATGATCTATGTCATTCATCATGCGCATACAGTAGATGCAGTTGGGACAGCGGCTGGCATATCTAGTTCTTGTTGAATTGGTGAGTAGACATTTGTTGTGGTGTTGTGTTTGCTAGCATTATTAAAGGGACACTGTACACTAAATCCGGCCAGTTATGGGACCATTATCTCCTTTTATATTCAACAGAATATATGCAACAAATGATTGCATTTTAGCTATGGATTAGTGCAAAATACACTCATGTGCTCTATGAATGACTCCAGCCATTTATTCATTTTCATTATAATTACCATGTTGTTCGCAGCTTTCATAGATCACATCAGTGTATTATGCACTAATCCATGGCTCAAATTCAATCATTTGAGTATAAAATGAGGGAGTCCCATAAATGGCCGGATTTAATGTACAGCACCCCTTTAAGATAGGCCCAGTCTGATTAAATGGATTTTCAGCTTGTAATTGTTTGCTATTCCTATGGACATAACTTTCGTAAAAGAATAGAGTATACCATTACCATGGACCATTGTAAATGAACATTCATGTAGATCATTCAAGTTGCACTTTTAATGATCTACGTAGGGCCCTGCGAATCGATTTGATTTCGATGCGATTTGGAATCTTTCATCAGATTCGATTCGAAATCGGCTGTCCTGCATGATTCGAATTGTATGAATCATTGGCACCAGTTGCGTTCTCATTACTTCAACGGACAACATTGCCTTTTATCGAATATATATTATGGCACCAACGAAAGACCACTCATACAAATAACACTGTCGTTCACAGAGCTATATTATAGACCACCGAAGCATTGTATATATATATAAGACTGATGTTACTGATCTAGTAAGATTTCATATATGTCTAACTTCAGCTTCGTGATTTTTAATTGAATTATTTCATCCGTAAAGCCCCCATTTAAGGTGAAACATGTTCCCAAAACATATATACACTTTTTACAATTTTCCAATATTTTAGCGTATTTAAACTGCGGTATATTTGTACAAACGACATTTTCATACATAAATTATCATATCTGCTAGCAAATCTTCTTTTCCCAATATCTAGAGTGATGGCTAAAGGTATATATCCAACAAAATTGGCATTTGGAATAATCTTGCAAAGATATTCCTCATATAGCGCACTTTGTTGTCAAATCTATCCCATCGGGTGATCTGGTGAAGCCCCTTTTAATTCATGCTCCACAATGTGAATACATTCCAGTGCGATAACAAGTCTCGTGTATAGCGAAGTCGGTAATTGGAACACATATAGAAACAAATTGTGGTTAAGATAATCGATGTTTTAGGATGAACTCGACTGTACCATGTGAGTCGATCGCTTAGGAAAATCTGCAACCCTTGCGTCGATTAACTGTAACCACTTGTCGACATCGAATGTTTTT
This sequence comes from Siphonodentalium dalli, assembly GCA_032622095.1. Lineage (NCBI taxonomy): Eukaryota > Metazoa > Mollusca > Scaphopoda > Gadilida > Siphonodentaliidae > Siphonodentalium > Siphonodentalium dalli. The sequence continues at coordinate 261,745,751 of CP136061.1, read as the reverse complement.
ACCAACATTATTATTCAAATCGCCAGATAACGCACTGTATATAAAGGCCCTTACAGACGCCGACGCCAACCGTCGTGAGCGACGCGATTTCTGCGTCAATGGCGCCAAAATATTCTCGTGGAAATTCCGTAGGAGGTCGATCTTCTCGTTTGTTCTGCGTCTTCAAATGGCAACAAGTCATCATGATGCACATATAGTAAATATGTGGTCGTTTTCCACAAGGGACTGTTGGCTCATTAGTCCAACACACCTAGTCTTTTGAATGAAATATCCATCCATATTCCATACTTTCTGTGTGTTTGATATCATAGTGATGCTGAGTCTTGTTATAATATTAAGTGGTAATAATAACCACTTGATTTTAGAGTTATCCATCTTCATCCGCAAGAACACCCGTTTGACCACGCGTTTCTGGTCCACTTATTACTGCAGATCTCGATAAACAACAAACTTCAAAAATCGATATCTGATCACTCTGAGCTTTTTATGGGTGGGTTCCTCGATTCAAGTATTTTTTAACCACGAAGCCAAATAAATAGTAATTCAGGAGCGTCTGATCGGATTCAGGATGGTAGGATAGACAGAAAAGTAGTTAGTTGACCATTAATTATACTCGCATCTCTATTGTGGTTTATCATACAACAATAAGCCAATCACCGAACAGTGCAATGGTAGAAGGGTTTCTCCATCAGAAGAGCACATCACAGGAGGATTAATAATCCCTCCAACCATCAGTACCAATGCTATGTAATTAATTGCATCTTAATAGAGGTGTTGACTTTCCCTAAACCTTATACTAATATAATTATGTTGTAAGAGTTTCCTGAAATTACTGGTATTGATTGACCAATATTTTTCTAATTGCTTGAGGAATTAAAAAGTGACTTGCCAAATGAAAATCTTTTTTGCCAAAATGTGAATTATTTTTTCCATTGGCAAATTTGGCAAGTGGCAGCACGAACCCTGATAACATATAGTCGTTATGAAGTGAGAAAATTTATGCCTAACGGCAACTCAGTCAAGTTATATCTACATCATCACCATTGATACGCCTGACGCAGTGATTTGATTCAATATTCGAAGAGTCGGAATCATTTGGCTGATTCGATTTGAGATTCGATACGAAATGAAAACGCCCGATTCGCAAGACTCTATCGACCGTCTACATTCATGTGTACGTACAAGTATAAGGGACATCGTTATTTCGTTGCAGGCATTGGCGCTGACGTGTTCACGTACGTCTGCCTGAGACCACATAACATTTGGAACAAACGCAGACTTCAAGGAGAATTCAACGTGCAGGCTCTACTGAAGTCAGTCGATCATCAGTCGATGGCGAAACATTGTATCATTCAAATGTGTGCTGTTAGATAACAGCCCCAATCCTATTTGCTAGAACACATCTCTCGGGAGTCTGAAGGAACATAAAATCTATACTGCGCACAATGAACTCAACAAACTCAACTGATTCTATGGACGATGCTGAAGGTGGTGTCTTATATGTAGCAGTGTTTGCAGTTTGGCCTCTGATATGTGCTTGGATTGCCGTGGTTAACATTTTCGTTACAGTAATGACATTTGCCAACAAACAACTTCGCGTGGACCCACACTGTGCTATCATATCTGGACTGAGCATAAGTGATGGCGCTGTTGGGCTATTTGGGTTTGGTTTGGTCGCGTCTGTTGCCACAGGTGGTATCGAATCGGAGTTCTGGTGTATCAGTGTATACCTCTGTGTATATGCAGTGTACTTTGTATCATGTTTACAAATCTTACTAGTCTGTATAGAGCGTATACTCAGCATCAAATATCCGTTGCGGGTATATGTGCAGGGGTGGTTCTCATTGCGGCGCAACACCACTTACATTGTCCTTATCTGGATCTTCGCATTTTCCGTATTTTCAATTCCTTTCTTTTTGTGGTATAAAACTGGAAAAACAGACATATGCATAGTTCACAAAATGTTTGAGCCAAGACTCGGTCTTCATTATTTTGTGTCGGCCGGTGGGATACTAACATACATTGCTATCATGATTGCATTCTCCATTCTAATATACGAGTTCAGAGGACTAACCCAACGCAGTGTGATGAACGAACAATATACCAGTAAAGCGAAGACGGAATCTGCATCTCGAGCGCGGAACAAACGGACTGGTGTTAATGGCGGACAAACAACATGGTACATGAATGATTTAAACAAAAATCAAACGGCTGAAACAGAAACGCCCGATAACGTCACACTAAGCAACGTCACTGAGGAATTAAAGGTTACCCGGAGCAGACAAATGCCCATCGAAACTGCTGGTCGGAGTAAAGAATTAAAGGGTGTACCGAGCACACGTAGAACTACGAGAGAAGCGATGCGGGTACTTACGGTAATCATTATCGCACTAACATTTACGGTACCTGTTGGGTCTTTGGCCGGCATAATTCCTAGGATGACAATGAGCGAAGAATGGGATAGTAGTTTGAACGGTAGAAGACGTCGCCTGTTACTGATATATATATCATTGGTCAACTCCGGTATTAACCCTCTGATTTATGCTTTCGGGATGCGAAAATTTCGTGTAGCTGTGAAGAATACCTACAAAAAACTGAGCACACGAGTTAAGTGCAAGACAACATCTGGCGGGAAAGGGAACAGCATAACTCCTCAAACGAGTGAATCGAATCAATGATTCAGCAGAGAATATGTATGTCCTACCGATTGACTGATTGCTTTCGAGTGTCTTACATAGTTATATATCGTGGGAAGTGGTGCCAGTAGTGTAAGCACAATATCCATGCAGATACGCAGGACTTACCGCTGCTTCACCTACACGTAATGTGAAGAAATGTCGCATTTATTTGATTTGATACTTTTGTATGTTACAATTCATTCTGCATTATTCTGAGAAACTGAACTGTCCATATTCATTTGAATATTGTCTTGATCAAGCCAGAATGAATTGTAACTGACAAAACACTTCAATACAAAATGTTTAATTTAATTAAGAAATTACACAATCATGCCGGCAGCGTTCAGACATCGCATAGCGAGGGGACTGAACTCTATACACATGCCGGCAGCGTTCAGACATCGCGTGGCGAGGGGAATGAACTCTGTTTTGCAGCTTGGTGTAAGCCTTCTGTACGTGTACTTTACATGACGCTAATATTTGAGTACTAAAATCACGGTGGGGAATCACATTGTTTTGAGGTTGTTCGGTATACCACGCATTCAAAATGGCCGACGCTGGCATGCAAACGCACAAATAACATAGTATATGAGGAACTGATACAAAATATAGCCTTTTGACTGTAACGAGCATATATCCTAGTTTATTATTAAAACAATTAAGTTGAAACCTTATTTGTTCGGAAATACTCATTAGTTTTCTATATCATTCTGACCAAAAATGCCAGTGGGAGATTCGTGGTCGCCTTGCATATATAAGAGAATGCATTGGCCTAAAATGTTTTTACAATTTTAATAATATTTTCTTGTATTCTTTAACAATTTTATAATTTCACCCATACAGAGCCCCATACAACCATGAGCAGACGACACTCTTCTATATGCTTCTATATATGTGTGGGGCTCCCTGCAGGGTAATGGATGTTTTTTATTTTATGTCCTAAAAATTGTAAGAAACATTTATTAAAAAAAATGATAAAAAATTGTTAGGCCAATGCATTCTCTTATATATGCGAGGCGACCTATGGTCGACTCGCATATATAAGAGAATGCATTGGCACAGGGTAAAAATAATCCCGACTTACGACTGGATTTGATATGGCGGGTCACATAAATATGCTTTCCTATGGTGGGACAATAGACAAGCACCTATCCATGTTGTCGATCCGTGACTGGGAAGAAACTCTTACATGCCCCGGCCTGCGTTCTTACTTGTGACATGTATATATTATATACATTGTTTAAAGGCACACATGGAGATCTGTCCTTTTTTTTTAACATTGATCAATTCAAAAAGAGGCTATGTAATACTACTAGGTACTACTGGATAATACGAAGTACTAGGCACTACTAGATAATACTACTAGGTACTACTGGATAATACTACTGGGCACTACTGGATAATACTAAGTACTAGGCACTACTAGATAATACTACTCGGACACATGTTTTCCCGCACATGGACTTTATTTAGCTAAGTTAATGGTTAAGAAACGAAAAATCAAATTAAATGTTTGTCACAAGAAGAGCTTTAAATTATCAATACGGTTATATTGGTCGATTACATGTATTATTTGTGTTATTGTAGAATTAAATTAAAGTTCCAAACGACATGTGTAGCTTTAATTATCTATGTTCAGCGTTAACCATAAACAATAAAATTATAAATTGTTAACCATATTGTAACTATAACATACATGTATAACCATATTGTAACTATAACATACATGTATAACCATATTGTAACTATAACATACATGTATAACCATATTGTAACTATAACATACATGTATAACCATATTGTAACTATAACATTCATGTCTAACCATATTGTAACTATAACATACATGTATAACCATATTGTAACTATAACATACATGTATAACCATATTGTAACTATAACATACATGTATAACCATATTGTAACAATAACATACATGTATAACCATTGGTTATATGATAGTGATTTACTTTTGTCACTGTTAACGTTAACCTGCAATTTACACGCACATAAGTGTTATAGTACTGACTCCTGGATACGTTGAAGTCTCCAGCCATGGCTGTTTAATTTATATTTGATCAGGGGGGTGGCGACACAGGGGGTGGTGTGAAGTGTCTCACCCGAACTTTGGTCAAAATTTCAACAGTTGGAAATTTCATATCTGACACAACAGTAGTTAGAAATTTCACACCTACAATAGGTTGAAAGTGTTCTTGTAGTTGATTTTTCCCACGAATAATTAGTGGGGAATTTGTTGTTTTTACACCAAGTTACCAACAGTAATATATTTTCCTGCTTTTGGTCAAAATATTGGCCATCAGTTGGAAATGGTGATGGTAGTCTACCGTAGAAGTAATTAACCCTTTACCCAACAGAACGGCCCTGTGCCAATGCATTCTCTTATATATGCGAGTCGACCATAGGTCGCCTCGCATATATAAGAGAATGCATTGGCTTAACACATTAAAAATTATAAAATTGTTAAAGAATGTAAGAAAAAATGGTAAAAAGTGTTAAAAAAAGATTTGTTTTAGGCCAATGCATTCTCTTATATATGCGAGGCGACCTATGGTCGACTCGCATATATAAGAGAATGCATTGGCACAGGGCATAACTGTAACTATCACAATGTGGTCAAGGAGCCGGTTCCAATGATATCCATATTTGTATGGTTTTATTGAGACAGACCCAAGATAATTTAGGCTGTTGCAGCTTTATTTGGCCGTTTTTGGCCGGTTTGTTGGGTAAAGGGTTAAAGTCGCAGATAGCTTAGCAAGATTGCTCAAGTCTGTAGCAAGCCTGACTTGCGAGCATTATTACTTGTGGGTCCGATTTCTAAGCTCTACGGGGACCTTCCTGTATGGAGCCCCATACAGTTTGTATTGCTGAGTGTCGTCTGCTCACGTCTGTGAGGGGCTTCATAAGGGTAGTTTAACCCTTTCATGACTGGACCTTCCTGAAATTTTGCGAAAACATGTATGAGGATCTTATGAATATAACAGAAAATGCATCGGCCTAAGAATATTTACATTGATTGTGTAAGCCATATGGGAGACTCGGATATATATGATAATGCACTGCACGTGGACTTTAATGCTGCACTAGCGCAGCTCCGATCATGAAAGGGTTAAGGCCACCACACTCTTGAGTATAATAAAATCATAGATAGAAATGGTAACGCCCTCAACATCATTATGCATATATCTTATATTTGTATTTGCGAATGTCTGTCTGTGTTCTATAGGAATTCACTGGGGACCATCTAGATGGAGAAAAGGGGGTCTAACAGGGGTATCTTTTCTACGAGGAAGATAATGGTGTGGGTTAGAATTTGCTAAAGTGATGCCCTTGTTGTCAGGGGCAGAAAAGCGGAGGGGAAGCAAAACATGTTGTCGCCAATTTGCACCAAACTTATACATAATCATCTCCATGATAGCAGAGTCAAATTGTGTGGCTTAAAGCTGGGCCGATTTCCACCAAATTTATACACATTCGTCTCCATGATACAATGAATCTAATCGTGTGATTTAAAGACGCCAAATTGGTGCCGTTTTGGTGAGAGATAAGGGGGCACTATATTTGATAAGAATTAGTTTAGTCGACGAATTCCACCAAACTTATACATAATCATCTCCATGATATCAGGAGTCCAATTTTGTGGCTTAAAGCTGTTAAAAGTGGCGTTGTTCGAGTCAGGGTGAGCTGAAGGGGAAAGGGACACCCACATTGATCAAACATATTTTAATGCCAATTTTCACCAAATTGATACACATTCTTCTCCGTGATACGAGGGCTCTAATCGTATGATTTAAAGACACCAAATTGGTGCCCTTTGGGCGAGAGATGGAGGGCACTCAATTTGAAAAAAATATGTTTAGTCGCCCATTACCACCAAACTTTATACATACTTATCTCCATGATATCAGGAGTCTTATTGTGTGGTTTAAAGATGTCAAAAGTGGGGCCGTACGAATCAGGGGTGCATAGAGGGGAGGGGGACACCAACATTGATAAAACATATTGTAACGCCGATTTCCACCAAATTGACATATATTCCTCTCCGTGATACAAGGAATCTAATCGTGTAATTAAAGGCGCCTATATACTCGCCGATATAAATAATGAGTTTTTGGCTTTCATATTTCACAACCATGTCAATGGTGACCGAATTAAGTCACTTGAACAACTATATCTTCTCAACTGTCATATTTATATGGGGACGGGAATATGGGCATTCATATTGAGTTAAATAGAATAAAGCATTAAAAGTATATTTATCATTCTATTTAAGAGATACATATATACTTGCAAAATGAGGGACCTTAAACCGTCAAAGGGTGGCATGTTAGAATGGTTAATGTATTATAACACAATTGAGTCCCGTTCCAGATATTTTCCACGTAAAAGATACAATTTGTCAAGAGATGGAAAAGGAATAGAAGGCTTGTTCAAAAATAGTAGTGGTGACAGTGTGCATTCAACTATAGTTTCTCCTGAGATAAAAGAAAACAGGGTCACTAGCACGTGACTTTTCATGATCCTCCAATACTGGCATTGACACATGTACATCTGCCAGATACAGTGGATGTCTTTCATTTTTTTTTATAACAGTCATAGCCCAACATCCACAACTTAAAATATCACTCTGTGTCGAGCAAATGTAGCTGACATATAGCAACATTTCTTTTAAACTGAGAATAATTAGCCAGGATAGCACCGGAAACAGAGGAGCACCTGGACATTTATTTAAAGATCTGTATCTTCATGGAGATTTGATAACCAGGTGTCATCAAAATCTTGGTCTAACCCACTACACCGCCGTCTACGTGGTATCGCCAAACCCGATCGAGGGGTATCGCCAAACCCGAGAAAATGGGAATTTTCACGTATATGATATGGGGATATGTTTATCCACCCGCTGTCAATCAGTTTTCCCAGATCAAAACATTTAATATTTTTTGGCGAATTTTTTTCAATAGTGTTTTTGCTTTTGCTCACTCAAATTTTCGAGAACATCCACCCACTAGTATATTTCCTGGACTTCCACGCTGCCAAAACAAATGCCGGTATATAGTTGAATCTGCCAATGAAGCATAGGATTGAACAGAATTAAAAAAATCAGTGTCGTTCTCAATATCCGCGCGATATGGAGGGACCATTGTCGGTCCAGAATGATGTTAACGCCGCAGATGAAGATGTCACCAAACGCCGATCCCTTTGCAAATAGAACAGTTCTTGCTATATTCTTCCGATGCATAGACTCTGGTGACGAGTCATAGAGAGCCTTGCATATATATGAGAATACACTGGCTTACAAAGTCAAGGCAAATATTATTAGGCATATGTATTCTCTTACATATGAGAGACCTCCCAATTGGAGACTCGCATATATAAGAGAATGCATTGGCGCAAGGTTTTAGCTAAATTCCACTCATGCATGGAAGGGTTATTGCTTGTTTCTGCGCTAACCCTTTACCCAACAAAACGGCCCTGTGCCAATGCATTCTCTTATATATGCGAGTCGACAATAGGTCGCCTAGCATATATAAGAGAATGCATTGGCTTAACACATATTAAAAATGATAAAATTGTCAAAGAATGTAGAAAAATATTATAAATTATTTTTTTAGGCCAATGCATTCTCTTATATATGCGAGGCGACCTATGGTCGACTCGCATATATAAGAGAATACATTGGCACAGGGCATAACTGTAACTATCACAATGTGGTCAATGAGCCGGTTCCAATGATATCCATATTTGTATGGTTCTATTGAGACAGACCCAAGATAATTTAGGCTGTTGCAGCTTCATTTGGGCTATTTTTCTGGGCGTTTGTTGGGTAAAGGGTTAATGAACGTGGCAATTATTTTTTGGAAAAGTTCCATCCTGCATAAACAAAGCTATTCACCAGCATGAAGACGGTTTTGTCCTTTTAGAAGTAGTACTTCGTTCTAGCTATCAAAATGTTGAGAATAATTGTAATATAACAAAAGAGGGTAATGTCAATATTATTTACTTCACATTCATGTTCATCCCCGTATCTGACATGCATAATTGAGATGGGCCTATGCTCTGTCTTCATGCATATACCCCCCATGCAGACTGAGGCAATTCGGCTCAGCACTCTACGAATTTACCCTTAATGTATGGCAATAGGTAAAGCACTCTACGAATTTACCCTTAATGTATGGCAATAAGTAAAAACAAGAACAAACTGCTGATTATAATTTAGTGCATATAAATACTGAGCAGGCTGTTATACAATTTCAGCAAAATAATCCATATAATTATATAAAATTACAATATAATCCATATAATTATATAGAAATACAAAATAATCCATATAATTATATAAAATTACAATATAATCCATATAATTATATAAAATCACAATTATATATAATTACAATATGAATAACATGTAAAAATCATTTATCATAATTCAAGGTGTAAAAAGTATCCTTGTAATATCAAACCAATTTTGTATTTGTTTTAAAGATTTTCTAAAATTATTAGTGGCAATTATAATTTATATAAAAGCCACTCCACATTCATTACTGATATAATTATGCATGTATAATGATCTTTAACCTTTAATGATATAAGAATCAATCTTTCCCTTAGATGTATACTTGAAATTTCCAAATCATGCGTGTCATATCTATAAAATCGCCTATATAGTCAAGCTCTATTATCCATGTAATGGATATAATATAATTATATCGCCCATACCCATGTATACTGGTGAGGGTGGGTGGTCAAATATGTTTCGACCACACAGTAGCCTGTCCAGAATCGAAAAGGCCGATTCACCATGAAAGCCTCGCGACTTTGATTTTCCTGTTCGCTGATTGGCTAAAAACCGGCCACGATTCAGCTACAGTTATAGATGGAATAAAGTGCATAGATTCTCTATGCTGTGATATCTGAAAATTTATCTTATTTAACCCCCTTTACTAGAATTTAAAAGGGGACTCATTAAGGAAATATAGCCGGGCGTTCTTAGAGAATTTCAAATGGGACTAATTAAGGAAATATAGCAGGGCGTAATTTTTCTATATAAACATTGATTCCAGACCGCTATCGCGTGACTTACTATCACCAGAAGAGAGCTAGCGATACCTACCCCCAGGGCCCACCGAGTGCCATGTTTATTTTCAATAATGGGGGAGGGTCAAATTTGTATATGCCTTCAATAAATGCTTCGGTGACACAAATACAGATGGGGGGGGGGGGGGGCTTTACTTGAGACAACAAGCGTGATCTTTTGTCAAGCATCTCAATTTGGTGATAATTCATCGCTGTTTTAACATCAGTTTATTCTCTCTTATCGGTTCATAGATCAATCCAGGAATCTCTACTCTGACAAACACCCGTATATATAGAGATCATATTCTACCAGTACAAAGCCTGGCAACTTTTTGAAGTTTTGACAGGGAACCTTATACAGTCGAAACAATAACTCGGGGCTTATATTTCTTAGTTACTATCTGTTCCTTAATAAGGTACTTCATTGTAGGTGACAGTCCCAACTCGAAATTGAATTTTTTTCTGTGACTTGTGTGAGCCGATATCGCAATAATCATTGATTTAATTACCCAGAATAAATTCCATAATTTTACACGACGCAAAGAAAAATCACTCACAAAGTCACTTGAATCGTTAAAGTTCGAGTTGGGACCTTCACCCACAGTGAAGTACATTGTTGAGGCCTTGAGGAACATATCATAACAAAGAAATATATTTCCCGTGTTATTTTTCGACTTTATAAGGTTTCCTGTCAAAAGTTCAAAAAGTTCCCAGGTGTTGTACTGGTGGACTATGATCTCTATATTCGGGCGTTAGCCATAGTATTCATGGCATGATCTGATCGGTTCGATGGCACTCGGTGGATTATGATCTCTACGGGCGTTAGCCATATAGTAGAGATTCATGGCATGATCTAATCGATTCGATGGTACTCGGGGAGTTCAATGTTCTCTGTCTTTCGCGGGCCAAATATGTTATTGGAAATCCTGTTAGAACCCAATTAAGAAACAGTAAGTTTCGAAGGTATTTTCAAAGTGTTAAAGGTACTCAATCCGATTCGATGGTCCCCATATCATCAGATTCCAACAACAACAACAACAACAACAACAACAACGTTTTTGTCAAATGCCGCTCCAGTTATCAGAATCGATTAATTTCCCAAAAATAATGCTAACCAGTCAATTATAGTATAAAATTGCCCAAAACCTGTTATTTATCAACATTTTGTTCAACAAATTTTGCCGGTTTGTCAAATATCTGACACAAAAAAACAACACTTGATTTTAGAGTTATCCATCTTCATCCGCAATTTGGTCCGATACCGTCTTCTCGTCGACCTTTTACTGGGCCACATAAAATTATCTGATCACTCTGAACTTTGATGGGTGGGTTCCTCGACTCAAATCCAATATTTTTGACTCCGAAGCCAAGGAAATAGTGATTTGCGAGCGTTAATTCGGATTATGCATCTTTTAACATGCTAAACTTGTAAGTTCGGGTGAAAGTGTTGAAGCGTGAATCCGTCTTTAGTGTCACCTCACCGTATTATACTCCTACGAAAGTTATATCAATGCAAATTCGCAGATATATCTTCTTCCCAAAGCTTCAGCAGAAAAGGTCATTCATTATATAACCCATCAATTTGAACAGCTCTACGCAATTCCCACTTCCCTTTGGTTCATTTTGGGTACTAATATGTGTAGAGCATGACCGAACCTGACGCTGTGACGCAAACACCATCGGAACTGGTGTCATTTCCGTTGATAAAATAGCCGTTGTATCAGCATATAGCAAATTGTACCAAAAAGACGTATAAATAAAAAAATAACAACCATAGTCCGTATAACCACGTGTTAAGTATAATTGTTGCCTGGATATAGTCACGTGTTGTTTGATACAATATTACAAAAAAGACCCATGTGTAATTACATTTGTCATAACTCATCACCATTTTAATATCAGTTCATGCCAAATACATTTTCGTAGGTAGTTTCAAATGTTACGCTATTTTTGAAGCGGAACTCCGTCTAGCAAAAAAAAACCAAACAAACAAACAAACAAACAAACAAACCCAAAAGAGACCGTTGTCGTGCCTTGAATATCACCTCATCATATTCAGCTACCTAAGAATTTTCGAATAGTGGCAATTTGCAGATATATCTTCTTCCCGCAGCTAAAGGATTAACGTCATTCATCATATAACTCATCAGTTTGAACAGTTCGACACAGTCTCCGTCATCACTTGGTTCATTTGGGTACCACTTTGGGAAGGGCATGGCCGTCCCTGTCGATGTGACGAAAACACCTTCGGAACTTCTATCGTTTCCATTGATAAAGTAGCCGTACGTTGGCTCCAACTCGGGGTGTTTACCGATAAAATCTACAATAGCAAGCCACTCATCCCCGTTTTCCACAACAAATAATTGCCCTCCGTTTTGTTGACAGGCTTCTTGCGCTTTGTCAAACCCCATTTCCTCTCTTCCGAAGTAAATTTCTTTCGTCCCAAGAACAAGAACACTTCGAAGTGCGTGGCAGGTGTATTCCAGTCCAAAATCACCAGTCGGAGCACACAATGAATCTTTATCGCAAACATCATTTGTGCAGACCTTTCCTGGTACACGTGACTTGGTAACTTGTTCACCCCGAGAACTTGATGGATCTGATATGAGTAAACAAGTTTTATATTTAAATTCCACCCTCACGCATGCGTTAGTATATGTGCACAGTTTCCGGCATCGAATGTAGTTCTCTGTTTTCGCTACCAACACAGTGTTAATCACAGCCTCCACATGAACCAAACAGAGAGCTAATAGAACTGCCGTAGCTTTACGTGTAATAACCATTATGCTCTCAATGTCCACATGTATTTTCTCAAGATGTCGCGATCACCTATTTGTTTTATTCGTGACTTGAATATTTTTCGCAGATAACACATGATATCTTCCCCATTGCGACAATTATCTTTCTGCATACATGTGTGAACCATGTATGGATTATATCACGATAAAGGTCACGTGACCACAGCAAGTTTCCAGTCAATAGACCACCTGTAGAAAAGTCACGTGACCACAGCATGTTTCCAGTCAATAGACCACCTTTAGGAAATTTTATCTCGTTTAATTATGGTCAATTGATTCGTCGCAGCATGACATTGTTAATATTGACGATATAGTGGTCCTAGCAGCATGACATTGTTAATATTGACGATATAGTGGTCCTAGCAGCATGACATTGTTAATATTGACGATATAGTGGTCCTAGCAGCATGACATTGTTAATATTGAGCAGCATGAGTCATCCTTCGTACTAAAGGTTTGTCCATCTATGGGCCCACATGTAGATTCGACTTCGATAATAAAAACAATCATAAAACCAACCATCCCCAAATATAATCTGCGTAGTATATCCCTTTGCAATCTTATGTATACATTCATACTTGTTACGGTATCTTATTGGCTGAAGTGGGGTATATAATATATTGATTCGAACCGACAGTCGGTAACCCATTGCATATTTATAGCCCATTATCATTAGATATATATATATATATATATATATATATATATATATACATGTAGAAAATGGTATCTAAAGCTTGGAATGTCATGCATACATATTTATTTTCCTACTGTATACTATATAACGGTACGTGGTATGGTGAACTGACATGAGGCTCCTACACGCTTGGTTCTTTTATAATACGTGTATTATCTTATAACAAGGTTGGCGTCAGAAGTGGGATGGAGAACCAATGGTATAATAACAGCCTGGGCTCACTACCAGCTGGGGGTAAATCTGTTTTCTGTTGATTGTTATTGGGATGACCCTAAATGATTCACACTCATTCATTGTTGGTCAAATATTCCGTTAATCAAATCTTAAAAGTCAGATAATTCATTCACTCCATAACAAAACTCTAATCTATCATGTCAGACATGGCTACTGACGATATTGATACTGTAAAATGCATTCTTCATCGTGAATCATTACACAAAGATTGGGTCAAGAATTATCAAGTGTTGTATTTTAACATTTTCACATACTTGGAGCAAAATAAATGGTACTGGTATAGAACACAGGGGTAGGAATCTTTTATTATGGATAGTTATATAATTTTTCTTGAGAAAGGGACACAGCTTCTAAGCATGGTAGCTTCGGAATAAAAATTGCCTTTAAAAAAATTAAAATATCATTCACTATTTGTCATCATCCATCACTCCTCTGTGCGTAGAAAATGGACCCTCGGAATATTAAACCCTCGGATTATTGAAACATCAGACCATTGAACCCTCGGAGTATCGAACGATCGGACTATTAAACCCTCGGACCATTGAACCCTCGGACTATAGAACCATCGGAGTGGCTCGGACTAGCTCACCGTACCCCGGCCTGTAATCTAACCCTCGGACTAACATACCGTTAACTTCAATTAAAACGCTATTTTTTAGGGGGGGACTGTATGTCGAGAATATGTGATCGAACTATCGCAGTGCAAGCATCGTCCTAATATATGTATACCACGTGACCACACAGACTCGTAACACAACTTGACACATGAAAAAGTCGTTGGTCACATCAGAATTACGAATCAACACACTAAACGAACCTTACATGGGATCCCCTATAAATGAAGTGTTTACGAATCAACACACTAAATGAACCTTACATGGGATCTCCTATACGCGAAGTGTTTGTATACACTGTCTATTCGTTCAAAATTGCCAACGACTGTGCAAACAAGTTTGACACAATCATATTCATTCACCGTCACTTTAGTTGAAAGTGAACACAACGCCGACGTATCAGTCCCACTTCAGACTAACAACGTCATATGCGGACATGCCGTGGGACTATTACGTCATATGCGGACATGCCATGGGACTATTACGTCATATGCGGACATACCACGGGAGTATTACGTCATATGCGGACATGGCATGGGACTATTACGTCATATGCGGACATACCAAGGGAGTATTACGTCATATGCGGACATGCCATGGGACTATTACGTCATATGCGGACATGCCAATGGAGTATTACGTCATATGCGGACATGCAATGGGACTATTACGTCATATGCGGACATGCCATGGGACTATTGCGTCATATGCAGACATGCCATGGGAGTATTTCACTGCGGATGTCACTGAAATATACGGACCTGAAGTTTAATGTGAAATAATCTATTATTGGCCGATCATGCTTTTGTCGAATGCTTTTTAGGATAGTTCATACACTGGCAAGTTGCACGGTATATATGGTTTGCAGGCATTTTGTCGTAGAAAACGATATGGTGCCGTAATATGAACGGAAACAAGTGGATCTGTGCACGTGCGAAGTAAAATCGCTATATTAATAACGATTCTACCTATAAATATCATGTAATTGTCTCGCAATAATAAATCATACAGGTATTTGAAGGCAAATTCCAATATCATTGTTGCAAGTGGAGTTAGATAAATATTACTTCTCATGTCTTTCGCTTTGATAAAGATGCATGTTATGTGCACGGGTTCCGTTCATTATCTGGCACCATGTGGTTTTCTATGACGAAATGCCCGAAAAAACATACCGTGCATACTTACCAGCGTATGAACGTAGCCTTAGTGTCCTCGCGTCGCCTGACTTACAGGGCTCGTCGGCTCGGGCCACTCGGGGTTCATTAACTGAATGACCCCCCCCCCGAAGTTCGGAAGTTGCCCGAGCCAGGGACCCGTCGAACCATGGGCGACGAGGGCACTATGTTTTTCAGGGCGGGTTCGTCCGATTTTCTAATGGGTAGCAATTCTATAAGAAATATATTAACAAAGTGCACTATATTCGATTCGATCCGAGCTAGTGGACAAAGAAATGTATTAACCAAGTGCATCAAATTCGATTCGAGCCGAGCTAATGGACAAATAAATGTATTAACAAAGTACACTATATTCGATTCGATCCGAGCTAGTGGACAAATAAATGTATTAACAAAGTACATTAAATTCGATTCGATCCGAGCTAGTGGACAAATAAATGTATTAACAAAGTGCACTAAATTCGATTCGATCCGAGCTAGTGGACAAATAAATGTATTAACAAAGTGCACTAAATTCGATTCGATCCGAGCTAGTGGACAAATAAATGTATTAACAAAGTGCACTAAATTCGATTCGATCCGAGCTAGTGGACAAAGAAATGTATTAACCAAGTGCATCAAATTCGATTCGAGCCGAGCTAATGGACAAATAAATGTATTAACAAAGTACACTATATTCGATTCGATCCGAGCTAGTGGACAAATAAATGTATTAACAAAGTACATTAAATTCGATTCGATCCGAGCTAGTGGACAAATAAATGTATTAACAAAGTGCACTAAATTCGATTCGATCCGAGCTAGTGGACAAATAAATGTATTAACAAAGTGCACTAAATTCGATTCGATCCGAGCTAGTGGACAAATAAATGTATTAACAAAGTGCACTAAATTCGATTCGATCCGAGCTAGTGGACAAAGAAATGTATTAACCAAGTGCATCAAATTCGATTCGAGCCGAGCTAATGGACAAATAAATGTATTAACAAAGTACACTATATTCGATTCGATCCGAGCTAGTGGACAAAGAAAGTTAACCCTTTCACGACCGGAGCTTGCTGAATTTTTGCCAAAAACCCTGTGCCAATGCATTATCTTATATATGGGAGTCGACCATAGGTCGCCTCGCATATATAAGAGAATGCATTGGCCTAACAAATTTTATATCATTTTTTATAATTGTTAAAGAATGTAAGAACAAATGACAAAAAATGATAAAAAATTGTTACAGAATATAAGATATAATTATAAAAAATGATAAAATTGTTAAAAAATGTAAGAACAAATTAAGCAAATGATAAAAATTGTTAAAGAATGGAAGAAAAAAATAAATAAAATTGTTTAAGAATATAAGTAAAAATTATAAAAATTGTTATAAATTTTAAGAAAAAATTATAACAATTGTAAAAGAAGTACGAAAAAATGAT
Source organism: Siphonodentalium dalli (assembly GCA_032622095.1). Classification (NCBI taxonomy): domain Eukaryota; kingdom Metazoa; phylum Mollusca; class Scaphopoda; order Gadilida; family Siphonodentaliidae; genus Siphonodentalium; species Siphonodentalium dalli. The sequence continues at coordinate 261,729,036 of CP136061.1, read as the reverse complement.
AAAATTTATTAAAAAATGTAAGAAAAATTTGTAAAAAATTGTTAGGCTGATACATTCTCTTATATATTTTTATTTTCAGCCCTGTGTGCGGAATTTTGTTGCAGACCCACCCCCTGCATCTACTGTGAGTAAAGAGTTTCCTACTGGGGGTATAAATTTCTACTGTGGGTGTAAATGTTCAAGCATAATTTCATGTGTTAAACGGTTATACCCACAGTAGAACTACATCGTAGTAAGCAAAATAGTTCCAATGTCACATTCATTTAAAATTGGAAGTTGTCATGATATAGATTAGATAAGAGGAAAATTGCCTGCATTTCAATCAAATGTAGCATTGCAGCTTGCTAGTGTTATATGAACAATAGGAAACACGTGAATGGTAATTCCAAGTGACTGATCTCTCAGAAACAGGCTGCCGTCTTGACGTAAATGTATGCATCACTACGCATGACATACATTCCTCATAGCACCGCGTTTGTGTCTCTCGGTGTGGATACAGATTCAAAGTATAAGCAGCGGAGTAGTTGAATTCGCGGAAAAAATCAAAAATAATAAGAGATCAGCCATCCACAGTGTCCCCCGACAACGTGACAAGTCGATGCCGCTTTGTTAAAGAAATTCGAAAAAATGTGAATTTTTTTAAGTCGAAAAGGGTTAATAACTCCGTAAACAAATAATTTTTCCGTAATCTATATACACGTTGCACATCTTCAATATATGGGCGACAATAATCTGAACTTTCAAATATCTGGGATGAAATCTGTACGAACGGACGGACGGACGGAGCCCGTTTCTATAGTCCCCCTTTTCTTTCAGAACGTCGGGGGACAATAATATAAATAAAATACACGCATAATAGCCGGAATTAAAAAAAATTCACCACTCGTGGTATTGTGGTTTTAACCACTCGCCAACAGGCTCGTGGTTAAAACCACAATTCCACTCGTGGTGAAAATTTTGTATTCTCGGCTACTATGGGTGACATGGGTGTATTATATATTTATGCGTAGACCAAGTCTTCTCGGTCCACAACATCTACGGATATCGGTTGGGATGATGTTGTTTTTAGACAGAGTCCCACTCCGCTGCTCTTCTTTAACGGTCGGCGGGAGTTATATTGTTTGCATGTCTTCGGATTAGGTCAAATAAACACTTTGCGTACATAAACATAGAAGGCGGCCATTCTCAAGCATGCATATATCAGAAGAAAACAAAGCCTAGTTTTCCAGAGAATTTCGATTTTTCACGCTATCGGAAAATGCATGTAAACAATACATTAAACAAAAAATTCTTGTTATCAATTTCAATAACTGAACTAGTAGGCCTACTAGATAAAATAAATGTGAAAAAATTTCCTGTTTATCGCACCAGGAACAATGTGACATATAATAAACGCTATTTATTTAATGAATAATCTTCATCTTGGTTTCCTAATATAATTACAGTCTAAAGTTATATGCTGAATCACAAATCTATATATATTTTTCATTTTAGTGCTACTATTAATCAACTTAATAATGAAGGAATACGAGAATGCCAATATGATACTACAAGTACTTCCAGTACCGACAAGAGTGGACCAACAGAAACAACTGAAACCAGTGAAGGTAATAGCGATGAAACGATCGTATCATCACTATATCTTTTTCTATCACGGTAGATGATATACCGTTTTGAAGAAAGATTAATCGCGAACATGTCACGTGATCAATCACAATCAGGGGTTTAATTGAATTCCCGGGCTCCACGTTTACATGTAGTATGTCTATTGAATGATCGTCAATTTAGATGAGCAACGGCCGGGACTCAGTCCAACACAGCATCATCACAACCGATAGCCCAAGCTTTTGTTTTTATGTGTAACCAATACAGGTGGGTGTCAGACCAGGTAACACGAGTTCCAGGATAAGCAACACCAACCCTAGCACACCAGTATGACAGAAACCAAGTCAGAGTAACGCACTGGCAGGTTGACCAAAAGGCCTTTTTGTTAGTCAACAGAGGTTTTAGTAAGAAAGAAAACGGCTTAAACATATTCGTCATTACCCACATAATATTGGCGGAGCAAAAATGTAATGGATGTCAAGAACAAGAGGAGAGTGTCTGCAAAGTATATGAAAGAAAGGGGATATATTAGGGTCAGGGTCCCAATCACATGCAGATACTGTGTTCCTCGTGTTCTTGGCAAAATTTTGAGTCGGAGAGCAAGGTCCCGGAGCGGCAAAAATATTTTTAAAAAGTAATTAATGCAATTACAGGTCGAAAGAGAATAATTAAAATCAAAGACACCTAAGAATTTGTAATTTAAGGAAAAAGGTAAAACTTTAAGACCAAAGAGGTAAAGTTTTGAAAAGTCAAAAGATAAATACAGCCAATAGGATCTTCCTCAGTTGCAAGTCGCTAACCTGTGCCATATTAAGCATATGAACACAAACTTTTCGGCTTTTGTGGACCAAGAAGAGTTGGTCTTGTAGCATTGTTGATTATACACGTGTAGTACTCAAAATATTACCGTCATGTAATTTATACGTGCAGAAGGTTTATAATACTGGCTGAGCTCCACTCCACACGATAGATAACTATGTAAGACACACGAAAACAATCAGCCAATCCGGAGAGGACATACATATTCTCTGCTGAATCATTGATTCGATTCACTCGTTTGAGGAGTTCTGTTGTTCCCTTCCCCACCAGATGTTGTTTTGCACTTAAATCTTGCAGTCAGTTTTCTGTACATATCCTTCACGGCTACACGAAATTTTCGCATCCCGAAAGCATAAATCAGAGGGTTAATGCCGGAGTTGACCAATGAGATATAGATCAGTAACAGTCGAAGTCTTCTACCGCTCAAACTACTATCCCATTCTCTGCTCAGTGTTACCCTAGGAATGAGGCCAGCCAAGGATCCAACAGGTACCGTAAATGATAGTGTGATAATGATGATGGTAAGTACCCTCATCTCTTCGCTGTTAGACCTACGTTTGCTATGTGTTCTCTTTAATTCATTACTCCGACCAGCAGTTTCGAGGGGCATTTGTCTGCTTCGGGTAACCTTTAATTCCCCAGTGACGTTGCTCACTGTGACGTTATCGGGTGTTTCTGTTTCAGCCGTTTGATTCTTGTTTAAATCAGTCATGCTGCATTCCATTTGTCCACCATTGACACCAGGTCGTCTGCTCCGCGCCTGAGAGCCGGTTTCCGTGTTCGTTTTATATTGTTCGTTGATCACACTGCGTCGATTTAGTCCTCTGAACTCGTATATTAGAATGGAGAATGCAATCATGGTAGCAATGTAGGTTAGTATCCCACAGGCCGACACAAAATAATGAAGTCCTAGTCTTGGTTCAAACATTACGTGAACTACGCATATGTCTGTTTTTCCAGTTTTATACCACAGAATGAAAGGAATTGAAAATACGGCAAACGCGAAGACCCAGATGAGGACAATGTAAGCGATGTTGCGCCGCAATGAGAACCATCCCTGCACATATACCTCTAACGGATATTTGATGCTGAGTATACGCTCAATACAGACAAGTAAGATTTGTAAACATGATACAAAGTACGTTGCATATACACCAAGGTATACACTTACACACACGAACTCCGATCGGATACCACCTGTGGTGGCAGACATGACTAACCCTAACCCGAAGAGCCCAACACCGCCATCACTGATGCTCAGTCCAGATATTATAGCACAGTGTGGGTCCGTGCGAAGTTGTTGGGTGGCAAATGTCATTACTGTAACGAAAATGTTAACCACGGCAATCCAAGCACATATCACGGGCCAAACTACAAACACTGCTACATACAAGGCACCACCTTCAGCATCGTCCACAGAATCAGTTGAGTTTGTTGAGTTCATTGTGCGCAGTATAGATTTTATGTTCCTTCAGACTCCCGAGAGATGTGTTCTAGCTAATAGGATTGGGGCTATTATCTAACAACACACATTTGAATGATACAATGTTTCGTCACTGATGATTGATTGACTTAAGTAGAGCCTGCCTTTGTTCCAGATGTTTGATGGACATGTAGTGATGTCATGCGACTTGCATTCTCCTTGACGTCTGCTTGTGTTCCAGATGTTTGGTGGGCATGTAGTGATGTCATGCGCGTTGAATTCTCAGGCAGACGTCTGTGAACGTGCCTGCAACGAAATAACACAACATGCCACTATTATTTGTACTTACACATGCATGTATAGATGGTCGAGTGAGTCCTGCGAATTCAATCTCGAATCGAATCAGCCAAATGATTCCGAATCTAATCGAAATATCGAATCAAATAATTCGCAGGGCCCTATATAGATCATCATTAAGATTGCAATTTGAATGATTTACATGAATGTGCATGCACAAATACAATGGCAAACCACGTGCACTATATAGTCACAACACGCATATATTCTGGGATTGGAATGTTTTCATGCTCGAATTCCAGAATGTACAACTCAACAGGGTATGTTTATCTCCTAAGTAATACTTGCGGAGTGCTGGTCGCTTGTTCTGATGCACCCACACCCTCCCCTAGTGTCCGGCATCCGAACTAAAATTTCCCCATAGCATCCGGAATACTGTATTCTTTTACGGGTAATACACATTTTGCAGGAAGGATAGATGTGTCGGGTGTGTGGGTTACAACATCATGCAATTATATTTTTACTAAAGTACTTTTGTGTCCATATTTGACATCATATGGGTCTTAGAGGAGATGACATTAATCTAAGGCATGTTGCATATGAGACGCTGAGGTGAAAACTTTCCTTCCCGACACCGTCGGAAATAAGCTTCGAGAAATGAAAAACTTAAAGGGGTACTGTACGCCATTTTCAATAAATTTCCGGTGATAACAACGATCTAATATCGATAATATATAGAAACATAAGTAATTTGAGTCGGAGATGTATTCTGTAAACGCTCAGGTTAATAGGCTATCTTAAAATCAAAGTTAATAATTTGATATAAATTTCATTTATGACTGGAGCCATAAAATGGCGTCAAGTAAATTACGAATTTCCGTGTGCAAGACGTAATCAAATTTAATTGAGGGATACTGGCTGGTAAACGGATGGCACACGCGATCGTTTAAAACATTATGATGATAAGGGGAGAAAGCCCAAAGCCACTCACTGACTAGTGACGATACAATAACTTAAATGTGTATATGGGACTAGTATGCATATAATATAACTTTTATTTGATACATTTGGTTGAAAAATGTACAAAAATTACTCGACAACGACATTTGTATTTTGCATTCCGGTAAATTTGTCATCCGTAGCACTACTTCGTACTCAACAGACTTTCAAATAATGAAAAAATTGTTGCCTTATTCTCCGACTCGGAGACTATAGAAACCAACAACAACATTTGGCGTACAGTACCCCTTTAAAGTCTAGATAATTGTGTGTATGGAAAAAGAGCGAGCAACTGTCTCAAACATTAATGGGACTATCAATGGGTAGAAATAACTGTCATCAGTGCATACGTGTTACTCAATGAAATATTTGCATTGTCTATAAACTTAGATGATATTTTACTCTCACAACACCTAAAGTATCCAAGCCTGTCATAGTGACTGCTTGTCATTTAGTATAAAAGTTGCTCCAGTAGACTAACGCAAGTGGTATGGAATAATCCAAGATAATTAACTGGTTGACAGACGGGAAATATAAATTAGAAATTATGAAATTGTGTGTATCCAAGCAATGACTTAGGTTTGCATATATCAGCAATTTATAAAATAATATTTCCAGTTGCAGCCTGTAAATATCCTCTATATGTATTTATTTAAAAAATATATATTGACTCTAGTTGAATTGGAGCTTAACAACTGATTATTATTTACTGATATATCATGAAAATGTCTACAAAATGTCAACAGTGACTCGAAAGTCTAGATTATGTTCATTGTCCTGAGATGACATCAGCTTAAAATGTATTACAGTCAAATAGCCAACCAAAACATATGTTCGGTTCATGTAATAACCTGCAGGGGATAATCCAACCTCACTGGATATGTAGGGGATATGCTCGGATATGTATAATTTGTTTTTTTTGTCTGTAAAATTGGATGCATACCTATCAGCTTCTGATGGGTTGTCCACTACATCGATGCATTATAATGTCCATTTAGTAATATGGGATTTGACCACACATGTAGACCTAGCACACTCTCATCACACATGGAAACTCCAATGCATGTACATTGTAGACAAATGCCTTTTCAGCCAGTATTTGAATTTTTTTTTCATATTTGCTGCATTAAACATATATTCAGTTAAAACAGCTTATGAAACAGGTTAAATGGACATTTGAACTAATGGAGGTAATTTCTCAGTCATATGAGTGATATCAGTAGAGTTTAATTTATGCGGTTTAGACCAAAATTAGTGAAATTTGGGGGGTGGGTGTCGAAAATTTGGGAGTGAACAAATGATGTGATCGCCAAAGAAATAGGAACGTATGCTGGTCGCTTGTTCTGAGACCCCAACCCCTTCCCACAGTGACCGGCATCCGGACTAAATTTGTCTATGGTATCCGGAACACTCTATTGTTCTACGAAAGTTGTGGCCAATTGGGATAGAAAACAAAACATGCATGCTAAAAAAAAAAAAAGTAAAAAATAAAATAAAAAAGACATGCCTCGCATGCGATTTAATCAGACTGGTCCTAACTCAATAATGTTAGCAAGCACAACACCACACACAATGTATACTCACCATTTCAACATATGCAACAAGAGATAAATTAGCCGCTGTCACACTGAATTCGCTGCATGCACATTACCAATGACATCTACCATTCACCATGGTATATCCTTCACACTTGCACCTTATTCACAGGCACTGTACTATATAAGTCGCCCGTATACGGAACTAATAACTCCACTCGTCTATACTTTTACTCGTGTGAAACTTATTTGGCCATACACAAATGCAATCTAGAGTTCCCGCGTTCACGACTGAAATAAGCCTGAGTTTAGTGTGCCTGTCATTTGCAGAATGAGGCCCACAGAGGGTGAATTTAGTGATGCTATCCCGCATAGCTAAATTCATCCTCTGAGGAGCTCATTCTGCATGGCCTTATCTGCTATGGGAGACATAGACTCAGGTTTGAAGTTCCCAAATGGTGAATATTGTGATGTACACACATTATGAACCTCGATTATGCAATGTGTCGTCTGCCAATTTTGGGATATAGAGAAACTAAACTAAATAAGAAGTATAATCTAATAAATAAGAAATATATATGAAGAAGTTTCTATAGAAACTTTCCAGAGAAGATGAGGCCTAAGCAGAATGAGGTCTCCAGGTGGTGAATTTAGTGACGCTAGCCCGCTATGCGTGATAGCGTCACTAAATTCACCTTCGGGGGGATCTCATTCTGCAAATGACAAGCACACTAAACTCAGACTTGGACTGGAAGCTGGCCAACCATGCAGGGTGTGTGAATTTATATGTAAATAAATACGCCCACTAGTTTACTTGTAAAATTGTTATTATATCAGGTGACTTCTAAGTTTAAAAGGGCCGCAATTAATGTAAGCAATATTGAAAGGAACCCATATTCGAACTTGGCTTGTATTTGCGGGTGAGAAAAGTAATCCATATTTGAGTTATCGGTCCGAACTAAAATGTCCTGGAATAAGGTAAATTCTAAGTCGGAAAATGGCCATAACCCCTGTTAACTCATGTACAAATAATTGGGCGGAATTCATATTCGAACTCGACCTGTTTAAAGACTGGGGAACACTTTGGTTCTGATCAATAATCAAAACTGGAGGATCTGTCGGAAACTAAAATATTATAATATCAGATAAAGTCGAAAATGGCCCATATAACTCCTATGAAATTAATTAGACGGAGCCCATATTCGAACTCGGCCTGTAAACACACTTGCCAATTTTGGTTCTGATCAAATAATCCAAACTAGAGTTATCGGTCGGAAACAAATACAATTAATGGACGGGCGACTTGATGGACATACGGACACCCCGACGGACAGACTGATTACATAATGTGTAATTATTTTTTTTTAAACGGGGGTATCCACAATTTATGTGCAAGCATACTGAAGTTCACAACTCAATAATTCCATGTTAATAATCCTGTTGTTGGATTTATAACGAGTTGTAAGTCTTATAACGAGTTGTGTATTTGTACATTTGGGGTGCGGTGGTGTTTCGGGTCGCCCTAATGCGCTTTCGAACGCATGCCATTATTTAACAATACAATATGCGTCTAAGGGTACATTTAAACTGATATAGAACTGTATACAGATCTGTATGAAGTCACGTGTCGCGCATTACTGTGATCACAATATGATTAATAATAGTGAACGCGCGCTGATCAGTACTCTGGTAATTGACAATTCACTACGAGTCGTTTCAGTTTAGGCCAGACATAAAAATGGATCAACTATCAGCAGACAACAGCGATTTGGTATGTGCCGCATGTATTTAGGCTAGAGAGCACCCATATAGCTTTAGATGGCGATTCCACCAATATTTAGGATTTCAGGTGATCATCTATATATCTATAGGTCTCCTGTTTGATCCCATCTGGGCGGTGGCCATTTTGGATCTGTATGGAATGGGTATCCACCCTACAACACCCTTTATTCCAATGACAATGTTGGCCAAATGTAGGACAATATTGTTTTCTTAAATTAACTAGCAGTTTTTGACTGGCCACGGGGAGGGACCAGGACACAATGTTCCAAGTGTTGGAAATTTCCAACCTGACACCCGCCCCCCATGATAAGGTTGGAAAACTTCCAGCTGATGGCCATTCCAGCCCAAAATTTTGATAAAAAGTAGGAAATTATGCAAATATTGGTCCGAAAACAATACCCCCCCCCCAATACAATGTTTGAAAATCAAACTATATACACGATCATTTTCAACTTATTGTTGGTTTGGAAATTACAACTAATGTTGTATGAAATTTCCAACTGTTGAAAACTTTGACCAAAGTTTCAACATCCCTGTCCGTGTTCAATATTCGAAATACACGGGTTGAAATGACAACGAACACTAAAACACATTCGCCAAGCCCGAGTAACAATTAATAAAAACAGATTTGCCTGTCGCAATGCTTCGTCGATGACCGTGACGTATAGCGGACACGATTTTTGCTCACACGAACTAATACCGTTTTCTTTCTGTGTGCATTTCTATATCAACCCGTTTACACTATTCTGCGTGTAGATCTGTGTACAGTTCTATAGCAATGTAAATGCACCCTACGTCGCGCGCACGATTCCGGCATGGCATCCCAAGAGCCAACATTAAACGTGAGATGCAACGGTTTTTAGATTGGTCTATACCCCTCATATCAATGTGCCATGATCGCCCCTGATCCCAACACGTGGAAACGCGAAGCCTAGAAATCGCCGCTACGCCAACTCCCCAACGTTTACGGAAAGACAAAACGTTACGACTTATCTCCGATGAATGATGACGTCATTTCTTGTCACATTTAAAGGGTCACGCGACACTTGAAGGTGAAAATTGATGCCAAGTATAAACGTATTTCCTGTAAGTGAAAGTGAAATGGTTCTCAAATATCAAAATCAGATCCTTGGAGAATTACGTTTCACTTTTTAACGGAACAATCTAATGGTTTTGACTATTGCTATACTATTGTGACACCAAGTCAGGAACACTGCGCAACAAAAAGGACGATTCGTCATCTCCATGCTGTTTACATCGGTTTTACAGAAACCCCCAATTTGACAGCCTAAACCATGATTTAAAGTCGAGACGGCATGTCTAAGTGGCGCATTCGTCATCTCTGGTTTAGATCTGCAATGTTGCAGCCAGACCATCGTTTAGCAGTAGTGCCTACATCGTCGAATTTAAATCGTACTTGCCTGTTGCGGTCCGTTACGTTCTATCGACAGCGAAAATCGTTAATTAAGTCTTACGGTCATATTTTGATTAGAACTGTATAAACAAGACGCGCTTACACCATGCATGTAGAGTTTATGGGGATAAGTTTGTTTATTAATTATTGAGAATTTCTGTTTGCGTTTTATATCCTTACACCGGCAACTTAAACCATATCATTCGACGGTCCAGCAAAAAAAAACGGGTGCCATGAAGGCTAGAACTGACCGCGGTTTATAATTGCTACACAATACATTCAACGGGTTGATATGTATAAGATCTCGATTGAATGTGTGTCTATGATGTGAGTATGATGGCTTGACGTTATCGTGTTACAATTGATTCATTCTCACACGAGAGCTGTTTTAAGCGTGTACTTGTTCGCATTAATTGAGGGCGTTATGCCTACCTGTTTATGGTCCGCATAGCAACTGGGTAGTTTCATTGGATGCTCATCTCATCGAATCAGCTGACCACAAACCGTGTAAGCAATTCATGAGATTCCGGCTTCTCTACAATTTTATTTATACCATTTTTATTTTTGAATGGCTAAAACTGCTCTGACGGCAGACTGTCTGTTCATCATTAGCAGAATATAAGCTTCCGGTGAACAAGGCAGGGTACCTTATTTCCGGGCCCAGGACACTGTGGCATCACCCATTGCTTATTCTGAATATGGGCAACATAAAACAGACATACACGGTTTGGCTGGACCGCCAACCTATAGGTTTAAACTGGAGGTGAATAAACCGACCGTAATCAAATGCATGACGATTGGACATTATACGTTTTTTACGGGATACATTGTCCAGTTGAACGGCGTTAGAGCGTCAACTTAGGTTTAAACCCGGGTTAAACCCGGAGGTTTAAACTGGGGATGACGAATCCTGCCTTAATCAAATGGAGATTGGCCCGTTATACGTTATTGTGGGGTCGATATTTGATTTCCGGGAAGACGGAGCTTTCCCGAGATGACGTCGTAAATCGTTCCCAAATATGGAGCGCATGCGTAGAAAAAGTTTGTAAGAATGATAGTATATACAGTGCTTATAAAACAGGTTGCGAAGTTACGGATATATAATTCAGTTTGTTACTCGTCCACATGATTGATCTCGAAAAATTAAGCCCAATTCCGGTTCCAGCCTATCCATCATGCAATAGCCATATATGACGAAGTTGTCAGTTCTGTTTGTGGAGAAAATATCACACAGAGGGTTAAGTTCACTGGAAACACAGAACACAGCTGACAAACTTTCCCCGGACGCACGAATCAGATTCACCTCCATTTGCGTGGGTCATAAACCCTCGCTTACCGGGTTTCGAACCAGATTCGCCATCGCATGACGGCTTATGTTGGCCTGGTGCGTCATGCAACTTATCATCTGAGTCACCGGGGGTACCACGTGACTCAGTAATACTGTTATACAATATGCAGTTTTAAGTGCATCAGTTTTAAGAAGTCTAAAGTTTCAGGATATGGTTACTAATTGATCGATGGCTTTTTAACAATTTTCAAACGTTTAGTGCTAGTTTAAATATAATAATAATTAATAAGGGGTCGTGTTGCAACATATTTACATGTCATATATCCGTAACTAACAGTCACTGTCGGTCGTGTCGCATCGTGAAATATCATTCCAGACTAAGTTTTCTATGACTTATATTATTTTAGTGTTTGAAACAATGTAGTTTTATTACTAGACATGCTATTGCCATACACGAGTCGTTGTTCAATCAATGTTGGTCAGGATTATCCAGATCTGGAGTGGAATGCTGTTGATCCGATGATAAACAAGAGTTTGTCTGTGCAGAGAATGCACTTGCTCGTGATCTTTAATGCTGCAACAGTGCAGCTCCCGTATCATACGGGCCGTATGTTTCAATGGTTACAGTCATTACAATCATGCGTCCAGCCACGAACAGTAATATTGCAGTTGTTGTAGGATGCTAAAGTTTTCGAATGCTCTCATCTTACAACAAATACCATTCTCGTTGAAAATGGACCAAGATGTCATTTCACACTATATGTCCAAACACTTAAACTGATTCAGAGATCAGCAGCTCGTGACAGCTCATTAATATTCATGTTTCCAAATAAAGCACTGTTCGCTGTTTTGATTGACATCCGAGAATGCCCACATGATTGTGTTGTAACAATGACAATTCGCTTTTAAAACCCCCAATCAAGTCGGTACAGTCGGAGTAAACTGGAGCGAACTGCGCTACACGATTTAGCATTCGCAGTATTTATCATAAAAAATCAAAAGGCAACAGCGAGTGGCGACAAACTGTTTTATGTATAAGAAGGAAATGGTGAAATGAATGAAATATTGGTAAACAAATATATCTGTCCTTCGTATTGTTGTGTCATCTCCTGATTTAGACATTCCCGCGCAATCTACTTCGATTTAGAATACAACCATAACTTCGCGGTTCACACAGTGTGCCCCAAAGACCACAGCGCCGTATCCCCACAATAACACACACACCCATTACATTCATTTCTTAAATGTGTCTCATCTTACTGTATGTATATACTGGAGTTACATGTTTTAGCAAGTTATTATATGAGCAATCTCAACTCTTCTTAATTTATCCATAAACAATTTGTGGATGTAACAACAATGTGACGCTGCCACTGGACCTTGGAATAAATGTTAAGACAATAATTGGTGGCTCGTCATGCGTCATAACCTCTGTCGCAAATAGTGATATATTGTCTGTTAGCGGTTATAACATATACCTGGTGGTTGAATACGTATTTGCAATGAGTTGTGACCCAATATTGAAAATTGAAATTGCAGAATTCAGTCAGGTTATGAACACAAGTGCGTTATTGGATACTAATCACAGTTTTAAAATATAAATTCAGTGCCAATTTTCACCATTTGTTGAACATATTGTATACGCCGAAGCACAATATATCCGCATCATAAACACTGTAGAACAAGTGGATTACTGACTATCAGATGTGTGTCGTTCCATTCAGATATCCTAATGAATTGTTGATACCTTCACAATGTGTGTGCATTTTAATGAATATCTGCCACTGTCGACACGACAGCAATCGAAACAAGGACCAAAACCGACCTTATCCGCATGTGTACCTATATGTATTCTATATGTTAATAATTAATGCTATCCTTTTGGGACTTCAAGGACTTTGGAACGTGATAGTCTGTTTATGGCACAATGCACCAATCCAGTGAACGGACGAATGCATTCAACTTCATAACATTAAGCACATTGTCATAAATTTCATCCTTGCGAACTGCTCTATGTGTGACTGAATAATATACAACAAAACCATAGTCAGAAATAGTAACGCGCTCAAAATCATATATTATATACCCATGATTGTAATTATAGAATATAAAATATATTGGTTTCGCGAATGACCAACTCAGAATTCCGTTAAAATAACAATAACAACCAGCACCTAAATAAAGAACTGGCGGCCGTCTCCGACCACAACCCCCAGTGGGCTGCAGAACGAAAAATGTCTATACAAGTTGAAAGATAAGACTTACAAATTATCTTTTTCATTTATTTCATTTGTAATTGGCATAGCTTATCACAAACCAAAAATCAACATTATTGACATAATGTTAACGACAATAAACTAAATTGAAATTCCCAACTACACCTTTTACCGGACTCGGCCTCCGGTTCGCAGTTCAACTTTTAATCATACCAAAAATTCCAAGTTATATAAATAAAACCCCCATGCGATTTATATGCGTCCAGGCGAAACAAGATTCTCTACATTAGATACACGCGGCGCGCGTAATAATTGATTGAAGTATTTGATAATATAATTTTGACTCAATCACTGAATATCCATACACATCGGCAAATTGATACGACATGCCCATAGCTATAGTAATCAAATGGTTGCTAGAAAATATCAGAGAATGAAAATAGGAACCTATCCACCCGCTGTATTGTATTCTGTTCAAGCTTACCGCTGAGCAATTTCTACCAGCGGTGTCTATCACGGTGGGGAATCACGTGGTTTCGAGTTGATGAGTATCACGCATTCAAAATGGCCGAGGCGATCGCAAACCCACCCATCAAAGCTCAGAGTGATCAGATATCGATTTTAAAAATCTGTTATTTTTCACCACCAATAATGTTCAGTGGCCCTGTAAAAGTCGACGAGAAGACGGTATCGGACCGAATTGTGGATGAAGATGGATAATTCTAAAATTAACCCTTTACCCAACAAACCGGCCAAAACCGGCCAAAAACGGCCAAATAAAGCTGCAACAGCCATAAATTATCTTGGGTCGTTCTCAATAAAACCATACCAATATGGATATCATTGGAACCGGCTCATTGACCACATTGTGATGGTTACAGTTATGCCCTGTGCCAATGCATTCTCTTATATATGCGAGGTCGCCTCGCATATATAAGAGAATACATTGGCCTAAAAAAATCTTTTTTTAACACTTTTTACCATTTTTATAATTTTTATTTTTATTTTTATAATTTTTAATGTGTTAAGCCAATGCATTCTCTTATATATGCGAGGCGACCTATGGTCGACAGGCATATATAAGAGAATGCATTGGCACAGGGCCGTTCTGTTGGGTAAAGGGTTAAGTGACTTTTTTGTGTCAGATATTTGACAAACCGGCAAAATATCGTTGAACAAAATGTTGTAAATAACAGATTTTGGGCAATTTTATACTATAGTTGACAGTGGTTAGCATTATTTTATACTATATAGTTGACTGTAGTCAGCATTATTTTGGGCAATTAATCGATTCTGATAACTGAAGCGGTATTTCAAAAATATGTTGTTGTTGGAATCTGATGATATGGGACCATCGAATCGGATTGAGTACCTTTAATCAAATTAAATCATCTTATGTTTGCTGAATTATATATCTATTACTATTGTCCAAGTCATAAAACTGTTTAAATCGTCTTTCTCCACTTAAAACAGACATGAAATAAACCGGATATAACGCATGTGATGGTAACGAGAGTGGGTCCACAATTAACCGGCATTCTACCAAGACGTAAACCAGGCGCGTACATAGGGACGACACACGAAGCCCATGTGGTTGAGCCAGAAGAAAGTAGATCTTAGGGTGTATAGAGACCCCCCCCCCCCCAGATCATAGGCCAAAATGTTATATTTAGAATCTATTTCGATAGAGATGAGTATTTTAGCGTCTATTATATTGACCATAATGTACTTAATGTAGTTCCTTCTTTGTTTTACTTAGAATCTTTAGAGCTATCTGTCGGAACGTATTTTTTCTTTTCTTTTAATGAGAATCATAATACATATTGTTTAGCAACAGGACCCTTTAGAAGTCAGGAAATGATTAGTGCAATCAAGGTAGTTAAGTTCACAGCTTTTGATACATGTTTTTCATATCAAATTTTAAATTTTAAAGCCTCTGGTAGAGGAATAGGTTATTTATTATTCTCCTTTTTCATGTAATTTATAAATCAACCCTTCGTGCCATACACAGTCCAATGCCTTTTTAGAATCAAGAAAGGCTGTCAAGAGACGTGAGTTATTTGATTTTGCATAAGAAACACTATCTTGGAGCTCATATGCAGTGACAGAACTGCTAACCCTCTCCTGGAAGCCATTCTGCAAGCTGGTCGGAAAATTCATGAAGATACAGCTCATCTGTCTGGGGTGTTCTAATTTCTAAATAGTGTATATTCGTCTTCTCACACCCCATGTATAATGGCGAACAATAAAGCATTACTTGCATACTATAGTATAGTGTACATTACCTCAGCATTACTTGCATACATTACTTGCATACTATAGTATAGTGTATATACGTTTTCTCACGTCCCATGCTGACAATAAAGCATTTCGCACATACTATAGTATAGTGTACATTACCTCAACAGAAGGAGTAAGCCAGATACATCAACAGGTATAATATTGTGTCATTTCCCTAAAGCGTTTGAATGAGTTCCGTATGCACTGCAGGTTTAATTAATAATATGTGCAATAAATGTGCGGTAAATTACTTTATTGTATGACCGACTACATTGTATATCAACAATATTATGTCGGCCGTGTAATTAGTCGGGTCCGAATATTCTAACGCATTACAGCCATTATCCGGAACACGAATAGGACACTTTTCATTGTTGCTACTTTTGTGCATTATTAGTATCGTCTCACATTCCTCTTATTCGCCGAATGGATGTTGATTTGATTGCGTTCCACGGAATACGATGTAAGTTGGTTGACAGTTTGTGTGGGAGGCGAAAGTGTTTCACACACAAAACACTTAACAATGTTTGTATTTGACAGCCAAACTACTTCCGCGTTCTGGTAGAACATGGGCGCCAAACTCCACGCAGCGCCCTCTACGTTATCACTGCGATATAGCACTGCCACAAGGATTGTACTTAACGGACCGATACATCTATTTTTATATATCGTCGGAACTATATTTAGTCACCTATTGTCTTATTTTGACCACCAAAAGTTTGCAATAATGGTAATTCGTTCGGTATTGATAAGAACAATATGAACTGAGCCAGATATCGACAATTTTAATCATAAAACATGAGAACTAAGAACACGTAAGAAATCCTTACCAAATGCACTTATGGCGGTGGTATCTCAGCAGAGCGATGGGAGATAACTCTGCCTGGAGTTTTCACGGACGACTGTTCGGAGAGAGAGTGACTAAAATGCAAGCTTGGTGCCAAGCTTAGCGGTTTTAGAGGGAGGTGACTAAAAGACAAGTTTTCTCGTGAATTATGTTGGAATTGCACCAGCAAATTACTTATATGGCCAATTTCGTACTATATTGGCAATAATGTCCCCGATTGGTTGGTTAATAGGGGGCGCTGTCACAGAATGAAAACATCGCATTTTTACGCAGATTTATTGTCGAATTTTGGCCGATTTCTCTTTTTAAACACCAGTTGTACCAAGTTTTTTATACGAACATGATTAATGATTATCATATATCACTCACATATCGAGCTTGTCGGGTTTGAACATTATATACTGAGAATTTTTGACTTTTCGCGGTTGTTTCACCTTCTGTTGAAGTTAATCGACATGCTATATAAGTGCCTAGATATCTAAATTTCGTATATATGCTTTATTATCTGATCCCAGAAAAATATATGGACATTGAGAAAACACAAAAATATTTTTTTTTGTTTTTGTTTTTTTACAAAAGATGGACAGCAGAACATAGAGAAAGACATACAGCCCGGTGAATTGATCATCACAATTTTCATCATCATCACCATATTCATCATCGTCATCATCATGATCATATATTACAACTGTTGTACCACGTTTTTTATACGAACATGATTACATAGGGTTACTTTTGTCCACTGAGTGTTTTGGACGGGTCAAATCGTGACCCCGACCTGACCTTGACTTTCAAAATGATCAATTCAAGGTCAAATCGGGTAAAACCGGATGGATTTCGACGGGTACTTTTGTCGGGTACTTTTGTCCGGGCAGTGTTTTGGACGGGTCAAATCGTGACCCCACCTGACCTTGACCTTCAAAATGGACAATTTAAGGTCAAATCGCGCAATTCGCCGAAAAGCAGAGGGGAAACAGCCCGGACGAAGTCGGGTCCACCTGCTAGTTGTATATATGTTTAGACAGGAGCGTTCTCATTTGTACATACTGTATATATGTTTAGACCGGAGCGTTCTCATTTGTACATATTGTATATATGTTTAGACCAGAGCGTTCTCATTTGAACATATTGTATATACGTTTAGACAGGAGCGTTCTCATTTGTACATATTGTATATATGTTTAGACAGGAGCGTTCTCATTTGTACATATTGTATATATGTTTAGACAGGAGCGTTCTCATTTGTACATATTGTATATATGTTTAGACATGAGCGTTCTCATTTGTACATAGTGTATATATATTTAGACCAGAGCGTTCTCATTTGTACATAGTGTATATATGTTTAGACCAGAGCGTTCTCATCTGTACATATTGTATATACGTTTAGAAGGAGCGTTCTCATTTGTACATATTGTATATGTTTAGACAGGAGCGTTCTCATTTGTACATATTGTATATATTTTTAGACAGGAGCGTTCTCATTTGTACATATTGTATATATTTTTAGACAGGAGCGTTCTCATTTGTACATATTGTATATATATGTTTTGACCAGAGCGTTCTCATTTGTACATATTGTATATATGTTTAGACCGGATCCTTCTCATTTGTACATATTGTATATATGTTTAGACAGGAGCGTTCCCATTTGTACATATATAATGTATATATATATAGACCGGAGCGTTCTCATTTCTACATAGTGCATATGTGTTTAGACCGGAGCGTTCTCATTTCTACATAGTGTAAATATGTTTCTCATGTACCATGCATGCCTATTGGCTGAGAATAAATCATTACTTACTTGCGCATATCCCGTCTAGGCCCAAAACGACAGTCAACAGAACCCACCAACAATGAAGTAGTATCCCATAACCCCGCTCATGAATAGTGGACCATCGATAGAGTTTATATAACCAGGATTGTTGTCACATTCGATGACACCATTAATAACTCATTGTACTTTGATCAACATGAGATAGCTTGCATGTCATGTTAAATTGATACGTTTGGAATCGATAATTATCATTAAAAGGAACCTTTAGATTCTTACACTCCAACTGCTGATCAATTCTCGACCAATATCAGTGTTTGGGAATGTGTACTAACATGCTTAAACTTTATAATGTGTACTCAATGTCTTGACTTTAGTCTGTCATCACTAGTCTAACATGCTTAAACTTTACACGGAACTTGAGTGCCTTCGGTCAGATCACGAATCTGATGCATTCATTTACCAAGCATATATTGCCCTTATCTCTCTTGAAATCCTAGTCGCCGTGTTTTATATTGTGCGCTATCTAGAAGATCGCCCGCCGCAGACGACACATGAGGGACGAACAAGATATAAAGCAATAAAGCACGAGCAGACGATACCTGGGGGAAAAACAAGATATATAAGGATTAACTGTCATGTGGACTGTTTTTATGGAGATGTAACGGTGAGGTAAGTGGACATAACTTGTGTAAAACCCGAAGGGTTTTACATACAAGTTATGTCCACTTACCTCACCGTTACATCTCCATAAAAATAGTCCACATGACAGTTAATCCTTATATTTATATACATTTAGCGAAAAAGCCACTTTTGTAAATATATATAAATCGAAAAGTGTATCGTGACAAGATCAGCCCAAAATACCCAATAGCACCCTTGGCAAAAGTTAATAGGAACAATTTCTCTTCATGTTGAAACCCGATGATGTATTAAGTCAATCCTGCGCGAGTCAAAATGCGCCCAAAGCACTACGCGTTCGTCTTTCCAAACCTAATGACGTATCGATGGTGTTATTAGCTTGGTGTCATTAGGCGTTGCGCATTCACCGAGAAATAACTGCAACTAGCCACGTGGGCGCCGACCAATCAGAATGCTGGATTTAGTGATGACAACACTTAGTGTGTAAATATAAAGCAATAAAGCACGAGCAGACGACACCAATCATCGGATTTGGTACATCAGGGACAATGCACGTCATCGGTGGAATGCATCACCTTCATTTACAATTCCGATCGGACAAGGACGTGGCTATATATGTGGTATCCGTTCGGGAACGTAGGCTCAAAAATTACATTTGGAACTAACCTCACTCAATTTGGATTGATAACTACTTTGAGGAAGATTATTCTCAATTTATATTTGATCACCCACATCACTTAAAGATCTATGTGACCCTAATTGGGAAACGATCAAAACGGTCGTATATGAGCTTATTTCAATTCGAACTAAGCTCATATGTTGGCACTATTTAATCTACTTTTTTCATCGACACGATGTACAAGATGGACGCTCTTTGTATTGTGTTTCACTGCGGCCCGCGTCATTTAACGGAATAACTGGAAAGAGTCCTATATGAGCTTATTTCAGAATCAGATAAGTTCAATATAAACATATGTGGATATTAGGCCCTATATGAACCTATGTGAATATTAGGCCCTATATAAACCTATGTGAATATTAGGCCCTATATAAACCTATGTGAATATTAGGCCCTATATAAACCTATATGTGAATATTAGGGCATATATAAACCTATGTGAATATTAGGCCCTATATAAACCTATGTGAATATTAGGCCCTATATAAACCTATATGTGAATATTAGGCCATATATAAACCTATGTGAATATTAGGCCCTATATAAACCTATGTGAATATTAGGCCCTATATAAACCTATGTGAATATTAGGGCCTATATAAACCTATGTGAACATTAGGCCCTATATAAACCTATGTGAACATTAGGCCCTATATAAACCTATGTGAACATTAGGCCCTATATAAACCTATGTGAACATTAGGCCCTATATAAACCTATGTGAATATTAGGCCCTATATAAACATATGTGAACATTAGGCCCTATATAAACCTATATGAATATTAGGCCCTATATAAACCTATATGTGAATATTAGGCCCTATATAAACCTATATGAATATTAGGCCCTATATAAACCTATATGAATATTAGGCCCTATATAAACCTATGTGAATATTAGGCCCTATATAAACCTATGTGAATATTAGGCCCTATATAAACCTATGTGAATATTAGGCCCTATATAAACCTATGTGGATATTAGGCCCTATATAAACCTATGTGAATATTAGGCCCTATATAAACCTATGTGGATATTAGGCCCTATACAAACCTATGTGAATATTAGGCCCTATATAAACCTATGTGGATATTAGGCCATATATGAACCTATGTGAATATTAGGCCCTATAAACACATATGTGGATATTAGGCCCTATATGAACCTATGTGAATATTAGGCCCTATATAAACCTATGTGAATATTAGACCATATATAAACCTATGTGAATATTAGGCCCTATATACACATATGTGAATATTAGGCCCTATGTGAATATTAGGCCCTATATAAACCTATGTAAATATTAGGCCCTATATAAACCTATGTGAATATTAGGCCCTATATAAACCTATGTAAATATTAGGCCCTATATAAACCTATGTGAATATTAGGCCCTATATAAACCTAGTTGGACGAGGCCTATGTGAATATTAGG
The DNA here is from genome assembly GCA_032622095.1 of Siphonodentalium dalli. NCBI lineage: Eukaryota > Metazoa > Mollusca > Scaphopoda > Gadilida > Siphonodentaliidae > Siphonodentalium > Siphonodentalium dalli. The sequence goes on along the minus strand of CP136061.1, from coordinate 261,707,994 downwards.
CCCTATATAAACCTATGTGAATATTAGGCCCTATATAAACCTAGTTGGACAAGGCCTATGTGAATATTAGGCCATATAATAAACCTATGGGAACATTAGGGCCTATATAAACCTATGTGAATATTAGGCCCTATATAAACCTATGTTAATATTAGGCCCTATATAAACCTAGTTGAGGCCCTATATAAACCTATGGGAATATTAGGCCCTATATAAACATATGTGAATATTAGGCCCTATATAAACCTATGTAAATATTAGGCCATATATAAACCTAGTTGGACGAGGCCTATGTGAATATTAGGCCCTATATAAACATATGTGAATATTAGGCCATATATAAACCTATGTGAAAATTAGGCCCTATATAAACCTATGTGAATATTAGGCCCTATATGAACCTAGTTGGACGAGGCCATGTTGCAGATGGACCAAGGCACTCGTAGTGGGTAAGGGTTCGTTCACACGCTGGCAAGTTTGCACGGTATGTTTTTGCGGGAATTTCGTCACAGAAAACAACATGGTGCCAGAATATGAACGGAATCACGCACATAACATGCATCGTTACCAAAGCGCAAGACATAAGAAGTAAACTATATATAGTTCCACTTGTAACGGTGCTACCGGAATTTGCCTTCAAATACATATATGATTTATTCTTGCGAGATAATTGCATGATATTTACAGGCAAATTCCGGTAGCGTCGCTACAGGTGGAACTACACAGATTTTTATTTCGCTCGTAGTTAGTTGTTGCACAGATGCACTTTATATGCTTGTTTCCGTTCATATTCCGGCACCATATCGTTTTCTACGACAAAATGCATGCAAACCATACCGTGCAAACTCAGTGTATGAACGTACCCTAAATGTGCAAATATATTCGATAAAAGCTTCACCTACATGTATTAGAAGAACATTGAGAAATATATCAACTTTGTTCTTGTGTTCATTATTGATAGTTCTCCAGAAAACTAGAAGTGCACGTTGAATTTCATTACAACACACAGTGTCGCATCAATGTCACTATAAATTCCCAATATAATATTTAACAATATTTCCAAGTCAAATACATTTTTGGGTTGATATTTTTTTTACTGAGATCTAATTATAGATATAAATAATCTTGGTATCCTAATATAACTACACAGCCCAAAGGCTTTATACCGAATCACAAACAGCGATTTATGAGGCCTTAAAGATGGACGATCTCTTCCTAATTATGTTTTCTATAATTTCCGGGGTATAAAATAATAAAGATAAGTCGTTTCCTCGAAGACATTAGTCCACAAACGATTCTATCATTTAATATTGATTTTGTATCGATATTTCCTTAAATAATTCGATAATAAATTGGGACATTTTTTTTTTATTACTATTTTCCCGCTTGCTACGCTCCGAACATTTTCTCGAGCCTTAAAATGTCGCAAATAAATTGTATATTAATTGATAGAAGCGTTTCCGGACAGGGGTTTTCGATTCATATAGACCATCTTTAAATTGTAATTACAATTAGAAACAGAGATTATTCCTTAAATAATAATTTCAAGAGAGGGCACTGATTTTCTAATCTTTCAACCATATAAACACATGTATATCAAGCTATATACTCAGGAGGCACACGTATGAAGTCAGATTTCCTGATTGCATTCTTTTTACAACTAAAGGGGTTCGGGAACTATTTTAAACTCGAAAGATACATGTACTGGATATATACATATGTGTCGGCATATAATAACACATGTATTTGTTAAACAAAAAATCAAATTCATGTTCGATTGATTGTTTATTGCAAAGTCGTCAATTAAGGCGAAACATGCTATAACATATATACAATATTTACAATAGGTCACAAAAAAACAATTGTTACACAATCATACATATATTAATATAGAATATGATAAATGTATAGATATATCATAATATGTATTATAATATCTTATATATATATAATTATATTATAATTTAAGTCTTTATAATATCATTATCATCATATTTTGACTGCAATAATTATTCGCTACTATAAATAATGTACCTAATCACAAGTTTTTAAATTTGGAATAATCGGCTCAGTCATATTTTAATTTTCTTGATGCCAATTTGATGAAAATACTAACTTTTTTCAGTAATAGTTGATTTTCCAAAGATAACAGTCTTTCGAATTTTTCTTTCGTAGGATTCTCCCAGTAATATTTCGGGATATAGTCTGATCGAATTGCCTGTAGTTCTTTGCAAATAATAATAAAGTGGTATTCATCACCCGTGCCATCACCGCAAATATCACAGGTTTTGTCACAATTATCCACAGATTTAGATTTCCATCTTGTATATTCGACAGGCAGTTTTAGATTTGCGGTATAAATTTTAGCAAAATGTTTGCTAAGTGAGCCGGTAAGCAATTCAGATAGCGACCCATGCCCGGTCTCGTTTTAATACTCATATAAAAACGTGCTCTAGATGAGTTCGCATTCTGCATTACAGTAAATTGTTCTGTCTTGTGTCGCTCAATAAGCTCTGATTTTATAGTTCTAATTTCAGCTTTTGTTAAACCTGACTGATTTGTCCATGCTCTTTCAGGGTTTTATAAATAAAAAATAGCCATTGGCTGCGGACACACGTATCACAGTAGCGATGGCATAGTAGGTGTGACAATTTATTATGGTGGAGTTTGGTCGTCATAATTAATATGCCATAGCCAGCCATGTTGCCCGCTGAGTTTCTGCAGAATGAGTCAACTGGACCAATTAACCCATTGCGTTTCACCAAGGTTGATCTCTACTCATTACATTTTGCTAAAACGTATTCGCTATACGATATATATAATTGCACAATTTCTATTCGACCGGAACCAAATTTTGTATATAGGTTTCTCAGCGCAAAATACAGATCGAGTTTGAATATGGGTTTGATCAGAGTTTTTATACGGAGTTATGGTCCTGTTTCGACTTCGAATTCATACATGCTGTCATAACTCAAACAATTTTCATCTGATCGAAACCAAATTTGGTATGCGAGTTTGTCAGCCCAAAATACAGATTGAGTTCGAATATGGATTTGATCCGATATTTTGTATTGGAGTTATGGCCCTTTGACATAGAATTCAAACATGCTTCGCTAAATCAACCATTTTTCAACTGATAGGACCCAAATTTAGTATGTGAGTTTCTCAACTCAAAATACAGATCGAGTTTGAATATGGGTTAGATCTGACATTTTATATCAGAGTTATGGCCCTTTTCAACTAAGAATTGAACAAATAACCATAGCAGCCTACAGCTAATTGATTACCAGTGGTATAACTTTAGCTCTATGAGAGACAAACAGTAAATCTGAATAATTGATAATTATAGTTATTTTTAGCCATCAGTGTGAGGTGTAGCCAGATATACTTTTATAGGACACTGGCATACAGGCTGCAGCTCTATGTACCAGTAATTAATTTGCACTCTTAGTCTGGATTTCTGAGAAGGTCTCTATGCCTGGAAAGATGGGAATAAATTGTGTTTTATCACATATTTTGTCATGTTTGTCCAATGTTTCACAGACAAAAAAATCAAATGCATGCCCATGCTACTGGAGATGGGAAAATTGACACTTTAGTACCCACAAAAGACTAATTTTTATGTTTACCCATATCATAGTATGGAAGTGTCAACATCCGGATTGACCAACTGTCTTTAGTCCATCCGTCTGTTTGTCTGTATACTCTTTACGCATGGTGCGATAACTCGAACATTTTCTATCTGATCGGAACCAAATTTTGTATATGAATTTCTCAGCACAAAAGAAAGATCGAGTTTGAATATGTGTTTGATCAGACTATTTTTAACTGATTTATGGCCCTTTTTTTCGAGAAAAAAATATTCACTCTTAAATAAAAATGTAGTTTGAATTCCTTGCCCTATTTAACATAAGCCTGTTATTTGTTGACAGCTCTGCTGTATAATTGATACTAATCGATCAGCAGTGAGGTGTTTATCTTGATGGCTGTTGTGGGTAGAATTTGATACATTATCATTATATTGGAATCTCTTAACCAAGTATTGCATGTCCATGTCACCTTTTCACATTTAACCCAAGGCTGTGGTGGTTCAGCATTACATATCCTGTCCCAGTGCATTCTCTTATATAAATGTGAGTGACACATAAATTCCAATAATTTGTGTTATGTGCACTCTATAATTCAACATCAAAAGTCTCATTTATGATTCCGATCAGAGTAATTTACTATCGCCAACGGATGTGTTAACATCTGCCGATCGCGATCGGCCTCTCGTTATATGATCTCAATGCATGCATGTTTATCTACTTATATTAATTTCATGAGTATTAAGACGGTTCCCCAATTGCGTATTGAGACAGTTCCCCATTTGCGTTTAGCATACACAATATAACACTGCGTGTTGATTAAAGATCAACAGCGACAAAACATCCAGGTAGATACATCCTTGAGAGATCGGCCGTCGCTAGTAGAGCTTGGTAGACTCATTGTGCGAATTTGCAGAGGGCGACATGGATTGCTATGGCATATTAATTATAACGACCAATTGTCACCAAACTCCACCATAATAAATTGTTACACCTACTATGCCATCGCTACTGTGGTACGTGTGTCCGCAGCCATTGTTACAACATATTTTAGTGTAAAATTTTCTCCACTGTCTTCATATACGGTATTACCATACACTTGTGTATATATTGTATTTTGTTATAAGAGGTCAAAAGTAACATTTATCGGTGAGTCACTCATCCATAGAGAAACCAGGTGTCGTTTCAACTTTAGACTGCCAGGGAGGTGGTGATGATGTCACAGCTGGTTTGTCCACCCCCATAAACGTTTCCTTCCAAAACGTTTCATACCAGTATAATTTGGATGATTCCTACCATTTATAAATAACATGAACTTTGTTGTCACAATTTGTTTTTTTTTTCGCGTACAAAGAAATGTGTTTAATATTGGCGGGTTGTCATCACGTAACGTAATATGTTTTTCAAAATATTTTTTCACATGGTGCGCATGACCCAGTCTGGAGTAAACTACATACCCACATATAAAAAATAGTGGGTCTGACGACCTTTCGTTCAGTTTTCATTTCCCAAACCCGGGATTCCTTGTAATTACCGCCAATCAAAACTCAGCTCCAAGAAATGTGTGCCCCAATAAAAAACTAGTAACATGTCACGTGCTCTCGGTGTGGAAATTCCGAAGGTGTGGCTAAATGTTGTTAAAATAGTATCCATGACGTCATGTTATACCGGAAGAGAAATTCACAAATCGACAAATAAAGTAGATTGTTGACGAGCGGTCGAAAGTTTAAAATCAAGAATCACCGGAATTTGGATTGCAGGCAACTGTAATTAGGGTACAACTGGCCAATCTTTGGAGCTAATAATACGACTGTGTAAGGTCGGGAGGGTTTCGGTGGGGTTGGTGGTAGAATTGTGTTGCTCTACGCTCATTTTGGCTGCGGTGGTACTACTGCCGGTACTGCATGGGGAACTGATAGATCGTTTTGTTATGTCATTTAACTTTTTTTTTTTAGTTCTGTAGTTGTTTCAGCAGATAGTCCCGACATTCATGTATTTTTGATTCGTGGCCGTTGATTTGTGTTATTTTTTGACAACATGGGCGACAAATCGCCTGGCCAATCTAAAAAATAATTTGTTCTGAGTCCAAGAGATCCACATAAATTGACATTTTTTATAATTTCAAGAAGATCTGTCTTAGTTATTGTACATATTATTTTGGATCCCGGAAGATAGCTGTTTCCCTTTATTGTCAGTAAAACAACCGCCGAACGAAAAGTCACTAACCCTGCAACTATTAATTCCGATTCTTAGAATCGGCTTCACAGGGTTGAAGCGGCCATGACGGCACTGGCATGTGACCATGTTTACGCCTGTCAATCACAACTAATTTCAGATTTATATTTAGTGCGGTGTGACGTAATTTGGGGGAAGCCCACAACCGTTCAGAAATGAAAAGTTGATGGGAATGCAATAGACTCAGTATCAGTATGAATCTGAGTGTATGTTTACATAGACTGCGCATGACCAATCAACATTTGTGGGAAACGATGAAACATGTGGTGAGAAATGGCCAAATATATGGTGCGAAACAACCAAACGTGTGGTACAAAGTGTACGAAACAACAATTGTTCGCATATGGGAGGCCAAATTCACATTTAATGGCTAATGCTTAAGTGTAATTCATTATGCTTAAGCATAAATTTAAACTTAATGCGCAACGCTTGAGCATAATTTAGATTTCCATTATACTCAAGCGTAATACATTATGCTTAAGATAATTGCAGTTACGATTAAGCGTAATGCATTTACGCTAAAGCGTAATGGAATTTGAATTATGCTTAAGTGTATTGCCATTACGTTTAAGCGTAATTCAAATTCCATCTCTCAAAAGTCACCTGAAGCTGAAATTGATGCAGTCAATTACTGATGCTAGTAACCTTACCATCCGCCCAGAACATTTACCTTAGATTATACCATTATATATAAGGTTGTATGGCTATAAAAAACAATTATGCTATAGCGTAATGGAGTTATTCTTAAGCGTAATTAGCTATTACATGTGAAACTGGTCTCCCAAGGTTGTTGTTGAGTCATCCAACTGATTTTGGAGTATAAATGTGACCCGCCATATCAAATCCAGTCGTAAGTCGGGATTTTTTTTACCCTGTGCCAATGCATTCTCTTATATATGCGAGTCGACCATAGGTCGCCTCGCATATATAAGAGAATGCATTGGCCTAACAATTTTTTATCATTTTTTTAAAATAAATGTTTCTTACAATTTTTAGGACATAAAATAAAAAACATCCATTACCCAGCAGGGAGCCCCACACATATATAGAAGCATATAGAAGAGTGTCGTCTGCTCATGTTTGTCTGGGGCTCTGTATAGGTGAAATTATACAATTGTTAAAGAATACAAGAAAAATTTATTAAAATTGTAAAAAATTGTTAGGCCAATGCATTCTCTTATATATGCGAGGCGACCTATGGTCGACTCGCATATATAAGAGAATGCATTGGCACAGGGTAAAAACAATCCCGACTTACGACTGGATTTGATATGGCGGGTCACATATAAGCAACACGCGTAATAATTAAAACATAATTTATTATATATGATAAACAAGCATTAATTTCGAATAGCTCAGCAACAGCTTCTTGCTAGCAGTGTTGAAAACGCCCTACACTGGATTGTCGTCAGAGAAAACCAACGAAAATGCAAAGTAGGTGAATTACTTCCCAAATTGCATCGTAGTTTTAGAATCTTTTTCCAATAAGATAAACCGTATACGATTGTTCAAGCCATATTACAGCTGAAACATTCATCCAAACATAAATCTCAATTGACCTAGCTGTGCATTGTGAAACAACAGTATCCAGAATAAAAAATTCTCAAAACAGAGTCCAATTAGATTGGGATTACCATTCTAGTCATTTTATATCCGATTTCTATGGTATTATATACCATTTAAAGGTACTCAATCCGATAAAACTCCTCTCAATTACTATTTCAATGGCTTTGGGGGTAAAAAATATTTGATTCGAGTCGAGGAAGTCACCCATCAAAGCTCAGATTTGTTAGATATCGATTTTAGAAATCTATTATTTTTCATTATCGGGAATACTTTCTGGCCCAGAACTCAGTCAAAATTGCGTTATTATTACCTCTTGATTTTAGAGTTATCCATCCTTGTCTGTTTGAATTGTGTTTTGGTGTACACATCTCGCGCAGGTTCCGAAACTGTCGGCAATTATTAGTACTCATCTCAAGAAACTAACAAATTTCAAAAATCAATATCTAATAACTCTGAGCTTTGTTTGATGGGTTCCTCGACTCGAATCAAATATTTTTTACCCCCAAATCCAAAGCAATAGTAATATAAGACCCTCTGATCGGATTGTTGTTGTTGGAATCTGTTGAGATGGGGACCCTCTGTTCGGATTTTAGTACCTTTAAGGTTTTTGTCACAATATTTAAGCTCAATATCTGTCTTTTTCTTACGACTTCGGACGTCAGTGCCATTACCACGTGGTTCATTCACAACAAAAACATAAAGGGTTTTCTTCCATCTATTTATAGCCATGACCAGGGTAGATAAACCATGCATACAGCTTGCAGTATCGGTATGAATTGGGGCTATGGCCAGTATTATATACCCTTTAACAATTAAAGCAAAACCGTCTGGTTATATATTACTTCAAATTATGTTTAATTCTTTCTCACCCAGTGTCTCACCCATGACATTTAAAAAATTATATGTTTATTCTTTTCTATGAACCCCTCAGGAAAAATATTGAAGGACGGCTTTCGTGAATTATTGCCAGTAATGTCAATCTGATCTTTAACACTATGTAAACATCACTATGGTATGAGTACACATACCGTACATATATACACCCGGTCTAGGGGGAAGTCAACGTTTGTTTGTTGTTTACGTAGACATTAAACGTTGGTTGAAGACAAAATCATGTTGTTACTATTATCACCAGTCAGTCATCGCAAACCAAATGTGGGGTTTCTGAACAGATTTCTATTAGATTTGACCTATCTTCATCAAGTTCGCTCGATTGAGACACTTTTTACTTTTAGATTGTCGTAGTCAGTTGATCATGTGATCGGTGACTTAACCGGAACCGGGCGTCAAAGAAAACAAGAAAACTAAGATGCATGCATCAGGTCGGCCGTGAACTATCTACCATAGAATTGTTGTAGCTATCGATTATACATTTTGAAACACCTGTCTGTATGTATGTATGTGTGTATGCATTAATGCATGTGTGTATGTGTTATAGACTCTAACACTGCTCGAATTTGGTATTTAACGTGTCAACTTGACCTCGCTCATAGCCATGTTTCTGGACCTTGACCGATCCGACTAAAAATTTGTGTGTAGGACTATTTCGATCCCGGGAGCAATATGGACGGGTCCAATTTCACGTGGGACCATGTTCTCGAACGTGCTGATATAGGCATGTTTCTGGACCAATTGAACAATAGTTTGGCCAGACGCTGTATATACTGGGTACTGTCCAGATGGAGGCGATCACAAAAAAATCCCTAACTAGCCCGAACGAAGTCGAGTACATCAGCTAGTCTAATATATATTTTGGACATTTGTCTGTCTGTTTGTCTGTTAGCTATGGCCGGGAAAACTGCCTGACAGATTTGACGAAATTTGATACCTAGGAGAAATTATTTCCAGGGAGTATTTTGGACGGGTCAAATCTTGATCCCGACCTGACTTTGACATTCAAAAAGATCAATTCAAGGTCAAATCTGGTAAAACGGAAGTATTTCAACGAAATTTGATACCTACTGTTACTTTTGTCCCAGGGGTGTTTCGGGTGGGTCAAATCATGACCCTCACCTGATCTTGACATTCAAAATTGTCAATTCAAGGTCAAATCGGGTAAAGCCGGGCGGATTTCGACGGGTACTTTTGTCGTGACTTTTGTCCGGGGAGTGTTTTGGACGGGTAAATCGTGACCCCGACATGACCTTCATAGTCCAGGAGATATTGGTCGACCTCTGCACCCCCCCAGGACTTAACTTCACCCCACTAATTTTCTTCCTTAAGGTCTCCTCTAATTTTTTTCACTTGTTAACAAGAAAAAAAAGTGGCCGCAGAGACTCCAGACAAGATGGCGTCCATCATGGCGGCCATTTTTTTTTAATGCACCAGGTCTCTTTGATCGCCATTATAGTAAAGATGATAGCACATGCGGTCTTGTTTTCCGCTCGATTCGTTATGCTAATATACAACCCTTACAAATTAGCCAAAACTCAGACACCAGAATCCAATATGGCGGCCAAGATGGCCGCCGAAATGTGAAAATATGCTATTTTTCTGACAAGTTACCACCTTTCGTTTGTCTCTGTGGGAAAATGTTAGAATTTTTGCATCATGTTATACATTTATCATATAGAGGAGTCATTTGCGAACACATGGAGACCATAATATGCATTTACTGCGGGATATTTTTGTCCGATATCACGTTTTCCCAAATGCCGGTATCATAGGTCAAAGCCTAATCTCCGTTAATAACGCGATGTTATGTTTCGAATCAATGAATGTTATTGCTATTATAACAACACCCATGCATATATATTTGCAGGAGATACTCGAGCTAGGATTTCTCTTATACATGAGTTGAGGAATATTTACCCAAATCCAAGATGGCGGCCAAAATGGCCACCAGCAATAAAAAATCGCCGAAAATCGCTGATTTTAACATCAGTGAGCATTATTGTAATGACAACTCCACACCTGCTTACTATTGTAAGTTGGGAACACTTAGGCGAAGAACTTTCCTTGTACCATATCCAAATAAAAGTCCCCCAAATCCAAAATGGCGCCCACAATGGCTGACAGATTTTGAAAAATCACCGAAATTCCCTCATATTCACATCATTGGGCATTATTGTCGAGACAACTCCATCCATGCGTACAGTTGAGTTGGACATACTGAGGTGAAGTAATTACCTTACATCTCATGCAAGAAATGGTTTTCCAAATCGAAGATGGCGGCCAAAATGGCGACCGAAATTTGAAAACACGCCTACATTCCTTTACTTTCTTAGGAAGGGCGTTATTGTTTCGCGATTTCTACCCACCATTACATGTTGATATGTATGAATTATTCATTAGGGTTTGGCAAGTGATACTCACAGTCAATATGGTGGCCAACTGGCGGGCAGAAATTGAAAAGTAGCCGATATTATCACATACTAATTTCAACTTTTTGTCATAATATTGATTTGTATAAACGAAACGGTACATAATATAAGCCATATATTAGTTCCAATGTAAGTCGTAGCCTTTTGGAAGGATGAAAACCCACAATCGCAATGTGGCATTTCAAAATCCATACTCAACTAAGGGCTCATACTGGCCGTAACCGTATATAGGTGCGCCGAATAGTCATATTATGACTTCCAAGAATCAAAACAACAGTACCTGAGCTTATTATGAATTGCCACATTCAGCATTATCTAGACTCGTTTCCGTCTCTTCGTCAGATTAATCTGTCTCACTCACAACAACAGTTCACTACTCTTCTTTGTAGGAGTGTGCCATTAATCGGAATGTTTCAAACAATACATATGCCGGTGTCCAGCTCACGTGTTGGTTTCGAAAGCTTGGAATTCTTAGCGAGCTTCATTCGTGGTATATCTTATGGTATAATTCAGATGCTACATATGGGGTATATGCGTCATCTTTTGCGATACACTATAAAGGTATTCGGTCGATGCGTATACTAGCTTTCAGAAGGACCTATCTATCTGCGTATTGTCAGCTTTGGTGACCTAATGGGGATAACAACGTGTACACCTGGTGATCTTCCCAAAGAGCCACTTCTCAATATATGGTTCATCAATTCACATACTCATCTAATGCACTGACGTACCCGGACAACTTCTGTATATGGCTTCGAATGTTGAAAGCCCGACATTTGACGGATGCATTTCTGCTAAGGCGTAGAAGACCATAATGCATAATATACCCAAACTCCTTGAACATGATCATAAGAACAAGCTTGTTGGCGTCCAGCAATCGTCTCACCGAACATATTCAAGCAGATGATAACAATACACACGGTGCTAGTTTGTGGGTATTTGTCATGATAGTGGAAATGAAATTGGACAGGATTCAGACAGGATCTCATGTGTGGCTTTGCTTTCCTTGTATGCTAAGATTGTATGTTCCCATCCGTTTGGAAGCCGTTCTTAAACAACTGGACCAGGAGTATGCCATTGGCTACTGCTGTATAAGCTCCACCAAGACTGTGGTGTAGTCTTAAAGGCGATACCTTTGATAGTTGGTTGATATGTCATACTCACGCTGGGTGGTATGGTTCAAGAAAGTACAAATGCCATCAACAAAAGGGTGAAATGTTCAACGCGAAGAACATCCAGAGAAATGTTACGTTGATGAGCTCTTGCATTCAGTTCAACAAACGTTGATACACCAAGTGATTTCTTGGTAACATCACCAATGCGACCATTTTCCTGCATGAGACATTAACTACTATATTCTAAAGTTATATATATATAAAGCAATATGATCATAAAGGTCGCGTTCCCCAACGGCCACAGCCATTGCCATCGAGACTGTAAATTGTAAATTGTACATAGTGAAATAAATGCACCACAGTTCCTGACATTTTCTTGAATAATACCGCCCACATACTGACACTAACCACGAGAGAGGATAACAAAACACGCATACATTCATGCTATAAAGACATTATCCTTTAGTCCATCCGACTGTTTTGAGGGAGGCTAGCATATTATTATCCAGACAAAAGTGTACGTAGTTGAATCAGAAAGGCTTCGAAACGGATGTGGAAATACAATCTTACCACACCAAATAAAACCGACACACATGACATTCGATATCTTAAACATGCACCAGGTGTAGGGGTGGTGTATACAGTGGCCCATTTCATTCCCACTATCATGGCGCATGTCCACAAACTAGCACCGCGAGCATTGTTCTTCTCTGCTGGGAGATATTCGACGAGACAACTGCGGGGCGTCACACAGTTTGCTTCGGATAATGGTCAAGAAGTGTGGGTGGTCTGCACACTAAGGTCTTCTCCTTGGCAGACAGACATCTGTCCAAGGGATGAGACAGCTAGCACCATTCGAAACACTGTCGAAGTTGTCCACATATGCCAATGCGTTCGCTGAGATTGTGAGTTGACGAACCATCTATTCAGAAGTGACTAGCTAACTGGTTCGCCAGGTGTACATGTCGTTATACCATGGGGTATGAGACACATACATGTGTCGGTGTGAGCGACCTAGATCTATCAGACAAAGACATGGAAGCTGGTCCAGATAATTATGGACGTGACGTGGCATATCAGAATCTGTTATCAGGTAATTGTTCTGATATAACTATTCGGCGTACCTACGCTTACGGCCATTATCGGCGCTAAGTGGAGACTGGATTTCGAAATGCCACATCGCGATATTAATTGTGGTGTTTCATCTTTCCAGAACGATAGGAGCTATGTTATGCGTTTTGATACCTTTAAGTTGAACTAGTAGATGGTTTATGTACAGTTTCGTCCATACATACCGATATTATGACAAAAAGTTGAAATTAATATGTGAAAATATCGATTTCTTTTCAATTTCTAGCCGCCAATTTAGCAGCGATCTTGGCTGTGAGTATCAATTGCCAAACCCTAATGAATACTTCATGTCATAATTCCATATCAACATGTAATGGTGGATAGAAATCGCGAAACAATAACGCCCATCGTAAGAAAGTAAAGTAATGTAGACTTGTTTTCAACTTTCGGTCGCCATTTTGGCCGCCATCTTCGATTTGGAAAACAATTTCTTGCATGAGATGTAAGGTAATTACTTCACCTCAGTATGTCCAACTCAATTGTAAGCATGGGTGGAGTTGTCTCGACAATAATGCCCAATGATGTGAATATGAGGGAATTTCGGTGATTTTTCAAAATCTGTCAGCCATTGTGGGCGCCATTTTGGATTTGGGGGACTTTTATTTGGATATGGTACAAGGAAAGTTCTTCGCCTAAGTGTTCCCAACTTACAATAGCAAGCAGGTGTGGAGTTGTCATGACAATAATGCTCACTGATGTTAAAATCAGCGATTTTCGGAGATTTTTTATTTCTGGTGGCCATTTTGGCCGCCATCTTGGATTTGGATAAATATTCCTCAACTCAGGTATAAGAGGAATCCTATCTCGAGTATCTCCTGCAAATATATATGCATGGGTGTTGTTATAATAGCAACAACATTCATTGATTCGAAACATAACATCGCGTTATTAACGGAGATTAGGCTTTGACCTATGATACCGGCATTTGGGAAAACGTGATATCGGACAAAAATATCCCACAATGAATGCATATTATGGTCCCCATGTGTTCGCCAATGACTCCTCTATATGCTAAATGTATAACATGATGCAAAAATTTTAACATTTTCCCACAGAGACAAACGAAAGGTGGTAACATGTCAGAAAAATAGCATATTTTCACATTTCGGCGGCCATCTTGGCCGCCATATTGGATTCTGGTGTCGGATTTTTGGCTAATTTGTAAGGGTTGTATATTAGCATAACGAATCGAGCGAAAATCCAGACCGCATTTGCTATCATCTTTACTATAATGGCGATCAAAGAGACCTGGTGCATTTAAAAAAAATGGCCGCCATGATGGACGCCATCTTGTCTGGAGTCTCTGCGGCCACTTTGTTTTCTTGTTAACAAGTGAAAAAACTTAGAGGAGACCTTAAGGAAGAAAATTAGTGGGGTGAAGTTAAGTCCTGGGGGGGGGGGGGTGCAGAGGTCGACCAATATCTCCTGGACTATCACCTTTAGAATAGTCAATTCAAGGTTAAATCGCGCAATTCTCCGAAAATCAGAGGGGAACATCCCGGACGAAGTTGGGTCCACCAGCTTTACTATTATATATTTCTAGATTTAGTTACAAAGTAAATACCTGTATATTGTACAAAGAAATGTTTGACAAATATATCTGTATCAATATTACCATGCGGGTCATTAAAATAGATACGACGAAACAAATATTGAAGGGTGCATGTATCAGGTAAATTTTTATCTTTCAAATGATGACAGGAATGCGGAAAGTTGAAGTACCTACGTAATACTGGCTGTCCGCATGAAGAGATATACATGTATATAAAAATCAAAATAGAAGATGACTGCTGGCGACAATGTTTTCCAAAAAAATTCAAAGCATTCGATAGCTCCCATCTAGTTGTCAGCCCGAAGATCAATATGAAGTTTGGTGACTATCAGATGAGGGATATGTCTGTACAGTTGCTAAACAATTCAGTCATGCAAAAGAGGATCAAAGAGTAAGATACCAAATTGCTGCCTGTGGTAATGTTTTTTAACGAAATTCGGGAAAATTAGATTACTCTCACGCTGGTTATCCAGAAGATCATTGTGGAATCTGGTGACGATCGGACAAGGGGTGCCGTCTGTAGGATCAACCAAATTATTTAGCCATAAAAATAGTAAAATTGAAGATCACCGCTGTCTTCACAAGGACAGTTTGAGAACAAAATATGGCTCACATCTAGCGGTGACCCAAAATATCCACATGAGAAAAAGTTCTCCAATAAAAACTGGCTGCAGGGTGCGCCAATTGATTCAAATTCGACATTTAGCAGGGTGTACTGCTTGTGGCCATGTTTTCCCCGCAAATTTGATAGACTGATGGACAAAACCACTGAATCCGTTGAATCAATATACATGTATCCATTGATTAATTTATATGCATTGTTATACCAGACGGTTTTGCTTTAATTGTTAAAGGGTATATAATACTGGTATATAAAGGTACTGAAAATAACTATATTACTAGTATACATGTACATAAAATAAACCATATATCATGGCTATGGGTTCGTGACAGCTGAGAACTTGGTGTGAATTAAAGAGTGGTGGTTTCTCAAGCATATCTAACCCTCCACGTTAGAAACATGCCATTAAATGTCATAAGTATAATCTAGCTTGAGAACAGAAGTGATCCATAAAACCCCCCTTAATTCAACCCGGTCCTCGCGCGATGTATGGTCGATCACATGATGATCTAGGGGGGGGGGGGGTTATAATTTTTGTATAAATACAGCACTGCGTGTAAATATAAAATAAAATAGTGCTACATCTTATTACAGATTATTGCCATATATAATCAGTGATTATACAGACAGTCTGACAAAATAAAGTTTCAGTGACACTCTATCCGAAGAGGGGAATAATTTCATCTGTTACAGTCAATGGAGCAATTATGAATCTGGAAAGGTGAAATTTCTAAGTAATACTAGATATCGACATAACGCGATAACATATAACGTAAATGCAATATGGCCGCTGGCGACCATTTTTTCCTATGAAATTTAAAAAATATTTGATAGCTCTCATCTGATAGATCAATATCAAGATAAATATGAAGTTTGGTAATGATCGGATGAGTGAAGTGGACTGTGGTCTGTGCTAAACGGTTTGGTAATGCTTAAAAAGATTCTTACCTTAATATTTTTATGTTCACTTTATAAACTTCACTGAGTCATCTTTGTCATGTATTGAGTTTGATATCTTTTGTTAACAGTTTATAAATTATGTATGTCTCATGTTTGTTATTTTAATTTATGTGTTTATTATCATTAAATAAAGTTGCATTCCTTAAAAAGATTTTTACCTCAATGTTTTTATGTTCACTTTATAAACTCCACTGAGTCATCTTTGTCATGTATTGAATTTGATATCTTTTGTTAACAGTTTATAAATTATGTATGTCTCGTGTTCGTTATTATATTATATACACTTTATAGTGTGTTTTCAGAACGAAAAAAAAAGAGAATAAAATCAACAAATTTGTAAATTTAAAAACAATTCAAACGTTGTTGTATTCCATGTCCCAGCCCGGACATATACACCAAATTTCAATAATATTCATTGAGAAACAACGGACAAAACGCTATATAACACCCGTATACATATTTTATTCCGAGCCGGACTCATCCTCGGGTACATGTTATAGTAGGTACCGAATTGACACACGTCGACTGGGGCGAGTTGTCCCTGGGCCGATTAGGCCGATTGCGGCACCTTCTATAATTTACCGTATGTAGCCGTTTACGCGTAGTTTACTTTAGAAAGTTCCGCAATTAATACCGTAAATAGAGCGACCATATTTGACAGAGAATGCCTCTGTTATTGATTATCAAGTTGCTATACATTAAAAACGACAAATTTACATGCTCGTTCAAGCGCAGTAGTCAATTTTCCCCATGTTAAAGGACATCCACAAATACTAAATAACGCTAACCTACTGCCGAATGTTTTACACGACAACTGTTAACATATTTGGGCTGAATTCATCTGACGCGGTATTATTCCTCAAAATAAACAACAAAACCATCGTTACTTGGAAATGTAGTTTGGGCTAACATTTACATAAATCCTCCACATCATTTATTCGACACACACGTCAGATGAAAAACAGACATGAAGTAAACGGCCAAATTGGCCGAAACAACAGTTCATTAACGCCCGCATCATCATCGTCATCAACAACGGCTTATTCTCACTTTGCCGATGAGCCTGCAAAAATATCGCCGGCAATGTGTGAGCGTCGCGCCCATAGTCTGTATTAATTAAATAACAGTTTGCCCGGCTCCCGTTTGCAATGTTGGTTTAGCATGCCGCCTGAACGAGTTTCAAATGAGTCGTCGTCAGATGAGCGATTTTCATGTTAACTCAGTGAAATAGTAGTAAACTGTTATTCGTATTGAGCTATAACAAACCCATGTCTCTCCAAAGTTGATCATATTCAATGTTCTATCTTCATCATGGCAAGTTCTCAAGTAAATGTATTTTTCATCTCCAACGATCGAGAAGGCAAACACCAGGTTTTCAACGACTTCAAATTTCGCATCAAATCACGTCGATCCGAGAATATCCACTGGGTGTGTTGTGAGAATGGCTGTGGTGCCACAATCAACACAAAGAACGAGATAGTTAGTTCTTCAATGAGTCAACACAACCATCTAGCCGATTCTGACCAGGTACGACACATGCATTTTCTTATTTCAAATTCTTATAAAGAGCGTCCATTCTTCTCTAAACAAAACGCCAGACAATAAAGAGCGTTCTAATGTATAATAATATTTAACTGATATATCTATATACAAAAATAGACATCAAATCTAATTCCATTTCTTTTTAACAGGTTATGGTTGATGCATTCGTCGCAGATCTCAAACAGTCTGTCCGCAGTGGCTCTAGGCCTGTGCCTTCTATATACCAAGAGGAAATCGGCAGCATCAGACACCTGGTTCTGCGACGGTACCTTTGACAAGAGTCCGAATCTCTACCATCAGATGTACATGGACAAACCATTAAAACCCCAAAAGAAAAGATGTATAGACTATAAGCGGCAAATGATTGAATTAAGGGATTATTGACACCTCGTGCTGGTACCCCCGGAAACAATAGCCGTCGGCAAAGTGAGATGGTCCCGTCATCAACACCGTCATCGTCATCGCCATCATCGTCGTCGTCTTCATCGCCATCGACATCACGATCGTCATAGCACCATCGTCGTCGCCATCGCGACCGTCATCGACATCATCAGCGTTTTCGTAATCGTCATAGACATCATCATCAGTTTATTCGTCATCATGAGTGTCATTATAATCGTCTTCATCCTCCTCAGATCACAGGGTGATATACCCAGCTGTATATGTAAGATAGCGGTAATAGCATGTCTTATGGGTAGCAATTTTATACGAAATGTATTAACCAAGTGCACTAAATTCGATTCGAGCCGAGCTAATGGACGAAGAAAGTTAACCCTTTCACGACTGGATCTTACTGAATTTTTGCCAAAAACCATGAGCCAATGTATTCTCTTATATATGCGAGTCGACCATAGGTCGCCTAGCATATATAAGAGAATGCATTGGCCTAACAAATTATATATTATTTTTTATAATTGTTAAAGAATGTAAGAACACATGAACAAAAATGTTAAAGAATGTAAGAAATAATGATAAAAAATTGTTACAGAATGTAAGATAAAATGATAAAAAATTATAAAATTGTTAAAGAATGTAAGAACAAATTATGCAAATGATAAATGTTTTTAAAGAATGGAAGAAAAAATGATAAAATTGTTAAGAATATAAGAAAAAATGATGAAAATTGTTATAAAATGTAAGAAAAAATTATAAAAATTATTAAAGAAGTAAGAAAAAAGTGATAAAAATTATTAATAAATGTAAGAAAAATTTATAAAAAATTGTTAGGCCAATACATTTTCTTATATATTTTTATTTTCAGCCCTGTGTACGGAATTTTGTTGCAAACCCCCCTGCATCCACTGTGGGTATACAGCTTTCTACTGTGGGTATAAATTTCTACTGTGGGTGTAAATGTTCAAACGTAATTTCATGTGTCAAACGTTTATACCCACAGTAGAACTACATCGTAGTAAGCAAAAATAGTTCCTATGTCACATTCATTTAAAATTGGAAGTTGTCATGATATAAATTAGATAAGAAGAACAATGCCTGCAATTCAATCAAATGTAGCATTGTAGCTTTCTAGTGTTATATGAACTATAGGAAACATATGAATGGTAATTCCAGGTGACTGACCGCTCAGAAACAGGCTTACGGCTTGACGTAAATGTATGCATCACTACTCGTGACACACATTTCTTATAGCATCGTGTTTGTGTCTCTCGGTGTGGATACACATTCAAAGTAAACAGCGGAGTAGTTGAATTCGCAGAACAAATCAAAAATAATAACTATGCCATAAATACAATACACGCATAATACCCGGGATTAAAACAATTTCACCACTCGTGGTATTGTGGTTTTAACCACTCGCCAACAGGCTCGTGGTTAAAACCACAATTGCATTCATGGTGAAAATTTGGTATTCTCGGCTACTATGGATGTATTCTATATGTAAGAAAAGACCAAGTCTTCTCGGTCCACAACAGCTTGGGATATCGGTTTGGATGATGCTGTTTTTGGACCGAGTCCCACTCCGTTGCTCCGTTGTAACGGTCGGCGGGAGTTATATTGCTTGCTAGTCTTCGGATTAGGTCAAATGGAAGCTTTGCGTATATGAACAGAGGGCAGCCTTTCTCAAGCATGATGATATCAAACATGCAGAAGTAAACAAAGCCTAGTTTTCCAGAGAAATTAGATTTTTCGCGCTATCGGAAAATGCATGTAAACAATACATTAAACGATCGTATCACCACTCTACCTTTTTCTATCACAGTAAATGATATATAATTTTGAAAAATGATTAATCGCGAACATGTCTGGTGATCAATCACATTCAGGGGTTTACGTGAATGCCCGGGGTCCACGTTTACATGTATATATAGAAGAGCAACGGGCGGGATTGGGTCCAAACCAGCATCATCACAACTGATATCCCAAGCTGTTGTGGGACAAGACGAGTTGGTCTAGTATAATTGTTGATTATACATGTTTTTATGTGTAACCATATAAGGTAAGTGGGTGTCTGACCAGGTAGCAGAACTGTCAAGGTTAGTGACCCCACACCTAGCACACTAGAATGACAGAGAAAAAGTCAGAGTAATGCACTGGCTGGTGGACCAAGAAGGCCTTTTAGAAAGTTAACTAAGGACAAAAGTTAAACGGCTAGGAACGCATTTGTCATAATAATTTTCCACACAATATACACCGGTAGGTGCAAAATGTACGGTCTATATAAAGTGGTAGTCTAGTCCCCCGCAAATTTAGAAACAATCACATATATGTGACACGAAAAAAGTTTATACAGCTTATTTCATATAAACGTAATACAAATTAGTAAAACGCTCTTGATGTGACCTAGTTATCTCATATTGTTGATTACGCGCCCAAGTCCAGTATCTATATATGCGTACTCATACCACCGTACATAGTTATTTAAGTAATATATGATGTGGATGCCAAACCACACCACCAGGCTCCGAATTACAAAACGAGAAGCGTCACACGTAATTAACGCAAATCTTATAAGACGTATGAAAGTTAGAATATACTTCCCAACAAGTGTAGATTATCAGCTTAGTATTCGGAACATGCATACATAGGGCTATTAAAGTGTATTGTGCATATACGGTATGTGTTGTCTAAACCATTGTATTATAACCTCCATTGTAGGTATAACTATAGTTAAACGCTCTCTATATACTATAGTCAAACGCTCTTTATGTGACCCAGTTATACACGAATTATTCACGAATTATTATATACATAGACTTTCCTGATTGTACTATCGGGAAAATTTCTTATTTGCAAATAAAAGTGTATGCTTATGCATTGGCTGTACTGCCAGATGATAAATTTAGTGGTGTTATGATCATATCGTATCGTACATACTTGCATAAATTGTAATGAACTTACCATTAATAAGGGATAAAACAAATTTGAATTAAGATAGAACTGTTACATATATAGGACTGGGCCCCGAATTTCATTATCAGTGTATGGAGGGATTAAACTGGAAAAATGACCCCAATATAACATGAATCGTATAGAGATAAGTGTAAATAAAATGTATATGCAAATGGAACGCTCTTTATAAGTGTTTGTTTTAGCATAGTTTGCAAACATTATACTGCTACAGTACAGTATTCAAAACAATAATTTATGTTTAATTGTCAACATAGCTTGATAACATTAGGAAGCGTAAATTATATCATTTGGAAAATGTTTACTGAGACCAAGTCGAAAATAGGTATTTAAAATGTTGGGAATAAGAAAATAATAACCAGCATTGGAGTCGTCAGGAGAACGTACTCTGACATATAACGAACTTAACATACAGAACGTTTCTTTTAGGTTTCGGTTCTTACGTTCCCGACCTACTATGGCCACCAGAGATAGAACCGTGCAGTTTAAATTCCCCACCGTGATGTTAGTACTCAAAATATTACCGTCATGTAATTTATACGTGCAGAAGGTTTATAGTACTTGCTCCACTCCACACGGTAGATAACTCTGTAAGACACACGAAAACAATCAGCCAATCGATAGGACATAAATATTCTCTGCTGAATCATTGATTCGATTCACTCGTTTGAGGAGTTCTGTTGTTCCCTTCCCCGCCAGATGTTGTCTTGCACTTAAATCTTGCAGTCAGTTTTCTGTAGGTATCCTTCACAGCTACACGAAATTTTCGCATCCCGAAAGCATAAATGAGAGGGTTAATACCGGAGTTAACCAATGAGATATATATCAGTAGCATTCGACGTCTTCTACCGACCATACTCTGGTCCCATTCGTTGCTCATTGTCATCCTAGGAATGAGGCCAGCCAAGGATCCAACAGGTACCGTAAATGATAGTGTGATAATGATGATCGTAAGTACCCGCATCGCTTCGCTGTTAGACCTACGCTTGCTCGGTGTTCTCTTTAATTCATTACTCCGACCAGCAGTTTCGATGGGCATTTGTCTGCTCCGGGTAACCTTTAATTCCTCAGTGACGTTTCTTACTGTGACGTTATCGTGTGTTTCTATTTCAGCCGTTTGATTTTTGTTTAAATCAGTCATGCTGCATTCCATTTGTCCACCATCGACACCCGGTTGTCTGCTCCGCGCCTGAGAGCCGGTTTCCATGTTCGTTTTATATTTTTCGTTGATCACACTGCGTCGATTTAGTCCTCTGAACTCGTATATCAGAACGGAAAATGCAATCATGGTAGCAATGTAGGTTAGTATCCCACAGGCCGACACAAAATAATGAAGACCTAGTTTTGGTTCAAACATTATATGAACTATGCATATGTCTGTTTTTCCAGTTTTATACCACAGAATGAAAGGAATTGTAAATACGGAAAACGCGAAGACCCATATGAGGACAACGTAAACGATGTTGCGCCGCAATGAGAACCATCCCTGCACATATACCTGTAACGGGTATTTGATGCTGCATATACGCTCAATACAGACTAGTAATATTTGTAAACATGATACAAAGTACACTGCATATACACCAAGGTATACACTTACACACACGAACTCCGATTGAATACCACCTGTGGTGACAGAGGCGAGCAACCCTAACCCGAATAACCCAACAGCGCCATCACTGATGCTCAGTCCAGATATGATAGCACAGTGTGGGTCATTGCGAAGTTGTTGGTTGACAAATGTCATTACTGTAACGAAAGTATTAACCACAACAATCCAAGCTAATATCGCCGGCCAAACTACAAACACCACTACATATAAGGCACCACCTTCAGCATCGTCCACAGAATCGGTTGAGTTTGTTGCGTTCATTGTGCGCAGTATAGATTTTATGTTCCTTCAGACTCCGGAGAGATGTGTTCTGGCAAACAGGATTGGGGCTGTTATGTAACAACACACATTTGAATGATACAATGTTTCACCACTGACTGATGATCGACTGACGTCAGTAGAGCCTGCCTTTGTTCCAGATGTTTGATTGACATGCATTTAAGTCATGCGACTTGCATTCTCAGTGGTGCCTGCTTGTGTTCCAGATGTTTGGTGGGCATGCAGTGATGTCATGCGTGTTGCATTCTCAAGCAGGTGAGAACGTGCCTGCAACGAAATAACACAATAGTGCCACTATTATTTGTACGTACACATGCATGTAGACGGTCGATGGCATGTTGTATATGGGACGCTGAGGTAATTAAGCTATGGCATGTTGTATATGGGACGCTGAGGTAATTAAGCTATGGCATGTTGTATATGGGACATTAAGCTGTGGTATGTTATATATGGGACATTAAGCTATGGCATGCTGTATATGGAACATTAAGCTATGGCATGTTGTATATGGGACATTAAGCTATGGCATTTTGTATATGGAACATTAAGCTATAGTATGTGTATATGGGACATTGAGCTATGGTATGTTGTATATGGGACATTAAGCTCTGGCTTGTTGTATATGGGACATTAAGATATGGTATGTTGTATATGGGACATTAAGCTATGACATGCTATATATGGGACATTAAGCTATGGCATGTTGTATATGGGTATTAACCTATGGCATGTTGTATATGGGACATTAAGCTATAGTATGTTGTATATGGGACATTAAGCTAAGGTATGTTGTATATGGGACATTAAGCTATGGTATGTTGTATATGGGACATTAAGCTATGGTATGTTGTATATGGGGCATTAAGATATGGTATGTTGTATATGGGACATTAAACTATGGTATGTTGTATATGGCAAATTAAGCTATGACATGTTGTATATGGGACATTAAGCTATGGCATGTTGTATATGGGACATTAAGCTATGACATGTTGTTTATTGGACAGTAAGCTATGGCATGTTGTATATGGGACATTAAGCTATGGGATGTTGTATATGGGACATTAAGCTATGTCATGTTGTATATGGGACATTAAGCTATGGCACGTTGTATATGGGACATTAAACTATGGCATGTTGTATATGGGACATTAAGCTATGGCATGTTGTATATGGGACATAAAACTATGGTATGTTGTATATGGGACATTAAACTATGGTATGTTGTATATGGGACATTAATCTATGGCATGTTGTATATGGGACATTAAACTATGGTATGTTGTGTATGGGACATTAAACTATGGCATGTTGTATATGGGACATTAAGCTATGGCATGTTTTATACGGGACATTAAACTATGGCATGTTGTATATGGGACATTAAGCTCTGACATGTTGTATATGGGACACTAAGCTATGGCATGTTGTATATTTTTATTACTAAAATAAAACCAGATAACAATGCAATTTAGGTATATACGTGGATTTAATTTACAATTGGTGCAACCATTTCATATTAGCGCATGTGCATTCTTTATATTATGTATTTCCGGTATGACGTAATATATTCGCGGAAGGACACAGACAAATAAACAGAGAGATAGACCGAAAACATTACTTGCGTCCAGCATAGACTGGCGCAAGTAATAACGACACCGTTCGGCGCGATTGCGCGCCCGAGCTCGGGTAGTGTATAGGTAACAGATGGGCTCGCGTCACACATAAATTACAGTATACCGTGAAGGAGAAAGTTATTAAGGACGACCAGCTGGGCGCAGCTCAGCCGCGCATATGTTGCGCAGCAACATCTGTGCAGGTCGTCCTTATACTTATATATAATTAAATTAAAACTACAAAATGTTACTTTTCATATAGCCAACATAACATTATTCATTGCGTTAAGGCATTACATGGTTTATTCTTTGAACAATAATCATGACTTAAATCATAAATATTGTCGACGGGACTCGGGTTGCTATGCCATTCGGGAAATGTCGGAAATTTACGTAAAACTTCAAATTTTTGGGTTGTGATTAGAAACAAACAAACAACCCAAATTATGAGGGGGTAAACCCAAGTTCTCACTCATAATAACCCCAATTTCCAACCAAGGCCAAGGGTTGTGGAGGCGAGTACAACTAATATTTCATCCAAATTGAGAATGGGCATATATGTGCCAGTCAAAAAAAAGATACATGTATGAGTATATAATATGATAATTATGAGGTACAGACCCAACCTCTACCACAAGCAATCAACTTCGTGTACGTAATTGGTTAAAAGAAATATTTATAGTTAATTAAATCTTGACGTTCATATAAGTCAACACATATTAGTCTGAGTAGTGCAGGTCGTGACTGCACGGTCGTCCTTTTTTACATGGATTTCAATGCCATAATTTCTTGTTATTCACACAACATTTTCGTGGAAAAATCACGTGACTTCCGGCAGTGGTTTCACAAAATCGCGGAATCAGCAATGAAACGAATTTACAACTTCACAACTTCCGATATGTGGCCATGGACAACTGAAGTATTTATTTATAAATAGTAAGTTGTTATGAATATGTCATGCAAATTTAATATTAGATCAGTTTCATTTGTTAGCTAAACAGGAGGCAGTTACGGCGTCGTGACGTCAAAACGTCATTTGTCTCTGCGGGCCAGAATCCAGACATGACTGGACGCATTGTGTCGTCTTCGCTTAATCACAGCGACGTACATTGTAGTCTATAGCATTCACTATATACATTACAATATAGAGGCTTTTATTATCAAAGGCCGATAGGCTATATTAAGGCATCATGTACTCATCGAAGTCCACTGGCATCCAAAACGATCTGCACTAACAATCAAGCATTCGCGTCGCTGACATGCGTATAGGCCTAATAGTAGAGCGGACAAACTCAAAAAGCTCACTAGACGTAGGAGTTTAGTCCATCGGCACCACACACGGGCTTGTGATACATCATTTTGAAGGTTATGACATTCCGCACCAGGTAGGGCCCGGTGTGAAATATACAAATGATGCAAAAGATGATTTTTAGCTGATTAAGTGCCAAAATTCAGCAAAAATCCTGAGAAATAAAAGTATAGAAACGAGAACATTTTGCGCTAAAATATTGTAGTCTATATACCTCTAGATATTTACTATGATAGTGGTACGATTTCTCTGATCTAACGAAGATTGTTTTTAGATTTATTGTAAAAATAGACAAAACAGCGCAATTTTTCTTTTTTTTGCCTCACTT
The DNA here is from genome assembly GCA_032622095.1 of Siphonodentalium dalli. Classification (NCBI taxonomy): domain Eukaryota; kingdom Metazoa; phylum Mollusca; class Scaphopoda; order Gadilida; family Siphonodentaliidae; genus Siphonodentalium; species Siphonodentalium dalli. The sequence continues at coordinate 261,681,851 of CP136061.1, read as the reverse complement.
AATGGGCGATAGATCAATATTGTTTTGACCAAGGATATCGTATATAGTCTAGAAAAGTTCGGATATATATATCGCATAAGACAGTATGCTGAATATGTCATCATATTTAACACGTGATGTGTTATGTAAGATTATTTCAACCCTCACCCCAAAATTAATAAAAAAGTCACTGTTTTAGGGAAATTCGGCACAAATGAATACAAAAGCACAGGTATTCGGGATATGTTTGTGCTACGATATAGCAGGTTACACACTTACAAACACAAAGTAATGCAATGCCATGATTGCGGTGATAGATGTGAATATTTCTTAAATTTACGTGAAAAATAGACAAAAAAATCATTCATTTTCATTTGTTTCGCCCCTCTTAATAGGCGATTTTTCAGTATTGCATTGCATGGATATCCCGTATATAATATAGAAACTTGTGGAAATATATACTGCACATGTTTGCAGGATAAGGATGTCATTCTTTGCCATGTATGATATGTGGTGGTAGATTGTGTCACCCCCACCCCAAAATACAGAAGAAACAAAATAAGTTTTAGAAATTTCGTTATGGCAGAATACAAAAGCACAACTCCGATTATTTCGTGCTATTATATTGAAGTCTACCCACTTGCAAGATGAGACAAACACGGAATATTCCTATACACATTTATGCATTATACACATACCTTATCAAGCTGGGGCGTTTGATAGTTACTTGAGTTGAAGAAATTTCATCATTGTATATGTTTACTTCGCATAATATAGCTTCACAGTTCAGCCAGGTTCAGCCACAGTACATGTAACTTGTAACGTGTTTTGCCATTACCAACGAAATCACCTGACTCACATGACCATTCCGCTCAGCAGCGGTGACCACGCCGTTAGCTTTCCCAAATGGGTTCTTGGTACGAACTACTATTATAGTAGTACTATACATATAATAATTACAAGTGTAGCTTATAGTAGGCGTATGTGTTTCGTACGGTCTAAACACATTTTCACAGAAGTGACGACTGCGAGTCCATTTGGGAGAAAATAGTGCCGTTCATTGCATTCAATCTTCTTGCCACACACAGTATTGTGATATAGTTATGTTTGTATTTAATTCGGTTGTTTACATGATAAATATTGTTAGTTGTACACTAGATGAATGCGTGCAAAACTCGCGTTCCGATATATTTAGGTTTCTCGAATCCGTAATCGTAACTACAGCTATTGAAAATCGACAACTGATAGAAAGAACACATATTCTAGTGATGTACCTGTAGCACCACATGCGTAAATCATGCGTGCAATAGGTTATTATGCGTAAGCTGTCAAGTGCAAACACAGCAAATAATAATTTACGGTAGGCATGCTTTGTAATGCATTGCACTAAATACCACCCGAACCGAAATTTTTCTAGAAAATCCGGTGAAAAACGGAAACAATTTGTGACACCAGATAGCTATGATGGCACAAGATCATGGTTAGATTACCAAGCACACTTTGAAATTTGTTCCAATATAAATGGATTGGAAATTGATGACATGGGCCTTTATCTATGCGCATCCTTGAGAGGGTTGGCACAAGGAACACTCGGTGACCTACTCCCAGGACGAGAAGAAGACTACAAAGTTCTGGTTGGTGCGATAGAAGGCCGATTTGCTGCCAAAAACCAGACTGACCAGATCGTACAATTGCGTGCACGACGACAAAGGGCAGGGGGAAAGTTACCGAAGTCTGACCAATATGTTATATCATACTGCAACACATGAATTGAGAGACACCTTGGCAAAGGACCAATTCATTGGTGGGTTGTATGACCCAGATATACGGCTCATGGTACAACAAGCACGACTGGGCTCTCTTGGTGAAAGCATGAGACATGCAGTTGAATTAGAGGCTTTTGCCAAGTCTGAAAAAGCATACGGCTAAACACTATGCTAGGGCAGTAAATGAAGCAGACCCAACACAAAGCAAACATATAGAGTTTGAAGAACTCAAAAAGATAAGAGATGAACTGAAGCCCCAAACTGGTTCTAATGGGAAAACTCAAAATAGCTCACAACCGTCCCAGCCATCACATTCCATCTCTGAGATGAAGGAGATAAAACAAATATTGACTGATGTGAAGAGTTGTGAAGGGGAGATTAACAAAGAATGACAAACTTGGAGAACCAAAACAAGGAGAAAAAGAGTAACACAAATGAGTCCTGGAGGAACTGCCGTGACGATAGACAGTGGAGACATAATTATAATGATAATCCTGATTATAACATAATGCTTATCGTGGTAGGGGAGACGAGCAGAACACAAGTGGACATCGTAACTCCAACGAGTTTATTAGATACAGCTCTTCTGAAGAGGGGGCTGTATTTAGATTGCAATCTCTATGGGCAGCCAGTGAGGTTTCTGATTGGTACTGGAGCAACAGTTTCCCTGCTCTCAAAGAAACTGTATGACTACTTATCGGAAGATAAACACCATATGTTACATACATGATGCAGCACACGGGATGCTGATCATTGAGTCCAACGAAACGAATAAGGCATACCGAGTTGTATCATCTAACTCATCGGAAACTCTGTCAGAGATAGTATCTTCTCGGCATTTGTCAGAGCACATCAACACAAATTCCCCTGAATGAATTGGAACTATTGAAACTGAGGATCACGAGCCCACTAATACCGCGATAAGCAGCACGGATCAGGCACCAGCTATGGTAGAGAACACATATATTGACAGAATATGCCATATGTGACTCCTGGAAGGTCTGGAAATTCACAAATGCTCAGAAAGCTTAACGAACCTATTATGGGTCTCTAGGATCACATGGCAATACAGCAGTAGTTTCTGTTACCATAAACAATGGGGATGAGTTTCAAAGAGCTGAACCAAAACAACCCTATCCTGAAGTGAAACCAAATGCACAGGAGAAATATATTCTTCCTGACACATTGGCAGACATACATGGTCAGAGAAATTCGACATGTAATGACCAAGGCCTTGGAGATATTACGGCATCTGTTCCTCATCATATTCCAAGAAATATGGCCCAACCCAGAAACGGCGCCATGGTACCCCAAGGGAGATTCAAGGACGATAGATAGAATTAAAGAACATCGCAAGGTTGATGACAAGGCTCGATTTGATGGCCGTGACCAAGAAGATCGTGACGCATTAAAACCCCAAATACTGTGGGAAGATCCCAATAGGACAAAGTCGTGGATGATGACTCCCAGATAGGAGAGCCACAGAAATACAGTGTATATACTGTTTGTACAGTACTGTTGATGTAAAACAAATATTCTATTATATGATTCTAGGGAAGTGGCAGCCATGGGGGAACATCAAGTCCCGGGTGGCTGCAGGTTCATTCCAAACACGACCCCTTGGCTCAACTTGCAGGGTTGAGCCATGAATAGGTGTGGTGAGATCGCGAGCTCACCTTAATGGATGTGTCGTCTCGTGGGTAGTTCATGCCCATTGGTCGCTATAAACCCTCTATGTGTATTGAAGAAGAGTAGGCTATGCGACCGCATTGGAGAACATTTCTGCACCCAGATACAAACAAACGTTGGCTTCCATCGGTTTCAGGGCGCAGACGACCTACGGTATGTAAAGGAAGTCGTACCAACAACCCATTTGGGAAAAGTAACGGCGTGGCCACTGCTGCTGAAGAATTTAACAAAAGTTCACTAAGCACATGTTCGTCGATTGATATAAAGATTGGACACCCCTCTGATACACATTTCGCAATGCTGCACATTTGACGCAAAACGTCTAAACGGTTGTTTGATGGTGCTGTACGTGTAAGCGGAATGGTCATGTGAGTCAGATGATTTCGTTGGTAATGGCAACACACGTTACAAGTTACATGTACTGTGGCTGAACCTGGTTATTAACAATCACTAAACCTCCCAATACGTATAATCTTATACAACTGTGAAGCTATATTATGCGAAGTAAACATATGCAATGATGTAATGTCTTCAACTCAAGTAACTATCAAACGCCTCAGCTTGATAAGTTATCTGTAAAATGCATAAATGTGTATAGGAATATTCTGTGTTTGTCTCATCTTGCAATGTATTGTATTGTTGGGGCGATGGGTGCAATAACGTAACCAAACAAATGTGACAGAAGATGATAAAATCCGAAAACATTCATATGCATTATGTGTCTCGTCAACTCTTGAGAGTTTGTCCTGGATTATTGTTCAAAATGGAATTGAATTATCACCCATGTAGAGGGGCAAAACAAGTTTATATTTCACGATTTTCGGTCTACTTTCATCAGAAAACTCCGAAATGTTGCCATCTGCAAATGATACCATGACGTTATCATAATGTATATATGGAAGTGGGTAGACTTCAACATAATAGCACAAAATAATCGGAGTTGTGCTTTTGTATTCTGCCATACCGAAATTTCTAAAACTGATTTGTTTTCTTCTGAATTTTGGGGTGGGGGTGACACAATCTACCACCTCATAGCATCCATGGTAAAGAACGACATCTTTATCTTACAGTCATATGCAGTATATATTTCCACAAGTTTCTATATTATATACGGGATCTCCATCCAATGCAATACTGAATAATCGCCTATTAAGAGGGGCGAAACAACCGCAATCATGGCATTTCATTACTTTGTATTAATAAGTATGTAACCTGCTATATCGTAGCACAAACATATCCCGAATACCTGTGCTTTTGTATTCACTTGTGCCGAATTTCCCTAAAACAGTGACTTTTTGCTGAATTTTGGGGTGAGGGTTGAAATAATCTTACATAACACATCAAGTGTTACATATGATGACATATTCAGCATACTGTCGTATGTGGTATATATATCCGCACCTTTCTAGACTATACACGATATCTTTGGTCAAAACAATATTGATCTATCGCCCATTAAGTGAGGCAAAAAAATTGAAAAATTGCGCTGTTTTGTCTATTTTTCCAATAAATCTAAAACAAATCTTCGTTATATCAGAGAAATCGTACCACTACCATAGTAAAACTCTAGAGGTATGTAGACTACAATAGTTTACCGCAAAATGTTCGCGTTTCTATACTTTTATTTCTCACTTTGCCGAATTTTACAAAAACAGGGATTTTTGCTGAATTTTGGCACTTAATCAGCTAAAAATCATCTTTTGCATCATCTGTATATTTCACACCGGGTCCTACCCGATGCGAAATGTCATAACCTTCACAATGATGTATCACAAGCTTGTGTGTGGTCCCGATCGTCTAAACTTTCTGAAATCGGTTCCGTCCGCTTCACTATAATATATATAGGCCTATAAATGCATATAGTTCCACGACTATTTACACGATCCTTAATTTCATTGTCCGTCTTCTTACTATTATGTCGGGGTCGTTCTTTATATGCCTTTATATCATTTCGGCCAATTTGGCCGGTTACTTCATGTGACTTTTTCATCTGACGTGTGTGTCGGATAATTGATCTGGAGGATTTATGTAAATGTTAGCCCAAACTACATTTCCAAGTAACGATGGTTTTGTTGTTTATTTTGAGGAATAATACCGCGTCAGATGAATTCAGCCCAAATATGTTAACAGTTGTCGTGTCAAACATTCGGCAGTATGTTAGCGTTATTTAGTATTTGTGGATGTCCTTTAACATGGGGAAAATAGCCTACTGCGCTTGAACGAGCATGTGAATTTGTCGTTTTTAATGTACAGCAACTTGATAATCAATAACAGAGGCATTCTCTGTCAAATAAGGTCGCTCTATTTACGGTATTAATTGCGGAACTTTCTAAAGTAAACTACGCGTAAACGGATACATACGGTAAATTATAGAATGTGCCGGAATCGGCCTAATCGCCCCATGGCCAACTCGCCCAGTCGACGTGTGTCAATTCGGTACCTACTATAACATGTACCCGAGTCCGATTCGGAATAAAAGATGTATACGGGTGTTATATAGCGTTTGGTCCGTTGTTTCTCAATGAATATTATTGAAATTTGGTGTATATGTCCGGGCTGGGACATGGAATACAACAACGTTTGAATTGTTTTTAAATTTAAAAATTTGTTGATTTTATTCAATTTTTTTTCGTTCTGAAAACACACTATAAAGTGTATATAATATAATAACGAACACGAGACATACATAATTTATAAACTGTTAACAAAAGATATCAAATTCAATACATGACAAAGATGACTCAGTGGAGTTTATAAAGTGAACATAAAAACAATGAGGTAAGAATCTTTTTAAGGAATGCAACTTTATTTAATGATAATAAACACATAAATTAAAATAACAAACATGAGACATACATGATTTATAAACTGTTAACAAAAGATATCAAACTCAATACATGACAAAGATGACTCAGTGAAGTTTATAAAGTGAACATAAAAATATTAAGGTAAGAATCTTTTTAAGCATTACTAAACCGTTTAGCACAGACCACAGTCCACTTCACTCATCCGATCATCACCAAACTTCATATTTATCTTGATATTGATCTATCAGATGAGAGCTATCAAATATTTTTTTAATTTCATAGGAAAAAATGGTCGCCAGCGGCCATATTGCATTTACGTTATATTTTATCGCGTCATGTCGATATCTAGTATTACTTAGAAATTTCACCTTTCCGGATTCATAATTGCTCCATTGACTGTAACAGATGAAATTATTCCCCTCTTCGGATAGAGTGTCACTGAAACTTTATTTTGTCAGACTGTCTGTATAATCACTGATTATATATGGCAACTAGAAGGTGACCCGACTTCGTCCGGGCTATTCAAAAACCAAATTTCAAGTCGATTGCTCCACCCGTTTCCTAGATCTGGTCTGCGCATGCGCGAAGCTGGTGTCGCACGTGCTCGGCGACCCGATAAAATTCGTATCCGGGGCAAGATACATTCACATACCAAATTTCAAGTCGATAGCTACACCCGTTTCCGAGATATATAGCCAAATGTCATTTGCGGATACCTCGGCCGGTGATGAGTTAACGCGACACAGTCAAATGCATCGGCAGGGTGAGAGTTAACGTAATCTAACTTTATGACCTCTGACGACGTCATAGAAATTACGCATTGATTTTATCCCGATAAAAGCATCGTACCACTTGTACCTAATAATTGAGGCAGATAACTAAAACGGATACATACATATTATATATCGTTGGAAAGATGAAGCCACACAGATTCTAACCGTGCAAATTATATGACTGGCAATTTATTATTCGCGCTATATCGTATCGATTTGTGAGCACCGAACTGAAATATATTAGCGCAAAACGGCGTAAAAACAGATTTGACCTCCGCACGTGAAAAGTTGACCTCGCACGGACAAATAAATATGCCTATGTTCGTCTCCGGCCGAAAATACCCTAAAATACCAAATTTCATCGAAATTGGCTTAGTCGTTTTGGAGTCCATCGATTTCAAACAAACAAACACATACACACACACACACACACAGATCTTTCAAAATATATAATAGACTAGCAGGTTAGCCCGCCACCGGCGGCTTGTCCGAAACATGACATTTTTTTAATATTTTTTTTAATTTTTAGCTCCACGCGTTTCAATAAGAAAAATTTGTACCCGGTAGCTCCACCCGTTTCCGAGATCTGGTCTGCGCATGCGCTGCACGGGCGTCGCACGGGCTCGGCGACCCGATAAAATTTGTACCCGGCGCAAGATACATTCACATACCAAATTTCAAGTCGATAGCTCCACCCGTTTCCGATATCTCGTCTGCGCATGCGCTGCACGGGCGTCGCACGGGCTCGTCAATACGACAGCGACGACCACCTGGTCAAACTACACTCACGTACCAAGTTTCGTCCCGATCGGTCGAGGTGTTGGTATCTGATGCAAAAGACGAAATTGTGAGTGTTGGTCGATAGTCCCCGCCGTGAACCTCATCGTCGCAAAGAGCGGACAGTCAATTAACCCCGTTGTGAACCTCAATCACCAACGCGACGTAAACATGTGCTGCGTTCTAAAAATAGGAAAGCATTTTCTCTCTGCATAATTCTGCAGATGCTAATAACGTTGCTCCCCGTAGGTAGCAATATCGTTGTTGTTGATATTTACGGCTTGGGGGCTATTTTCTTATTTAGCAAGTTTGAGCTCAATCGGTTCGAGTCTATAAAGGACACACTCATATATATGACACTTCCCGTGGGTAGCAAGTTTGAGCTCAATCGGCATTCCCTGGAATTTCCCGTAGATTGGCAGATTCCAGTATCTTTTTATAACGGTATATCTGGGGAGAAATCTGATGCTATATTCGTGATTATCTGGGATGATTTCGGTATATAACTATATACTGTAAAAACAAAGCGCGCCATCCGTGCTCGCAGGGTTGGTCAGAAACAAATGTTTTTTAAATTTAATGTATGTTCCGTATATCTCTCTGCAGATGCAAATAGCGTTGAATGGCAAACAGACGCTCTTTATAGAGATGCGTCAAAAACAAACGCTCATTAAATATTCACTTGATTAACCCACGCCGTGCCTTTGCGGTGATTTGAGATTGGAGAACGGGTGCTCTGAGCTTTTCTAAACTGCGACCACGGTCGTGTCGGTGGGATTTGACACTTACATAGGAAGTTTGAGCTCAATCTGTACACGCGTTTTGGATTCTATGAAGTACACACACACACATATATATACGAAGTCTCAAAATATATAGTATAGATAATCTGTAATAAGATGTAGCACTATTTTATTTTATATTTACATGCAGTGCTGTTTTTATACATCAATTCTAATCCCCCTAGATCATCATGTGATCGATCATACATCGCGCGAGGACCTGGTTGAATTAAGGGGGGTTTTATGGATCACTTCTGTCCTCAAGCTAGATTATACTTATGACATTTGATGGCATGTTTCTAACGTGGAGGGTTAGATATGCCTAACGTGGAGGGTTAGATATGCTTGAGAAACCACCACTCTTTAATTCACACCAAGTTCTCAGCTGTCATGTTCGGATATTAGAACCCATAGCCATGATATATGGTTTATTTTGTGTATACTAGTAATATAGTTATTTTCAGTACCTTTATATACCAGTACTGTGTATAACAATGCATATAAATTAATCCATGTATACATGTATATTGATTCAACGGATTCAGTGGTTTTGTCCATCAGTCTATCAAATTTGCGGGGAAAACATGGCCACAAGCAGTACACCCTGCTAAATTTCGAATTTGAATCAATTGGCGCACCCTGCAGCCAGCTTTTATTGGAGAACTTTTTCTTATGTGGATATTTTGGGTCACCGCTAGATGTGAGCCATATTTTGTTCTCAAACTGTCCTTGTGAAGACATCACTGCCAGCGGTGATCTTCAATTTTACTATTTTTATGGCTAAATAATTTGGTTGATCCTACAGACGACACCCTTGTCCGATCGTCTTCAGATTCCACAATTATCTTCTGGATAACCAGGGTGAGAGTAATCTAATTTTCCCGAATTTCGTTAAAAAACATTACCACAGGCAGCAATTTGGTATCTTACTCTTTGATCCTCTTTTGCATGACTGAATTGTTTAGCAACTGTACAGACATATCCCTCATCTGGTTTTTATATACATGTATATCTCTTCATGCGGATAGCCAGTATTACGTAGGTACTTCAACTTTCTGCATTCCTGTCATCATTTGAAATATAAAAATTTACCTGATACATGCACCCTTCAAAATTTGTTTCGTCGTATCTATTTTAATGACCCGTATGGTAATATTGATACAGATATATTTGTCAAACATTTCTTTGTACAATATACAGGTATTTAGTTTGTAACTAAATCTAGAAATATATAATAGTAGCTCGTGGACCCCACTTCGTCCGGGATGTTCCCCTCTGATTTTCGGAGAAATGCGCGATTTAACCTTGAATTGACTATTTTAAAGGTGAAGGTCATGTCGGGGTCACGATTTGACCCGTCCAAAACACTCCCCGGACAAAATTCACGACAAAAGTACCCGTCGAAATCCGCCCGGCTTTATACCCGATTTGACCTTGAATTGACAATTTTGAATGTCAAGATCAGGTCAGGGTCATGATTTGACCCACCCGAAACACTCCTGGGACAAAAGTAACAGTAGGTATCAAATTTCGTTGAAATACTTCCGTTTTACCAGATTTGACCTTGAATTGATCTTTTTGAATGTCAAAGTCAGGTCGGGATCAAGATTTGACCCGTCCAAAATACTCCCTGGAAATAATTTCCCCTAGGTATCAAATTTCGTCAAATCTGTCCGGCAGTTTTCCCGGCCATAGCTAACAGACAAACAGACAGACAAATGTCCAAAATATATATTAAACTAGCTGATGTACTCGACTTCGTTCGGGCTAGTTAGGGATTTTTTTTGTGATCGCCTCCATCTGGACAGTACCCAGTATATACAGCGTCTGGCCAAACTATTGTTCAATTGGTCCAGAAACATGCCTATATCAGCACGTTCGAGAACATGGTCCCACGTGAAATTGGACCCGTCCATATTGCTCCCGGGATCGAAGTAGTCCTACACACAAATTTTTAGTCGGATCGGTCAAGGTCCAGAAACATGCCTATGAGCGAGGTCAAGTTGACACGTTAAATACCAAATTCGAGCAGTGTTAGAGTCTATAACACATACACACATGCATTCACGCATACACACATACATACATACATACAGACAGGTGTTTCAAAATGTATAATCGATAGCTACAACAATTCTATGGTAGATAGTTCACGGCCGACCTGATGCATGCATCTTAGTTTTCTTGTATTAACTGGTGGCGTCACAAAATCAGATATAGTCTATACGACCCAAAGAGTCTGGCTTTGGTTCGTTAATACTTATTTTGTCATTATATATAGGGGGTTACCCTCCCAGTGGTAAAATCAGGGCCTGCCAAAATATGACTGTCTCTGTGGCTTTATATTGATACAATTTCTACGTTCGCCAGTAAAGTAAGCGGGTCATATACAGGTAACTATAGTGGGAGTCCATTTGACCTACCAGAATAGCAGTAATTTGACTGCCCTTGTAATGGTCAATTTAGTGATACTGTGCATGTATTTTCTAAGATTTGTGCATTGTTTACATAATTGCGACCACGATGTTTTAAAGCAAACACACAGTGACAATTTCACTGAGGATTTATCACGTGCACCCTGGAATTACAAACATTGTCGCATGTACAGTGTCTCTTTTCATTTCAAGATCACGTTGACAAATGTTCATCAAAGACTTACACATGTGTGACATCGTGTTTTTATACTAAATTAGTTGAGTCGGAGTTTGTCTTTCAGTTTTTTAAAAATAATGTGGATTTTTGAAACTGTGACATATAATGCACGAGCTTACTTTTTTGGGTAGATATTATATGATTTTGTAAGCAATTTTGAGACAGGCCATAAACTCTACTTTCTCCTGTCAATCCGTGACGTCACAAACTATGGGAAAAAAATCATGACGTTTTCACTGAAAATGGAAAGTTATATCAAAACTCTGAAACGGTGACGCCGCATATCGGCAGATAGGCGTGTCGGTAACATATCGCGTTTGCGGGATATGTCTTCTGACCAAACCGGCAAGCAATTAAATTAATTTTTAGCCAAATTATGAAAACCGTTGCATGTCACCTTTAAGTATGTCATCAAGAAGTCAATCATGATTAAACTTTACACGCGACTTGAGTGTCTTCATAGGTTATAGTGTCGCGAATAAAAAAAACACGCATACGTACATGATTTATATAATTATGCAGTTCAACTGAGCCAATGCCGTTTAATGTATTTCGCTGTATTTCCAGATATTTTTGTTGGTTATGAATGGTAGATAACTGAATTAATTTGGTGCGGTGCGTATGTTGGTCTGTAAGCTATGAATGGCTGATAACTGAATTAATTTTCAGTTTGGTTGCCTCGTTAGCAGTACATTCACTTAAGGAATTTTGCCAACTTGATGTCAGACCAGATGAAAGTTGTGTATATTTGTGATGTGCATGCAATCCACGAATGACCAGACTATAGTCAGAGCGATCGAGTACAGTACATGGAGGCTGGAGCTCAGCCTATTCTCCCGTAAATAAGCTCATATAGAACTTATTTCAAACACACGAAATAGGCCCATATAGGGATTATTTGAATCTGAATTATATTACGACCTATATGAACCTAAATGGAAACGATCAAAACGGTCGTATATGAGCTTAGGTCAATTCGAAATAAGCTCACATATAGGAACTGTTTAATCTACTTTTTTAAGCTACACGATGTACCAGTTGAACGCGCTGTATAATGTGTTTTCACTGCGGCCCGCGCCATTCAACGGAATAACGGGAAAGAGTCCTATAGGAGCTTATTTCAGAATCAAATAAATAAGTTCCACCTGAACCTATGTGAGTATTTAGCCAATTTTAGGTCATATATGAACCTATGAGCATATTTAGGTCCTATAAAAGATAAAAGATAAAGATAAATTTATTGACAGATACGCCCACTCGAGGCCGATGTCAAACGAGTTACACAAATAAAATGTTATTACAAGTATAGTAACATAAATATATTAATGTTCAATGTTTGGTGATTCATATGAACCTATGGGAATATTTACGTCTTATATGAACCTATGGGAATATTTAGGTCCTATATGAAGTTGTGAACCTAGTCGCATGAGGCCATGTTGCAGCTGGTGCTATGTGTGTACTGAGACCAACTCATCCGAGAACTATAGCGCAAACTGAAATAAGTTAAAGGCACGGGCGGTGTTCGTTGCAGATCGCCATCAACAGAAGGAATATTAAAAAATATATAGTTTTGTTCATATGCCAAACATAATCAGCGCTTAAATAGTATAGTGTCGCCAAGACGTACGATGGTGTACGTAAATAAGAGCCTGCTCGTGTTACAGAAGTTTTGCTTCTGTTTACATAACACACCGCAATTCTATTGGTTAATCACACACAAATGATATAAACGCTCTTTATTATTTCCATATCAGGAAAACAGTAACAAATAACGCTCTTTATGTTTACCATATCCGGATCAAAACAAAAGCCAGGTTCTGTAACATTTTTTGCTTTTGTTTACATAACAAAGGAAAAACATTTGACAATAGCATACTGTTTATGCCATATTTCTGATTGGTATAAGAACAAATTCTGTCTATGTTTACTATTCTTTCTGTTTGTTGCGGTTTTTGACGGAGGTGAATATTTTCACAGCTTACCCACCACCAACACCGCCCGTATCTTTTACTCGGCAATTAAAGAAGACTTCTGAGCAGATAATATTAAGGTCATCACTTTAGAGACTCTTTGTGTAGTTTACGTGTATTAAATTAATAAATCGCGGTCAAGATAGGACCCAGACATGCATGTATCCCAAACATAGATACAAGAATGGGTAGATAGATATCAAAGTAACCCCAAAACTATAAGAAACTAACCGACGAACAGCGGATATACCTCTCAAGAAAAAATTCCGAGGTGCTTAGCAAAATGTATGGAATTGAATTGATTTATATGATTGAATTTGAATTAAACTTCAAAGCTATAAAGTGTACAACAGGGGCTTGTCCTTGAATATTTGGTTTTCATAAAAATCTAAAAACTTTAACACGCACATTAAAATACTTACATCTATTTTTATGGTAGTAAATACTATTATTTAACTTGCGCTATATTATAATATCTGAGAAAGTATGCCTTTATAATAAAGAATCTTTGGAATAAAAAACACTCGATCTCAATAACTTTTAGATTAAAACCCCCCCTTTGGAATAGATAACCTTCGGAATAATAAACCTATATGATAAAGAGCTGATAATTTTGTGGATGTTTCCAGATGCATGTGCGGTATACGAATAGTGGTGAAAGTATATTTCATGTTATTGGCCTGCATAGTTGGCGGAATATTGGCTGAGGAAATTGTGACTCATTTGGTGTCAAATCTGACCGTGGAACTTAAAAGCGACCCATATAAGTCGAAATATGGGAGATTCGCATATACATAAGAGTCGCACAGGGTTTTCGCAAAAATTGTGGAAGCTCCAGTCATGGAAGGGTTAATAATTGTCAGGAAAACGAGAATTTGCATGTCGAAACAACTATTAAAGTCATACCAACCAACATTGAATAGAAATTGTGATTCAAATATTTATTTGAAAAATCTGTGTTTTGCTAAATAGTTTTCAAAGCTTCTAATGTTCAACCTTCATTGTGAGCATTTAATTTGAAAGCGCTATAGTGATCTACGAAGAAATGGCAAAATAACAGTATAACTGTATAACAGCAGGTGTTTAGATAATAGTGGTTTCAGTAAAAGCAAAAACGATTTAGTTTTTGTTCACGAACTATGACTGTGCACACTTTTATTATTTTTCACATATACCCAATGCGAACGCGTTATTTATCTTTTATTTGAAGCTTGAATATTATGAGTAGACAAAGTCTTCTCGGTCCACAACAGCTTGAGATATCGGTTGAGTTGATGTTGTCTTGGACAAAGTTCCATCGCGTTACTCTTCTATAACAGACGTTACGCCCAGAATCATGGGAGGGAGTTATCTTAATGTCATGTCTTCGGATATGTCTATTGGACACTTTGCGTATATGAACATAGATGGCAGCCTTTCCCAATAATGATGATATGCGGATATATCAAAGGTCCATCGAATGTCAAAGCAACGAGATTTATAAGTAAACAAAGCTTTGTTTTCCATGGATTTTTTTTTGTCGCGCTATCAGAAAATGCATGTAAGCAATACATTAAACGATCGTATCATCACTATATCTTTTTCTATTATGGCAAATGGTATATCATTTTGAAGACAGATTATTCACGGACATGTCAAATGACTAATTCCATTCAGAAGTTTGCGTGAATGCACGGGCTCCATGTGTACATGTAGTACGTCTTGTTATCGAAGATCAACGGGCGGGATTCGATCCAAAACAGCATAATCCCAACGGATATGTTGTGGACCGAGAAGACTGGGCCTATGTGTTATGGTTTATGCCATTATGGCAAAGGGGATGTCAGACCTATAGTAACTACAAACTGGGTGGATAGCACCACACCGGCCCACCGGACTAGCAAGAAAATACTATAGTACGAAGGGTCGACTGGTATAACTGAGAGGGATCCCTCTGTTATCTACAAGTCAACAAAGGATACACGGTAATAAAATGGCTGATCATTCTGCCGCCATATATGTAAATTTTTTCACGTGATATGTGTATAAAATAAATGTATGCGTACAATGACGGAAAAGGAACATAGCAGTAAGACTTATTAAAGATATGGGGATATCTTATGGTTATGTTGCCCAATTTGTACAGATACATGTTTCCCCGTTCATCGTGATATAAAATTTGCAAGGCATGATACGGGAAATGATTTAGTCACCGCTCTTCATTTAGCATCAACCTATGATATTGCGTTAGCTGTGCAGCTTATAAATTATAAATTCTTATCTGATCCCAACGGATATCAAAGCTGTTGTGGATCGAGAAGACTTTGTCTAATGTATGGAGTGCCTCCCGTTTTCAACAAGTCTACACACTAAAAGGGGATATGATTGAAGTAGAAAGAGACAATTATGCTTCAAGATAACGAATTTTTTTCTCAAAAAATTAAATATACACGAATATAACATGATAAAATAAAACAACCTGCAAACAATAAGATTTATGAGACAAGAATAACATTAATATTCCATGTACACAATATTGGTATATTTTCTGTCGTCATCAATTAATTTGTCGACCCGAGATTCAGCGATATACAAAACAAATTATGACTTTGGCGAATGTTAAAAGAATATAACAGCCATGGACTGAGGAGGGGGACAGGGGGACTGTACGCTAAAATCAGGCCATTTATGGGACCATCTCCTTTTATAATCAATATAATATATGCAACACATGAATGAATTTGAGCCATGGATTAGTGCAAAAATACACCCCACGTGCTCTCTGAACGATGCAAACAACATGGTAATGAAAATGAGTTTATTTATGAGTCGAGTCATAAACTCATTTTCATTATAATTACCATGTTGTTTGTATCGTTCATAGAGCACATGAGTGTATTTTGTACTAACCCATGGCTCAAATTCACAAAGTTGTTGCATATATTATGTTGAGTGTAAATGAGATGGTCCCATAAATGGTCGGATTTAGTGTACGGCCTCATTTAATGAAGTGATCAGAATGACTTACGAGACTAAAAAATGCGCGGAGATGCGCGGAGAGTGAAGACAGTGGCAAGAAAAGAAAGTGAAGAGAAAAAAGTCTGGATAAACAAATATGCTTATTGGGTGTGACTTTGAGCCGTTGAACATAGTTTTTCGATTTGTTTCTAAAATGCATTGCTGGGGAATATTTCTTGTATTATTTTTACAAACCCCTTATTATATTATAAATCTGATCCCCAAAAAAATTACTGTACTGCAAAAAATATAATATAGGATCAAATACATCATCTTTTTATGATATTCTGTCCAATATTGGAACTTTTGAAAATTGGATGCTACAACAAATTTCGCCGACTAAGTTCATCCGACACGACCAATGGACCTCTTATTTCTGAGAAATGTTAGATTATGTTTACCAAAAGCTGGTTTAAGAAATTTTATGTCGTGTTGGATCGAGGGAAAAAACACTTGCGCAGGAGCGGTGCATATGGTTCTAAATTACCAATATAACGGATAAATTACTCTTCAGGGTCGTTTGTCCAGGGAAAAAAAATAATTAATCAGTAATAACGAAAAATTAAATAGATAATACCCACAGTTTTTGTTTGAATACCGAACTATCTCATGGGTGTCTGGAAAGAAACATCGAATGTTCACGAGCGGCTGCAAGTTGCCAGTGAAAATTCGACATTTCCTGCCAGACACGAATGAGATGTTTCAGGTATTTAAACAAAAACTGTAGGTATATATTTTTATTTTATGTGCCTTATTAATGCCCAAAGTTGCTAAATTATGCGGCATGTTCACTTTTAAAATTAAAACATATTGAATATTACTAGGTAAGAAGTCGCTCATATCTTCCCTTTTCCAAGACAACATGCACCGTTTAAGTAACAAGGCGAGATCAAATTATACACGCCTTTCGGCAAATAATTCTTTCGTCCTTGTGTCCACACCCCCCCAAAACATATTTGCAATTGATAGAAGTAGGAGGCGAGATGAAAAGGAATAAAATAACGTATGAATACAGTGCGAATAATTAATATTATGATAAGGAATACAGGCTCGTACGCTGTCACGGATATGGATGGCATCGTCTCCGTGAGGATACAGCTTACCTATAGCGTTGTCCGCGACTAAAACAATAATGAATCGCTCACAAAACAATACAGAAAAGGCACATGTTATGTTACGGGAAGTCATTCTATACGAATCAGCCCTCCATATTAAGCTGAGACTCTCACATTGTCATACTCATCGTAACAGTTCGAAGAACGTTCTTGCACCAACATTTTCTTCCCGGACGTTTCGACGAGTTTCACCCAAGGCACTAAACGACATGGTGTATTCTGTCCAGCACGGGCCATAACTCCGAAACATTCATATCGATCTCACTCTCCGAAAGTTTTAGCGGGGTAGCACCCATGGAATTCAGAATCGCGAATGGGATTTCGCACAGTCAATTCTCTTAGTCAGGTCCATGAATTTGTGTTCATTTTGCAAGGGATGGATTTCCGTGATGTGAATGAAGCGATTTGGCGTACATTGAATATGCGGCTTTGCTGGAGTCAATAGCACACTGGGCACATGCACACGGCATCGCTGGTCGGCTGTGGTAGAACGGATGCCTTCCGTGGGGTGATGCTGGTGAGATAATCGATGGACGTGATGTTTCAGTTGTGGAAACTTTTGGCATTGTCGGAATTGGAGACGGAAGAATTGGCATCGTAGGTAATCCGGAAAATGCAGGTGCGGTTGTGATGACCTGTGGGTTGGCCACTCTCACGTGATGATACTGGTGGTAATCATTCACTAACTTCTTCATCTCATCAATGGACGTCTTCAACATCAGAATATAGTTTTTCGCAAGAAGAAGAGTTGCTATTTTTGACAACTTTCTGACAGAAGGTCCATGAGCGTACGGCATGACTTCTCTGAGTCCGTCCAATGCAGAGTTGAGATCGTGCATTCTCTTCCTTTCCCTGCCGTTTACCTTAAGTCGGAGATCTTTCATAACACCTTCGCCGACGGGAGAGCTAGAATCCATTCCATGTTCCATGTTATATCTGTGGAATCTCCGAGCTTCGCTCCGGGAATAATTCTCAGCCTCGTTATTACACACGTCTATCATGTCGCATTCATCCTCCGATGATGATATGTCCTCAACTCTCCTGTGTGTCATCTTCTGATTCTCCATCTTTTTTGTTCGAAATTCAAACTATTTTTTAGCAATTATAATCCAGGATATATTTTCGCAGAGCTAACTTATCATCGGTCGCAGTTCGGAAATAAAATGACTAATCGAACTAACTTCTGTATTTAAACCGGACAATTTCTAAAGAAGTGTGAATGACAATTAGAAACGACTGAAAACCGACCAATGAGATTACAAGAAATTATACCGGTCCCTCGAGTAATAATCGTTTCTTTTAAACAGATTAGGAGCCGATATCAATTGGACATCGCAATACAAATACGGAAACCTTAAACCCATTGTATCGGTGTTAGGGAGGGTGTGCAAACCTTTGGTTAATACGTCGAGGGAGGAGCGTACAGTCCCAGGCATGTAATTTCCTAAATTGACAGTCAATTTTAAACAATTGTCACAACCTGGCTTTATCTGCTTTGTTAGTTTTCGCGTATTGTTACCCATATTTGGCCGTCTTGTTGGCTTTCTTTCTTGTCGTTCATCTCATCTGTTCTGTACAGACAGAAGTCCTGTTATCGACTTGTCAGATGTGTTTACTTAGAATGAGATAATCCGTTGCGTATATATTGTATATACCTCCCATGTAGGTATAAAACCCCGCTGAGTTCTCTCGCCTATGACTTTGTTGTCCACTCACGAGTTAGCGGTGTCAACACTATACGCAACGAAATCAACCGGGCCCCCGGTGTGTAACTACTTTGGAATGTAACGGACACACATGGGATAATGCTTTAGGGACATCTGCTGGCAACTTTGTACGATGTTGCAATAAATCTTGTAAAAACAGCGATATTGCATACTTTTAATAATTGTGTCACGTATAGGAAGATATAGATGTGTATCCTAACTTGTTTTGAGAAAGATCATCGACATAACATGAAATGTGAAGACGATATCACATGTAATTAATTTAAATTTTTCAATTTCTTAATCTCATACACATGGTATTTGAGATTTTCACACATTCAAATTGTACATATATTGCGAATACACACCATGTCGTTACAATGTCGTGGAAAACGTCAAAATATGCACCTGGGCGACAGTAATTTCAAAATCAATAACGATGAACTCCTGGGGCATATCAAAACCCTTATACCAAACCGACATAACCCCTCTGAATACTGACCACATAACCTACATTATATTGTCGTGTTATATACATACACACGTATAATACACTGCACGCATGCACAATCCAAAAATAATGTACACAATTTTAAATTATAACCTTGTTTATATTCCAGGCTATAATCTATATGTTAAAATGACGACGAGTTTATTATGCATTATTTTTTGTTCTGATAACTGAACGAATATAGATCAATGCCAGCATAGAATTTGCATGTGTTTGCGCCATAACGTCACAGATACACGAATATTGATATACCGGCTTCATGCGCTCTGAAAAATACTTCCCATGGTCATGCACAGTCATTTTCCAGCTGTTTTCAATTCGAATAGACGCTATTTATTAATATCATACCATATCAGGAATATACTAACACGAAACGCTCTTTTTGCTCTTTTTGTTGGCGACCTAAAATCGTGTTCAAAGTTGTATTTTTTATGACTTCCATGCGTATTTCTTTGACATATAATTCCCGTAGAAACGTAGTTCAATACCAGGCAAAATTAATACGCGAATAGTATTAGGTGTATTTTGGAGCGCAAACCGCCAGTGACTTTAGCCCTTCCATGACTGGAGCTTCCTGTAGGGAGCCCCATACAGGTGGCAGCTTGCATTGCTGACTGTCGTCTGCTCACGTCTGTGAGGGGCTCCATAAGGGTAGTTTAACCCTTCCATGACTGGAGCTTTTTATTTGCGAAAACACTGTGCCAATACATTTTCGTATGTATGCGAATCTCCCATAGGGAGCATCGCACATATAAGAGAATACATTGGCCTAACAATATTTACCTTGACCCTGTAAGCTGGTGCAATATCTTATATGCTACGCCCCCTGTGGGTGACTAGCATATATAAGAGTGCATTTGCACTTGATTTTTAATGCTGCACCAGCGCAGCTCCCGCCATGAAAGGGTTAAAGCGACTCGTAATCTTCAAACCTAATATTGCATGGTCACGTCCTAGTCGATACATAAAGGGAATATAATATAATATTGGTCACGTCCTAGTCGATACATAAAGGGAACTTATATAAATGGTACATGCATTCAAATACTCTAAAAGTACTTACAGAAATTCATACATCGGTTGTTTTAATTTTCCTCGCTCAAATCATAGAAACGCTCTTTATATTTACTATCTCAGGAGAGGATTAGCACAGAGCGCTCTTTAAAGATGCCATTTCCGATTTGACCAGGGGGGGGGGGGTCGGAAATTTTTTCCAGGCACGTATGATGATTTTTATTTTTTCCGGCCTCGGACCACCCACCCACCCAATTTCTTCCGTTTCCGGCCTTTTTTTCCAGGCAATTTTGGACACCCACCCCCCTAAATTTGAGAAAATTATCAATTGAGCAACCAAATAGCTGATTATCCTGCATTATCATAATTTATTGCGCGATATTTGAATAGAACAGTGCATAATGAGATAACGATACTATTTGAATTTATCATATAAGTGTCATTAATCAAGAAATGTGTCAACATAATCACATTTCAAGGGATATATAGACAGAGTGCCAAAGTTTTTATTAACATTCATTTTCATAATATATAGTCACATGATCTAGTCACATAATCACATTTGAGTATTCTACATAATACATGGTACCGGTACAACAAATTTCAGATTATTTGATATTTTGATATTTGCTATGTGATATACAGTAATGCCCTAATTAATCGACTCCATAACCACAGCAGAATAATGAGTAATTTTTCAGGATTTAGTCGGAAATATGGCTTGTTGTCATTCATCATGCAGGGTGTATGGTAATTGATCAAATTGTTTATCAAAACATGTGGAAATACAACTGTTCATCCCAGTTCATCCCAGTTTGAAGAATAATGCTAATACCAAACATAACCATGATATAACCGCGCTACTCTTCTTGGGGCATCTCAGAAACCAGAACTGAGGAAACATGTTATAGCGTGTAATGGCAGGCTGGTAGCCACTGCCTGAAGTAATAGGCTTCGTAATAATTGGGAATAATATGGATGGATAGCCCAATTTCACTTCTTTTTTTGCTCACGATATCAGTGACGATAAAATCTTCGTTACTGTGATTAACATTACAAGCTGATCCACATTAACATGGAAAACAATGTGAAATTGTTCAAGCTGGCCTGGCTGGCCTTCAATTTATTTGTTAAGATTTTATGTTTTACGTTGTCAAAAGTCTATTTTATTCCATTATTTATTATATCTTTATTTCCATGTCACATATGGTCAAGTGTGCTTTCATTTTATTACTTATTTTCAGCTGAGTTCTGCATAGTTATTCTTATTTTGTTGTATCAGTAGATGGAATCCTGATTAAATTTTATTTTTCCAATAGCACAGTTTCTAGTTCTATCAAGTTGAATTTGGGTTATTGTTGGCCATTGTGCAACTGATCCAACTTCTGATAACCTCTATATGTAGTATAGCATTACTATTAACTATATATGACCCGTTTCTGTTCAAAACACATCAAAATAAGACTCAATAGCAGGAATGGAAAAAAAATTGGCATATGGAAAAAACTGCTTTTTGGACCCAAGAGACACCCACCCACCCCATCATACGTGCCTGGAAAAAATTTCCGACCCCCCCTGATTTGACAGCATAAAACCAACATCTGTCCGTTTTCTATATCCGAAAATAATTAGATCGGACACACCAGGCCATTAACATCTTCACTGCTATGATAGTTACGGACGTAAAAGTGCACGCCGTGTGCTATGTGGTCCGTATGTACTATATACGGACCTACCTCAGAACACAAGCAGTAGGCCGTCATACATAACTGGAACTCAGAGATTGGAATAACCGTATTTCTAACAGTGTATGATGTTGCATGTTGCGAACGATAATAGCCTTTCAACTGAGTCAATTGTATGGTTCTTGTGATATTCCTGTTATATTTTCCCACTGGAAACTGGCAATAACATCAACAGCCCAGCACACAACGTCATAACGGCATTTATCAGCGAAGAGGTTAATAGAAAGATGTGATGACCAGATGTAGACTTTCAAAAGAAATAGTTTTAACACGTTTTTAATTTCAGTCAGCCTGGCAAACATTCTGACGAATTCCTCTTATAAAGAGCGTCCACGCTTCCGTTGCCGAAAAAAGCGTAGATTATAAAGAGCGTTCTAAATGATGAGCTTTTATGTTAGTATTCAACGTATTGCTTAAAGGCACGTGCGGCCTTAATTGTCGAAAATATTCATATTTGTTCCAAACACCGTAAACAGAAAAACATTAAAACGCATACGGTTCCGTTCATATATACCATGACCATCGCGTAAACAGCATGTTATCATAAAGACCTACTATATTTTACCTAAGCAAGAGCCTGATTGTGTAACAGAAGACAGCACAATGCTACTGGCTAATCACACACAAATGGCATAAACGCTCTTTATTAGTTCCATATCAGGTATTCACCAACAAAGAACGCTCTTTATGTTTACCATCATAATATAAACAAACACCAGAAAAGTTACTTTTTATGCTGTTGTTTACATAACAATGGTCAAACATATGACCATAACATACTGTTTATGCGATATTTCTTATTTGTATACGGACAAAGTCTATCTACATTTTGATGTTCTTTCTGTTTGTGGCGGTTTTTGACGGGTGGATATATTTTCACAGGATACCCACCGCCAAGGCCGCACGTGCCTTTAAGTGTGGTTTTGGGGGTATTCGCGATGATATATACAGGATGATGGTGATTACAAGTAGGCTTTTTCTTTTGACTCGTAAGCAAACAATTGTCTAAGGAAATTCTGAATCATTTGGCATCAACTCGGACAGTGACTCTTTAATATTGCACCGAAAACATATTAAAGGGATTCTTGTTTCTTTCTGAATCAAGAAGTATTTAAAGATGCATTCAGCTTTCCAGACCTCCGGTTACAAGAAAATCATAAAAACAAAAGAATATATAAAAATAAAATTATATGTTCTGTTGAACAAATGTTGAAAACCAAATATGCCATATAAATTTGATACCAAAGGATTTCATATTCTTATTTAAAAAAAGAAGAAAAAAAAGAAAAAAAGTGTCCATCTAAAACATAGAAATGATATGAAACAAATACATGGAAGCTTCATTATTAAACAATAAAGTGTCTTTTGTGTAAGACTCCTTGTTTCAAAAATATTGTGAGCAGCGGATAGTTATACCAAAACGGTAAATTACAGGGCATCTTTAATATTGCACTGAGAACAAACTGAAGGGATTCTTGTTTCTGTCTGAATCAAGAAGTATTTAAAGATTCAGTGTTACAGATATCCGGTTATAACAAAATCATACAAACAAAACATTATTTAAAGTGATGTGAAACACTCCGGTAGGGTGATCCAATAGAAATGGAGAATATTCTTACTCAAAGTTGTTCTTTTTACGAATATTAATCCAAATTGCCAACACACACCGTCATTCTGATATATTAATTAACTGCACTGACTTTGGATGACGAAATTATTTGTGTTTGTTTGTCGCCGATTATTGCGTCCCGAATCCAGATGTAAATATTTACAATTGAGACGACTTTTAACGATGTTTTCTATTGAGTGGTATATGGCCGATTTCTTTGAAATTTTCGGCGATGTTAGTAGAATGCGACATTCCAAAAGTTAGCAAAACGCCTGAATACTAACTTATCAGTTTCACGAACTCAAACAAGTCCATGATTAAAATAAAAAATAAAATTTCTAATTTGTTCTGTTGAACAAATGTTGAAAACCAAACATGACATATAAATAATACTCTAGAACACATGAGGTGAGTATATGGAATGGCTTGTGGCGATAATATTCGATTTTATCATTCGACAGACGAGACATATGTGACCCGCCATATCAAATCCAGTCGTAGGTCGGGATTTTTTTTACCCTGTGCCAATGCATTCTCTTATATATGCGAGTCGACAATAGGTAGCCTCGCATATATAAGAGAATGCATTGGCCTAACAATTTTTTACAATTTTAATAATTTTTTATTGTATTCTTTAACAATTTTATAATTTCACCCATACAGAGCCCCAGACAAACACGAGCAGACGCTACTCTTCTATATGCTTCTATATATGTGTGGGGCTCCCTGCAGGGTGATGTTTTTTATTTTATGTTCTAAAAATTGTAAGAAACATTTATTTAAAAAAAATAATAAAAAATTGTTAGGCCAATGCATTCTCTTATATATGCGAGGCGACCTATGGTCGACTCGCATATATAAGAGAATGCATTGGCATAGGGTAAAAAAATCCCGACTTACGACTGGATTTGATACGGCGGGTCACATATAGGGTAGTATATTTTGTATATTATCTACACGCGACTATCATCGACGGCAAGTATGATAATCTTGGGGTCCAAATAAGCATTCCCGTATGTAAGCATGCCCGTAAGTAAGCATGTCCGTATGTAAGCATTCCCGTATGTAAGCATGCCCGTATGTAAGCATGCCCGTATGCTGCCCGTATGCTTATTCATTTTTGGAAATTTTGCCGCCCTGTATGGTACTTATTTTGGTCCGTATATATGTCTATTGAAGCAGTGGGGTTGTCTGGCAGCCTATTCTGAAGGCCTGTCATAATTGCTGGAGCCTTTACTCAGATCTGGAAAAGATAGTGCAAACATGTTGCTGGAAGACTGCTTAATAAACCCTATAACGAACAAAGTGCACAATTTGAGAACTATATGCATAATTGACCTTATATTATTTCAGATTGACTTGCTTCCATGCATATTGCAAATTGCCACCCTGTACTGTAATTCCAACCCGTACACTTATTATCTTCAGCATAATTGTCCACCCTGCACTCTTATTCCTCGCCATGTGCTTATTTGGACCCCGAGAGTATATTCTGAGAGACATCGTCTAGGGGAGATGTGTGCGGCTAGTCACAGAAGATATAAGCAATACTAGTTAATTCGGCTTTGTTTTGTTTCACCACTGTCCCAACCAAACTGTTCAACAATTAGATATTGCAAGGATCAAAGAGTATGCATGTTAAATCGGTTCTTGCATGCATTGTCGAAGGAAAATATTAAGCGAATCTGACTTTGTTCGAACCAACAGTACATATT